>OX344725.1:17118470-18318470 GCA_947034835.1 Ballota nigra
ACCCCAGACTTGGACCCTTCCGGAATAATGAGACGTCGTTATAGTTTTGTGCGTAGTCGGGTCGGACGTAATTGTTGCGGTAGTCGTCACCGCCCCTTGGGTATTCGGACATTTTGCAAGACTTGGAATTATTTTCGGAGCACCCCAGCGGAGGGAGTCATTCCATTCCGGGGGTGCTTTAGAATTAATCATCAAAATGTCCTAGATCGAACAATTTTATCATGCCCACCCGAAAATAGTTCAAGTCTTATTTTATTTTTGATCGATGCCGCACAAAATGGTAACGACGTGCAACCCCGCCCTGCCCCAGCGACTACTGCATGTTATTGACGACTTTGGTGCTCGTCCAATGTGCTTGACGTTGGAATGAGGTGCAACGTTTTACTTGTTGCGCATGCAACCCACGTGGCGATCGTTGCATGTTATCGGCGAATTTGGTGCTTGTTATTAATGCTTGACAATGAAATTCAAGGATTGTACGACATATTTGGGAGTGGGGATGCAAAGAAGCGCCATTGCACAAACAACCATAAAAAATCGACAAACCGATGACGCATAAAACAAAAATTCAATGCTAATTGATCAAATAAATCCAAGTGTCAAGTTTAATTTACTTGGTTTCAAAACCGAGTACTCGCCGTATCCAAAAAATCTTCCCAAACCTCGCATCGTCCGACTCGATGAATTCCCGCACGTCCGCAAAAAGTGAAAAAAAAAGTAAAAAAAAAAAAGTTACCCGTTGCACGACATCCAGCATACGGCGCGCGCACACATCCGGCGCACGGTGCCCTGCAGCGCCCGCATCCAAATATGACATTATAATAAGTTTGGTAAGCAACCCAAAAAAAATGAGAATAAGTTTGGTGGACAGAGAAAGTAATATATATTGGGCATATATATAATGTAAAAGAAATAGTGGGCCTTACCGACAAGGGGGACCCTACCCACCGCATCAGGTGCACCACCTCTCGGCCAACACTGGCTATAACTATAAGGAAATAATATGAGTTCATCAAAAAATAAGTTTTTATTTTTGTTCTTATAGTAATACAGTTTGGGAGTGATATATATATATATATTTTTTGCCTTTGCAATTTTTTTAAAATGATTCAGTTAGAGTCCACAAATATTTATATGTGGGTTATAATTTCATGAATTTTAATTTTATAAATTGTTTGCCATTGTCGAGAGATATATCAAAATATAGAATATAAAAAAAAATTGGTATATATCGTTACAACACGGAAATTTTCGGTATGACATCATACCAAAAAATCTCAAAAACTTTGTACCAAAATTTTCAATATTTTCCCAACCATATTATTTCTCAATATATAAACATCAACTAGTTTCATAAGTTTTATTATGTGTCCTTTTCTTTAAAAATTAGAATACGATTTCCAGCACCCTATCATCATTGCCCTAAAAATTCAATCCTTCTGTCAAGTCTTGGTCTTAAAATATTTTTGTTTCTTCATATTTTTTTCCCATCAATCAATTACGACTTCTTCCTTAAAATAAAAATATTCATCTTCACCCCCATAACCATAACTAGACCATAACTAACCCTAGAATCTTAAAAAACCAAAACTATTCCATTAGTCCTAATCAAATAGAAAATAATTTTTTGCATGAATTCCACAAAATAAACACTCAATTCTAGATTGGAAGCAAATAAATCGAGAGTGTTCATAAATTAGAAAACCATGATTAATCACCCATTAAATGTTAATTTCAAAATTTATTCTTTAGTGAAAATGGTTCATTCTACATTTTTTATGATTCCTAATACGAATATAAAATAAAAATTCAGAAAAAAATTATTGCACGACAAAGTCAAATATAAATCCAAATTATGCGGAAATCACCACCACCAATTCGTGTTTGTGAGAAGTTTCAATTATTATTGTGCCTGTAAATAAAATTCCAATGACCACCATTCCGAGTTCATCAGAGGACGAGCTCTCGATTATGTGAACAACAACATTTAAATAATTTTTGTTATTGTAGGTTTAGTGAAGTGGGTTTGAGGAGGCGAGAGGGTTTGAATGGAAATGAAATGGTATTACATGGTTCACCATGAATTGGACGTCAGAAGCACAAATTTGAAGTATGGTATTCAATTTTATGGTTCCAAATAGAATAATAAAATGCTAAAAAGAATTTGAAGACTGTCATGTCATGTAAAAGAAAATTTAGCATGGAAGAGGAGACCCGTGTGAAAAGAACGTGCCTTTTCTTTGGGTGTGTGTGTGTTAATTTAGTTTTTATTTGTTTAATTATAATAATAATAACATAATGGTCTAAATTGGGATGTGTATAGTATTTTTTTTTTTTTGGTTAGTAACATATATTCCCACTTCTATAGACGCTATTACAATTAACCCCACCATTTTTCCTTCATTACCATTCACCACACTTTGGTGGGCCACCACCACAAAAGTTCACAGCTGACCACCCCTTACCCTACCCCCCCATCCACCTTCCAGCTCCCACCTCCCCCCCCCCCCCCAACCGGTTCCACATGCTTGATTAGACGGGTGAATTGACGGTTGAAGCTAGCTTATACCCAGAGGTTACCCACCCCCATTCCGGCGCTTTAATTTCGAAATTCAAAAATTGGGAGAGAAGAAGAGCAAAAAGGGCGATCAAGGTGTGATTTTGGTTATACAATTTCGGTTGTTTCGATTTCTATATTTTGCTACATAATCAAACATGTTCTTCATTTTTCTTTTGATTATTCCCGATTGTTTCGATTATTCAACATTTTATTTCGATTCCTAGAGTTGCTTAGGTGTTAAAGATGGGGCAAAAGAGACGCATGGTTAGAGAAGACGATTCGGACTTTGAAAGTGAGTTCGATGACGTTTCAACGATCACCACTAGAAGGAGGAAGAGTGTTGATAAAGAAATCGACTTGGATTAAGAGGTAACTTTATTTGTTGTTTAAATCCTAAATTTTTGATATATCCTATATTTTGCCGACCAATTAATAGCATGCACACCTTCTGTAAAATGGATAATATGTAGGTTCTCGTAGCTCGAAAGTTCTATTTGTGGAAGGTGGTAACAAGAAGAGAGGTTATTCATCTTTAGCATGATTTTTTTAATTCTTATAAATTTTTGTAGTTTACAAAGGGTATTATGTGATAATATATTTACTTATTGACTCCAAATCTCAGGTAGAAGGGTCCTTCGATATGTTTATACATCTGATTCAGGTAAAATAACAGAACACTCTAAGCTTGATAAATATTTGTACAGATTTATACAGTTTTGCTACTGTGGAAAATGTGATGTTATGTTATTATGCAGAACCTGAGAGTGCTGAGGTAGTTAGGGTAAGCAGGAGAAGGTCGAATACTAGTGAGATAGGTAAAACAGTTTGTTACAATAGTTGGATTTGTTGTGCATTTATCATTGAGATTTAAATTATGTTTCAACTGAATAAGCATTGATTAAATTTCAGTAGATGATCATAGAAGTTCAAGTAGATTGCGTAGCCGAAGGAATGACCAAACTACTGAAACAGGTACTTTTGGCCAACTACAAGGATAAAAAATTGATTTCTTGTTTATTTGATTCATATTTGGTTTTTGTTGTTAGAATAATTTTTTGTTCATTTTTATATTAGAAAATGATAGTCCAGTGGCTGTTAGAAGAGGACGAACACGGTCAAAAGTTGTTGAATCGGGTAAAATACTTAATATTTTCTAGCCATGAAAGAAGTCTAAATTCCAAATAGTATTAAAAGGTGTTCTTATTTCAGATGCTTCAAGTCCAGAGCTAAGAAAGAGAAGCCGAAATGCTTGTAACCTAAGTCTAGGTAACACTTTTATGTTCACACAATATATACTAGTGTATTGATTTAATTTAAATCTCGTGAAATTGCAGTACCGAAGGAAAGGGTATCACGGTATGAAACATTAAAAGAGGATACTGACTTGCCACAGAACAAGAAAGGTATTCTTCATAATTACCTTGTAGCTTATATGATTGTATAATTTAGTGTTTTGGTTTTAAAACGGGAAATAATTGCTGTATAGGGAAATCAAAGAATAAAGTTATATTTACTGCCCAAAAAAATGGTGGAGATGGGAACAGCAGTCAAAACATATGTTGCGGCCAATGAACGTATTTGGTAAGTTTCTGATGTACTTATTCCTATTATGCGGAATTCTTTTGCAGTTATTCAGCTTATAAAGAATGTTATTCAAACCTAAATTGACTTGCTATGCAAAACTTGACTTGTTCAAATTAAATTTTTTTTTATATAGCTTGATGAATATTGTTTATACGGGTGGGATATCTGTTGCAAAAAAAGAGACTTACTACAGGTCTAACCTGCGTTCATTGATCAAATATATCAACGGGTTGGAATTTAAAGAAGGGCATATTAAAAAAATAAGGCACCATTTTGGTTCTTATTCAAGTCTATCTATAAAAGGGGGTATGAGAAAATGCTAAGGCCATGCCAAAAGTACGAGGATGACATCATGAGGATAATGCGGACTTTCGACTTTGAGTCGAAAACCTTCATTATTGGGGGTACAAGGGTTCCGCTTTTGAGTAATGATGCACAACTAATATTTGGGATTAGCTGTGGGTCAAGAGATATAGATCAGACTGGAGCAGAGTATGCTACGCCAGAGTGGGTGAACCGTGTGTTCAAAGGCTTAATGAACCACCGAACAAAATACTTGGTGTTGTATCGATTTGTAATTTTTAAGAAGCTGGAGCAATCATTGGGAGGGTTTGATGAGGAAAGTTGTATGGATGTTGCCAGGCTGGTTGTATGTTTTCTGATGGCTTCTTTATTTAGTCCGAACAAAAGCGGTGCTATTCAACATCACATTCCGGAATACTTGGAGAAGTTTGAAGAGATTTGCCATTATGATTAGAGCACATATATTGTTGATTACTTCAAGAGCCAGATAAAAATAAGCGACAAGATGAATGCTGGGGGGTGTGCAGTAATTTTGTCGGTATGAATTTTTTCTTTACTGATTTTTTGAATACAATTATATATGATAGATGAATAATTTTTTTTGTATTTTTACTTTTAGTATTGGTTCTGCGAGCACACAAACATAGTTGCATCAACCAGTAAGGTTACATTCCCGCGATTTTTGAATTGGGATATGACGGCAGCACAAGGCCATTGGTCGTGTGAGACTATAAAAAATTGGGAAGGTGAACAGTTGTATAGGTTTTATATTCAATTAAACTAGTAGATTGTTACTGTCCAGTTTAAAAAAATTGATAGGTTTTTTTGTTAATTTCATTTTTATCTTTGGTATTTAGGTCGAGAAGTTGTGGCTTAGACCTACATCTTTTGAAAGAGAGGAGTTGATTAAGTTGGGTGATATGCGACATGTTGAATTCAAAGACAGTGGTAAGTTTGAAAATGATACAGCTTGTTTAATTTCAAGTGATGAGGAGGATGTTCCAGCCGCAACAAATGAAGTAGTGTGCATTAACGAGATGGATGTAGAAGATAATGATGTCTCGGTAAACCACTCTGGGGATCCGAAACCGTTAAATGGCTTGGATCAACGTGATGTTTCTGGGAATTCAGTTGATGAGAATGTTGAGCCGACCTGGAGTATAGGTCTGACTCCTTACTTAACACCACAGGATAAAGCGGATGCTGAGATCAAGAGTGTTCTGGGGGCTATAGAGGAAAGTTTTAAAGATGTTAGAGATGACGATTTGTACAAGTTGAAAAAAGATGTGAGAAATATAAATCAGACGTTGGAGGAAATGAAAAAGTGGTTTGAGCTGGAAATTAGGAAAAGAGATGAATGCATTACTACTTTGCATTCTGAGAATGAGGTTTTGGTTGGAAAAATTGCTGAGGTTGGCGTGCCAGCTGCTGATATGTTTGTTGAAAAGAACAAGCAGGTTATGGTGGAGAAAAATGATGATGACTTGGTGGATACTGGGGTTGGAGCAAAGGTGGAAATCAGAAAAGAGGGTATGTCTGTTGAAAGAATATTTGAGAAAGGGGAGAGTAGTGTTGATGAGATGAGAGTGAGTGAGAGAAATGATGGGTCGTGTGGGGTTGGTAATGATCCTGCCCAATCATTATTAGGAGGGCCGGTTACTGATCCTGAGAGCCCGAAGTACAATAACCCAGAAACTTGTGCTGGGGGAGAATTATGCAAACAGATTTCACCCCTGCCCCTCGTAGCATTAAGGATGATGATGGTAGGCCCTGTGCAACACAAGTATTACAGAATCCTGAATCATGGGCGAAGATTGATGCAATAGCACTGGATTACGAGAGTAATAGAAAATCAAAGGAAGGCAATCAGGAGATGATTGAGAAAGTTGATCAAAAACAGGTGACAACAAATACGGATGTTATGGATCAAGATAGAAAACCTTGTGTCAGACCAATGAGGACAACTCGACATCCATCTCCAAGTTCAATGTGTTTGCGTGTGAAAGAAAGAACAATTAAAGATGCTAGGAAACCAGTAGAGACTACACCACAGATGAACACCAGAGATTTGGTTAATCTGGTTGGAGAAAGGAATGAGAATGAAACTGAACGAGTACCAATCAATTGCAAAATATTCAAGTGGAACAAGCAATGCATTGTTGTGAAGAAATTACAACAGGTCTACATAAATGAGATTGAGTACTATTTGAAAACTGAAGGGGAAAGGTATTGAAAATAATCAATAATCTACATTTGTGTTTGCTTTTTACAATTTTTATTAGGGGTGTGTTACTAATAATTATTGATTTTGTAGTCACGCTATTTGGGTTGGGAAAGAGTCGTTGGCGCAAGTAACAGTTGGAAATATAATTGACATACTGCAAAACAAGTGCTACAGCGGTCCGGTATTGTTCAAACAAACATTTAACTCTAGGGTTTGATGATTTTAACAAGTACTACTTGTACAAAATGAATTGTTTATTTATTTGTCTAACTACTGAATATGTAGATTATTGATTCATAGGGTGAGCTGTTGATAAAGAAGTATGGAAAAATTAATGAAAAGACCAAAACAACGATGATATTCACCTCGAAATGTTGGGTATGTTGTGTATCCTCTTATTGTTCCTGATCTTAGTATATTGTATGAAAACTAATATTTGATGGACATGCAGAGTTTGATAAAAAGTGGAAGCAAAAATAACCCCAGTGCGCTGAAAGCATTGATTGATAACCGGATAGAGGATTGCTTGAACATGGACGTTTTGTTGTTCCCTTTTCTTGCTGGCGAAGGAGACTCTTCAAGTAGGAGGTTGGGGTTCCATTGGACGCTGCTACGGTATAATTTACGAAGAGCAGAATGGAAGTTCTATAATTCCTCGTACACCAGAAAGGAAACGGTAGATCCACACTTGACAACATCATATATTGTGGTGAGACAGATGATGTCTAAACTTCATTTAATTGCTGTTTATAATTGTAAGGTGTAAATGACATTATATTTTTTGTTTGACAGGTCAGGTATATTCATAAGAAAATTCGGGATGCATTAAAAAAAATCGAGTCGAACCATCCCTTCCTTATGAAGCAGCTGGTATTGCCTGTTTCTGAGGATTGTGTCCAGCAGAGCTCGGGTTCAGTTGATTGCGGGGTTATTGTTTGCCATTTAATGGAGAACTTACTGCTGCAGAAAACTTCCAAGAAGGGCGCGTATACTGATGCAACGTTGGGAAATTACAGTTTGAAAATGGAAAATTGGTTTCTGGACCCAGATACCGTAATTATTTGATAAAATTTGTAGGATGAATTTAAATTTATGAGTGGGGGAATAGGTTTTTGTTGTGATCAGTAAGACAAATTTCTACTGATTTTTTTGGGACTTATTATTATACAGAAGATGTGGAAAAATATTAGTGTTGGTTTTAGTTGTTGGATTCCTCCATAAACAATTGTGTGGAATAGTTAATATGCACTATATGTGTTTTTTTGTTAATATGGAGTTATCCTTGTACTAGACATGTTAATTTCAGTATGGGATGTGAAAATGGGTTTGATATTTTAATCATCGAAATGTTGAGGGCTGCAGATAGGGATTTTGAATTTTTTTAGCTTAGGATGTATTTTTAAATACGGTGAGGTGGGCATAATGGGGTGATTCTCAACTGTAGAATTTTTTTTCTTTCTTTTTTTTAACTGATGAAGAATTTTTTTTGGTAGAATATGATGTTGAATAAATTTTTATAATCATTCTTGAATACAGGAAAAATATTCGAAATTATTCAATTGTGCATGTTAGGGTATGCAGGCCAAAAAATAAAATATTCAATTATATTATTTTGAATAACTAATGTATTATTTATGCATAACTATAATAAATGGACATTTAAGAGTATACTGGAATTAATTGAAAATATTATAATAACTATAATAATGTATTTTTAAATGCATAACTGTAATAATGGGCTTTTAAATGCATAACTATAATAATGGAATTCTTTGGTGTTTTATGATCTACACAAAAAATCTGTAACTTATAATCATGTTGGGCTTTTAAAAATTGTGAGAGTGCATATTGGGCTTGTAATATTTGTTGGGCTTATATATTTGTTCGAATTAATTTCAGAGAGTGTCACTATTGTTTGAATTAATGGAATTAATTAAAGCCCATTCATTACAGTATTGGAGTTAGAATATTAATGGGCTTTCTTTTTAGGAATTGATCAAACGTACAAAAAAATCAGGTTAATTAATATTGACCTAATTGGGGAAATGGGCTTTTAATTTTTAATGAATGGGCTTTTAATTTTTTTGGGGTTTTTAAATTTGTTGGACTAGGGGCACAAAAAAAATCAGGTTAATTAATATTGTCCAAATTGGGGGAATGGACTTTTAATTTTTAATGAATGGGCTTTTAATTTTTTTTTGGCTTTCAAATTTGTTGGGCTAATGTATTAGTTGGTCTACAATTATTCAGAAAGATTATAATGGATTTAATTGTAACATAATATAATTATTATCTTGGTATGCAGACATGGGTTACGATTATTCAATATTTTGAAAATGAATAACTGATCTACATATTCTGCATAACCGTTGGTTTTTTTGTTTTTTTTCCGGCCTGGTCGTTTGGTTAATATGAATAACCATATTAATATTAATTTCGAGAATAATTAAAAAACAATTATTTTATATTTATTCCCAGAATTTTGGGTACTTAAAATTAAATCAAATAATTGTCTAAAAAACAACGGTTAACTTTTCTTGCCCATTTTTCATTTCAATTTTCCACCCTCACCGAAAAATCTATAACTCTATGTAATTGTTTTGCTAATATAGAAAGGGCGTCTAACATAATTTAAAAGCGACTACATAATTGTTTTCATCTTCTTTGTTTTTTCAGGTTCCAACAATGTTGAATGAGCCTCGATTTTCTGATTGAATTTCAACAACATAAAGATGATGGTTTTTTTTTTCAAAATTAGAATAATGAATTTTAAATGCATAACTGTAATAATGGGCTTTTAAATGCATAACTATAATAATGGATTTCTTTGGTGTTTTAGGATCTACACAAAAAATCTGTAACTTATAATCGATAAAATATTTAATTAATTAAGCGGATAATAATTATTTTAAAAATTAAAGTGACTTGAACTAAGCAAATTAAATTATTTTATGAAACATCTAAATAAAAAATGTACAAATTCCTTTGGAACGAAGGAATATTTAATAAGTAAATAAATTTATAAGAAGTATAAAATACTTAAAATATTTGAATGATAATCCTCCATATTTTTAAGTTCAAAGCGGTCAAATCCGCAACTTTAAAATCTTTAGATAATCTTAATTAAATACTTATATAATAAAATATTTAAATATAGTAATAATAAAACAAAATATAATTCCACTTAACCCTCCCACCATGGTCCCACCCACCGCCAACTCATCGTCTTCCCCAAGCATTCTTTCTCCTTTCCTCTGTAATCCTTCCCCAAATTTCGCCGCTCTCAATCTTTCACCCAAAATCGTGGGGTTAGCTCAATCCACATACCCCTCCCCCAGCCAATGTCCACATTCCATCTCCCTCAATTAAAAATTCTTAAACTGTGGTCATGGCGAAAATGCAAGTAATGGTGGTGTGGCGACATGAACGGTACTAATAGCTTCGCCTTGGACTCAAGAACATTTCCCCCAAATTAATTAATCTCTCCAATGTCCTATTGATTGTCAATTTCAAGTTCTAATAAGCATAAGTCCTTAGTCCCACAAGTTCAGATCTTGTATATATCGGGGCTCCTCTCACGATGACGATGGCAGTGACTTCTGTACTTGTGGCGGCGGCACCATGGCGGTGAAGGTCATGAAATTTTTTCAGTATTAAATATTCTAAAAATAGATATGCAGTATTTTTTTTAAATATATGAACAGGTAGTATTAAGGTATGATTAAAAAAACAACGAAATTAATGTTTGTGAAAAAACAAAAAGAGCGGGAATTATTCTTGTGAAAGGGGGGAAAAAGCCATTGGAAGAAGAGAGAGAAAAAACTACCGCCATTTTTTCACTTTGGAGGCAAAATGAAAAGTATATACACCCATAAATGTGTGGTGAATTGGAGTGAATCACCCCAATAAGAATTTTCTATTTTTTATTACTCTCTCCGTCCCTTAATAATTTTCACACTTTCTTCTTTAGGCCCCAAAACACATGGATTAGTAAATAGACGAGGGTCATTTTTTTGGAGGGGGTTTATTCAAGTCAACTTAAATTTGTGCTAGAGTGGTTCTCTGTTGATCCAAGTGCCTCCGTTCCAATTGATTTCATATTCATTCCTAAAGAAATTACCTAGTTCCGCATACTTTTTAGGTTTCCCAAATCGAATGAATTAGAAAATAGAAGATGGTCATTTATTCTAGTTGGATCCATGTCGATTTTGATTTGTGCAATTTATATTTTTCAAGGAATAAATATACAACTTATCTTTAATCCCGCATTATACGTGAGTTTTCCACTAGTTAATTATAATAAAAATTGTGATTAATATAGATATAATATATTATAAGAAAGTAATTATTTGAATCACTAATTTTTAACAGTAAGACAATTTTCAAGATATAATTTGATATTATTCAATCCAAGGAATATTTTAGCTTTTATATACAATGTAATATAATACTCCCTCCGTCCCAATTTTGTTTAGTCAAAAGCCAAAAATAGGGAAAAAAAATTGTTTACCCATTTCCTAAAATGGCAAAAAGTAATACCACTTTTTCAAACTCAACCCTTAAAAAGTTACTTTATACTAAAAAATATTAATAAACAATTCCTAAAAAACTTTTATACTCAAAAGTATTAATAAACAATTTTTTTCTTTTTTTTCTTAAAACCTAAAAAAACTAATACTACACACTAACATCCCCGGCGGCGACCGGAGATAAGAAGCCGGAGTTTGCAGCGCCGATCAAAATTGAGAGAGAGAATGTTTAGAGAGAGAAAGAGTGAGTGGAGAGGTGAGTGTGTGAGGAGTGGGTTGCCGAGAGTACACCGGTGAGGCATAAATCTTACCCTAATCCAAATTCTTTTCAACCCTTTCAATGGATAGGTAGTTCGAAGGTAGAAGCAGAGAAGTCCCGGGCGAAATTTTGGGAGGATGTTCGGTTTTGGGAGAAATGCAAACAAGGAAGAGGAGAACAAACTCAATCTTTTTTCTTCAGGAACATTCCACCAGATTGTAGTATTGATAGACTACTGGAAAAGTTCAGGGAAGTAGGTCAGGTCGTGGACATCTTTTGTCCAAATAAGAGAGACAAAGATGGCAATCACTTTGGATTTGTCAGATATCCGTCTAGATATAACAAGCACATCCTTTTGGAGAATCTGAATAGTATTTGGTTGGACAGTTATAAGTTAAGAGTTTCTATCCCAAGATTCTATAGAGATGAGCCTCGTAACAAAATTACGAACCATGTATCTTTCAACGCCAATTGCGGGATTCGCCAACCATCTATATCATATTTGAGGGTGCTTCAGCAAAACACTAATGCTGCCAAGATCACTTCAGAGGCGGGACAGACTGAGTCAGCAACTAGAGTGAGGAATGACTTAGGATCCAACTTTGTGCGCTCTTACTCTGGTCCCAAGGATTTGGTGAGGAGCGAAGGAGCTGAAGTGTTACGCTTCTCTACTACGTCCGAGGAGAATGAGTGGCTGAAGGACTGCTTCACAGGCCTGCTTAAGCAAGAATTCTCATGGGAGAATCACGGGGAAGAAATTCAGAGCGAGTGTGGAAATTATTTGCGTATAAAGTTCATGGGGGATAACGCGGTTCTCCTACAGTCATGCAACGGGAACAATAGTCGGAGTTGGGAGACAGATTTGGACGAATGGAGGGCTCACTGGTTCGAGTGGATTAGACCATGGAAAGCGGTGGATGTGTGCCATAAAAGACTTGTCTGGACAAGATGGTATGGAACTCCGCTCCATGCATGGTCGGAGAGGTTTTTTGAGGGGGCGCTTGGTAACAACTCTTCAATGGTAATGGGAATGAGATTGAAAATTAGTGTAATTAGCATGGTTCATGAGAACAAAATCACTACATCTCCTCCTAAATAAGGTAATCACTACTTCATTTTGATTACCCTATTCTCTTCCTACAATCATCCTCCTCAATCACTCCCTCATTCCTCCACCAACAACCATTTGTTGTCAACTTCTATTTCAAAATTGGGGCATGACACTAGCAATGGTGTCACCATTGAAACACTTCTTCCCCTAACACATCATTTTTCTTATGAGGGTATAGATGGAAATAAATTTTCATTCCCATTACCATTGAAGAATTGCTAACCAAGAGCCCCCTGGATTGATTAGTTTAAAATTTGGTACCTTGGTTAAAATTGATAATGTCACATTAAACAAGGCGAGATTTGATTTCGCAAGGATTCTGATATCCGTGGGATTCTTGTGTGATTTAAATCGGACTCTAAAAGTCAAAATTGATGGCCGAGAATTCTCGTTTCGAATAGCAGAAGAGCTGAGCGAAAATTATGAAGATTCCGACTGGAAGGGAGAAGGCGATTCAGAGGATGATTCTTCTATGTGGTCTGAAGATTTCAAAGGGTCGGTATCTATTAATCCAGCGGAAGCAACCATTTTCGGGGACGAGAACTGGGAACCGGGAAGTCCAACGGTAGAAGATAAACAGGTGGGGGATGATGCTGGTGCCACCGCGGAGCAAATCCCAAGTGATGACAGCCGAAGTCAGGGGGCCCACAAAATCTCTGTGAGTGCTTCTTGGAGAAGGAAATGTTGATACAAGTTACCGAGGCAGAAAATCTACATTTCCAAAATAGTGGTGTAGTTAAGGAAAGTGAACTGGCATTGGAAAGGATTCAGTCAATGGAATTAGAGGTGGTAGGACCCATCGATTCTCCTGAGGCGGCGGACGGTTATGAAGGGAGGTTGACGAATTCAAACTCTTTGACCAAGGTAAACTCTGGAAAGGAGATCAATAAGCCCACTTCAGCTTTTTGTCATCAAAAAAATATAATTGTGGGCCAGTTTAAATTAAAGGATAATTTGGGCCGTGGAAAAAATAAAGAGGCCCAATCTTATTCAAATAGGCCCAATTTTCGTTCACTAAAGGAAAACAAAAATGATCCAATTAAGGATCCGAATCAGAGGACGACAATTACTCATGTTGATAGGAATTCCTCCAAACCTAGTTTATGCACAAAAGTTTCGAACAAGGAGAGAGGAGATCGAGCTATTCAACGCAAAAAGCTGCTAATTCGCGAGAAAGAATGGAAAAGAAAACAATTAAGCGAATCATGGAGGAATTTTGTCCAAGATTTGGTCTCTGAAGATGAACAGTCACCAAAGCAGGTTTATAAGGGTCCAGAGAAGGCGGCGATCTGGCGGACGAAGCTACAGAAATTTGGAAAATAGGGAAAGCTCTAGGGATTGTAGGCTCTGGTATTGAAGAGACAATCATTAGTAGAATTAGAGAGTTGGAATCAGCGGAAAATCAACAGGTTGGGAAAGATGGGGAGAAAGAGAAGAGTAAAATTAAATGAAGATCATCTCTTATAATGCGAGAGGAATGGGGAGTTCAGTGAAGAAGAACGAGGTCATGGAGTTAATTAAAAAGGAAAAAATAGAGTTTTGCTGCATTCAGGAAACCAAGCTTGAATGTATTACATAAGTTATGTGTAGATCAATCTGGGGCAGGGGCAAGTTCGAATGGGTATTCAGAAAGTCAGAAGGAAGATCTGGAGGTCTGCTCTCAATATGGAATTCAGAGGTATTTTCCTGTTTAAGTTCTTGGCATATGCATGGTGCTATCGTGGTGAATGGTTTATGGGGTCAGGAAAGGCTGGAATGTTGCATCATTAACGTCTATTCTCCTTGTAATCTAGCTGAAAATGAGGATTTGTGGGATAGAATTGCTAGCATACTTAATCAAAATTCTGAGGTTTGCGTGTGTGTGATAGGCAATTTTAATTCGATAAGATGGAGTCATGAGCGAGTTGGGGCAGGTTCTTCTCAGTATGGTAGAGGTATGTTGGGATTTTATGGTTTCATTAGGAATACTGGATTGATCGATCTCCCCCTTCATGGGAGATCCTTCACGTGGTATAGACCAAACGGAAGCTGCAAAAGTCGACTGAACAGATCCTTGGTTAATAATTTGTGGATTAGGAGGTGGCCGAATACGGTACAGCAGGGCTTGAAACGCCAAACATCTGATCACTGCCCGATTGTGCTAGGAGTCAAGGTAAAGGACTGGGGTCCAAAACCGTTTCAAAGTCTCGATGCATGGATATCACACCCAGATTTTAAGGAATTCATTAAATCAAAGTGGGAGAGTTATTCGGTGGAAGGATGGGGCGGCTTCATGTTGAAAGAAAAGTTTAAACTTCTTAAAAGAGATCTAAAAACATGGAATCGAGAGGTGTTTGGTTCATTAGAGGAAAGAATTAAGAAACATAAGGATGTGATTGCGAAATTAGATTTGATGGATGATGTCTTTGGTCTGGAACCTGCTGAAGCAATGCTTAGGAGTGAATCGATGGCAAATCTGTATCGAGATCAAAAGTGGCGCAGCAGCCTACTGGCTCAGAAATCAAGAATCAAATGGATCAAAGACGGAGATGCGAATTCAAAACTTTTCCATAATTTTATCAACCGTAGAAGGAAGAGAAACGAAATTGTGGGAATTAATATTGAAGGTCAGTGGCTTGAAGAGGTGGACGAAGTGAAGAAAGGCATTCACAACTACTTCAAAAAATACTTTCAGAAGGAAGCCGGGCTGAGACCAACATTGGTTCAAGATTTCACAAGACGTAAGATTTCTGACCTTGATAACGAGTTTCTCATTTCGCCTTTTCTGGAAGACGAAGTCAGGGATGCTCTATGGTCGTGTGATGGTTCGAAAAGTCCCGGGCCGGACGGTTTTAACATGAATATGATTAAGGAAATGTGGAGTTTCTTGAAAGCGGATTTTATGCGTATAATGACTGAATTTCATGAAAATGGGAAACTGGTGAAAGGTATTAATCCATCTTTCATTGTACTGATTCCTAAGAAAGAAGAAAGCAGCGGGCTAGGCGATTATAGGCCAATTTCGTTGATTGGCGAGGTGTACAAAGTTATATCAAAAGTGTTGGCTAACAGATTGAGCATGGTTCTGGAGTCTATTATATCAAAAAATCAAAGTGCATTTATTGGGGGCAGACAGATCATGGACAGTGTACAAGTGCTGAGTGAAGCAATTGATGAGGCTAAGAAGAGGAAGATGGAAAGAATCTTTTTGAAGATCGATTTCGCAAAGGCATACGATTCAATCGAGTGGGAGTTCTTGGACACTATTATGGATCGGTTCAGCTTTCACCCAAAATGGAGGGGGTGGATCATGGAATGTGTTAGAACTGCATCAGCCTCCGTATTAGTCAACGGAAGTCCATCAGGTGAATTTGCTTTGGAGAGAGGTTTGAGACAAGGGGATCCACTTTCTCCTTTTCTCTTCCTTGTAGCTGCTGAATACTTGAGTATTTTAATGGAGAAGGCAACGGAAATGGGGAGGTTCGAAGCTGTGGAAATTGGAACAAAGAGAATTCGGGTATCTCACCTGCAGTTCGCGGACGATACCATTCTCATGGGGGCTGCTAGTATGGAAAACATTCGAACTTTAAAGCATATCCTGCGAATTGTGGAAATCACATCTGGTCTTAAAGTCAACTTCAATAAATGCAGTCTGATTGGTGTCAATGTGGAAACAGGGAAGCTGGACGAGATGGCCAATTTATTCGGATGCAAAATTGAAAAGATGCCTTTTTCATATCTTGGTATTCGAGTAGGGGGAAAACACGGACAGGTGAAGGCATGGGAAGGGGTTATTCAAAAAATTCGAAATAGACTGCGTAGTTGGGAAGATCGAAAACTTTCTTTTGGGGGCAGAATCTCATTGTTGAACTCGGTTCTATCTGCAATACCTATCTACTACCTATCTTTCTTCAAGATTCCAAAGAAAATTTTGAAGGAAATAACCAGAGTGCAGCGAAACTTCCTTTGGGGGGTGGGGAGAGCAAGAAGAAAATATCGTGGGTCGAGTGGAGAGAATTTTGCAATAAAAAATCTCTTGGGGGGTTGGGGGTACGGGATTTGGAGTTATTTAATAGAATTATTTTAGGGAAATGGAGATGGAGATATCTTACTGAAAAACATAGCTTGTGGGTAAGAGTTTTGGAGTCGAGATATGGGGAGGCTAGGGGAAGGGGGTTAGATGTGTTTCCTAGAGGAGTGGGTGGGAATATGTCGGGGTGGTGGAGGGATATTGTTAGGATTACGTCGGGTTCGGAAGGGGAATGGTTTCACGGGGGTTTACAAAGGGTCGTTGGGGACAGGAAACATACTTTATTTTGGGAGGACGATTAGGTGGGGAAAGGGGGTGTCTGAAGTCTAGATTTCCCAGGTTGTTTAATTTGAGTTTAGACAAGGAGGGAAGGGTGGGTCATATGGGGGAGTGGGTTGGGGATTGCTGGAGTTGGACGTGGAGGTGGAGGCGTCCTCTGTTAGATAGAGAATATATTGCTCTTAATTTACTTTTGACATCTATTGACAGGTTTAGACCGTCCATGGGCATCTCAGATTCATGGAAATGGAGTCGATCATCAAGTGGCAGCTACATTACAAAGGAAGCATACGAGTATTTGTTCGCCCAAAGCCGAGGAGCGACGCAAATAGGAAAGAAGGAGAAATGCTTCAAGGCTGTGTGGAAAAGCTTGGCACCGGCGAAAGTTATCGGGCATGGGTGGAGACTCCTTCATAATCGCTTGCCCACAAAAGATAATCTTCGGAGATGCAATGTTATTGGGTCGGGCGATTCACTCAGTTGTGTTCTATGTGGAGACCAAGAGGAGACAACTAAGCACGTGTTTTTTTAGTGTAACGAATCATACAAAATATGGATGGAAATTCTCAAATGGCTCAACAATGCAACCGCCTTGAATTCCCAGGTTTTTTCACATTTTGAAGCTTTTTGTCAACTTTTGCTTGGGAAGAGGGGGAAGAGATGTGCACATAGCATTTGGCTAGGGGTTGTATGGGTAATATGGAAATGGAGGAACGAGATCATCTTTAATAGTGGAGTTTTGGATTCAACGAAAATGGTAGATGAAATTAAAGCACGGTTGTGGAGTTGGTGCAGTGTCAAGGATCAAGGAGTAGCAAAATTTAGTTTTAGAGATTGGCTTTCTAATCCTAGAATGATTTTGAAGGATTAAATCCTTTTTGTAATAAGAATGTTTTGGGTACTCCTTGTACCATTTTATTTATATAATTAATTTTTACTGATAAAAAAAACAACTTTTTTCTTAAAAATAAATAAATTTTACATGAAAAGGGTTGAGAAACTATATATTTTGTGACATTTATCATATATAATAAAAGATACTATCATCAATTTTTATTTTTTATTAGATCTAAATTTAAAAATGACAAAGTATTGAGTGAAAATGGTTCATACATGAACCATTGTAGGGTATAAGTTATTTTCACAAAAAAATATTAGTTGTTTTCACTGAAGGGTATTAGATGTCTTCACTAAAGAGTCTTAGTTTATTTTCATTAAACAACTACTACTCTCTAGTGAAACAACTAATACCCTTCAATGATTCATGTATGAACTAAATTCACTCTATACATATTCTTTAAAACATATGACTTACGTACCAATTTTTCAAAATTTTATTTGTTACCATATTTATTTGACATTAAAAATAGATATTATATATTATACTCCCTCCGTCCTAATTTTGATTACCCATTACTAAATGACACAATCTTTAAGAAAGGAATTGTTTATGAATACTTTTGAGTATAAATAGCTTTTTAGAAATTGTTTATTAATATTCTTTAGTATAAAGTAGTTTTTTAAGGGTTGAGTTTGAAAAAGTGGTAATATTTTTTGCCATTTTAGGAAATGAGTAAATAAAAAAAACCTTCCCTTTTGGGGTTTTTGGGTAAACAAAATTGGGACATCGAGGAAAATAAGTAATTATCAAATTTTTGTGTAAATCTTATTAAATTTGAGGAAATTCGAGGAAACCAAGTAATTAAAAATTAATGTAAATAAATGCAAGAAATCCAATTAAATTTAGCAAAAATAAGTGCACGAAATTCAAGCAATTTTCACATTAGTCGCCCGTCTAATTAGTTTCGGTGTATTCAGCATATAATGTGGAGTATATATTTTTTATTAATTATTACTAGTTTAATTTATTTTTATTTCATATATGTAAATGTATATATTTTTTAATTTGAGCTCGATTAATTAAGATTTATGTTATTACTAAGATGAATGCTAATTTTTATAAAATGTGGGCTCGATTAAGTGGAGGTCCTTCTGAGTTTTAAAATTACGTTTTCCTCTAGAAAAACACATCGTCTCACAAATTAGATAGCCCGGCTAGGGTTATTTAATTAAAAAATAAACTTTGATGAAACATTATTAATTCGAGTGAAATCAAGTAATTTTAAGCGAAATTAGTTTGGAATGAGATGAAATGAAAGTATTTGAGTGGATGGAGGTCCTCCCTTATTAAAAAATTATGTTTTCCTCTGGAAAAATGCATCGTCCCACGAACTATTATTTAATGAAAATACAAACTTTTGATGAAATATTATTAATTCGAGTGAAATCAAGTAATTTTAAACGAAATTAGTGTGGAATGGGATGGAATGAAAGTATTTGAGTGAATGGATGTCCTCCTGAGTTAAAAAATTACATTTTCCTCTGAAAAATGCATCGTCCCACGAACTAGACAAGCGTCTAGGGTTATTTAATGAAAAAATAAACTTTTGATGAAACATTATTAAATTCGAGAGAAGTAAGAGCAATGGTTGCACTGAATAGTATGTATTATGTATTAAATGGCTGCATTAAGTTTTCTAATGTAATATGTATTAATGATTGCACTAAATAGTATTACTTGCAATTGCGTAACAATTTAATTTATTTTAGTGAGAAATTATGTATTATGCAAGATACTATCAATGTTCCAATGTATTTTGTACTAATGGTTGCACTAAATAGTATTACTTGCAATTATAAAACATTTTAAATCATTTTAGTGAGAAATGATGTATTGTGCAAAATAATATCAATGTTCTAATGTTGTATGTTATAATGGTTGCACTAAATAGTATTACTTGCGATTTTGAAATATTTTAATTCATTCTAGTGAGAAATGATGTATTGTGCAAGATAATATCAATGTTCAAATGTATTTTGTACTGATTGTTGCACTAACTAGTATTACTTTCATTTGTGAAATATTAAATGTGTCGTTTTAGTAAAAAATATGGTCTATTATTAAAGATAATATCAATATTCTAATGTAGTATGTATTAATGGTTTGCACTAAATAGTATTGTTTGCGATTGTGAAACATTTTAAATCATTTCAATGAGAAATGCTGTATTATGCAAAATAATATCAATGTTTCAATATAGTATGTACTAATGGTTGCATTAAGTAATATTATTTCCAATTCTGAAATATTTTAATTCATTTTCATGAGAAAATGTGTATATTGCAAAATAAAATATCAATTTTTTTAATGTAATATGTAGTAGTTGTTGCACTAAATAATATTAATTGAAATTATGAAATATTTTAATTCATTTTTGTGAGAAATGATGGATTATGTAAGATAATATTAATGTTCTAATGTGGTATGTACTAATGGTTGCACTAAATAATATTATTTTCAATTTAGTGTGAAATTGTGTATTATTCAAGATGATATCAATGTCCCAATATTTTTTGTACTAATGGTTATACTAAATAATATTACTTGCAATTGTGAAATATTTTAAATCATATTAGCGAGAAATGATGTATTATGCAAAATAATATCAATGTTCTAATTTAGTATGTACTAATGGTTGCACAAAATAGTATCACTTCCATTTGTGAGATATTTTAATTCATTTTAATGAAAAATGATGTATAATGCAAAATAATATCAATGTTCTGATGTTGTATGTAATAATGGTTGTACTAAATAGTATTATTTGCAATTGTGAAATATTTTAATTCTTTTTAGTAATAGATGATGTATTATGCAAGATAATAATAATGTTCTAGTGTAGTATTTACTATGGGTTGTATTAAATAGTACTACTTGCAATTGTAAAACATTTGAATTCACATTAGTGAGAAATAATGTATTATGCAAGATAATATCAATGTTCAAATGTAGTATGTACTAATGGTTGCAGTGAGTAGTATTATTTGCGATTGTGAAATATATTAATTCATGTTAGTGATAAATGGTGTATTATGCAAAATAATATTAATGTTCTGCAATTGTAAAATATTTTAATTCATTTTAGTGAGAAATATTGTATTATGCAAGATAATATCAATGCTCTAATGTATTATATATTAAATGTTGCACTAAATAGTATTATTTGCAACTGTGAAACATATTAATTCAATTGTGAAACATATTAATTCAATTTAGTGAGAAATGATGTATTATGCAAGATAATATTCATGTTCCAATGTATTTTTCCGTAAAAAATTAAAATATTCCAATGTATTTTTATTAATGGTTGCAACAAATAGTATAATTTGCAATTGTAAAACATTAAATGTATCGTCTTAGTGAGAAATGGTGTATTATGCAAGATAATATCAATGTTTTAATGTAGTATGTATTAATGGTTACACTAAATAGTATTTTTTGCAATTTTGAAATATTTTAGTTAATTTTTATGAGAAATGGTGTATTATGCAAAGATAATAGGGCGCTACTATTCACCCACATGAAAATGCTTTATTCACCCACCTCTTTTTTTTTTTTTTTAAAAATGTTTAATAAAAATACTAATATACCCTTTATAAAAAATAAACAGTATATTTATTAAACACTCATGCTTTCAACACCATTTCCAAAATCTCAGAATTCACGTAAAAAATTATATTCTTTCACACACAGTTGCACCATTAAAAAAAAAAAAAGAAAAAGAAAAAAAAAAGGTATAATCCTAAAATTATAAATTATAAAGACACAATTTAAATGGTATTAAAGTATTTTTGTTTATCCATAAATTGGTACACCATGAAAATAAAAGGAATTGTGGTTTTTTTAAACGTCGGGAAGCGGTGGTCCAATTAAAATAAAAAATAATTGTTGATGTGCTATTTTTTTAAATTTCAAATTTATGGGTGTGTATATATAATAAATTATGTAAATATTATATTAAGGTTATAGTTGTAAATTTTAAGGGGGTGTATTAAGAAAAAATAAGCAATATACATGGTGGGTTAATTTAATAGTGGGTGAACAAAGTATAATAGTGGGTGTTAATAGCCGTGCCCAATATAATATAAATGTTCTAATTTAATATGTACTATTGAAATACTTTCAAATTTTCTAATTTTCAAGAAAAAGTAAATAAACTAATTTGTCTTACAATATTTACCACATCTTTAAAAATATTTAATTTTTTTTAAGTTATCTTACATTATCACTATATATATATATATATATGTGTGTGTATATGTATGTATATATGTATATATACATTTAATACTTTTACGAAAATTCATAGTTTTTGAAATTATTTTACTGAAGAGTATGAATTGAAGGATATTGGTTGTTTCACTAAATAATATTAGTTGTTTTTACTAAATGATGTTAATTCAACTACAAAAATATTGTATATTGATTATGTATGAATAAGTTTCACACAGTACATAATAAAATTAAATTGTTGATGATAATTAAAATGGATTACTATTACTAGATATTTGTTTTTACTTAAAATTTGACGTATTTAAAATATCAAATGAATAAAATTGAATTGTTTGATCTTATCTAAAATTAATCATACATATATTTTTTTTAAAATTTTTTAGTTTTTTCCCACCTGGCCAATAAAATAATTCCACTCCCTCAAATCCCAATTTATTCTCCATTAGATACAATCATATTTGTTGTAAATCTAGAAGATTTATTCCAAATCTAGAAGATTTGATGTGAACATTACTAATGGACCAAGAAACCCAACGGCCTTTATTTCTTAGACTATAGTTTTATTCTTATAAATAAATCATTGTATTCATTATTGTAATTACCTCACACACAAGATCATTAGTGAAACTCCTAGCTTGGATCGCCCCCAGACGTAGTCCTTCCCGACTAACTGGGTCAACAAATGTTGTCTCTTTAATTTACGCACTTATTTACAACATGTTATCAACACGAGTCTTTAACCGAGATCATACGGTACGCCCTTAATTTATTTTCATATGAATTTCCATGTTTTCATGTGTACCTTTGCTATGAACGTATTTGATTCATGATTGATTGTTGGATTTAATTATTGTGTATTGAATTGACGAGCAACGGCCGACGTCCCGAAGGCGTACGACCGTCGTCATCTGCCGCATGAGACGAAGCCGCACGAGAGCAGCGCCCAGCGCCGCACGGTGCACGTCTGTCGCATGCCCAGCGCCACGCGCACCCGCACGCGCTCGTGCCGCCCACCGCACGCGTCCGCTCCCGTCTCGCCCCAGCGCCGCGCGCATCCGCGCACACGTCGCGCCCATCACCGTGAGCGCTCACGCCCACCTGCCGCGCACGCCCGTGCCCTCGCCCGTCACCGCGAGCGCTCGTGCTCGCCCGTGCCCTCGCCCGTCCGCCGTGCGCGACCCACGCGTGTTTTTTCTCGGATTCTTGTGATCTCTTAACCCTATTTCGTTTGCGTTCTTGATATCATAAAATCCATGTTTAATTTATTTTTAATCCTGAAAATATTTCGTTAAATTGCGTTAATATACATGAAATAATTATTCTTATGATTATTTCCTCTGTCTATTAAATCGTATATTTTCTAGAAATTATTTTCATGTGATTATCTCCCTTATTTGTTTATGCATATTTATGTGATTTAATTATCCTACGTGCATTACTATTTCCGCACATAGTTTATTTCTTTATAGTCCGCATATTATGCCCGGGTAGGCGGCGCCCGGTATTTGTCGGACCGTAAATCTATATTTTGGGTAGACGGTGCCCAATACGTGCATCTATGTGCCTTAGAATAACTAAATAAATCCTTGTCTCCCCGTTGTCTATGAATTTGGTTAATCCCCTTACTCATGTCACTTTAATAATTGTAGTGAATAATGTCTGATATTACCAAAAGAGAATTTGCTGAGCTTACTCTTGACGGTAGTAACTACCTGACATGGGTGCTAGATGTTGAAATACATCTAGCCTCAAACAACCTTAGCGGCACGATTGTCGATGATCCAAAATCAACTGACGCCCAGAAGGCGAAAGCTTTGATTTTCCTTAGGTATCATCTCAATCAGGACCTGAAAATGAGTATCTCACTGAGAGAGAACCCGGAACGTTGTGGAAGTCCCTGAAGGACCGTTTCCAACAACAAAATAATATACTCCCCCCTCAAGCACAATACGATTGATTGAACCTCCATTTCCAAGACTTTAAGTCCATTACGGAGTACAACTCAGCCCTACATCGTATTGTGTCTCAGTTAAAGTTATGTAAGAAAAATGTACCTGAGGACGACTTAATCCAAAAGACTTTGTCGACTTTCCACGCAAGCAACCTTGTACTCCAACACCAGTATAGGGCTAAGAACTACACTGTACACTCTGAGCTAATTTTTGCACTTCTAGTAGCGGAAAAGCACAACCAGCTCCTTATGCAGAATCATAATGCGAGGCCGGTTGGCTCAAAAGCTGTGCCCGAAGCACATGTTGTAGCTCAAAGCAGTACAAGAGGTCGCAAGCGTGGAAGGGGGAGAGGAAGTAAACGAACTCGTAGCCAAGGCCGAGGTCGTACTAAATCTGGTGGTCCAGGTACCTCGAATGACAATCAAGCTCAGACTCGTGGGAAGACTGCACCTAACACGAACTCCGCTACCCGAAAATCTGATAATCAAGATAAGGTTGAGCAGTCCTGCTACAGATGCGGATGCAAGGGCCATTGGTCTCGCACATATCGCACTCTCAAATATTTGGTCGAGGCTTACCAAAAGCAGCAGAAGGACGATAAGGGGAAGGCTCCTAGATTTGAATCTCACCATGCCAGCCTGCCTGAAGCAGACCCTGACCAAGACAATGGAGACCCTATGGGCATTGAGCTTAAGGATTTTGGAGATGACGAGTGATTCACATATTTAGTTATTTCTAGTATTTTATTTTCTGAATAAAACAATTTCATGTTATGTTTTGGGATCCTTTCTTTCGGATACTTTATTTTATGAATGAATTTATTAGCTTTGATATGTTTACCTTAATAGCTGTCCATAGTATTTATTTGGATATTGTTGTTCTCATTTATGGCTTGTAAACAAACCAGCTACTAGGTTTGGACTATTTCCTCTTGCATGATGGACGCCCATAGTGATTTATGTTTGGTAGATAGCACCACCACACATATGATCCTAAAAGATAGGAAGTAATTTCATAACTTGATAGAACGTAAGGAGAGTATAACTACAATAGCCAATGATAGTACGTTGATAGTGGGCTCCGGGAGAGCTTCCATTGTCCTCCCCATGGGTACCGAACTCATAATTGATAATGCTTTATTTTTTCCACAATCTAAGCGTACCCTACTCGGTTTTAGGGACATTAGGATAAACGGGTATCATATTGAAACTAAAACTGAGAACGATAATGAATACCTTTTGATGACTAGTACTCGAGGTAGCCGTAAACAAGTTATTGAGAAACTTCCTTCCTTCTCCTCTGGATTGTACTATTCCTACATCCGGCCGTCTAGTTCCCATCTAGCGATGAGTATGAAATTTCATGACCCAAATTCCTTTAAATTATGGTCATAATATTACGAATAATAGAATCCCTCATGTTGATGAATATTTTTGTGATGCATGTTCTAGGGGTAAGTTAATAGTGCGCCCGTCGCGCACTAAGTTGGACTAGAGTCTCCGGTTTTCCTTGAGCGAATTCAAGGAGATATTTGCGGACCAATTCACCCAGCATCAGGACCGTTTCGTTATTTCATGGTCCTTATTGATGCCTCCACTAGGTGGACATTTGCATGTTTGCTGTCCACCCACAATCAAGCTTTTGCGAAGCTCATTGCGAAGACTATCGAGCTTAGTGCTCAATTCCCGGATTATCCAATCAAATCGATTCGCATGGATAATGCAGCTGAGTTCAGCTCGAAGGCCTTTACAGATTACTGTATGGCACTGGGAATTAAAGTGGAGCATTCGGTCCCCTACGTCCATACCCAAAATGGTCTTGCTGAGCCGCTAATAAAACGTATCAAACTTATCGCGAGACCATTGCTTATGAAATCCAAACTACCCACCTCATGCTGGGGGCATGCAGTCCTACATGCATCGCACTTAATCCAAATCCATCTGTTGATAGGCGAACATCAATCATTGTTGTACGAACAAGGATTAAGGATTTAACAAAGAAAATCAAGATTGGGGTGTATAAACCAATCTAGGAGGTGTATAAAATGTCGGACAACTCTATCGAAGAACAACATATCGGCGAGCAGGTTTTAAGACCCGGGGCCAGATATGAACCCTCCTCCAAATCATTAATTACGAACAACATTGACAAAAGGTTGTGTATTTACCAGCCTAAGAGGTGTATGAAGACGAACAAGGAACCAAGATTCCAAAACCCATCTCAACACGAAGTTTAAGTGAACAACTTCCAAGCCACATCTACAAAAGGCGAACAACTTTTGTTGAAAGATCATACTGGATCAATTAAGCCGACCTGGACGAACAACAATAAAGTCCGAGATAAGACCAAAGAAGACTTTGTAACTAAGATTCAGCCTAGATAAAGTCAAACAAGGTCAAATGACACTTGTCTATCATTCAAGCAAGGAAGTTCAAGAGTCTTGGACACCTCATGCTTGCTAGTCTCTATAAATAGTTGTTCTCCAGCTAAGAAATATAAGTTCAAATTCACAAATATTCTAAAAAACACACACAAACACACCTAAATGCACACATATACGAAATAAATACAATTTCAACTTTCGTATTTACAATTTTACGATCCTAAACTTCGATTTATCATTTACGGTGATAATCAATCACACGTTCTTGTTTGGTGGTCCTAAACCGAACTAAACAGTCACTAATCCATCCCATTAAATTTGATCACCAACACCGTCCAACTGCATATAATGATCATTCCCCCCTACAGTTAGTGCGTGGGAAAGAACCTAGCATTTTCCATCTGCATATTTTTGGATGTGCGGTATACGTTCCAATAACGATACCAAAGCGGACCTGTATGGGCCCACAAAGGAAACTCGGTATTTACGTCGGATATGACTCTCCATCCATCGTGAAATACCTCGAGCCTTTGTTCGGGGATCAATTAATGGCTCGGTTCGCTGATTGCACGTTCGATGAAGATTACTTCCCTGCATTAGGGGGAGATCCGAATTCAAAATTGAATGAATGCCGGGAACTTACGTGGAACGTAAGTAATCTTCAGTATCTAGATCCGCGCACTAATCAATCTGAACTAAAAGTTCAGAAGATCATTAATTTGCAAAACTTAGCAAATAATCTGCCAGACGCGTTCACTGGCCATAGAGGTGTAACTAAATCGCATATATCTGCAGTAAATGCTCCCCAAAGGGTTGAGGTCCCAAGCAAAATGAGTACTCATGCCCCCACACGCCAAAAGCGTAAGGGAACCTCAAGAGATAGTAACACACCTAAACGAAAGGCTAGCAAAACTGGTCAGTCGAATGTAAAATCTCTAGTAGAGATCCGTCTTGATAACCCCAAGTCTCTAGGAGACGAGAGTCCTAGTGATGAAGCACGTGCACGAAATATTCCTTGCACTAGGACCGTGGAACGACCAGACCCAGATACAATGGGAAATGAGGAAGGTCTGGTTGATGTAAACGTCGAAGTCTCTGTGAACTTCACAGATACGGGAGAAACATACAATAGAAATATTACTATCGTCGGCGACACATTTGCAGCGTCAATCGCCCTTTCCATTATAAATGATCTAGATCCAGAACCCAAAATAATCGCCGAGTGCCGGAAGCGCTCCGATTGGGTTAAATGGAAAGAGGCAATTGATGCAGAGCTCGCATCGCTTAACAAAAGACAAGTATTTGGCTCTATCATTCGTACACCCTCGTGCGCTATCCCCATAGGATATAAATGGGTATTTGTACGAAAACGAAATGAGAACAATACTGTGGAGAGGTATAAAGCGAGGCTGGTAGCACAAGGGTTTTCGCAGAGACCCGGGATTGATTTTGATCAAACCTATTCTCCCGTCATGGACATAATAACGTTCTGCTACTTGATATCTTTGGCAGTTAAAATGAATCTCTAAATGAGATTAATGGACATAGTAACCGCGTACTTATACGGATCACTAGATGCCGACATTTACATGAAAATCCCAGATGGATTTGACATTCCTCAAATGAAAGATAGTGAAAACCGCAGTATGTATAGCATACAACTACAAAAGTCATTGTATGGCCTGAAGCAATCGGGCCTCATGTGGTACAACCGACTTAGTGAATTCCTTCAGAAGAAGGGATACAAGTTCGATAAAGCTTTCCCATGTGTATTCACGAAGAAAACGCAAGATAGTTTTTGCATCATATCCGTCTATGTTGATGACCTGAACATAATCGGAACATGCAAAGAGATTGAAGAAGCCAGTTCATTCTTGAAAGCTGAATTCGAAATGAAGTCCTTGGGTAAAACCAAGTACTGTCTCGGCTTGCAGATCGAGCACCTCCCAGAAGGAATCCTTATTCATCAGTCGACCTACGTAAAGAAGGTATTGGAGAGATTTCACATGGATAAATCTCATCCACTTAGCACCCCTATGGTTGTTTGATCCCTCGAAGTGGATAAGGACCCATTTAGACCAAGAAAAGATTCAGAAGAAATTCTGGGACCAGAAGTTCCTTATCTTAGCGTTGTTGGAGCTTTGCCCTATCTCGCAAATTGCACTCAGCCGGACATTGCATTTGCTGTCAATTTGCTTGCGAGATATAGCGCTTCTCCTACAAGGAGACATTGGAATGGTGTTAAGCACGTTCTACGATACCTCCAAGGGTCTCAAGATCTTGGACTGTTTTATCGTAAGAACCAAGACAAAGCCTTAGTAGGTTATGCGGATGCTGGCTATTTGTCTGATCCCCACAACGTCATATCCCAGTCTGGTTACGTTTTTCTCTGTGGTGGAACCGCAATCTCATGGAGGTCGGTTAAACAATCCATGGTTACCACGTCTTCAAACCACTCAGAGATCATAACTTTATTTGAAGCCGCACGAGAATGTGTTTGGTTAAGGTCCTTGGTAAAACACATTGGTGACTCGTGTGGTATCGCCAAAGACGATACACCTCCCACCGTTATATTTGAAGACAACGCTGCTTGCATCGCACAAATGAGTAATGGGTACGTCAAGGAAAACCTAACGAAACATATTTCACCTAAGTTTTTCTACCCATACGAACTCCAGAAGAGCAACGTAATTATCATTCAAAAGGTGCAATCTAGTAACATTCTAGCAGATCTGTTTACTAAATCCTTACCTACGTCTACTTTTGAAAAGTACGTTCGTGGTATAGGGATGCAAAGACTTAAAGTGATGATGTCTTCAGGGGGAGCGGTAACCCCGAAATAAATCTAGAAGATTTAGACCTAGAAGATCAATAACATTCCTCCCTAACTTATTATTTGACTGATACCTAGCATGTGGAGTTTTTATGACAAGACATTTATGTTATGTCGTAATGTCCAAGAGGGAGTGTTGTAAATTTAGAAGATTTATTCCAAATCTAGAAGATTTGATGTGGACATTACTAATGGACCAAGAAACCCAACGGACTTTATATCTTAGACTAGGGTTTTATTCTTATAAATAGATCATTGTATTCATTATTGTAATTACCTCATACACAAGATCATTAGTGAAACTCCTGGCTTGGATCGCCCCCAGACGTAGTCGTTCCCGACGAACTGGGTCAACAAACGTTGTCTCTTTAATTTATGCACTTATTTACAACAATATTTATCAATAATTTTTTTTGAGTTATCAACAATCCTTTTTTTATTTAATTTGACTTGTTCTCCATTACTTTTATTAGATAAAATCGATTCACTTTTTTTTTTCAAAATTTAATTATACATAATATTTTTTAGGTGAATTGCTTGTGTGTAATTAATGTCTAAAATTTCAGTTCGAAGTGATTACAATGCAATTTCTCAAGTAATTCACCTATATAATAAACCATTACATGCAATATATTTTTGGAATGCAAATAATTAATTCACCTATATAATAAACCATTCATAATAAACCCCACTCAAGTAATATTGGTATGAGATTACATCTTTTAATGCACTACAAATTAATCAATCTTATAATTATAATATTTTAACCATTATTTACATGCAAAGAACTAATAATTGTCTAAATATATTGTTAATAAGATTTTTCTTTAAAAATTATATAGATGTTTTCATTCTCTACCTACAAAGAAATTTACAGAATTTTCGTAGTAAAATTGATTGTAGATAAATATTTTTAGGTGAATTGCTTGTGGGTAATTAATGTGTAAAATTTCAGTTCGTAGACAAATTGCACTAGGTTGAGGAATTAAATGCTTACATGATCAGAGAAATGAGCCCAAATAGTTTGTTTAAACAATAAATTATAAAAAATATGTTTAAACTATAAACTATAAAAATATGTTTAAACTATAAATAATAAAAAATATGTTTAATAATTATTCTGTGTCTATATGATTAAATTGCATAATAATTGTATTAGAATTATAAATAAATGAAATGGGTGATTAGTGTGATTTTTGCTTACTATTTTTGCTAAATTAAATTGTATTTCTTGCATTTATTTACACTAATTTGATTATTTGTGCGTAATTGTCGAGAAAGACTTTTGTGTTTATTTTGCAGAAAATTGGAGAATTTTAGAAATAAATACGAGCCTTTAATTTATTGAGGTCGAGCGAAAAGAAATGAGTCGAAAAAGACAAAGATCAGAAGATAAATGGGCTCATTAATTTTCACAATTGGTGGCCCAAATATTTTGTGAGACCTGTGGCCCATTAATGAAGAAGTAGGGAAATGTGGCATGCGTGATTCCAGCAGCCCATTTCCTATTAAATTGCTCAAGTGATAGTGCAGAACAAGTCAACGAGGAAAACAAATCATGATGGCCCACATGAATTTAAATGGAAAAGCAAGAATGGTCTTTATCACATTTCTCATCCTTGACCAAAAATTGAACCAAGAGACAAGTTGGTCCTCGTCAAGCAAACCCACGTCGTAATCCATACGAGAGACGTCCCAACTCTTTTTTCATACCTTTAAAAAAGAAATAATTCATACACACAAAAGTCAATAAAACACATTTTATTTATTTTATTATTTAACTTCACACTCACATATTTCATTTTTCTTAAATATTGTGTCATGTACTCCTATGTAAAAAGACCCGGGACGGAGGGAGTATAACACAATGGGGATAAGCTAATGGGCCGAAACAGTGCATGCCCAAAAATAAAGTGTGCCTTATGTGTGCAGTATATGTACAACATGTCAATCATTGCATTCCTCAAAATCAGTGAAATCAATAAAAAAAAAAAAAAGGGGGGGGGTCACCGGGAGTCACCTGGTGACTGGACCAGGTACACTGGTGTCCGAGGGACTCCCTAGAATTCCCCTCAAATGGATAAATTTCAAATTCTTTACTATAATTTTAGTTCAAAATGGAGGAATTTTAAATACCTCTCAAAATCATGTTATTTGAAATCTATGGATTTAAAAATACATTCATTTCAAATGTCTCAATCCAAATGCAACCTAAAGTTACATCATAAATTAATATTTATGTAAAAGTAAGTATTCTGTGAACCTGGTGTAACGTGCAACTCAAGTATATTTTTTAAAAATTATTCTTACTATTATTGAAAATTTAGCTCTGTTATTATTAAAAAGCTACCCAATATTAAATCAGTGGCGGAGCTAGTTAGACTTGTACCCCCAATTAATATTTTTTAGTGTTTTTCTATGTAAAAAATAAAAATGTATCTTCAAATTTGATTGATATGTTTCTACAAATATTCCAAATTAATTTTTACATGTATTAGGTGTTCCGTGCAATTTAAATGTATTTTTATAAAATTATCTCTATCACTATTAAAAGTGCATTTAATTAGTAGCGGCCAGAAATTATATAATAATTTCTAAGCCACGAATGGAAATACTAGTTGATATCCCAAAGAAGTACCGTTCTTCACCAAATGTATATTTCAGGTTATGACTTCTTTGTAGTACTTTCTGGAGTATTTGTGATTGTGAAACATTTCCATCAATTGTGCGGTCGTGATACAACATTTCTAATGCATAATCTCGTTTGTAGGGTGAGCATTTTAAGTAGTGTGCAACGTTCGAACCATATCAGCTAAACTAAACACCAAACTGATTTTCTTTTTATAAACTAAAAATCAAATTATATTTAAAAAAAAAAAAAATTGAGTCTTGAATCGAAATATTTCAGTTTCTTCCAAATCAAACAAATTGAATTTTTTACAACTTTCTTTAGCATCAAAATACTTGTTTCATCAAATTACTTGCAACATGTCAGTATCTGAATATTAATTTAAACAAAATTGCATCAATAACTCTATTGCATAATCCAATAAAAAATATTAACACAATAGTTTTCAAAAGTTAAACAACAATTTGAAAATCATTATCAACACAAAAAACCATTCCACAAGTCTTTTATGCAAAACACAAATCAACACAATTCTTTTATATGTGAATCAAAATTACCTAATATTAATATTATTATAATTATATTAGAAAATAAGTTATATAAATATTAATCTAGTGAATAATATATATATATATATACTATAATAATAATTATTATTATTATAAAATATTATTTCAGTTCAGTTTATATGATTTATAATTTGTAAAAGGGCACGACTATTAACACCCACAAAAATACCCTGTTCACCAACTATTAAGCTAACCCACCATATATTTTACTTATTTTTTTATTTTGCTTAATGTACCTCCTTAAAATTTACAACTATAACCTTAATATAATAATTAGATCATTCACTAAATATACACACCCAACAATTTAAAAAAAAAATAGCACATCAACAATTTTTTTTTTACAATGCCGACTCACAAACCACCATCACCAACCTCATTTTCTTTCTTTATTTCTCCATGGTGTACAAATTTAGAGAAAAAAATAATAATTTAATCTCATTAAATTGTGTCTCTATAGTTTATATTTTCATGATCATACCCTTTTTTCCCCTTTTCTTCTTTAATAGTGTAATTGTGTCTGTGGAAAATGAAAAAAATTGCGTGAACTATGAAATTTTGGGTGAGTGTTGAAAGCTTGGGCCTTTAATAAATTTAATATTTATTTTTATAAAGGGTATATTAGTAATTTTTTTAAATATATTCTTGTTAAAAAGAAATTAGTGAACAAAACATTTTTATGTGGGTGAATAACTAAGCCTTTTGTAAAAATCATAAACAGGACTGAAATTAAAAAAATCAAAGTTCAAAATAGAAAATCGAATCAAAATTTATATTTCGATTTGATTTGACCAGTTTTTCAATTCAGACCGTATTTTGCACACCCCTAATTTTAGTTGTGCTTCACATAAAAAAGAAAAAACTATCAATATAATAAAAAATAAGCACCGTAGGCTAAAAATCAACAATCCATAAACAATAGGCAAATGAAAGCAAAATCTAGAACCCAAATTTATTATTAAGATAAACTGATAATTCGACAATTACAATATATTGAAAAAAAAAACAAAGCAAAGTCTTAAGTCTCGAATAGAAAAATTGCTCAAACAATAATTAATGTTTTTAAAAAATTCACAGCTTCAAGACTTTTGAGTTTTGACTTAATATATATGCGTGGATTGTGGGGCAATGCCAATAGTAGAACAAATCGCACTTAAATAACCAAAGTCGGCAAAATTGCATCAAAACTAAATGGGACACATAACTCCATTCCTCCTCCTCCTCATTTTCTTCTATTCCGTCTTCATCATCCCATTAATTCCAGCCGAATCACTATGTCCACCCGGTTCATGCGACTCGGGTCAGGGGCCCCAAGTCCGGTTCCCTTTCAGGCTCCAAAACGGGCAACCCGCCCGGTGCGGCTACCCGGGTTTCGACCTCCACTGCAACGCCAAAAACCAAACGATCCTGACCCTCCCTCGATCCGGCGACTTCGTAGTCGACCTAATAGATTACAAAAGGCAGGCCCTATTCATCCACGACCCGGATTCCTGCCTTCCCAATCGGGCCCTCAATTTCAGCCTATCGGGCTCCCCTTTTCGGCCCGCTTACATCACCAAGTTTGTCTTCTTAAATTGCTCCGGCGGATGGACGGACTACGCGTCGTCCGATTACTACGTGCCGTTGATTTGCCTTAGTCAGAGGAACAGCACGGTTGTGGCCTCATCGCCGGCGTCCGAGGTGCCGCCGCTGTGCCGGAGGATAGCGAACGTGTCGGTGCCGCCGTGGTGGAGACTGTCGCAGCCGGATGAGTGGGGGAGGGAGGCGAAGGAGGCATTTGAGGTGGGGTGGAGTGAGCCGGTGTGCGGCAAGTGTGAAATTCGGGGTGGAATTTGCGGGTTTAAGGAGGGGAGCAATCAGATTGGGTGCTCAAAGCGTGCTGGTGAGTTTTGGTATCATAATATATCACTTTCGCGTTTTCAATTATAAAATGTCACCCAATATTTTGAAAAAAATAAATTATAGAGTGAAAATGGTTTATATATGAATGAGTATTAGTTATTTTTACTAAAAAAAATGTTAGTTTTTTAACTGAAATGTATCAGTTGTTTTCACTGAAAAATATTAACGGTTTACTGAAAACAAAACTAAGACTCTTTAGCAATAACAACTAATACTCTTCAATGAAAAATACTAAACTATTTATTGAAAGTAATTAATACCCTTCAATAATTCATGTATGAACCAATTTCAAATTTATAATTTTTCAAATTAAAACTTTAATTATCCCTTTATTTATTCATAAAATTTAATGATTAAAAAACCCTTGATATCTAGACTTTAAAATAAATTGTACTCCCTCTCTTTCCTAATAATTTGAGCTCTTTCTTTTTAATGTTCCACAATTATTTTTACATCTAAATATGAAATTAAAATTCTCTCACAATATCCATTTTATTTCAAAATATTATAAATTTATTAATTAACAAAATCAATAAATTTTTTTTTTTTAAAAGTGTGTCCAAATATACGTCAAGTTAAGTTTAATAGGGAGTATATGGTGTATCATTTTAAATAAAATGTATATTTTCAATAGAAATATTACTCCCTCGTCCAGGTAAAAATTTCTCATGTTGGTTCTTTCCAATACAAACTTCTCATTCTAATTTTAGTAAATTATTTCTTATTATTTATTCTTATACTTCATTCTTATTTTCAACAAATGTGGCTCACTTACTATTAAAATGAATTATTTTTTCCTTTCTCTATTATATTACTTGTGCTACATTTATTATTTTATTATACTCCTTAACTTATGTGCCTAAAAGCTATATAAAATTTATACTGCATGAAGGACATATCATTTTTCAAAATGTATGTAAACTAAATCATTTAAAGCAAAAAAATTGATGCACTTTACATTAAATAAATTATATCACTTTTAAAGAAATAAAAGTATTATTTTAAGACAAATTTTTTGATAAAAGATAATAGTTTCCCACAAAGTTTTATCTAATATCAAATTAAGATACTTTAGATTCAACATATATAAGAATAAAGTATAATCTTAATTAGGAATCGAAGATATTTTTTCAGGATTAAAAATTAATATAAATAATATTTATAAACTGGAGTAAATTAAAAAATATGTTGAAAAATATATAAACGATATTTAATTTAAAATACAATTTAACCTCTAACACAGATTTTAAGTGAGATAAATCAAATTCATGGATTGGAGAAATATTCGACTGAATTATTGACTAATAATTTCAGTTTTCACAAAAAGTTTGTCGTGGCTAACGAGTTACAGAATTCAATAATATGCTATGATTTCTGTTGACATCATCAGATTGCATTTTATAATTTAAAAGTAGGTTAATATATATTTTTTTTTTTCTTTTTGTGATTGAGTACCCAAGTTACGTACTCTCTCATGTATGGACAATTAGCTCTTAGCAAAAATACTGTGGATTCAATCACAATAATTTTCAATAGTAAAAAAATAGGTTTTATATGAAAATAGGTCACGATAAATTTATCATATAATTATTTTAAAATATTAAATATTTGATTAAGAGTATTAAAAATGAGTATCAAAAATTGGGGTAGAAAAATCAACAATTATAATATAATACAATTCATCCTAATTTTTTATACTTCTGATGAAATTTTTATACTTTTAATTAAATATTTAATATTTTAAAATAATTTTATGATTTAAAATTTTACCTAAAAATAATGGTTTCAATCAAGAGTACGCTCAAAATCTAACGATTAATTTTCCTCCCTGATGTCAACCGATTAGGATTTTTTTATTTTTTATTTTACAAATTGACATTTGTGGTGGTTGGGGACGACGCGTGAATTAAAAATTGACAAATTGTAAGGCGGTGGGCTAAAAATTAAACCTTGATGTAGACAAAGAAAATAGAGTTGAGCATTAGTTTAAGCATGGGCTCGTTGGGGATTAGGTAAGACTTCTTAAAATTATCCATATTATCACATAAAAAATATGTAATAACCCTAAACCCACAAAAAATCTATATATATATATATATATATATAGAAGTGAGGAGTGAGAAAAAATTATTATTATTCAAGCAAGTGAAGTCCACTTGCTTTGTGGTGCAATAGTGAGGCTCACTCTCCATCAAAGAGAGTGCATTAATTTTACTTTACATCAATAATCTTAACTTTTTTTTAAGTTTTTTATTTTAAATCTATTTTCAATACTCTATATATCAAATCAATTGTCTTTTGAACAATTTTAATTTAACATATATATTGCACATATAAAAAGAAAAATCATGTTTAAAATATTTGTTTATTATTTTTAAAGTGTTTTTGTTGGCTTTAACTATATGATTGATTGAATTTAAATAATTTTTATTTAGACTATATAAGTTTTGATAAATATTAAAATCATTTTTATGTATTTTAGTATTTGTTGTAAATTTAGTACATAATTAAAAATGGTATGATTAATTAAATAATTAATTGTAATACATATATACAATATAATTTTTACATATTAATTGGTTTATGGATAAAATAAATTTAATACAAACATTTTTTTTTATAATTAGTTTATTATACAATCTCACATTTAAAAATTATAATATTCAATTCGTGCATCGCACGGGAGAAATACTAGTATATTATTAATTCAAGTACAAAGTTAGTTCATATAAATAATAGTATCAATTTGTATATTGAACAATATAAATACTTTAATGTATAAACTGCTTCAATCGAATAATAAATAACTGTTGGCTTGAAAATTTGTGGATCAAGAAGCGTTGTATTAGTAACTTTCACTGCAACTGATGCTCCAAAGTGTTGGTCTTTTAAATTTTATCAAGTTGCAAATGTGTCATCTCTAATCTCACTCCAACTTATGGTTAAATTGTATGTATAGGTCTTTCAAGAAGTGCCAAATATGGCATTGCACTTGGTGTTGGAGTATCAGGGGTATTATGTATGATTGGTATGGCATGTTACTCATGTGGCATGATCAAGCATAATGTTAGACATCTAGATCCTCCAGACCAACTTCCGATTAGTAGGGCTGTTCACGGTCTGGACTTGCCCACTATCAACTCATATCCTAAAACGGTGTTAGGGCATAGCCTTCGTCTCCCCACATTAAGTGACACCATTTGTCCTATTTGTTTGTGTGATTATCAGTCTGAAGAAACACTTAGAAGTCTTCCTAAATGTAATCACTATTTCCATGTTGCTTGCATAGATGAGTGGCTTAAACTCAATGCAACTTGTCCTGTATGTAGGAAATCACCTGGCCCTTCATCAATCACCTGTAATACTTGACTTGATAACCTCTTTAGTTTAGTTGAGGCCTAATAGTTTTATCTTTTCATTTTTGGTGTGTTGATTATTTTCATGTATACTCGTAATTTTAAATAAAATGATTTTTTTTATTTAACATTAATTATGTTAGTTATCGAATTAAATCCGAGTTCAAATAGTATGAGCTTGAATGGAATCAATTCGAGCATTTATATTTTAGTGCATGCTTGGTAGACACCTTTTACTTCCATGGATATAATCTTTTTAATAAATAAATGCTAAAATGTTCATGACGCCAAAATTTTACTTATCATAAGTTGCAACCTTCATATTTGTAATATACTTGATGAGTACCCACATATTATGCGGGTTGTTCGTAAAATTAATTTAAAAATTTATATTTTATTAACACATCGCATTATTCAATATTATGACATTATATAATACAATCTATATAAAAAATAGGATTCAGTCGAAAAGAAAAAAAAAAACACCATAGATAACCTTAAAATTTTTCTTGAAAATCTTCACCCGTCAATTTACAATACATAGAAAACAAACATAATATTGTCAAGATAGAGGAAGAGAGAAAGAAAGTAGAGTTTACATGAAAAAATATATATCTTTAAAAATAGAGTAATCGTCAAATATTAGCAATTAGACATTTATGTGTGGACAAATAATCGAGGAACAACTAAAATATTGTGAAAAGAAGGAATAAGAAAAAATATAGAGTTTAGAATAATAAAATTGCAAATAATTAAGAGTTTTTCAGAAGATATATATATATATATATATATATATAAATCTAGGCCTTGCCAGATGAAGTCTGATTATTTAGACCTTTGTGGTTTTGAAGCTTAATTTGTTTCGTTTTAAAGTTGTTGCGTCAGAGTCTTTTCTTAAAATTTTCTTGACTCTTTCAGCAAAAAGATAAGGAAGACCATCAATAAATTTATTCTTCCAAATATCTTGATTACAATCAGGGATATCATAAATTCTAGATAAAAAGGTATCTTTGTACCACCTGAAATCAGTCAGTGTTTTACACTTCATATTTAAAAGAAGAGTTTTAGTGTTTTCAGATTTATTAGTAAATCTGCCATATATATATATATATATATATTTAACTCAAGTTGTATATAATAAATATTTAAATTTCACAATTATAATTAGCTTAATTGGTAAACATAATATAAATTACTCATGAGGTCCTTGGTTCAAACCCAACTAAAACCAATTTTTTTTATTAGACTTCTTCTTATGAAAGGTCACAATGCCACATGAATGACATATAGGATAAAGTGACGCACAATCATGTCACATAAGACTTGACACATAAACGAAATGCACCCGAAGACGACACATAAGCAAAACGCACCAGAAATCGACATATCAGCAAAAAAAACTCCCTATTAGTATATAGAGGGATGATTATAGCCCTACTTTATAACTACAACTATTAGAATAAAATATCTTCAGGTAGGTGGATCCTTACATCATCATAGTGAACACATGATGGATTCAAGATTCACATTTTTATACCATAATTAAATGTCCTCTTCTTGCAAGTTCCAGATCTCTTTTACTCTCCTTTGTGTATCATATTTATTTTCTCCTTTCGGCACCTTCTCGTTTCCGTATAATCCTTTGAAGAACTGACATCAATGTCCAGCACCTGTAATTTTTCTCACAAGAATGTTAATGAGGGCATATACAAATGCAAAATACAAAATACATTTTAAAATTACAAACTAAGAAAAAAGGTAAAATCAGCCTCTATATTTAATAGATTTTGAAAGACAAACAATTCCTATTAGTTTGATATAAAATTCAAAGTGAAAATTACATATCAATTAAATTATTTCCTACTCTATTTTATGAAATTAAGAAAATGTTTAAGCAAAAAGTTATTAAAATAATATGTTATTCTATGTATTAAAAAATAAAAAATTAAATTGATTTCATTTCTAAACAATTTTGCCAAACCAAACAAAATTAATAGTCATGATAATGATTCTCATAACCAACCAAACAATACAACTTTAAAAAGTATACTTTTCTATTCCTCGCTACTATTATTCACATTTCTATTTTCATTCCTTGTAGCAAACCAAGCACACTCTTAACACTAGACGATACTAGAGTTGTTCACGGAGTTCGGAGATTACCGAACCCGTACCGAAATTCGTAGTGAAAAAGAATCGAACCGAAAAAATCGTGGACTTTTTTATTTTAACCGTATCGAAACAGAACCATATAATTTTTTGGTATGGATATGGACATTACCAAATTAACTGTACCGAAAAATCTAATTTGACCGTACCGAACCGAATACCAAATTAAATGTGTATTAAATTCAATTATATTTTTTATTTATTAAATATTATTATAATGTTATTGAATTCAAGTACAACTATACGATATCATAATTTCTCCTCATTTTCAAAATATAAACATTGTACTCCCTCCGTCCCATAGTTGTTTTCTACATTGCTATTTGCACATATTTAAAAAAAAGTTATTTATTAGTATTTAAAGTGATAAAATAAATGTTTTTAGTTTGTAGTGTATGGAGAATATAATATTAAAAAATATATATATATATTTTTTTTTTTTTTTGCAAAAATGTAGCAATTGAGTATGTGACATATCTTTTTGACAATGTAGCAAACAACTTTGGGACGGAGGGAGTATTATTTATCTTATTAAGTTCTTAAAACGTTAACTTATGTGTAGGTGTATATAAAAATAATTTAAATTAATTTTTTATTCTTTTAATTTCATTTTCATGTATATTCCTTTCTTACAAATATTTGGATATGGTGTACCCTGTGTCAGGAATTACGTCAACGTGATTTTATGATTGGACTTTCCAATTACAAGATATTTCAAAATAATTTTTTAAATATATATTTTATATATTGTATTTTGTTACTCTATTGATGGTGATTTGCATTTTTTTAACCATCAATTATCATATAATGTGTTATATTCGAGCTTGTAATGATATATGTTTGATTGTGGTTGAAGTTGTGTAGTATTCGTGTGAATGTGCATGTATCAATATATATATATATATATATATATATATATATATATATATATATATATATATATTAAAAATTATTAAAAAAAAGGGTAAAAAATCCGTATCTCCGCTCCGTTCTGTACCGATCTGATCCGGTCCGTTTGTAACCGAAAATCCGCACCGATCTGTGCCGAAATATAATATCCGTACCGTACCGTACCAAAATTTCGGTATGAACACGGACACACGAATTTTAAAATACCCGAACTTTAGTACGAACACGGATATTTTCAAATATCCGTTTTGGTCCGTACCGTGAACAGCCCTAGACGATACTACATGACCCGACGCTCCTGACCCACATGCGCCCCTAAATGACCTTTTATATCTAGACATGGTCATTGTCTTTTGAGTAAACCTCTTGTAAACCAATTTCATTATACAACTCAAAATGATATTAATTAATTTTATTATACAATATTATTATCAAATTAAATTTTTTTTTTTAATAAAACAACTATCATTGTATAAACATACACACAAATATAAACAAGTTTCACAATGGAACTAGTTCACAACATACGTGGTGTTGTGTCAATATCATCAGTAATGTTATTAGGTCCAAGGATGAAAATTTCGCGAAATTTCAATGATATTTTGCCGAAATTTCGGTTTTTTGGAGGTCTCGATATGGATATCCACCAGAGTGAGATTTTTTTTCAAAATATCGGTAAAATATCGAGAAATATCGAGAAATATCGATATCGATGTCGATATCGGTGAGCTGTAGTTCAAAATTTGCCAAATATCTAGAAATTTTGAGGAAATATCGGTAAAAACCGGAAAAATTTCGGTAAAAATTGATTTTTTTAAATCATTTTTTCATTTATTGTCCGTGAATATTATTTTAGATCTTGAGAGGATCTAGTTACTAAACCACAATTTATTCAAAAATCTTGCAAGAAAAAAGTTTCAACATACTTAGTTGCATTGTTTGTATTGTATTAAATTATTACGAACAACTATATATCATTTTAGATTGTTTAAGTACTTTGTTTTTGATATATTTGTCATAAACAATTCATTTGTTTGAGTTTAAATTAAATTTAATACATTAAAGCTAGTTATAATATACCTAAAGTTTCATGTTAAATTTCCATTATTTTAATAAAATTTTCATCAATTTTCTATTTTTTATCGATATCGATCTTTTCACCGATACCAGTATTTTCATCCTTGATTAGGTCCATATATTAGTTAATATAATTCACACATAGTTTATACTAAGAGCAGTCATGCTGACAATTTGTGATAGAAAATGTATTATATAAATGATATTTACTGTAAAACTTGTTGGAAGGGTATTAGTAAATTATAATAAAGGTATTAAGTCCAAAGGGTGTTAGTTGTTTGCACTAAAAGGTACTCCCTCCGTCCATGAAAAATAGTCCTGCTTTTTTGTACGTGGTTTAATGCAAAATGTCGGAGGGTATTACGGGGTTTTATGAGATTAATTTTTTAATGATATTATCGTTAATGGAAAGTTCGTTTCGCATACTTTCCATAAATGATCATTTTATTAAAAAACGGACTTCGGAAAACCGCGTAATACCCTCTGACATATCGCATTAAACCACGTGCAAATGAACAAACCTATTTTTCGTGGATGGAGGTAGTATTAATTAGCTGTATCATATTTTGAAAAGAAATTAGCAGTATCATATTACAGTGTACAAATATTTTCAACTGATGTTGAACTTTATAAGAAACCCATTATCAGACACCATATCATTATTATACTTGTACATATACATATATAATTTGTTTATAACCCTTTGTACATATACATATCATTATTATATTTACGAGTATATATAGAGTGAAATTGGTTCATACATAAATCATTGAAGGATATTAGACGTTTTCACTAAAAAGTATTAATTATTTTCACCGAAGAATATTGTTGTCTTCACTTAAGACTCTTAATTTGTTTTCAGTAAACAAGTAATATTTTTTCACTAACAACAACTAATACTCTTAAATGAAGACAATTAATACTCTTCATTAAAAATAATTAACATTCTTTAGTAAAAAAATAATTAATACATTTACACAATAAAAATATCATTCCCAGCAAATTTGGTGGGTTTTTAGCCCTGTAGGATCTCATCCCTAATCGGTCGAATTCGTACCATTATTTCTCTCAAACACAAATTTCGTCTTCTCCCATGGCTATCTCAACTCCCATCTTTTCTTTCAAAATTTGTACTTCCGCCCCTCAACGCCGTCATGTTCTGCGTACCTTCACACCGAGAGCCACCGTTGCCGTCGATTCGCCCTCATCCTCAGCTGCCAACCGCGGCGGCGCTCCAAAGCTCCTACTTGAAGTCAAAGATCTCTCCGCCGTAATCGCCGACTCCAAGCAGCAAATTCTGAAAGGCGTTAACCTCACCGTCCATGAAGGAGAGGTACTTAATTTCCCAAATCAACTCACCTTGTATGAGAAGTACAAATTTGAAATTCATCAAAGTTATGGAAAGATTGGATAATAGAGAAGTATGTACGATAAATTCCTCTAAAATGGAAATTTAACAACTCATATTTAAGCATTTTGATAGCAAATATCTGTAGTCGTGGTTTGATTTAACGTTCAAGCTGCACCTGTTTCAGTTACAGGCTTGGAGTTGATGTGGAAACTAATTTAGAAATTAAACTTTATTCCAGTGGAAATATAACAAATTCATAATTAAATTCTCTTCGCAAAAGGGTTCAATTTTTTTCAGAGACGTTGTACCTTTTTTTGTCTTTGGCTCCTGATATTGTGGATGAATTTGCAAGGTTCATGTGGTGATGGGGAAGAATGGTTCTGGAAAGAGTACATTTGCAAAGGTCAGTTCTGTTTTTTTGAGTTCTGTAGTTTTATGGAAAAGAGCAATCCACTGTGCTTTCTACCAAAAGATATTTTTATTTGATTATTGAAACTAACCAACTTGAGCTCAAATACCCAATAACTTCTTTGGCAAAGATAAAGATCCAGCTTATCAAAAGCTTGCTTGAATTTCATTTCATTAAGATGACCATCTAGTTTATTTGTGGTATTGTGTGTATTCCGGTTCCATGAAAACGGCCTATTTCTCATTCAAACAACCTAAGCCAAGAGAAACACTTTAGGTGTGTAGTCCATTGAAAACGTTTATGCCCATGTTTATTTGACTAATAAGATGCTGATTGCATAGTGAAAATAGTGACCGTGCCAAATTTATTCACTGGTGGTTTCCTTGCATATATTTATGTTCCTTGAATCTGGAAAAAAATAATTTGATCTCAGTAGCTTTGATGGAAGGAGAAAAATGACTAAGCTGTAGCTGCTTCGTCATTTTTTTATGTCTGGTCTGTAATTGCAGCTTTCTTGATCATAGTTTCCGTCATAATAAGCTTTTATGTGTTTCAATTCGTCATTTTTATCTTTTTTTATTTGTGGGGACCTATAAAGTTATCCTTTCTATTTGTCTGAAGTTAGTAGTGCTTTCTGTTTGAACTCGTATGTGATTGTTCTTTTGTCTTAGGTCCTTGTTGGTCATCCAGATTATGAAATTACAGGAGGCAGTGTAACATATAAAGGACAAGATCTGCTTGAGATGGAACCTGAGGAAAGAGCTGTAGCTGGTCTATTTATGAGCTTTCAGTCTCCAGTTGAAATTCCTGGTGTTAGCAATATTGACTTCTTGAATATGGCTTACAATGCTCGACAGAAGAAACTTGGATTACCAGAGCTTGGTCCGATTGAGGTAGTATTACTTTCTTGTATTTCCTTTACTATATGCATAATGTTTTAACCTTTATATGCATCTCAACTATAGATGATTTATTTGGGAGAACTCAAATTGATGTTCAAGATACTAGATGAAGAATTATGTTAACTCCACTAAGAGTCTTAAAGAACAAAGATACTGCAAGTTATGCCTAAATCATTAATGAAGTCTAAGGTTTCCAAAGTTGATTAACTGGAAAAGCAAATGGTAACGTGTTATGTATTCCTTGTATGATTATTGCTATGTTTGTAAATTGTGTATTTAGGTGCACGAGTGTTGTAAAAACTTTGCTGCTCTCTCTGTGCTTCATTTTTCTCAGGGGAATACATGTGTCCAGAATTGAAATATACTTTGGGATCTTATTTGAACTCACAATAAAAACATTTCATTTTTGCAGTTTTATGGGTATGTGGCACCCAAACTCGAGCTTGTGAATATGAAGATAGACTTCTTGAACAGAAATGTGAACGAAGGATTCAGTGGTGGAGAAAAAAAGCGCAATGAAATATTGCAACTTGCGGTATAGAATCTCAACCCTGTCTTATGTGTATTTTACTAATCAAAAGTAGTTTTGCATAATTATCTTGGGTTATAATTAGTTTCGGGATGCTACACAAAATTTTGAGCAATGGGTGAATTTTTCGATCTGTTTGTTGAAATATTCGTAAGAATTACTTCAAACAAATGCCAATCACCCTTTGCACTAGAAAAGAAAATTTGAAGATAACACATGCTGAGGGATAAATAACTATATTGCTGAATGAAAGTGATAAATTTCATGAAAAGTCGATCTTTTAAGATTGCTGTTATTCAGATTATTATTTAAAAGATTACAATGTTTCCATTGTTTGTCTCTATCTCAGGTTCTTGGTGCCGAATTGGCTATATTAGATGAAATTGATTCTGGTTTAGATGTAGATGCTCTTCGAGATGTAGCAAAAGCAGTTAATCAACTCCGGACCCCAAATAATTCAATTTTGATGATCACCCACTATTTGCGTCTTCTGGAATTCATAAAGCCAACATACATCCACGTCATGGTAAGAATGTCATATTGCAGCAGAAGTATGCAGGCTAATTCTTTTAATATTGAAGTAAAAGAACAATTTCCAGTTCCATCTTTTTGTCATTTTAAAATTAATTAATAGCATCTATTTGTTCTACAGCCTTGCATAACTGATATTGAAAAGTAATGCACTATTCAAAGTTTGTTGTCATGTTAGAATTTGTTTGGTATTAGGCATGAATAAGGATTTTGATTGCAGGAGAAAGGGAAGATAGTGAAGACTGGAGATATTTCAATAGCTGAAATATTAGAAAGAGAAGGCTACAAGGCAATTTAGGGCACAATGTAACATTCACTCACACATGTGGGCATGGAAGAAGATATGCTTCCAAATTGCAAATTCGAGATAGATTTGCGATGATCGATTGTAGATGAGGAGGGGTATGATTGTAAATCACCTTGTGTTTACGCCCTCACATTTTTTCAACTTATCTGTTAACTATACTAGTGAAAATAATAGCTTCACTATATGGCGTTGCTGATATACGTTCCGGTCTAATCATGATTCATGAATTCGTTGTTGATTATTGGAACATTGTTCGACTTTCAGAAACTGCTACTTTTACACGCTTAGAGCATTCACATTGTATATAACGAATTTGTGTTCTGCACGTCTCAAAAGTGAAGAAACGTCATATCTTTTGTAAATAATAGTCATAGTTTCATTTAAAATAGGGGTGCAATTTTGACTCAATATGATCCACTTTCTAAATTGGGTAAAGCAGTTAAACGCACAAATCCTCCCATATATTGGTGACTCAATATGAATGATCTAAATAAGTCATGTTGAATCATTAGGTGACTCAATATGAATGCTCTAAATAAGTCACGTTTAGTCAAAATTGAGTAAAAAATATGGGTTGAGTCAAGGTGGCTCATGTTTTTAACTCAAGATGACCCATATTTTTTACTCAACGTCAAAGTGTGAATATAAATTTTAACTAAAAATAGTACTAGTGTGCATTTAAATTTTGAAAAAAAAAATACTTAAGCAGAAATTAGCAATACTTCAAGAAGTAATCAGTAATAAGTAATAACCAAAAAGACATCAGTAATACCCCAACTGCAACAAAACACACAGTTCAGTGTGTTTGTGTGTATTTTGAAAAAATAAATATTGAAGTCAAAATTGAGCTTAAAATCCAAATACATGCTAATGTACTTGAATGCACCCTAGAATTTGTCTTTTAACTAAATATGACCTCTTGTTTTTTTTTTCTTGGAACCAGCTCTTGATTTGTCGCATTGCTGTGAATAATCGAAAAACTTACTGCTATATTAGATAACAAAAAACAGAAGGTAAAAATCTTATTTATAACTCTTCCTAGAGCCACAAATATTATTTGTAAGTGTTATAAATCCTCATCGATTGCATATACCGTCCAACAATCATGGTTAGGGGCTTATATGAATTTCTTTTTGGGTCTTTGAATTTTTTTCTTCTACTTAGCATCCGGTCTAACCGATTAAGACGGGAACATGACTCACCATCTGCTAGTGGGGAATCAATTTGTAGACAGACCAAAGCTTTGTATGGACTCACTCATTTTAGGAATTGATCACACTGGATTTTGAACCTAAGACCTAAATTTTAAAGCTTCAAACATTAGACCAAACTCTCGGGATTAAAAAGGGGTACAAGACTAGAACTTCCCAAGGGGTCCTAGTAATGCTCTCGCCCAATCGTGCTTAACTTTGGAGTTCTGATGACTCTGGTACATTAATGTGATGGATTATTAAAGATACGACCCAATTTTGGATATAAATAATCATCTGGTTCATTATATCTCGCATCAGAACAAAAATAATGTATCTCTTGATTTGTTAGTGTACCAGACATAGTCATTTTTTACGATCAAGTCAACAAATTTGTATTCTTTATTTTTTTATTTATATTATTTTTTCATAATGGTAGATTAATTTCAACTGGAAAGACAAACTATTGGTTAATCCAAACATACAGAAGAGTGTTCTCTATCCAATCTTAGCCTAAGGGGAGTATATTTGATTAAAATTTTAAAGGACTTTTTTAGCTGAAAAAAGTCATGCAGATTTTAAAAGATTTTGCAGAATTCTATAAGACTTTTTAAATCAGGATTTTAATGGATTATGTATAACTTTGTAAACTTTGCAGAATTTCATGGATTTGTGACATACAAAGAGTTCAATTTTTTTTTCATACATTCAAATTTAAAAAGAGTCAAAGAAAAAAAAAACTCAATAATATCATGTCCTGCTAAATAACATTCATTCACATATTCATAGCTATACTAGTCCTCCAAGCATTAACGTCTTGTCGCTCTTGCTCTTGGGTTTGAATAATAGGCTCAAAGTTATGATCTTCATTAATCAGTAATGTTGAAGATGAAGATTTGTCCACCGATTCAACTGGAAATTCATCAGAACGACATTATTTGCGAAAAAAATTATGTAGAGCTGCACATGCTAATACAAGTTCTGCTTGTGTCTTAAATTAAATGGAGGTGTTGACTTAAAAATTGTGAACCTTGATTTAAAAATACCAAATATTCTCTCAATCACATTCCTTAAAAGACGCATGACGAAGATTGAACAATTCTTTTCCATTTCCAGGGTCATTACTCTAACCTGCAAAATCTTGTAGATGATATGTTACACCTCGAAATGAAGCTAAAAACTGGCGTTGGTTAGGAAATTCACAATCCACCAAAAATATTTACCTAATTACATATGCAATATATAATATTAATATTATAATAATACTAATAATATTAATATAAAAAATAAGTATTTACATTGTGGCACTTTAAGTCCATTCCTCCTTATTATAGCATCATTTAGTATCTTGGAATCATGAGCCGAACCCTCTCTCCCACTAAAAACGTACATGAACTCCAAATTAAAATTATAAGAGGCTAATACATTTTGTGATATCTTTCCATGATGATTACGATAACTGCTTACATCTCGTCCTTTACCATTGCTGGAATATGTGTCTCGTCAATAGCTCCAATGCAATTCTAATATAACAATTTTCGTATGAAAAATATAAATATAGTAGTGTCATTTTAATTATAATATTTATTGGGTAAATTGCAAGGATGGTCCCATGAGAATTTGTACTTGACAGATTTGGTCGCATGTTCTTTTTTGGTCCCATTTTTAGCAGAAAAGGTCTCATCCGTTAAATATTTTACAGTTTTCTATGGAATACTGGATGAAAAAACCTTTTCAACTTGATTTTTGGAGGGAAATGGGCGAGCTTTTGCTATTAACAATCATTTCAATGTAAAATGCTAGTATGGAAGCGATTCTGCAACTTTAGTTCGTAGAGTTTTCAGAAGTTGGAAATTAATTATTTTTAAGTTGGGAATCATACGCGCTAGTTTTTGGCTGAAAACTAATGGGCGTGTGAGCCTCATGCTCGTTAACCCGTTATTTTTTTTACGGAAAAATCGTATGGGACTATTTGCGCTAAAAAAAGGACCAACTTCATGAGGACTAATTCTTATGGGACCATTTCTATAATTTCCCCAATATTTATTGTTCATCAAGTAATCTGGCTATTGGGCAGCAATACTTGGACTTGGAATTTTCACACAATTTTTCGTGAGTGTATTGGGCTGTTGCGCATCAATTTTGTTTCGCCCATATCTTGAGCTCTCGAACTCCGATTGACTCGATTTTTTTTGTTGCGATTCTGGTTTCGAGAAGCTTCACATGGTTCAAGTCTCTTCTCCATAAATCCACTGTATCAACCCCAGTTATTTTTCTCCTCTAACTCAAAAGGTTCCAAAATATCCTGAAATTCATCGAGACCATAATAGCATAAATTGGATAATTACGAGCAAAATAAAATTGTTGTTATAAAACAATCATAATTTGAGCACAAATTCCGACTTATCAATTTGTCAAAATAAAACATAGAAAAATAATGCATTAATCTAGCAGACAATTTGGCAACGAATCATATTCAAAAGTGAAGAGACAAAGGTGAAGACATTACCGGAGAAAGCACTTCAAGAGTCATTAAAAAAGTCCTTCAAAATCCTATGGGTTTAGATGAGATTGTTGGTATTTATAAAAACAACTAAAAAGTCCTTCAAAATCCATCTAACACAACAATCCTTTAAAATCTTTATATTTTTTAATACCAATGAACTTATTTTAAATAATAAAAAGTCTTGAATGAATACTAATGTATTTTAATGGACTCTTTAAAAAATCTTTAAAATCCAGATTGAATACCAGTTGATTGTTTTTAATTGACATAAAATCCTGATTGAATACTAACGGACTTTTTTTAAGAAAAAAAGTCTTTTAAAATCCTGTAAAATCCTAATCCAATACACCCCTAAATCAGCGTGCAGACACTAATTTCTTGACCTTCTTTACCATTAATATCATCGAGATCACAAGCTCCTCTACACCAAAAACATGATCATCTTGTTTGTAATATATTTGATTTTTTACACTTGTCTGTGTTATGTCTTAAGACTAGAGTGTAATTGTCCCATTTGTTTCATTTCATCAAGGGAAAGAAATAGGCCAATTGTTTCAACAAATATAATTAATGCTTAATTCAATTCTTTAATGAAAAATAATAATTTAAAATATAGAATAATGAAGTAAAATTACATTATTAGTTTTTTTTGCTCTAATCTAAAATAAATGTGGATGAAAAATACTCCCTCTGTCCCAACTCTTTCTTCACATTTTCCTCTTTGAAACGTTTCAACTCTTTTTTCACACCTTTAAAAAGAAAATAATTCATACTCACAAAAGTCAATAAAACACATCATTTTATTTTATTATTTAACTTCACACTCACATGCTCCATTTTTCCTAAAAATTGTGTCATGTACCACTATGAAAAAAGATCCGGAACAGAGGGAGTAATTATTAATTAAAAAATAATGAAATAATTGAGGAGACATTATAGAAGAGGAAATAGTTAGACAAAATAAAATAATTTATTTTAAATTTCATTGTCTTATACTCCTTCTGTCTCAAACTTGTTTGTTATTTGCCGAAACTACCCCTATCCTTACTCCATCGATATTTCTATAAATGACAATACAACAATTTTTTTTTAAAATACTAATTCACATTTATTAATTAAACTCAATTTAATTTAGGCTGGTAAATAGTAAATTAGCAAACAACTTTGGGATGAAGAAAGTACAAAATATAATAAAAGTAAATCAATTATTATTTTTTTTTTTATTAACCACTACAATTATTCTATATTCATTCTCATTTTAGAACGAGCCTGAATATTTTGTTAACCACTACAATTATTCTACACTCATTCTCATTTTAGAACGAGGCTAAAAGCTTTTCATTCGAGGGTCTGATTGTATTGAATTTGCAAGTCCAACATGTTTTTTGAATTCAAAATTTATAGTCCAGACGAGAGAACTTGTTCCAAATATGGTGCACAGTAAATGCTCTTCATTCCATGAACACAGAAACACAGGGACATGCTTCATTATCAGCACATAGATGACCTTTTCAACGTTAAAATTCAAATACAATTTAGCACAGTAATTTCAGACTATTAGCACCACCCTCGCATATTATAAAAAGAGCTAAAACAACATGAAGCAATCCTACTTCATCCTCTCCAATTATCCTTTAGCTCTCGTATTTTCCGCAAGGCTTCAACTGGTGAACTGCACCCAACTTTGCCCTGCAAAATCAAGCATTATTCTTCGATCAGCCATCCATACGAAAAGTCTAGTTTCTTTACAATGCAAATTTTTTGAGAGCGGCATTCCTAGTAGTCTGGATGTGCATGTGTAAATATAATGCGGTGATTCTACATCACCTAATTAAGATGCTAACATAAAAAAGCATGCACATTTGTACAGAAATGGAATAATGTTTTTTTAGGATTGTAACTATGGGGTAGCAATTGAAGGACAGTATGTCCAGATTGGCAAATGTAGGCCATTAAATTTTTTTTTCGCACATTTAGACTTTTAGATTTTAATTTTTGCACAATTAGGCCAAATTGGCCACACACACCCACACTTACTGGGCTAGGTGTGCGGAATTTTTTTAATGGCCTACATTTGCAAACTGAAAACATATTGTCATTCAATTACTAACCCCCATTTTTATGGTCCTAGAAAAAAATTATTCCATGTCACAAAGCTAGTAGCAAATCAGCTCTTCTAGAGATGCAGTTGTGTATGCCACCTGAACGTCCAGTATGTCAACGCGCATGAACGGGTTTGTCTCGAATTCTTCCTCAATGGTTGATGGTATAGTAGGAAGGCTGTTCTTTCTCTTCTGCTCAGCCCATGATAATTTTTGGGATATTTTTGCATTATCTGGTTCCACAGTTGAGGCAAACTGCAAGTTCTTTACTGTATACTGCGAACAATTTAAAGGTTAGTTGTTACTTCTCAACTGAACAAGACACAATTATCACAAAATCTACCATGTAAAAGGAGAAGGGTAAAATGGGCATTCAAGTTATAAATAAATAGGAGCTACATTCTGTGATCAAAATTAAAGAAAAGAAAATAAATGGAGATGCTCATTAAATAACTTGTTATGGCAGAATGGATTTTTCATTCATCCAACACTTGTTTCAGTTTAAAATAAAAAGATTTGGGATGTATACGCTTACTTCAAAATACTGTTATTTTGTGTTTGAACAGATATGTTTCTAAGGCCTTCAGGATTTAAATTTATTTTACGAGGCCAATGTTCATTTTTAATGGGGGTGATTAACACCTTGACGTGATGATGCCATCTCAGTTGGGATCATATTTAATTTATAAAGAAAGATTAGATATCTGCCAAAATCATTTAATATCTCTAAAAGTAAAGCTGGAAGAAGCACTCGCCCCATACATAACAAAGATGCATACTCATTTATATCAGGAAAATTATCATAAAAGTAATTCAGAGAGTAAAATATGGGGAAGTTTAACCATGGCATTTCATGAAGCCAAGGTTGTTTTCATAAGCCATTTTGCATCGACTATAAATACAATGTGATGAGCATACTTAGGTAAACCTAACTGCAACTGCAAGTACATCAATTCTAAACATAAATATCTGAACCTAGCAGATTAATGAATAATGATGAACTGCTCAAATTGTGAAGTTTCTTAATGAAAGGAATTACCACTCTAAGCGTTTAGATAAAAAAAACAAAAAAAAACACATCAAATATCTAAAATGTAGAACTCAACAATTTACACTTATATATTACCTCATGACCACAATATACTCGTGTTGGTTTTGGCAAAGAACCTAATGTATTGCATAGTGATTGATACATCTGCTCTGCAGTGCCTTCAAAAAACTTCCCACAGCCAGCAACGAACTGCAGATTCATAACCACGGAAAAAATTGAGTAATCAGTACGAATCTCTTGCTCACTTAATTATATAATGAGAGGTAAGTGATAAATGTTGAGAGTATAATACACACTTATTAGTTGCTGCATATTATTGAGAACAAAGTAACAAGAAGCTCTATCGTATCAGAATGTTATATCTAGGAATGTTTGGCATAATTTTCTCTAAACAATCATATAATGTACTCCCTCCGTCCCCAAACACTTTACACACTTCCCTTTTTGTCCGTCCCTAAACACTTTGCACACTTTCTTTTTTTGTCCGTCCCCCAACACTTTGCACACTCTACCTACTTAACTTTATCTTCACAAAATTCACATATTTACACAAAATGCCATTACTTTTTACACCCACTCCAACCAATTCCATTACTTCAATAATAAAACTTTACACATCACCCTTAATACTCTATTGACATTTTTCTTAAAAAGTGTGTCCCCAAAAGTGTGAAGAGTATACGATACCATGATAACATTGTGAAACTTGAAGTTTTCCTTCTGATAACTTGATCAAAAAGTTATTCATAATCTATTGCAGTTCATCAAAACACAAAGTAATTTTGCCTCACCAATGTATCACCAGTAAAGACGGCTGGATCATCTCCTTCTTTGCCCGTGACATAGTAACTTATATGACCCTTTGTATGACTGAAATCAGAAAAATAAATAAATTAAAACACCAAGCAGAAACATAGTGCTGAGGTGAAGTTGTCGTCAGAAGCACACAAATAATTTCCAGTTTGAGAAAAGGAAATATCATCGACCTCAAGTGGTGCAAATTAAATCTCACCCTAAATAACGTAGAAAGAAATGGGCAAGCGAAAAATGAGCAACAAATCGACAAGCTCGAGAAGATTTATGCATGTTTTTGTGCAGATATAAACAATCAATACTTCAGAATCAGATAAATATATTACCACAAAACCAAAAGAAACAGTGGAAATGAAGAGTGAAAAAAGTATAAACAAGTAAATGACATAAATACGAATACGAAAAAGTCAAGGCATGCACCAAACTAGTTACCATGGTGTATGGAGACACAAGATATTGATATCACCCCCAAGAGATAACTTATCCCCATTTTCAACTTTGTTAGTGCAGCCTTGCACATTATCAATAGAACCTCCAAAGATCTTGATATCAGGCACTAACTGCTTCATCTTTTCATTGCCACCAGCATGATCCCTGCCATACTTAAACGACATCATCACATAATTCGATCATAGTATCATACCAATAAAATACTCAATCATGAAGCTGACAAATAACAATTTAACCGGCATTACTCACAATCGCTTCACAGAGCATGTATTATAAAAGTGAGGTTTAATTTGAAAAATAATATCAACACAAATTGTGTTTCCCGGTAAAAGGGACAAAGAAAATTGAAAATCAGGAATCAACAAATACTACCCATGTTACTGAGTATGACCTAAACACAACAGGAATTGAAGATAGAAATGAATTGAGATGGATTAAAGACCAGTGGTGGTGGGTGGTGAGAACGAGCTTGATGTGTAGGGCGTTTTCTTCAGCAACACGAAGAATCTTGTGAGGCTCCACGGGGTCTACCACAGCCGCTTCTTTGGTAGCTTCATCAAAGATCCTGCAAATCCAATAAATTAGAGGCAGGCTATGCGAATTAGGGAAAGAAATTGAGAATTAGGTAGGGGATTCATACATGTAGGAGTAGTTATCTTCCAAGCATGGGATGTGAAGGATCTGCATACTATTCACCCAAAACGATGAGTTTTGAGTTTGAGTTATGGCGATTGGCGAGATTCTCTCTTTTTAACTTCACTCCACTAACAATTAACAAAGAATTATCCTTTGCTGTGTGAGATGCATCTAGCACTAGAAGAGGGTATTTGTACTTACGGTATGCAATCGGTTTAACCTTGACCAAATATGCTCCTATCTTTTTTTCCACCGATATGTTTTAGAGAATTACATAACTTTTAAGTTTTGTCTTTTAATAAAATAGTCGCTCATGCGTTTAATGCGATATATTTTAGGGAATTACATAACTTTTAAGTTTTGTCTTTTAATAAAATAGTCGCTCATGAAAAGTATGAGACACATATGTTTTATAAATTATCATTTTATTCAAGATACAGACTTATCTCTTGCACGTAGTTTAATGCAATATATTAGAGGGAGTTACAGAACTTTTGAGTTTTGTCTTTTTAATAAAATGATCGTTTATAAAAAGTAGGAATGTAATCAAACCAAACCGTTCGCAAGCTATTTGGGACTCGGCTCAAAAAATATTCGTTCGAGTTCGTTTGTTAAGTTTCACGAGCCGAGCTCGAGCTCGATTATTTTATCTAGCCGAGCTCGAGCCTAACGGTATTCAGCTCGAAAGCTCGCGAACAGGCTCGTTTACTGAGCTCGTGAATAGACTCGTTTACTGAGCTCGCGAATAGGCTCGTGAGCAGGCTCGTTTAATTAATTTTTTCTTTTTATATAAATATTTTAAAAAATATATCCATAAGAATGTAATGTAAAGACAAATTTATTATGATATTAGTATTATTATGTGTTATTAGGGACAAATTTATTATTATGGTGTATGGACTATTATGTTTTTAAGTAGACATAGTTTAGATGTGTTATTTTTGTATATTTTTTTAAAAATTTAATTAGCTTTTCGAGCCGAGCCTTTCGAGCCGAGCTTTTTGAACCGAGTCTTTCGAGCCGAATTATTCGAACTCAAGCTCGAATTATGCTTGATTAATTTGAAAATGAGCTTTTTTCGAGCTGAGCTCGAGCCAAGGTCGTTTACTTGGCTAACGAATATTTCACGAGTCGAGCTATTCGCGAGCCTAAAAATTTGCAAACGAACCGAGCTTGAGCTCAACTAATAAAGCTCAAGCCGAGCTCGAGCCTATAAAAATCCAAACGAGTCGAGCTCGAGCTTGATGGTATTCGGCTCGGCTCGGCTCGTTTACATCCCTAATAAAAAGTATGAGACGCATATTTGAACAAGATGAATCGCGAAAAGATAGAGGTTTAATCATGAAGAAGAAAAACTTGATAAACATAAAAATAATCTTAAAATTATTAAATAATCATAACATCATAATTCTTGTAGCAAAAGGCGAATAGGTGGGAGGACTAGTGTCTGATGCCCATAAGGAGCTATCCCCCACATTGGAGGGATAAAACTCCCACACTGCAGCTACTAGGGCTCGATTCTGCGTCCTTGTAGCAATCTGTCACCCAATAACCAACTGAGCTACGCGGGCCATAATATCATAATTCTTATTCATGTGTTATCATATGAAATTGGAAAAATTTGAACAATAAAAAGACTATGATTAAGTAATTTATGTGTTACTACATTAACAAATGAGTGTTACTACAAGAACTAAACAATATTACAATATGAGCTAGTAACACACTTTTGTTCATGCAGTAACACTCGTTTGTTCATACAGTAACACAATTTTCAGCAATATGAAAAATGGGCGACCCTTTTGACCCGCAAATTTTGAAATTTTCTATTTAAAGCATAACACACTTTTGTTCATGCAGTAACACTCGTTTGTTCATACAATAACACAATTTTCAGCAGTATGAAAAATGCGCGACCCGTTTGACCCGTCTTTGACCTGCAAATTTTGAAATTTTCTATTTAAAACAATATTGCATATTAAAATTTATGTACTCTGTAATACCCTTCGACATACAACATTAAATCCCGTATAAAAATGGAGAACTAATTTTTGTGGAGAGGGGGTGCTTTTTACTAATATTTTTTAGTAAAAATAAAAACCTTTCAACAAAATACCTTTTTTTTTAAGTAAAACAATTAATACATTTTAAAACTAATTAATACTCTTTACTAAAATAATTAAAACCCTCCTAGTTTGCTTACAGTGAAATTTGATCGCTGTATACTTCATCTCTAAGTAGAACTACATAACCAATTTTCAAATTGAATTCTATATTTTATGTCTAATGTTTTGTTCTATTGCGTGTCCCGGAAAACCTTGTACAAATTTTTTTAGGGCCGTTTAGCTAGAGGTATTAATTATAGGATAATGAAAATGATTCCATTAGCAGTGTTTTGTATTATTAATATATTATAATAAAATAAAAAATGAGTTCTAATTTACCTATGAAACAACTCCTCATTTATTACCATTTACTTGAATGACTCCTCAATCACTTTAATTTTTATTATCCTATAATTATCACCCACAACCAAACGGACCCTTAGTTATTACTCCGTATATTCATTATAAATGTCATTTTCACTGATTCATTTAATTTGTAAAAATAGATGACATTTTTGCATTTTTTAATTAAAATTAATTATATTTTTTCCTAAATTGTTCTGTTTTTTTTTTAATGCACAAGCACAAATATAAAATGAAAGATACACATAAAAAGTAACATATTTTGAATTTAATACAATATTTTTATTTTTTACATATTATATTTACTTTCTTAATAACCATGAAAAAAACGATAAATCTATTTTTTTTTATAGGGAGAGAGTACAATTATTTGAACCTTTAAAAAAATACATATCTGTTAAACTGCAAATGCCCCAAAAGTAGACTTAAGCAGCTCGCATATATGATGAGAGGTGAAGACCCTGTAATGCAGAATTTGGATTGAAAAACTCAATAATAATCAAGATAGAATACACGACTACATGCTCTCATTTTAGAGCCGATACAAGAAAATTATATATTCTATTTCTCTATTTTCTTTTCTTGTTTGCTGATATATGCAAAAGTAAATATCCTTTACATGCTCTCTCTACAGACAATATAAATCCCATCTAAACTGTAGTTGATATAAGTCAAGACCTAATAGATGCATCACATTTAGACTGTACAAGAAAATTATGCGTGTTACATCATCCAATACACACTTTGTTCTCCTAATCTAACTCATCTGCGCTTACTTCTTCTTCTGCTAATTCAAACTCATCAACCTCTTTAAAATATGCTCTCTGCTGTTCAACGAAATCTTCTGGCAATTTATCATTGGAATCTTCCGCCGATTTACTAGTCTTTTTAATTTTTGAGCACGTCTTCTGCAAAACCATAATAAAATTTTAGCATCAAACATCAAAGCAAGAGCTCTAGAAGGACAACCTTAAATAATTATCAAGCACAAGAAGTACTTGACCCAACCCTCATTTTATGTATGACGGGGCAGGCCTGCCCAATGGGCCCAACATACTTTGATGGCTCTATATCAAAGTGAATTAAATGAAGGAGGTTTAATTAACAAATCCAAAAATTTTAATAAAGAGAGCACAGCACTATTAAAAAGACACTTCAATGATAAAAGTTAATCCACAAATCATAATCCCAAATTACCAAAAATATTAGTCAGTATGGTTGAGGTCCCACAAAAGAGAAAACACAGATCATGCAACTAAAGAAAGTTTAATATCATATCACAAATTCTGAAAGTGAGAAATCCTTGTACTGGCGACCTAGTTCTACAATTTCAACTACATGCAGCTATTATTTTTTCAAACATATAATATACACATATATTATAATATGTTAATGACATAATTATATGTGGTGATGTAGCATAAAACTATAAAAAGTGAACTTTTCCCAAGTACATAGAATAGTCAGAGGTTGTAGGTAAAAACAAAGGTCTATAGTCATGCATTTTGCTGGAAGTAAAGAAAGGGAATATTAGCAAACCTTTCTGCGTTTTAGATGTGGATCAGTGCATGACTTTAAAGATTTAATATCTCCAGCTTCATCAAGGTTATTCCTGAACAGAAGAAGCATAAAGTAATTCAGCAGGAGTATAATGGCAAAATTTGAGAAACATATACCATCCGAGCTGCTTAATGCTACAAAAGCAATCTATCATACACGTAGAAATAGAAATAACTCGATATTCAGCATATAACAAAACTGAGAATCCATGTGGACAAAATCCATGTTGTGCATCATAGATACAAAGGTAAACCATAAAGAACAAATCAGGAATTTTTGTTGTTCTACCAAAATGACGGTTTACCAAACTGACTTTTCTTTAAGTTCATCCAACATAAAATAAAATTTTTCAGAAAAAGAAAAGGTAAAATGCTTCGAAACATATATACAGGTATGGCAAAGAAACTCATATATGCAAACTTCAATTGGAACTTAAGGTATCAATTTTATTTAATAATAATACATTCTCAGGATGGACCTCAAAGTGTATCCAGCAGGAGATACCTTGTTATTGCCCTCAATAATAAACTAGTGACTTACTGGCTTAATATCATAAAGTCCATAAACTATTATATTTAGCACATCAAGCTAAAGCAATGTGGTATAAAAGGGTGAAAGCAGAAAAGGACATGGAATAATCAAGAATATATCTCAACCATTAACAATTGTTAATTTGCAAAGAACTTTGCATCCATTTTTCTCTTAAATAGTATGTGTGCTGTAGTGTAGCATCGTTGAATGAATGTGGGTGGGGGGGGGGGGGGGGGGGGTTTGGTTGAGGAAGAAGAGAGAAGAGCTTTACACTATGCTTTTAGGCCGCATCATTGGGGGGCAACTAGAAGCCCCAACATCAAACTTCCTCTTCTCACCTTGCCTCCTTGGAGGCAGGGATTTGACAGCCACAGAAGTAGATGACCCTTTATGCTCTTGTATTTCAATTGTGTCTGAAGGTTGTCGGACTGCCTTCTCTTTCTCCCTTGTTTTCTCATGGGAGTTAACAGTGTTTAGAGGCTTCCTGCTGTCCTTTGCTCTCGGAACTAAGAAGCTAGAGGGATTAAGAAATTCCTGCCCAGTCTCTTTTATTATTAGATTGGAAGACCTCAAATGCTTAGGAATCCCTTCGTTACCATAATGAAAATCCTTCTTTTTTTTATAAGGAGATGAACTGAGAGGTACGGCAATGGCCTTCCCTTTCTCCCTTGTTTTCTCATGGGAGTTTAGAGTGTTGAGAGGCTTTCCGCTGTCCTTTGCCCCCTGAACTAAGAAGCTAGAGGAATTACAAAAGTCCTGCCCAGTCTCTTTTATTATTAGATTGGAAGATCTGGAATGCTTAAAAATCCCTTCATTTCCAAGTTGATAATCCTTCATTTTCTCATACGGAGATGAACTGGGAGCTACAGCAATGCCCTTCCCTTTGTCCTTTGTTTTTTGATGGGAGTTACCAGGGTCAAGAGGCTTCGCGCTGTCCTTTGCTCTCTGAACTAAGAAGCTAGAGGAATTATAAAAGTCCTGCCCAGTCTCTTTTATTATTAGATTGGAAGATCTGGAATGCTTAAGAATCCCTTCATTTCCATTTTGACAATCCTTCATTTTCTCATAAGAAGATGAACTGGGAGCTATAGCAATGCTCTTCCCTTTGTCCTTTGTTTTTTCATGGGAGCTACCAGGGTTGAGAGGCTTGCCGCTGTCCTTTGCTCTCTGAACTAAGAAGCTAGAGGAATTACGAAAGTCCTGCCCAGACTCTTTTAATATTAGATTGGAAGTTCTGGTATGCTTAAGAATCCCTTCATTACCATTTTGATTTTCCTTCAATTTCTCGTAAGGAGATGAACTGAGAGGTACAGAAATTGCCTTCCCTTTCTCCCTTGCTTTCTCACGGGAGTTTACAATGTTGAGAGGCTTCCCACTGTCCTCAGCTCTCGGAACTAAGAAGCTAGAGGGATTAAGAAATTCCTGCCCAGTCTCTTTTGTCATTACATTGGAAGATCCGGAATGCTTAAGAATCCCTTCGTTCCCATTTTGATTTTCCTTCGTTTTCTCAGTAGGAGTTGAACTGATAGCCACAGCAATGGCCTTCCCTTTGTCCTTCCTCTTCTCAACAGGTGTGTGAATCACGTCCGCATCTCCTTCTTTCTTGGATTTTTCAGTGATTTGTCTTCGATTATGTGCAGCATCCTTACTTCCAATACCACCTTCAGCAAAATCCAAGGTACAAACCAACCATTTGCAATCCATTAGCACACATTTTTACTATGTAAATGCTCAAAAGTAAAACCTATAACATGTCAAAAAAGACCCACTTAAAACTGAAACAGAACACCTAGACTTGAGGAAATGTATAACATAAAGTATAGTTTTGATCTCATTTATCATATAAGGTATTACTCCAACCATTAAAATAACAACCTAAAAATATGCGCATCAAAATCAACACCAACTACGAATCAGAACAGAATCAGTAGCGTTTCCACACTCCAAAAAAAAAAAAAAAACACAAAAACCCCAAATCCCTCTCCCCACCATACCCAGTTGAGAATCACACAAAGAATTGAGAAATTGAACCCATGAATTAGCAAATTAGATACAAAAAGAACTACTCAAACACGGAGAGACAAAATACCCAGACAGTGCCCCATATTACACATATAAACTGCACAGTGATGACCACATAAGCAGCAAATGCTCTAACATATAACTCGTTAAATCAGAACGTACACAGCTCGCGTACATATTTACATGAAAACAAATCAAAATAAATAAACGAACAGACGATGCAGCAAATTACCGGAAGAGGTAATTTTAGGGATTACAGGCGGAGGCGTTCGAAATTGAACGGTTTTCTTCGAATTAAAGGCGGCGCTGACATTGGATGATCCGATACTGGTGCCGGATTTACTCGAGGATTCGGAAATTGATTTCTGGTTCGTGGAACTGGAGTTGCAGAGTTTGGAAGAAGATGAGGCGGCGACGAGCTTCTGCAAAGCCGCAATCGGTGTGAGAGTGATATTAGTGATGTCTGACAAGGGTTTTCTCCTTCTACTCGCCATTTTCACATAAAGAGTGTGGAGAGAGAAGATTTATGGAGGAATGATGAAGAGAATTCCAGAGGAAGCAATTGTGCTATGTATGGGGAAGGCGGGAGAATATGTGGGATTGAAAGGACAGCTGTTGGGGTTGCTTTGGAATTGGGACAACACGTTGATTTTGCTCCAGCAGAAACGAACCGATTACGAAACCGGATCGGAAGCTAAACCGGTCCGATACTACCCTAAAAACCGTCTTTTAATGTCCCACCGGATTCGACCGGTCAGCCGCATCGTCAAGTGGTGGGCCGGCGATTGGGATTCTGAAATTTTTTGTTCTCTTCATTTAAAAAATAATTAGAACAAATTAATTTTTTTATTATTTTGCATAAAATCTAATTGGAACAATTTTTTTATTATTACAAGAAAAATATACTCCATTCGTCCCCAAGTACTCTTAACACTTTTTAAGAAAAATGTGTAATAAGTATAGTATTGAAGGTGATTTGTAAAATTTTATTATTAAAGTAATATAATTAGTTGGTGTGAGCGTAAAAAATAATGACATTTTGTGTAAATATGTGAATATTGTGAAGATAAAGTTAAATAGAGATTTCTATTTATAGAATGTGCAAAGTGTTTAGAGACGGACAAAAAAGAAAAGTGTTTGAGGATTGAGGGAATTATATATAACATAAATGCATATTCATTTTATTTTTGTAATATAAGATAGGAAAATATTAAATAAAATTATACAAGGATCTTTTTAAATGTTGTGTTGTGCCAGGATATAACGAGCTACCATATGGCAGAGCGGGTAGCAATCACGCGCGGGGAGAGCGGGACTATGCCTTCAAATGATCGGGAAGAGGCCTCAACACCTGCAGCACGGGTAAACGAGAAAACGGAAAGGATACTTGGAGGATTTCCAGAAGAGAGAACCTCCCGAGACTAAAGTAACGGACAACCAGGCCCGCGACTTGCAGGATGAATATTCAAGGATCGAGTAGAAAATGGGAGACCGCAACGGTCCTCGACCATAATCATGTCAGGCAGTCGAGGCCGGCCCGGCAGTAGCCGTCTGAGTGAGTCATCCACTAGGAAAGAGTTGTCCTATCAGATAAGTGGATGAGACAGGTGCAGACTGACCAAAAGAGAATATTTGGCCCCCAAAGTCAACAGGGTCATGTGTCATCGCGTCATTGGACCATCGAGTCTAGGTAACCAATCATTATGAGAAAAGTAGGGCCAAGTAGGCCACCACTTGTGCACAAGACCCGAGAGAGAGCCCAAACTTGTAACTATAAATAAAGCCCATTAGGCTCATAGTATTTGTAACATACAACTTTCAATGAGAAAAGACTCTAACTAGAGCATTTACTACCTACTTTCATTAGTTTGATAGATATTATCTGCATAAATCTCGATAATATCCTACCCAATTTTATTTGTCAACAATTTGACGCTAGAAGAAGGTTGGTTATTAGCAAAATACACTCATTTTGCCAAAGTTCAGCCACTCTCGAACCTTCAAATCATAAAAAACTCATCCAAAACTAACCAAAATAACGAGCCAAAGAGCTACTCGTACACAACAACACGATGAGGATGTTGTCGATGTGACCACGCTGGCCCGGGGCACAGCGGGAGTGCCTCATGACGATGAACAAATTAGATTCATCACCAGCATGAAAACTCCGGAGGACCTAAAGGCCGTCCTGACCATGATCCATCGGCATCAAACCGAACTGAATGTTGAGCCAATCCAAGAGCACCGTCCAGGAATGGAGCCCGTAAATGCCCAGGGTGAAAGCAGATTGCGCAGGGAAGGGGTCTGACCATGCCGAGCGACCTCCTACAATATATTAAGTCCTCAAAACCTTAAGAGGCGACTAGATGATGTGGCAGACTCTCATATAGCTCCCTGCTATTGAGTAGAGTCTGTTTTTTCCCGTTTAGGGGGCCTAGGGCCTACGCCCAAGCGAATCAAATGCCAACTCATGTCGTGTGCCCAGAAAGGCGAGATCCCCAAGGCTCTGTCAGCTCGCAGCTAGGGGAGCGAGGGACTGGCGGGGTCTGTTCATGACCGTCTAGGTTAGCTAGCCCCCATCCAGCCTCCTCTCCTGGCTGGCGACGCCATGACCCAGTAATGAAGGCCACCAAAGCGCTGGAGGAGAAATTGGACAAGCGGAGTGAGCAAGCCCTTCTGGCACACATGCCCAAGTCTCCGCTCGCCTATATTCTCGTCCAGGTGCCCGCCCAGCAGAAGGTCAATGCGGCCGTTGTGGGCTTGTACGATGAAGACCGACCTCATCACCCACATGAACAAGTATACGACCTACATAGTTTTGATGGGGGCAACCGACGCTACTCAATGTCGAATGTTCTCCCCGACCCTGGGAGACCGGGCTCACTGATGGTTCTCCTCCCTCCGAGTGGGCATCGTGAGATCCTTCCATCAACTCAGTGAACTTTTTTTTGGAGCATTTCTCGTCTATGACCCCATGACTAGCGGGGGTGAACCACATGACCAACATTGTGCAAGAAATAGACGAGTCCGACTAAGCTGTGTTAATATTGATTATAAAATCCTCTCCCTCTAAAAAAATGCAACTTCTATATGTGAAAGTAACGGTGGGACGGAGGGGGTAATTATTATGTACTCCCTTGTTTCGGAGGAACTTGCACATCTTTTTTGACACATTTTTTATGGAAAAAATCACTTTTCAAATAAAGTAGTGGTATATGAGTATATATATATATATATATATATATATATATATATACTTTCTTGAGTGTGCATGCAAATCAATATTTCTTTTATGGGGTGTGCAAGTTTTTTGGGACGAATAAAAAAAAGGTGCAAATTCCTTTGGGATGAAGCCAATACTTGATAAATGAGGGAACATGAGTATATCTTATACCCTGTTTCCATGAATAAAATTCGATTTGCTGATTAAAAAAACTAAATATACTTACTCCGACGAGACTCTCCTTTCTATTTTTTGGAAAGAGATGAAGCAAAAATAAAGTTGATGGTAAGGTAGGTTATACGAGTTTAATCATAAATCGTTACATAACTTTATGAAAAATAGATTTAGTTCCAATTTTTTTTATCAAATTAGTATCAATTTTTTTTTGAAAATGTTCAATTTTGATCTCAAAGAGGCTGAAAAAGTCAATATGATGTTTTGAAATTTGAAATGGATTATTTCAGGCAAATGAGATGCGGCGTCCAAGGGTCTAATTATATATATATATATATATATATATATATATATATATATAAATTTTACTACACATCGTGTATATTTAATTTTAAAAAATAAACGACAATCAATTTTATCGCCATAAATTTCCAATTTTGTCCTTCATATGTTACTTAATGAGCAAAAACAATGGTGTTTTGCTTTTTCACGGCTGATTTAAGACTAGAATTGAACATTGTTAGTGAAATTGAAAATAAATAAAAAACAAAATTTTGCGATTAAATTTATTTTGTCGAAAAATATGAGGAAATTTGTTATTTAAACTCCTGTACAAGCTTTAATCCTTGAAAATTTTATGGGGATGAAATTGGTGAAATCTTTTGTTACACAACAAGATAACATTTTCAATTATATAAATGAATGGTGAATCATGTATGTTTCCACTCGTCATTTCTTCCCAAAATATTCAGCAAAATTGGAGAAAATAGCAATCAAACTCGTTCCAATAGCCAGGAACATTACCAACACCGCCAACGCCCTTCCCCGCCTACTCGACATGCCGTGAATATCTCTGCACATATTTTTCATTAAAAAATCAAAATCAAGCAGCTATACATAATTTTTTTATCAGCTTTTTATATTTCTCTATTAATTATAATAGTTTTAATATACTATTGAATTATTTTTAAAAAATTGATTAATTCGTCTTGGCGAAGTTATATCGCTCTGTACAAAATTAGATGATATGTCAAATTTTAATTAATTCCCCGACGCGAGGCAGGGCAAACAATCATCCTGACAATATACTAAAAACTTAAAGTTTTACCTAACCAGATAATATGTGGCACAATCATAATCTAATTAAAGTTTTACATAACCAGATTATTTTAAAAATTTATTTTCAATTAAAAGCTACTTTAAATACATGAACTCATTTACTATTTATTTCACAGCGCTAAAAATTACTTTTATCATATAAAAAAATAATAGACGCCGACTTATAATTGCATCAATTTTTCTCATCTCGAGAAAATTCCATATCTAGCAATGCTAATTGTTGGATAATCTCAATAATAATAATTTTTTTCAGTTAGTTTACAAATGAATAAATATTTATCTTTATATTGTATAAACTATAAAGACAATTTTTTTTAGAGTTTACGTGGTAGCACCACATTCCTATATAACAATTATATTTCATAATATTGTTTTGTTATAAAGATAAATATATTTAAGTATATGTGGCACAACCATAATAATTCAATTTATTTCGTTAGAAAATTTATGCATTCTCATGAAAAGTTACTGAAATACATGAACACTACAAAAAAAATGCAGATTAGCGACCGATTTTCGATTACAAAACAAGATTTGTGATCGATTTCTGATCGATAAACGTCGGTCGATAAAACACGGGTAGCTAGTATTAGTGATCGTCTTTTTAGGTCGGTCACTAATTAGCGACCACCACGGCGGTCTCTAATATTAGCAACCGTCTCAGATCGGTCTCTAATATTAGCGACCGTCTCAGATCGGTCTCTAATCCGCCCGGGCATGACTCGGTTGGATCGTGGGATTTGCAACCGCCTTAGCTAATGGTCGCTAATCTTATTTTTAATAAAAATAATTTTTTAATTTAAAATTTACGATTAGCGACCGATATGGCGGCGGTCGCTAATCGTCGAACCTGCGAAAAAAAAAGGTTCGAACTCGCACCCATTAGGGTTCCGGCAGAACGCCCATGAGGAATCGAACCGCCAACCTCCGGGTTACCCGGAGGAGGCGTGCACCACTCGAACACTTGCAATTATTGTTTGTTTTCATACATTTAATTGTATATAACTTCAAATTAACTCTTTTTTTTTTAAATTCATCAAATTAATTCCTTTTTGTTTCTAATATATATATGTATGTATGTATGCATGTATATATATATATATATATATATATATATATTAACTAACTTTTATTTTTATTTTGTAAATTTAATATTTTATACTAATATAAATTACCAATTCATTTTTATGCATTTAATTGTATATAACTCCAAATTGAGTTCTTTTTTTTTTTAAATTCATCAAATTAATTATTTTTCGTTTATAATTTATATATATATATATATATGTATATTCACTAATTTTTTAATTTTGTAAATTTAATATTTTAGACTACTATAAATTATTAATTTGTTCGTTTTTATGCATTTAATTGTATATAACTCCAAATTGAGTCTCATTTTTCTTAAAATTCATCAAATTAATTTTTTCTTGTTTCTAATTTATTTTTATATATATTCACTATTTTTTTTGTAAATTTAATATTTTAGACTACTACAAATTATTAATTTATTCATTTTTATGCATTTAATTGTATATAACTCCAAATTGAGTCCTTTTTTTTAATTCATCAAATTAAATTCTTTTTTTGTTTCTAATTCATTTATATAGATATTTTCACATATCAATATTCATGCAATATATGCAAATTTATAATAATTCATAAAAATTAATCATAAAATCATAATAGAAATATTAACACCAATCAACATACCATGTTATATTTATACTCATTCAACTAATTTATATCTACGTATACCAATCAACTAAATTCATACCTATGTATATCAATCAACTATAAATTATTAATTTATTCATTTTTAAATATTTAATTGTATATAACTTCAAATTGAGTCCCGTTTTTCTTAAAATTCATCAAATTAATTTCCTTTTATTTCTAATTTATTTCTATATATATATATATATTCACTATTATTTTTTGTAAATTTAATATTTTAGACTACTACAAATTATTAATTTATTTATTTGTATGCATTTAATTGTATATAACTTCAAATTGAGTTCTGTTTTTTTTAATTCATCAAATTAATTCCTTTTTGTTTTTAATTTATTTATATATATATATATATATATATATATATATTCACTATTTTAAAAAAATTAATATTCACATATCAATATTCATACAATATATGCAAATCTATAATGATTCATACAAATTAATTATAAAAATTATAATAAAAATATAATAGAAATATTAACACCAATCAACATAACATGTTATATTTATTTATTTATTTATTAAGACCTCGAAGATTCAATATCTGTCGAGACATCCATTATAATATGAGTCCATTGGATTTAGGAAACAATGGAGTACAATTCGCAATTTGTTCAATATGTATCAATTTACGAAACAATTCGTATTTTGAATTTTATTTTTCGGTATTTTTTTTTTTTAATTTTTTGGTCATTTTGACCGACCTTTGGGATTAGTGACCGTCAAGGCGATCTCTAATCGCACAAGATTAGTGACCGCCTAGAGCTAATCAATCGATTTGAAGACCAATTTTGTAGGCGGTCGCAATTTTTTTTTTAGAGATTACCGGTCAATTTCGTCGCTGATCGATCGCTAATACATTATTTTAAAACCGATTATTAGACGATCGCTAATCCACATTTTTTTTTTTTGAACTCACTAACTATTTATTCCACATTTATTATATATTATTGTTAAAATTTACTTTATTGATTATCATCTATTTATTTATTGACTTAATCCCACGCGTATTCAAGTTTTGTCAATTTAGTCCAATTGGCTGGAAAACACCTAAAAGGACACCATTTAAGTTTCATGTCCATTACGTGCTTGTGTTTTTTCTGTATGACGTGGGTTTGTTTGTAGTACAAAGGAAGAATTGGAGTCTACAAAACATTCATTTATTCTTTAAATGCAAGATAACAATTAACATATGAATGAGATGCTACAAGTGGCGGGAAACACCAATAGTGATGCAAATTTGGGCACTTCATCATCTTCATCAATGACATCCTCAAAGTAAACAAATTTCAACAAGTCTATGAGAGTTTATAATGTATAGTGTCTCTTTCAAAGTGGAAGAATAATGTTATCTTTAATGGAGATGCAAATTCGGGCACTTCATCAATGGCATCCTCAAAGTGAAGTAAACAAATTCAACGAGTTTATGAGTTTATATTATATGATGTCTCTTTCAAAGTGGAAGAATAACATTATCTTTAATGAAGTTGAATATGGTGTGAATAAAACCATAATTAATTTAAAGCTATTATGCGAACTTGGCTCTCAACAAAGGATTTGCCTCTGTAATTTCCATTTCTTTGATTGACATATAAGAGAATTTTAAATTTGTGTTCCTTCTGTCCCAATAAAAACTTTCTATTTTTCCATTTTGTTTGTGCCACTACAAACTTCTCAATTTATTTTTGATAAATTTTCCCTTACTATTTATCCATGCAGTTCATCCTTAATTACACCAAACGCCACTCATTTACTTATAAACTTATTTTTATTTATTCTCTCCCTACCACATCACGTGTACTACGCTATTATTTCATTATATTACACCTATTATTTAATTATACTACTAATCTATGTGTTCAAAAGCTATGTGAAGTACCGGGACGTTGGGGGTAATTATTATGCACTTGACAACTGAAGGAAACATGATATCGTCTTTGTGCATACTTAATTGCTTATTTGCAAAAACAAAAGAGCTCGTCCTAGAGTAAACAAATGCTCATCCAAAAAATAGCAATAAACACATTTTCCAACTATTTTCCTCTCATTATCTCAAAATTAAATGCTATATCACTAGTAATTGCACATAAAAACAATTTTGTTATTGTCTAAAATACCCTCAACCAAAAGTCAAATTATTCCTCCAAATATTAATAAACAACCCCACATTAAAATCCATACTAAAAGCTAATGGATAATCGAGTATGGAACAGAGTGAATATATCTTACTCCCTCTGTCCATGAAAAATTTGTTCGTTTGATTTTGACATATTTAAAAAAATGCAAATAAAAGTAGATAAAGTAAATCCATTTTGGAATATCATGGGGTCCATTTATAGGTTAAGTGGTTGTTTGTGAGTATAAAGTTAATGACACGTAAAATAATTAAATGATGGTTGTATAGCGAAGGAAACAAAGTTATTGTAAAAAACGAAATGAGCAACTTTAGTGCACGAAGGGAGTATATTTCACTACCCTGTTTCCATGAATAAGCATACTTAATCGTATGGGATATTCCTTTCTACTTTTGATAAGACATGAAGCAGAAAAAAAAAATGTTGATGACAAGGCAGGCTATACATGCTTTAACTGTTGAAAATTTAATGGGGATGAAATTGGTCAAATCTCTTGTTACACCATAGTATAACATTTTCAATTATACCCCTTAAAAAGATTAATGGTAAATCATGTATGTTTCCACTAGTCATTTCTTCCAAAAATAATCAGCAAAATTGGAGAAAATAGCAACTAAGCTTGTTCCAATGGCCAGGAATATTACCAACACCGCCAACGCCCTTTCTTGCCTAGTTGACGTGCCGTGAATATCTCTGCACAAAATTTTCATTGAATAATCAAAATCAAGCAGCTATATATAAATTTCTGTCTTTCAATTCATCAAGAATTTGGCCTGTTTTAAGTCTATAGAAATTTAGAAAGATGACGGTAACTTTTAAAACTAAAGGCGGGGATTTGGTTCAAATTTTCACAATGGATATGAAAACGAGAATGAACATGAGGTAATTGTGAACCAGTGGCGGTTAGGGGAAATACAAGATAATCAGTTCACCTTCATTATATGAAGATAAAGAGAGTCACAATAAGTTAATCACTATTTAATCTTGATTAACTATGTCCTCTACTATAACCATTTTTCTCCAATCATCTCATTATTCCTCAGTTAGCAATAACTTTTTGTATCATTTATTTCAAAATTAGAGCAAATCACTATCAATGTAACCACCAATGGGACAACTCAAACTCCAACATATCCTTTCATTACGCAACACAATGGGAAAAAGGATTTTCATTGGCAATGAAGAAGTTGAACCAAATGCCCCTTAAATTCACAACCAATTGAAACATATACAATATTGCATATAAATAAGTAGGCAGAGCCATATATACCTGAGAACAATAGAGCTTGGGAATATGAACATGAGAAATATGACTGTTGTCGTCCCCATGAACTGAAAGAAGTACCATATATTTGGAAACGCTATTGCTGTCACATATATAAACGCAAGCAGAATAAACGTAAGAGACAAAAATCTGATGTTTCCGGGCGGGCTCTTGGGGAAGATTAATTCATCAACGTTGAGCCTTAGAGTGTAGTTAATGACAGGAAAAACAAGCATGAGATGAAGTGCGTAGCTGATTCGAACAGTATCATTGAGAATAGTAGAAAAGAGAGAAGACGAAGTGGTGTCAAAGTTTACTAGCATGTCAGCCATTATCGAGTCCCCAAAGAGCAGGTACCCGAAGAAGCCAACGGCAATGTATATTGACACACATAGTAGCATAGACGTTCGAACTGCTGAACTCATATCAGAAGGTCTTCTAAGCTCTGCTCTTATGGGATGAACTGCACATTATTGTCATTTAAAATTGGTTACTGCATATAATAGCTCATTTTTTCAACACCTTAGATATAATATATTATATATATATATATATATAAATTAAATATAAACTAAGATTGTGTTCTAGTCTATTGGTCCATCTTTATTTAATATGTCACTCAACTGTGTTCAATCTCTATTATTTATAAAACCTAGAAAAGAAGCAGCCGCTGAAAACATTAAACAAACTAGGGAAGGAAAAAAAAGTGAGAAACAAGAAGACGAGGGGAAGAAAATAGAAGAGAAAAAACTTTCTTTCTTTTTGTTTTCAATGAGTGTGTTACAATTTGATTTTCTTCTTTCGAATCTCAACTTCAAAACTCTAGCCGTCACAAAATCACAGATTTACCATCATATATCTTTGAGTTCATATAAAATAAGAAATGAGTGTTGGGGGGTGTGGGGGGGGGGGGGGGGGGGGGGGGGTTCTATTTTTAAAATACAATTCAGGCCAAAATATCAGTGGGATCGGCCATGTATGCCCATCTTTAATCCATGCGGCCAGTTGTGTAATAGTTACGCTGGATTAAAGAAATATATGCATTGCACACAAAAGGATTTGTGATAGACTATTGAAAAGAAGACAATCCTTAAAGGATAAGGCCTCAATACAATGATTTCTCAAATACTTGAGGAAAAGAACCCTAGTATTAGCATATATTTTCTGTTTCTATATCATCATATTCGCCACTCTAAAATATCACGTAAATTCATGAAAAGATAAACAGGATAAAAGTGTTGTACCATTCACATGACACCCAAAGGCAGATGCAAAGATGGGAATGGTTGTGAAGAGACTAAACACGGAAACGCCACCTTCAAAGTCAGGAAGCAGCCTAGGCTTTTGTGTTTTCCCAACCCACACGGCATGTACTGCCATTGCTGAACATATGATGACAAAAAATGCTGCCAGTAGCACTGATATAGCTGAGGCATGCCTTAGTGAATCTGCAGGGAGTAAACTGGACAAATATTGGTCATTCTTTCATTATAGCTACACAAAATCTGCTTCCAATTCCATATAGAAACCAATATGTTCTCCCTTTGTAACAACTTATTCATTAAAATTCTTTGTATGTAATCATGAATTTATTTGCTTTCTCTAAATGCAATTCTTCCATTAAGATGCTTATAAGGTAGATAAGGTAAATTCATCAACACCATCGAAGATGATATGTATTAATGAGTTAATAATCAGCATTTGTAGAGTAGTATCAGAAGCGGCGTGATTACATATAAACTATCATAATGCTGTGAAACTTCAATATATGATCAATTCATATAGTCCAAATAGCATCAGCACTTGCTTCTGTGTTGGTTGCATTAATACCTAATATAAAACTAATTTATAAAATGGATAAAAAACATATGTTACTAACCTATGCGGCGTAGAAGAAGTAAAGGAAGTAAGCCAAAGAGCAGAACCAAAAGCAGAGAGAATGCACGCGAAGTCCACCAGTGGATACCAAACCATTCCTGGAGAACGCCTAAATGCACCGTTCCATCAGACTCGTTTCCTGAGAGAACATCTCCTGCACATTTTATCACGAAACTAACATAGATTAGAATGCAATTGTAGCAATAGAATCGTCTTTTATTCTTTTTTCGAGTCATCTTTTATTCTTTTTTCGATGGCCTCAGTAAACGGAAAAAAATACAATTTAGACTACCAGATTCCCATCTGAAGCTGACTATGCTGAATGTAAATTCTAGTAAGTAGAGTATAGGCCGCAAATGACCTCTCACAATTAAATACCCCCTCCATCCCGCGATTACTTTCACACTTGTTTTTTTTTTTGATGTCCCACAATTACTCTCACATTCCAAAGAAGGAAATAACTCTCTCTCACAAAGATCAATAAAACATAAAGTTATCATTATTTTATTCAACCTCTCACTCACATACTCCTTTTTTTTCTTAAAAAATGTGCAACGTCCATATATGTGAAGGTAGAGGTGGGACGGAGGAGATAGCTTTTTATATTACAAGCAGATTTTGAGTACCTAAAGATTCCAAATATGCACGTTCAGCAGATTAAACTATGCAGATCCCAACTCAAAACAATTTAGATCTTGTCCTCTCTCTCAGAATCCAAAAAAAAAAAGACACTATTACGAATCCAGAACAAAAAAATAAGACATGTCATTCAATGAGGCAAATCATCAAACATCTTGACAGCAGTGAAGAAGTTTTAATGGAAAACTAACTTCACGCGCGAAAAAAAAAAAAAAAAAAACTGAAGCAGGTAATTTCACAGATGCAAAAGAACTGAAAAGCCAAACAGACTCACCAATTATAATCAAATAAATGATTAAAGCACCAAGATTAGTGATCATCACACAAAGTTGAAGCGCAACCGATCCAAACTTCCCAAACGACTCGGCCATGAGCTCACCATACGTAGTCGACTCGCCCGAGTGGGTGTGCTTCAGAAGAAACTCCACCGTAACGTCCACAAAATAAGCAATAAGTAAGATAGCCAAAATGCTCGGAATCACGCCCAAAACCTTGAAAGTCGCGGGAATCGACATAATTCCGGCGCCCACCATACCTGTCGTGATGTTGAAAATTGCGCCAGAAATCGAAGCGCCTTCCTCCTCTGTTGTGATTTCATCGTTGATTCGGTCGAGTGTGGGGAGCAAAGGCGCATGAACACCAGTTTCCTGGTTTTGAAGTTTCATTTCAAGGAAAAAATTAAAGAGTCGGTTATCTGGATTTCTCTGAATTTTGTTTTGCGTATGAGCATAGAAGTGAGTGTTGGATATCATATAACAGCGTCCACCTAGAATTCGAATATAGTGTCTAGTCCACCTACTACTTTTTCCGAAATTAATTAAGTTTTGATTTTTTTTCCCTAAAAAAGAAATATTGTACACACCAATTGCATCATGTTTGCATATGATGTGTATTTTTAAAGAGTAGAAATAGTATTAATTATTTTATTTAACAATTGATTTCACAAAATAATACTTTCTCCGTTCTATATTAATTTCACACTTCTCTTTTCGATACATTCAATAATAAATTTCACATTAAAAAAAATAAAACATTCTCCTTTATTAAAAAAAAAGTCTATAATTTTTTTTAAAAAAAAGTGTACTCTCAATCCTATGAAATTTATTAGGGGTCAGGGAGAGTGTTAGTTATTTTTGCTGAAATATATTAGTTGTTTTCAATTAAATAATATTATTTATTTATTTGAAAAAAGTTAGTTGGCCAACACAAATTAATTCAAAACAATATTTACTGGACTATACAATTTTATATTACTAAGTTCAACCTATTAAATCGATTTTAATTTTTCTAAAATAAAATCAGCCCATGCATACCTTCGCGCGAGTAATAGTATATTTAATGAAAATAATTCATGATGATTAAAGAATATTTTTAAATAATTATCATGAGATAATATACTTCAATTGTAATATGAGTATTTGCTTATGATAAATAATAGCAAAATTTAAGGGAAAGTATTATATGAACATGGTTTACGATAATGCTATGAAATTATTTGGAAAAATTAAAAATATTAAATATTTGATAAAAAAGAAAATATTAAGAATCATACTTGGAGTATCACAAACTAGAATCAAAGATATCATAATACTATTTAGACAAAATTTGGGTGAGATTGTTTCATGGCATGAAGCAGTACTATCTAACACACACCACTATCAAAGTGTTGATGTCTCATGCCCAATTTATACTACATCTCATCATGCCATGAGATGATACTATTTGAAATGTTCACATATTAATAAAGAAACATTACATTTAATTTTAAAATATAAGATTTTCAAAATATGCATTTAAAATACTCTCTCTAGTCCACTATAAATTTCTTTTTTTTTTTGGTCTGTTTTATGATAAACTTCACATTCTCTTTTTGACAACCTATTTGCTTTGCATTTTACTTTTTATTTCTATTATTTTTTGCATTAGTGTATTATTTTTTCTATTACACTATTTATACTACAACTATTATTTTAACACTGGTCTTAGTTCGTATGTTCAAAATTTATGAAAAATTTATAGTAAGTTGTATCAATATTTTGACCGAGAGTATTACTATGTAGCACTTGCTCTATCCATTTTATCTTAACACTTGCCTTTATCCATTTTTCCAAAGTTTACAAACTGTCACGCAATACCTACCGATAATTTGACCGAGAGTTTCATGAACCACTTCCATGTAAAAAGCTACCCTAAATTTAGGCAGGTCATAAACTACACGAAAGCCGATAAAAATGAACAGGTCAGAAACCAGAGGATTGCCAAAAATAGGAAATTGTTATTGATTGTGGGGTCTTTTTTTTTCCAATTTTATTTTTATTGGTCGATTGAGTTGGAAGAACTTATAAATTATACTTACATTTTGTGCTTATTGGAATTTAGCTTTATTTTGGATAAGATGTCCTTTTTCTTTATGTAGTTCGAAGTTTTTATCTCTTTTAGTAATTTTTTTTTATATAAAGATAGACTTCTCTACATTTACGTGGCACAATTAAATTATTTCGTTTGGGAATTTAAACATTCTCATTGAAGGTTACTGTTTGTTACCGGTGCATTTAATGCACGAACGGTATACGTATAATATGTATTATAATTATTTTAATTTAAATAGATGATATATATTTGAGGGAGTCTTGACTCTTGACATGTGAGACAATTTCATATATGAGATGAATTTTTATTTTAGTATTTACGTTATACTCACCTTTAAAACATGGTAAATTAGATTTGTCTCATGCACAACATTATAAGTTTTTGTATATATATTTTAGTTCCTCCTAAAATTTTCAAGACTTATGTAATATAGAAATTTTGTAATATTTTTATTAACGATGACATTATTCGTGCAAATTTAAAGAACATGTAATTTAACGATGACTTCAGTTTGTGCAAATTGACACTTAGAATGCTTTATTTTTATCGATCTAAGATGGCGCTACACTTTATATATAGTCTTACACATAACTTATACAACAAAAAAATGTCTCAATGTGTTTTATAAATATATAGTAGTAATAATTTTTTTTAACAGTTTAAAAAATCCCTATATTATATTTGAAATGCATTTATAAATATTATTTTAGTAAGTGTTCCATAAACATATGTGTTGCTCATATGTATTATGTCCTTATTTTATCTATATAAACTGCTTGATAGGACATACTATTTAAATTGGTTTCGAATTGATTTACCCCCTGTATTGGTACAAAATGAGCTTTTATATGCTAAATCAACAATAAGTTGTTTTAGCTTCCTACCCTTACATATTAATTATGGATTGAAAAGAATAAACTTCCTAATACAATCTACCGAGCAGTGTAATATACCTAATCACTACTAAATATGTATCCCCTACTATTATCCCACCTCAAATAAGGAGACCTCTTCGTGTTTCAATATTTGCATGATTTTTTTATAAAAAAATTGTGTCTCAAATTAATATTTTATTATGATAGTTATAATACATTCTTATACATGAAAAGAATCGCATTTACTATATGTTTATGTGTTTATATGGATTCAGTAGTTGGTTTAAAAGAGAGTTTGTCATAAATATTTAAGTGGAATATCACTTCATGTGTATGAGATAAACCGTCTCACATAAGAGTCCCCAACAAAAGAAAAGTTCAATTATAAATTGTTATCAAAATAAAGGCTTCAAGATGTTTATTAAGATAGGTAGATGGTCTTATACATGAAACAAATCTCATTTATTATACTATATAATTCATAAGTTTATGATGTTCAAGCCAACTATTCTTTAAAGAAGGCAATGACCCAAATTTTTTAGTGAAATACCGTCTCATATATGAGCTCATCTCACACAAAAATCCCTAATAAACAAAATATTTTGCTAGAAATTTTATTTTGCTAAAAATCAATATTATAATATAATAAATTACAATAATTAGTGAAAAAGAACATAGAAGAAATAATTAAAAAAAAAATTAATAATACATTTTTCTAGAGTCTTTTAAAAAAATACAATGAAAAACATATTTTATTAATTAATTGCACATTATCAAAATATTAAATATCATATTTATCAAAATTAGAAAAAACTTTTGGTATGATTTTACAATTAATTTCTATTTTTAGACTATTTTGTTATTATATTAGTAAGTATAGATTTAAATACATTAGTTTATCAACTATTATCCCACATCAATTATATAGCAATATATTATTATTAAATGTTACTTTTATAGTATACAAATATATTTAATTATAATTACAACAATTTTTTTTACATATTCTTATATTTTAAGAAATCATATACTTAAGAATTTAAACAATGAGAATACTTTATCAGGATGTTATACAAACTGACTCTAACCCATTAGGACGTGGTTCAGGTGCTTAGTGGTTCATTATTAGTGGTGCATTAATACTTGGGACTTAACCCTAATCCTTGCGGTCTGCGGACTAAAAAATCAAAAGAATTAATTTTCAATATAAAATTTAGAGTTGCAATTATGATACAATATTATTTAAACTTAAAATTCAAATATTTTTCATAAATTTATTAAATTTGCATTGAAAAATTGTTCATAAAGTCCCAGCATTAACAATCAATCCAAAATTTAATAATACTCTGAAAATATCTCTCTCTCTCACATTTTATTTGATTTCTAGATGTGAATTTTAAGATTAAGTTTCTTATAGTTGGTGGGAAAAAATTGAAGCTTACAATATGGGACACGGGTAAGGACGTCTGATAATTTTGGTTTTAACTTTATCCTTTTGAAGAGAAGTCTAAGTGATTCTTGAATTTATCTTTTACTCACTAAAATACTATGATTACACAGGAAAATATTACAAAAAAGGAAAAAAAAATTATTGTGTGCACTCAAATGCATAGCATGCACATGAATTTTGAGTTCAACAATCCAAGTGCATGCTATGCACTTGGGTGTATATAAGAATTTGTGTACAAAAAATGACTTTCTACAGATTTCCTATACAAAAGAACATATTTCCTCCATTTTATTAAATACACAAGAACAATTTATTTTTTATAGGCAAAAGAACATATTTTAAAAATAAATAAATTACCTTGTTGACTGAGACGACGATGATGTGCTGGCCGCTGGGACTAGAAGTATTCGACGCCGTTACACTGAGGAGAGAAATCTTCGATGGCGAGGCGTTGTAGATTGCGCAGTGTTCGACAACGAGGGCTGCTGGGCTGGATAGTGTTCCACGATGAGGGATGAGGGACTAGACAGTGTTCCACGATGAGGAATGTGGAGCTGAGAGTGTTTGACGGCAAGGGATGATGCGTGAGGGGCTGACACTAGTTAACGACAATGGTGACTGGTGAGGCTTGACTTTGTGAAGAGTGTTCGATGATGATTAGTAGGGGTGACAATTGCGAACACGGCACAATAGCAAGATACATATCCGACACGAAAATTGCGGGTTAGTGTTGATCTTATTGGGTTAGTGTCCTTATCGGGTTGACACGATAAGAACACAAAAATTTTGTGGCGAGTTAATGTCGGATTAGTGTCAATACGTTAAACACGATAAAATTAATGAATACCCCATTAACCTGTTAACAACCCGTTAAGTACGAACACTATAGTGACATAAAATAACACATAACACGATAGTGACACAAAATATATTTGAATTATATTTTTACAAAAATAATAATATATAACATTATCTTTTCAAGCTCATTAAGAATTTAGTCTCAAATTCTTATCCCTAACTAAAAAACAGGCAGAAGAAGCCCAACTCCCAGGCCCATCAATTTATAAACTAAGTATAAGGACCAAATTAAGAATAAAAATTACTTTTGGAAACCCTAAAAATATTTATCGGTCATTGCAATCTCACTCTTTCTCTATCCCTCTCACTTTTAAATTTAGCCATCTTTTTTATCAGATTTATAACGTGTTCGTATCAACACGGAATGGATCGTGTCATTATCGTGTCGTGTCGACACGAAATGAATCGTGTTGTTATTGTGTCGTGTCGACACTAACACGAAAAATATCGTGTCGTTATCGTGTCGTGTCGACAAGGATTTTATCATGTTTGTTTCGTGCCGACACGGATGCTTATCGTGTCGTGTTAGTGTCGGGACTTATCGTATCGTGTCACTATCGTGTCGACACGAAACACTATCCATTAGCACGAATTGCCACCCCTAACGATTAGCGATTTCAGAATTGAAGGAGACCTAATGAAAAAATTAACTTAAAAAAATTAATATGTTGAATTGAATGAAGCCTGCGTAGGCCGTATGTTATAAATTACTAAAGTAAGAAAATTATAAAATTAAAAAGAAAGGGCTAAATGAGGCAGCCCGTTAAACCTACGTATTAACCCGTTTAGCTCGCAGGCTAATTGGTCCGGGCCAAAAAAGGCTCAAATTTAAATGAACTACCATATGCTTGGACTTAAACCTGTAGGTTGCAGGGCTAAACGGGCCGGTCCGCCAGTTTGTGACCCGTTTTAACATCTCTAATGTTATACAATTAACTTTTATGCATGTTATAAAATTGATTTTTCTTAAAAGTCAATTTTATAACATAATAAATTATGACCAAGTATTATATACACATTGCACATAGTACATTGTTAGTGTTTCATATGAGTTTTTCTACATAACTAAACTACAAAAATTACTAGTGATTTGTAATAGATTACAAATTAGTTGGACTATTTTAATCTCAACCTAAAAATCCAATAGTTATGAAATATATTGCATAGAATATTACTCCCTCCATCCCATTAGTGTGTTGCACCATGAAGTAGACACACTTTTTAAGCAAAAGGTGTAATATATAAGTAGAGTTTTGAATGGTATAAAGTGAAGAAATTGGTTGAATTGAGTGTAATATGAGCCCAAATGACAAAAAGTAATGACAAATTCTGTAAATATGTAAATATTGTAAGAGTGGAATTTATGAAGGTATTCTCTCTTTTAGATGTGCAAACAATTGATGGATGAACGAATAAGACAAGAGTGCAAACACGTGTGGGATGGATGGAGTAACATATCTAAGGAAGAGATAAAAAAAACCTACGAATTCCTCAAAGGTATAATCGAGTCAAATAGATTTTGGACATAGACAAAATAGTGAAACTCATCTTCGGTCAATGTTTTTACAAGGGCAAACATAAGGGCAAATATGTGTTATTGTACAGAAATAAATATCTGTTTTTATAGTAACACATGTAAGATTTTGAAAAATGTATTACTTAATGAACACAAAGGTGTTACTGTATGAGGAAATATGTGTTACTACATGAACAAAATAAAACTAATGCAAAAAAAGAAATTTATTTTTACAGAGATGAAGAGCAAAATAAGAAACACATACTTATCCTTATACAAATACGTATTTATCTTTATAATAACACATGAACAAATATTTATTTCTGATTACGGTTAGCAACACAAACTCGAGAACAAGATTTTTTTGTTTGTCATTTGCACGATTTTTTTGGAAAGATACATGAGAAGAATCTGTGAGTTTTTGCTCCTTCCTAAAATGTGCTGATATTGAAATGCACAATATTGTATATAAGTGTTTATATTCTTAATATTGATAAAGTATAGAGTAAAACTTGTTTATACATAGACCAATTTGAAGAGTATGAGTTGTTTCATATAACGGTATGTGTTAACGTTGTTGGACATGAATCTATCACATTCCTTTAACAACATTCTGAATTTGTCCTTTCTTCATATAGACTAACTCTTTATGATCACATGTTGCTAATAGATGTTTTGACATGCAGATTGAAGATGTAGAACATTCTATAAGGATCTGGAAGATCATATGTTGCACCCGATGTTACAATATGACAGTTACAACATCGAGAAGGATCTACAAGGACCTGGATGTTTAGAAGTTTTCCAGCCTATCAAGAAGGATCTAGATCATGTAGTTACAGTCAAATATCCAGAACAAACTTATCAGCATGGAGAGTTAATAAAGGAGATCATGGAGGTTACATTTGAAGTTATTTTCTAGATCCATCTACTAGGATCTAATAATTTGAAAACTGAGACCTCTAACATCTATAAATAGAGCTCGAGAACTTCAATATCAGACAAGAAATAATCTAGTATACCTATTCTAGTGTTGATCATGAGTTTAAAGGTGATATGATCATTATTCCCCTTGTACGTTATGCCGGAAGTTTAGTATATCTCGCATAACAATATGTCAATCATTGTGTTAATATATAGAGAGATCAACTTTGACAGTGTATTTTATAGACTTAATCATTAGATTCAATAAGTGTATATTGAGTCTTGTTTCAGTTGTGGAAGATCTGTTCCACACAACTTTTGTATTCGTTACTTTGTTATAGTGAAGGTTTCGCTTTGAGACTCGCACAAACTATAAATAGTTTGTGTAAAAAGTTTATTTCATCTTACAATAGTATGTTTTAGTCTTCCATTGTATACTCTTTATATTATGTTCTTCATATTGTCATAGTGTTTGTTACAATATTTATTACAATATTTTTCGCAAATAAAAAACGCGACACACGATTCTTTCAATATGAATTGTTTTCACTAAAGGGTATTAGTTTTGGAGGGTACAAGTTTTCATTAAACAATATGAGCTAAAAAGTATGAGTTTTAATTAAATGATATGGATTGTTCTCCTAAAAATTGTTTCATCTGTCTGTGAAAAATGGTCCATGTTACCTTATTAGTTCGTCCGTGAAAATGGTCTTGTTTCTTAAAATGGAAGTAATTATCTTTATATACACCCTTCAACATACACTCACAACAGTTTTAAAATAAGTTTATTTTGTACTTGATTTGACAAAATATTTTTACTTTCTTAATAACAGTATTAAAGACAACAAACTCAATTTTCAGGAACGGAGGGAGTGCTACAAACCAGCTTTACCATAAACATGTTTCACATACAATATTCCTTAAAAAAAAGAGTTTCACATACATACTCCATAATGTTATTATATACATTAAATGATAAAATATTGTGTTTACAAGTTTCACCGTGAAACTTATTTGAAGGGTACTAATTGTTTCATTAAAAAATATTAGTATTTTCATCAAAATATTAAATGGTTATTTTTACTAAAATAATATTAATTATTTCATTAAAAAATAAATAAGTTTCAATATAAACAAGTTACATACTCATATTAAATAACACATTTATATAAAAATAGAGAAAAATGACTCCAAATATTAAGATGTACTAGTGATTTTCCTCGCGAATTTCGCAGACTGAAAATAAAATTGTTATTATTAATTCAAACTAAAATAATTAATATTTTTGTTTTAAATATGTAGTAATTTTAGTATAAATTAAAATTCTAATGGTAATTTAACAAATACTGAAGTTACTAAATATGAATAAATAAACATATTTAAAAAATATTAAAAAATTAGACAGTTAATCTCAAAATACTATAAGATAATATTATTTCAAATTGTAAATTTCTGAAAACTTTCTGTACACAATATTTGTTGTATACTTGCATTGTCTTCCATTGAAATTAATGTAAAGAATTTTCGTTTGCTTTTAACTCTCGGGGCTACATGGAAATTAGTTTTCCGATATGAATTTTCTTTTGCTTTTAACTTTCAGCTCATTAATATTAATTAATACCACTATTAAATTAATACTGCACTATCCATCTTAATCCATATTACGATAATATGGGCTCCCGGTTATTATTTTCCGTGTTTAAGATTATTTAGTCCATTAATTAATTGAGCTTCTGAATATCTCTAAATTAATTAATATCTTGTGCCTTTAAAGACAACTCAACATTATTATCCATGCCGAAAAATTAATTTTCACTTGCAAGATTTGGTATGATAAAACTTCTGAGTCCACCAACGGGACAAATCACACAAGACGTACTTGCACACGTTTCTTTGTATTAAATCTTAGCAACTGTTGTATAATTAATATTATTGTACAAAACACAAGGTATTGAAGTCTCAATGATTCTCACCCAGCATGAATCAAAACAATAATTACTAATCACACACAGTCCTATTTAAGTGGCAGAGATTAAGAAATCAACAACCATTGATGTCTAATTCTTCTTCGTTCAGCACAGAAGAATTTATCCTCTCTGTAGGCTCTCTTCAACACATACATAACGTGTTAGTGCAATCTCTTGGTCAAGACATACCAATTTGAGAACTACACCCCAACCTTTCACGATGGATTGTTCAATTCCACCTAGGTTGTGAAGTTGTACTTTTATATACAAGGAACTGTTAATGCGATCTTCTGTGATCTGGTATCACCACATTAACTACAATGTAACACGTACTATATATTGAACAGTTTGCAATAAATATATATATAACATTCATTCATATTTAAAACAAAAATGATAAAAGATTTATTCTCATAAATAAGTGTTTAATACATAGGATATACAAAGTAAAAGCATACTTTCACATATAACCCCAACAATATGTGGCGGAGCACGGCCGTGTGAAGTAGATGTGGTGGAGACATGACCGACATTTGAAGTTGATGTGCCGGAGGAACGTTCTTATGAGGTAGATGGGGCAGAGATGACATTCAAGTTAAAAAAAAAAATAAGAATGAAACTTTGAGATTAGGGTTTAAATATATAGAGTTTTTTTTTATAAAATTACTAAATTAATTTTAATGGTGTAGGTTTAACTGTGTAAGATCAAGGGTCAAGATCAAAAGTTTAACCAACTTTTAATGAGAGCGCATTATTTCGAAATGAAGAGATTTTAGACATGCCACATCACCCTAAGAATAAGGTGGTGTTGACACATCATCTTTACGAGGTATGTAAATATAGTATATTAAAATGTTCTTTGAAAGAAGGCGATCATATATACTGTCACTACAAGAAAATAAAAAATTGTCTACAAAATTAGAATTGCCTATGAAATATTCCTACAAAAAAAATTCATAGTGGAATTGCCTACGAGTTGTCTACAAAATTTTCAAATCATGTGGTCACTTTATTTCTCAACATACAAGCAATTTTCCTACAAAAAAAATTCCTAGGCATTAATTACCTACAAGTGATTTGTCTACAAAAATTCCGTAGACAAATTTCTTTGTAGGTGGAGAATGAAAATGCCTATGTAATTAGTAATTTTTGTAGGTAAATCCGTAGGCACTCTCCATTACAAAACTTTTTGTTGGAAATTTTATAGCTATATTAACAATTTTCGTAGACAAATTTATATTTTGTTGTAGTATGTGTATATAATCTAAAATTTGATCAAGGCTTGATAATGACTTGAATGCAAATATAGGTTAGGGAAAAAAATTACTCATCCCTTCGTCCCATACTTGTTTGTTACATTACCAAAAATGTTGGTCCTATATTTGTTTGCAACATTCATTTTGGCAAAAAAATAACAATATATATTTTTCAATATTATATTCTCCATATATACCCTCCTAATTAAAATATCAACTTTATCACTTTAAATACTAATAAACAACTATTTTATTAAAACATGTGCAAACAGTAAAGTAACAAATAATTATGGGACGGAGGGAGTATGAATTGGTTAAAAAAAATGAATAGAGTAGATTATTAGTGAGAAGTTATAACCAGGTAGAAGCACAACCTCCTCAATTTTTAAATTATGAGTGATTCTTGTGTGCATTTAAGTGCATGATATGCACTTGAATTTTGAAAATCAATTGCAAAAAATACACAAATTGGTATACACTGTGTGATTTTGAATTAGTAATACTCCAATCAATATTCAGTAATACCCAAGCACAGTAAACAACAAACCCAAGTAATATTTGATAATATTACGAGCAATAATCAATAACACCCCAAATGGTAGTCAGTAATACCACAAACAATAGTAAAAAAAATACCCTAAACAACAATACTCCAACTCTTTTTTTATTATATATTATAATTAAATAAAATTTAAAAAAATCAAAATCGAATTTAAAATCCAAATGCATATCATAATCATATACACTTGAGTGTATATAAAATTTTGTGTTAAAATATAGATTATAAGTAATTAATTTAAACAAAATCTATAAAATTTTGTGTTAAAATATAGATTATATATAACTAATTAATTTAAACAAAAGCATTAAATTTCAAAACACTTAAAATTGCTTGCACGTGTTAGTGATTATCAGGCAAATTTATGTATATATGCCAAATAGCAAATTGAATGGTGAAAATAGGGGAGTTAGGAATGAATTTTCGAAAATAGGGTTGATCGCCACTGGGGAGAGCGATCAACAATGTAGACCGTCTCCCAGAGTAGCGATCAACACAAATATCTACCACGTCGTGGATCGCTACTACCAGAGGCGATCTAACCGACAAACTCTGACGCATTTCAGGGTCCATTTACAGAGGAGATGCAGGGAGCATTTTTTCGCGTGCTGCTCCATTTAAATCAGTTGTATACTTAATATCATATAATTAGTGACGACGTAAATGACCTCCCGTGCCACATTGTGCCGGACGTCTATCATTATGACCACGTCGTCACTAATTGTATGATATTACGTATATATATTTATTTTAATTGATATTTTTTTTATGTCTGCAATTTTAAATACATCTACTTGTCATTAAACTTATACATTATTATTACTTTATTTATTTCAAAATAATTGTCTTTTTTTAACAATTTTTAAAATAATACTCCCTCCGTCTCAATTTTATTTTTCCATTTGACTTTTTTTAACTTTAAAATGAGACTTAATTTAGTATTTAAATGCATAAAATAATTTTTTCATGATGATATATTATTCAATTTAAGTGCATGAAATAAAATAAAGATATTTTTATATAATAATTAGTGGAATGAGATGTATTTTAGAAGTGTTTGAATAGTGCAGTACAAAAAACAAAGTGCAACAAGCTTATTAGTTAAGTACTGGCCGGAGCTACGTCTATGTTAGGGAGTATATGGTAAAACTTCAACTAAAAATTAAAAAAATTGAGAGCCAAAATATATGAATATTTAATATTATTATTGATAATTTTTATGAAAATATAATATAGTCTTTTTGTGAATGGTGAATTGGAGTTGATTTTTCTGGTAAAATCCATTTGAATGGCTTATGGGAGTAATATTAATTGAGAATATTAAGTATACAATTGATTTAAATGGAGCTGCACGCGAAAAAATGCTCCCTGCATCGCCTCTGTAAACGGACCCTGATACACGTAAGAGTTTGTCGACTAGATCGCCTCTGGTAGTAGCTGTTGGAAATTGGTTAAACAAAAGGGTTTATACCCTGGCTTTGACTAATTTTTTGAGGAATGAAAACATTAATTTTTTGGAAAACAAAATTAACGAGGTTGTTCTACTCACGGAGTAGATGAATGTGGTATATTTAATATCTCAAAACCGATTTTCGATGAGTGAGAAATTAATTTGGAAAGTTGTACAATTATTCACATGTGTTGAATAATTGCATAGGAAGGAACAATGTAGTTACATCCCACGTAGAATAATTACAAGAAGTCATTCTTGGATATAAGAAGGAAAGTATTCATGTTCTTCAACTTGGTACATGGGGACCCTAATCATGGACCACACACGCGCGCGCCCCGCCCCACCCGGGCCCGTGGTTCTTGGTAATTGACAATTGGGTGGGCTTTGGGGCCTACCTATATTTTTAGAGTACCAAAAATATGAAAAAAAAACCCAATACCTTTTTGGGCCGAACCGGTTTGGGTGGCCCATCGGATTTGGGTCGGCCCACGAACATGATTAATACACTCAAGTAATGAATAATACACTTCAGATTTCGAATTTGATTTTAAATTGAAATATTCGATGAAATATTCTGTTCTTGCTTCCCAAGAAAGAGATAACGTCTCTATCCACTGATTTCGTGGTCAGTCCACGATTTTCTCAACCGATCGTCCTCATCTGCAGTGCAGATTTCCGCCTTTCAGCCTTCATATCCAGACTTTCGTACTCACCTTTCAGCCTACGAATCTTAGAGTTTAGAAAGCCTTTCGCATATACTTATTTCGTTCAGTTCAAAATTTCGATTTCGTTCGTCGAGAGTTTATACACGGTGGTGTTGCCGGTGTAAACTGTTAAACCGTTTTACCTTTGGAGACTCATACGCACGATACCGTAAGCACTATACGGGGCGTATTCAGTCTTGCGGGAAAATGATTTTCCTTGACTCGGTTTTTCTTACGAATTCGTTTCGTACTTATTTTTTCGTGCAGTGTTCGAGACACAACCCTCATAAACAACAGTAGCGATCCACGATGTGGCAGATATTTGTGTTGATCGCTATTCTGGGAGGCGATCTACATTGTTGATCGCTTTCCTCAAAGGTGATCAACCCTATTTTCGAAAATTCACTCCTAACTCCCCTATTTTCACCATTCAATTTGCTATTTGGCATATATACATAAATTTGCCGTGATTATCACTTATAAACACACCAAAGCACACCCAGTACAAGGCTGACCGCTGAGCTGCACATGCATCCAATAATAATAACAACGTAATAAGCAGGGTTGGAAAATTAAGGTTGATGGGCAGTGGCGGTGCTTCAGACGCACTCCATACCGGATGTTTCGGAACCGGTTGCTTAGAATAGCAATGATACCACATGCATGGGTACTTGAAAATTCAAACTTGGCTTATTTCTCGAATAATGGAGCAACATGCTTTATAAATTGATTTTTTTATTGTTGTAATAATAAAATATAGTTAAAAAATTCAATAGAAAATAATAATATTATAAGAAGCATGTTTATAAATTTAATTTCACCTTTTAAAGACGGTGATATCAATAAATAAATGTGATCGTCATGTTTTGTTTGCATATTACTAAGTTTTATTGTTGGTTTATAAATATTTATGAAGCTGAATTAAAGACACACTCAATACATCAGTACACACAGACGACTCCACCAATTCAAATTTGTATGTGCATTATGTGTAATGAGGGGTGGGAGGCGTAACCAAGAGGCAGGAGAGAAGGGGTTGCCATTTTGGTTTTGGTCATATATATATGTAACGAGTGGGTTGGGAGGGTGGTTATATATGTAACTTTTTTTTGGAGGGGTGAGGTTTAGTAGGTTTGTTATATACATATTAATTTGATTTCTTCTTTCTCGCGACACATTTTAGAAGGATTTCGTGCCTAGATTTTGGAGAGGGGGATTTCGTGCCAGATTTTGGAGAGGGGGATAATGTTAATGTAACGATCTAAATTCTAAAAAAAAATACACACTTTTTAAAAAGTAGTTGAAATAATTAGCTTGAATGCGTCAAAATTGAAATTTTACGCTCATAATTAGAATTGACAATTCGGGTCACCTGATCCAACTTAGTCTAACTCATTGGGCCAATTGATATCCTAGAATTGGGTTGAGTCTGTCCATACTTTTATTGGACTTCTCGTCCAACCTTACTCGGAATAGCAAGACAATGAACCAACCCAACCTAACTCCCAATCTTTTATTTTTTTTTAATATAAAAATATTTATGAACTAATTTTAGTAAGTGTAACGACAGTAACTCACCAAGTGCCAAAAAAAAAAAAAATTTTAGATCAAACATATCTAAATATTACAAAAATTTATTATAAACTCCCAAAGTCTTAAATAATAAAAGAATTTTGATTTTTTTTTCTCACATACAAGAATTTGTGTTTAATCAAAGCACATAATTCAAGATTTTTTTTTTCAAATGCTCCATATTTATAATTTACACTTGAAAACTTGCATGTACTAAATGAAAAGCAGCTAAAGACAAAGATGTTGAAACAGGAAATTTGTATTTCTTTTGTTTAGCAAGTGGACAGATATCACACATAGTGTTTGGGATATGCTTGATGCTTAAAACTTTCAGCAAGTTTTTATCAGAAATATGGCCTAACCTTGAAAGGTTTGGACATATACTAACTGCATTTACATTTGAAGTCAAATCTGGTGCATTCCTAGCAGCATTTAGGAAGTATAAACCACCATCTTCTTCAGCAAAACCAGTCACCCTCTTGGTTACTGTATCCTGAAACAGACAATGTGAAGGAAAGAAACTAGCAATGCAATTTGAATGTTTAGTCAAATGTGATATTGATAGCAAATTGAATCTGAATTCCTGTACATAAAGGACATTATAGAGAACTAAATCTTTGCTTAATGCAACATTGCCTATATAAGTAGCAGTAAGTAAAGAATTATTTGGAAGCTTAATCTGAACATTAGCTGGCCTTTTGTTTGAAGTAAAGAGAGACAGATCATATATCATATGGTCTGTTGCTCCAGTATCAATTATCCATGTGCTAATGTTAGATGAAACTGAATTGAAACAAACTTTGTTTGATATACCTGAGCTACTTGTGTTAGTTGGTTCAGAGTCAGGTTGTGCAAAAGCTCCTGCAGCAGAGTGTCCTCCAACTTCACCACCCTTTTGTTGTGTGAATTTAAGAAACTGCTCAAACATTTCTTGTGTGAACAATGGATTAGTATCAACCTTGTTCACTTCCTTAGTTTCCTTTTGTTCCTTAGTGTCTCCAAAACTCTGTCTATGTGCATTATTAGCAGTGTTTGTGTTTTTACCCCCCCTTGGACCTCTCCATCCAGGTGGGTAACCAATTAACTGAAAGCACTTATCAACTGAATGTCCAGGGAAACCACAATGAGAACAGGTTAAAGGCTTCTTCTTATCTTTGTAAAACTTAGAGTTTCTGGCTAACATAGCAATGGAATCATTACTTGGTACAACAACTGATTCATTTAGCAGGATATTAGGATTTAATTCCCTCTGAGATTCTTCTTGAAGAAGGAGTGAATAAATCTTTGCTAAAGGAGGTAAGGGTGATTGTAACAGAAGTTGGCTCCTAAGGGCAGCATATGAATCATCTAAACCAACTAAAAATTTCATAGCACTATCTTGTTCTTGAATTTTACTCATGGCCAGAGATAAATCACAGGTACATCTAGCTCCACAAACACATCTAGCAATGGGCCTGTAACTAACATACTCATCCCAAAGACCCTTAAAAGAATTGTAATAAACCACAAGACTCTGTGATCCTTTTGAAATAGCACTTAAAGATTTTTCTAAGTGGTAAACACGTGTACTATCAGACTTAGCATAACGCATCTGTAATTCAATCCATACCTCTCGTGCGACGGTGAAGAACTCAAGTGACTTCTTGATATCAGAATGAATGGAATTTAAGATCCAGTTAAGAACTAAGTCATTAGCACGCACCCATGCCCTGTATACGATCGGGTCATCGTCTTCAACAGGAACTGCAAGTGAGCCATCGATCAACGACAATTTGTTCTTCACACTGAGTGCTCGTTTGATGGAATTGCTCCACGAAATAAAATTCGATCCAACTAGCGGATCCAGAACAATAGCTAATGTCGGGTTATCGTTGTGATGCAATAACAAAGGCAAAATTAGGGTTAAGGCTGGGATTGAGTGAATTTGAATTGGGGTTTACTTCTCCCATCACAAAAAAAAAAAAAAAAACGATTACGAAGAAGATGAAGAGATAATCGGAAGAAAAATTTCTTCAATTGAAAGAAATTGCGATAGACGCAATCACCGATGCGATAAACGCTATAGAAACAAAAATGAATTGCGTTAAACGCAAGAATGAGATCGGAAGCGATGATTTCCAGGATCGATTGATAATCGATCGATTAAACTGATACCATGTAGAATTCTGTAGGATTCGATATATTCATTTTGAGAGAAAAGTATGTATTGAAAGATGAACGAAGTGAATTACAGAAAGGTAAAGTATTTTTTTCTTCTTTAAAACTAACTCTATTTAATAAAGTAAGAGAGGGAGGTTATAACTAATTAACCTCTATTAACTCTTATAACTAATTAACTTCTATTTAGCTTATAACTACTCTTTACAAAAACATAAATCTTTTGACAAGTACATAATTTTATAAATGCAAAGTCTCAACCTTGTAAAAATGATAAAAACTATCATAAAAAAAATTATAACATCAGGTCATCGAATCGCCCATTAGTCCACATGCCATATATGCTCGGATTTTTTTAGTCCTATATTTTTTTAGCCTAACGCAATCAAACCCATACTTACCTTCAGGTTGCTTGTGATGACCAATTGATCCATTTGGATGTAAAATTTTTGAGGAATAGTAAAATTATGTGTTTGTTTTGGAATTTTGGCAGGGTGAGATTTTGTTTTATGCCAAATCAATCTTTAATAATGATTGATGTTGTATTATTTTAATGAATGTGTAAGAGTAAAATAGTAAAGTAAGAATAAGAAAAAATGAGTGAGAGAAAAATGATGATTGAATTGTAGTGGAAAGAATAATAATTAATTTATAGATATATTTTTAAAATTGTATAAAGTGAATTGTATTGAGAAGAGTAATAATAATTTTTATAGGTATTGTAGGTATGGATAAAGTATGAGATGTAAAATGTGAATTGTACATCTCCAACTCAAATGGAACGAGAGTCAAAAAGTTCCAGTCCGGAGACTCCAAAACAAACACATAACCGGCTTAACATCACTATTCAAGTACTTGCTTAGTGAAATTTACAAAGGCCCAGGTTATACACAATTCTATGTTTTTGTTGATATACTCCACCAAAAAATTGTTTGGAAAAAAAAAATCTGAAAAAAGTAACAATTTTTGGAAAAATATTTTGAAAATGTATATGTTTAGTATGCTTTTTTGAATTTTTTTTAGAATTTGTTAAGTTTTTCGAATTTTTTTTCCAAATATTTTTTTAGTGGGATGTATTAGTACTGTATTTAACATGGGCCATTTATAAACACTAAACCATACTTCCTGAAGTCTTGAGCCCAAAGGCAATTCTGCAAGGTTAACAATACTTTTCTGTGGTCAAAAAGTCAACAAGAATCGCTGTTGACAAATGACAATAGCAAATTTTATGATCTTTTCCGCTATCGCCACTCCCATTTTCATTCATTTGACATTTGCTTTCCTCTTTCCCTTCAAAATCAAGCAAAAATAAACAACTGTTCTTTGCGTGAAGAAGGAAAAGGAGAAAAACAATGGGCGATCATTTAGCAAGAGGCGAAGAATTCGAGAAGAAAGCCGAGAAAAAGCTCACTGGCTGGGGTCTTTTCGGTTCCAAGTATGAAGACGCCGCTGAGTTGTTCGATAAAGCCGCCAATGCCTTCAAGCTCGCCAAATCATGTAAACTATTCTAGTTTTCGATGCATATTAATATCTTGGTCATTTCCAACTGATCGATGAACCTATAGTTTGCTGCAATCTAGTTTCATTTGACATAGTATTCCCATAGGTTAATAGGCTTAATTAATGTAAAATTTGCGATTGATTGATTATATTTTGTAATGTTCATGTCTAGAAACTGGATTTATCGATGGTTCTAGTTTTGGATCTGGATTTTAGTGTGGGGGATTGGAAGAGCTAGTTACAGATTTTTGTCTTTGTTCGTTTTTGATAGTTAAGTGCATATAATTATGTAGTTTAGTTATAGTTCAGTCGATAATTCCCACAATTATCGTGTAATCTTTTACTCTGTGCTTCTTCGCAATCAAACTAGGAAAATATTCATTTTGCATTTTTATTCAAAAAATTTAGTGTCCAAACATATTGATCCATCTCATTTGCAAACCTTTGATTAGTGCAGTATAATAATGCATTGTGGCCTGTTTCTTTTGTAATTTAGTTTGCACGTTATGATTATGAGGTTGAGTTTGATGAATTTATGTAGTTGATGGATCTTAAAGGACCTAGCTTGTGTTAAAAGATACAGAAATTACAAATACCGGCTATTTGTTGATATTTTTTTCTTGCAGTTTATCTTGGTTGCATGTATATTTTTTATTGTTCAATAGTGGTAATAACTCCCTGTTAAAAACCGGTCTTTACCAGGGGATCAGGCTGGAGCAGTTTATGTTAAGTTGGCTAACTGTCACTTGAAGGTGACTTTTCTGCGTGTGTCACTCGTGCTATCTGCAAAGCACTGTTTTCGTCCCTCCACTTTAGTAATTCTTCATTAAAGTGCTTCTTCAAATTTATGTTTGCAGTTGGATAGCAAGCATGAAGCAGCAAATGCGTATGCTGATGCTGCTCATTGCTACAAAAAGTCCACTATAAAAGGTGTGCTTATTTCTAGTGTTCCCCTTAGTTCCTGACTGGACACTATGTTCTGTATTTTTACTGAAAGTGTCAAATTATAGTTTTCACATGGACAATTACTTTTGCTTTCATTAGTAAAGCAAAAATTGTTATTGGCCTGCAGCCTACTACCTATTTTGGGATGTTTTACTTTATCTTGTCCAGTCTCATTTGATTGCTATGTGTTATCTGCATCCTGCCATAACTGACATTTGGAATTTGCAGAGTCAATATCATGCCTAGAACAATCTGTAAATTTATTTCTGGAGATTGGAAGGCTTAATATGTCTGCTAGATATTACAAGGTAAAAAACCCTTATAATACGTCCTGCGTTGATACATGAATCTTTTTTACCAATAAAGTTCTGATTCTTATTATTGGTTCACAACAATGAATAATAAATTTTTCTGCCTTATGTTTTAGTCATTGATGGCATTTAATTATATTGATCTCACATTGGTGGAATGTGAGGAACTGTAGTCTGTAAATTGAGAGACAATAACTAGATATTTTTCTTTGCAGGAAATTGCTGAGTTGCATGAGCAAGAACAGAACTTGGAGCAGGCTATTGTTTACTATGAGAGAGCTGCTGATCTCTTCCAAAGTGAAGAAGTAACAACATCAGCAAATCAATGCAAACAGAAAATTGCACAATTTGCTGCTCAACTGGAACAGTTGAGTTTCCATGTGCTCTATCTATAATGACATATTACCAGATTGCCTGCTATATCATTTAAATCAATGGCTTTGTTTAGATAACCACCACTTCATACGTTGATTTTATATATGCATGGGTGTATAATATTAGTCTCTTGACCAAATTGAAGGTAGGTTCATTCTTTTTTTGCCATTTTTTTTTTTTTTTTCACTTTTTGCTTGTAACATAATTCCAACTTAGATGACACACTAATCAGTCTAATTGGGATTACTTGCTGCCAAACACCTTGAAAAAAGAATTTCCACTTGTGTCATTATTGCAAAGTTGCACTACTGCTCAACCACTGCATTGCATTCCAACTTTTGCGAGCATTTTCCTGACCATTTTCTTCAACTTAATATTATGCTTAGTTGTGTTTTTTCTTCTAAATGATTGCATCACACCATGACAGAAGCATTTAATTGTAGAAAGAGGGCGTTTCGGTAGCATATTTTAATAGGTTTTATAGTTTTTAAACTTGTACAATGTTTGGTCTAGGAGAAGATATGATCTTGGAGTTTTTGTAATCATAATTATGATAGTTCTCTGATAAAAATGGTAAAGTTTAAAGGAGTTTGTTTCTGAATATTTCAATAAATAACTTGCAAGACACATTTCAGTTTTCTTATCATTGCTCCTACTTTTCTCTTACCCAATCACTATCTCATTAACTAATAATAATAAAATAATACATCAACTTTGATTTGACAAAAAAATTCCATCTACCCCTACTTCTCCATCCCTAACCAAACACAAATTTACTATTCACTGGATTACCTCCATCCACCTTTTTCCATCTTCAACCCCCATCCCATACACCACCATCTGTAACCAAACACAGTCTTAGTGTCTGTATTAGTCAAGCTTTTCCATGCGAAAAGATTGCCAAATATATATATTAGGCCAATCTTTGCTACATTGCATTTATGTTAATATTGGAAAACTTTGACTAGTTTGCATCAAGCTTCATGGGCCCATATTTTCCCTCAGATATCAAAAGGCTGTCGAGATTTATGAAGAGATAGCACGACACTCTCTCAATAATAACTTGTTGAAGTATGGAGTCAAAGGACACCTTCTTAATGCTGGTATTTGCCAGCTCTGCAAAGGCGATGTTGTTGCCATTAACAACGCATTAGAGATATACCAGGTGCTCTATGTTTTGTACACATATAGAACTATGTGTGTTTTTGGGGTTTATGAACTAAAGATGTGCATTTTTATTTATTTTGCAGGATTTGGATCCTACATTTTCTGGAACACGGGAGTATAAATTACTTGCGGTATGTCATGGCTCGTGAACTTCAGTTTTCTTTTCTCGTTTACGCTTCACTTTTTCTGTGTTATGTGCATCATCAACTTTTGGGGGGTGTTTGTATATGGATTTGATTGTATTTGAAATCCAGTAGGATATAATGAATATAAAAGGTGTATTTGGATTACTAAATATATGGGAGTATTTTATAGGATTTGATAGGGTAGGGTTTTGTAAAAATACAGGTGATATATAATTGATTGTGTATTGGAAATTGTGTGCAAAGCAGGGGAGGTAGTGCGTAAAGTAAAAAGGAGGAGAGAGAGTGTTAAAAAATGGGAGATAGATGATTGATTTTTTTATTGAAGACTGTGTTTGAAGAAAGTAAAATAGATGGTATGATAGGGTAGAATTGTATAAGATATGAAATCTTATACCAAAATCCGGTTTGACAAACGAGGATTCGGATTTGAAAAAAAATAAAAAAAGGGGATGAGGAGCCATAAACAAACTATTTCCAAATTTAATATCATTGGCTTTGCATCTGTCACATTGTGGCTGCTGCTCAACAGATGAAAAACTTCAATATTGTCATACCCCCGGAATTGATTGCCTGACCTGGTATACGTCTTGTTACATATGTTGATTACAGGATTTAGCTGTTGCACTCGATGAGGAAGATGTTGCTAAGTTCACTGATGCTGTCAAGGAGTTTGATAGCATGACTCAGCTGGTAAGCGTCTTTGTGGCAATTCTGCACTCAATTGTTTCTTTATTTGCAACTTATGTTGTACTTCTTATTATGATATGATGTCATAAAGTGTTCTGTGGCAATTCTGCAGTCAATTGTTTCATTAACTTCTGTTCTTGACTTTTTATTCACAATTGATCAAAAATGAAATCCACTATGCTTTTAAAATCTCCTTCCGCGTGATCTAAAATCTTGGCCTTTTCATTTAATTTCCATTTCATTTTGCTGGGCATATTAATCAAGTACTTGTAGGATGAAGAATTGTTTTGAGAGCGCTTCATAAGTATAAGTTAATGTTTTATTCTTCTCATTGTGCCTTGATTAAGCTAAACCAACAAATAAATGGAGGCACATTAGTTGAAGGTCGAGTCTTTATAAAAAAATGTTGTACTTTGGGGAAACAACTCACTTTTTGGGACAGTTGGGTACTACATTTGAATATTTAATCAAACTAAACCTCTATATAAATAACCTGCTCTAAGTTATGACTTTCTTACTTTCAAAATTATCATTTTTTTTTTCCGTTTGTTAACTTGTAATAGGATGCTTGGAAGACGACATTGCTATTAAGAGTGAAGGAGGCTTTGAAGGCGAAAGAGCAAGAAGAGGATGATCTTACTTAGGCCCATTTTTTCTTTAATCGTGTGGAGGTTTTTTCGCTCTTATGGTTATTTCTCGTTGTTTTGTTGCTCTGGATTTCTTGTGTGTCTTTGTGTGTATTATAGTAACAAAGATTCGTTTCTTGTTTGGATTGAATGTGATTGCCTACCATGACCTTTATTATTGTAACAAAACTAGTCTACAATCCTCTTCCTTTTCTATGTTATTCTATTCGTCATTGTAACAATAATTTTGTTCTTCTACGTTCATTTTAAAGAAACCATTATTGCCATGATTGAATTGTTGACTCAGATGGCACCAGATATAAATTACCTTTGGGGATAACTATTCCACTTTATACTCTTTTACGAGTCAAACGCTGTATGTATACAGTGCAATTCAAGTATAATTTTAACTAGGACGATTGTTTTAATTGGTGAGTAAAGTTAACTGTACATCTTAGTGACGATTGTTTTAATTGGTGAGTAAAGTTAACTGTACATCCTAGTAAAATTGATGACGTTTGAAGATATATTTAAGTAATAAAATGATATAGATCAAGTGGTTAGAGTTTCAATACCTACGATTGAGAGGTCATATTCGAGTCACAATTCCCTCTGTCTCTTTTACCAGTCTAATTTTATTCATTCACACAAATTAATTTTTTTAATTAATTAAGATATCAAAAGTCTTTTATACTCATATTAATTTTTTAATTAACTCTCCCGCGCGGGTTAATTGCACTTTTAATCCCTAAAAAATGTCTCCATTTCAAAATGGTCCTTTTATCGGCACTTTTACTCCCGCAATTTTTTTGACGTTTTTTTATCCCAAAAGAATTGAATAAATTATAGTTTTTGTCTCAAGAGAATTGATAAATTACAGTTTTAGTCCCATGTGAATATGCCAAATTTGCAGTTTTGGTCCTGAAAATTAAAGGATGAGACCAAAACTGAAAAAAAAAAGGGACCACTTTCGCTCATAGGTACCAAAAATCAAGGGTGTAGGAGTCGGAAATCGGTAGTCGGGCGGATTTAGAACGCCTAGCGCCTAGGCGGAGACTAGTCGTTGGGAGTTTTTTTTGTTTTATTCAATTTTTTATCCTCTATATCTCAGTAATATAGTAAAAAATCATTTGATAATATTTTAATACGACTATTTTTTTTTGGTAGCAACAAGTTAACAACATAATATCAACTTTCATATGCAAATAGTCCAGTAGACAATCACACACATTTATCAAATTAATTGATATTCATCCAAACGACGTCGTTTTAAGGTGGGAAAAAATAAAATAATGAATATCTTGCCTGCCTAGGCGGATTACACTATAAATCGGGCTGCTAACGACCGCCTAGCGCTTAAGCGCCGCCTAGGCGGGGGCCTAGTGGAATTTCTGCATCACTGCCAAAGATATTTTGCACTCATTCTTTTGGGACCAAAAGTGCAATTTTTCCCTCCCACTCCGGTTCAATTGGTTCAGTTCTCTTATGTCACTTTTTATAGTCCACTTTGTATTTCACCTACTAGACTTTTAATACATGGACCCATGATTGTTGCTTATTTTATAAAATTTTACGTGTCATACACCCATGGAATGAAACATTGGGAGAACACTAAAATGACCCGATGATTTCATGTGTTCCTCCACCTTTTTTTTGTTTTACCGAACCTTACATTATTCCTTTTACTTTTTCACCATTCTATTTCCATCATTATTTTCCAAAATTTCCTAAGTATATTTCTTTTTCAAATTTCCTTGTTTTTAAATTTTCCCAACCTTCCTCGATTCCTTTTTTTTTTGTTTACCATACTTTTTCCATCGTCTTTTCCCCAAATTTCCTTTAGTATATTTCTCTTACAAACACCCTTAATTAGCCAGAGTACGTTTCTTGGGCACAAAATGTACCATACAATTTAAATGTATTTTTAAAAAGTTACATAAATTATTACTAAAAATCGCACCTATTATTATGAAAAGCCATTTTTTTTTTAAAATGCACTTTTCAGTAATAATATATATAACATTTCAAAAATGTGTGCACAAACTCAGTTAATTATTGATTTAAAAATAAAAAGAGTGACCCAATAGCATCCGCAAACGAAGGAGAGAATGCAATTGAAATGGGAAGAGAGCTAAATGCAGGCCACAAGAAGAAACGTATACTTAAATTCAGCGATTATTTTGACGGTACGAACCATTAAACTTTGATGATCAGGATTAGATGCAAGTAAAAGAATGACGGAATGATCAAACAAACCATAAAACATAACAATAGAAATCTAACGGCCCAAATTGATCAAACACAGTATGAAAAGCATGATAAACAATCCCAACAAGATAAATTTTGACCAACACAAACTGAAAAAGCTAACAGTATACCCTCTTCAAAATCAGCTCAACAAAGGATTACATATGTTCAAGCAACCAATCACATAATATATTTATTCACTTGATAACATAGTATATTCAAGGATCAGGCAATAGAATCGAGCCTGGAAGCAAGTTGCCGAAGCTTTGAGTAAACTTTAGCCGCGGGAGACCCCAATATCAGACTGCAAAGACAATTCCTGGCCATCTTGATGCGAGAATAAGACCCCAAAATGTGAATCTTAGTGTCCGCAATAACAATCCTCGTACGTGTCGTATTCTCAATCGCAAACTTGGTTCTTCCCATTTTTCCAGACAGCCTACCTATGGCACGAGAAAGGTGCTCCCCACGGAGTGTCTTCACATCCTTGATCTCAAACGAGTCAACATACATCTCATCGAGCTGCAACAGAGCCTTGGCTTCCTGGCTTTCAAAGCCTAGCACAAAGGCATGAATGAAATCGGCACATTTTTGGAGATGACCAATCTCGGGAGTGTCAGTTCTGGTTTTCAATTCAACCCGGCGAGCTTTTAAGTTCATACGAATGTCAACCTTCATCTGATTGTAGACTAGATCGTATATGATTTTCCAATTGTTGTGGAGGGGCTTGACTCGGTGAGGTGGGACGGGAACTTTGCGGAACTGGATTCCTCCTGCCTCCTGAGCATTTACAGCCTTGAACTCAGGCTTTGATGGCAACACAACAGCTTCGGTCTCCATGGCTGCAATCAGATCTTACATTTTTTTATATCAGGAAATGAAAATTGTGTTCACACCAAAAATAGAGTACAAATCTAGGGGAAACTACCAAAGAATACCGTGTACCTTTTCAAAAATTCAAAATACCACGATGTACCAACTTTATGTATATATGTTTCTATTTTCTAATGAAAATATGGTATACCATTGCAAAAATCAAACAAAAAACGTTAAGGAATTATCACCCCCAAACAAAACAGTTCTTTTATAAACTATAAAGTCAAGAAACATTGAGGAAATATACACACATGTATTTTATTGAAAAGACTAAAGTAAAGAAACATGTAACTCAACATTTCAACTTCAAATATGTCCAAGAGCAACAAGCATATATCTCCGTTCAAATTTAATTATTTATTTGCATTTTTGACATAAATTAGCAATCCAATCAGAAACTATTTATCAAGATTCCAATTATCACAACCAACTTTGAAAAATCGGATTATGAAGTAGATTGCATAAACCAGTCAATGGGTTTTGGTTGTCAGCTTAATGCCTCTGTTTAATTTGCTATTCCAAATCTAAAGTGACCCATTGATGCAAGTAAAGTCTCAGAGTGAAGCTCTTTTGTCATCCTAGGATCCTAATGCAGCCCAACATTAATTTCTATTTGGAAAAACAACAATTTTGCAATTCTAAAAAAACAGTTGGTATAAAAATGAAGTAAAAACAGAATACAAAATTAACAAGGAAACCTTGGGTTTATGCTTCGGTGAAGAGAGGAGCCTTCAACCGTTGACTTTGAGAAGCGATTGCTGCGCCGGGAATGTGGGAGATCACCCCTGCTTTGGTAAATTAGGTTATAGTGTGTGCGATTTCTTTGAGCTTGAAAAAAGAAAATGTAGGGCGGGTAATTTTGGGAGGACCAAGGTTATTGGTTTGAGTTTGCATAAATTTTTTAATTGGACTTTATTTGCGGGCCCAAGTTAGTCTCACTACTTTATTACTTTAATTCTTTAAGGGTTAATTGAAAAAAAATAATATGAACTTTATGGTTTTTATCAATTACAATATGTATTTTTTTCTTTGCAATTTAGTGCATCATTTTTCTTAAGTTTAGCAATTTGAAAATAGTTCCCTGAATACATAAATTATGTTTATTGAAAATAGTTTTTGTTTTCTTCGTCTTATCATTAACTAACTAGTCACTAATACCAAATAGATTAATACAAGAGGAAGCTTGATCATAAGAGTTAAGAAGGGATTATTTCATTTATCCATTGAAGTGAGAGTAAAACGTGTTTCCAGAAGACTTAAGAATAAGCAGTCCAGAAAAGAAATAAAAGTCACTCAAATTTATGTAACCAAGGGCATAAAGTTTCAAAATAGTAAATAAGGGTAGAAAAGAAGAAGTTATACACTGAGGAACAATAATTTTTTTTATCAGTAAAATTCGTACAACATTGAGTACTAGCTGGTACTCAGTCCTTAAAGATTCAAACAGCATAAAACAAAACCAAACAACTAAACCAAAAAAAAAAAAAAAAAAAAAAAAAACAGAGCACCCCCAATCGCACAGAGAAACAAGATACCAGAGCTTAATTCTTAATTTCACATTCAACTAATGCCCTATATGTATAAAAATTGCGTTGGAATTAGGGCTGAAATTAGAAAAACAAAACAAAGTTGAAATTAGGGCTAATAAAGGAAAACCTGGCACTAAGGGGAAGATAGTAAACCCGTTGATTCGATCTTGGTTTTGGTTGTCAGCTTAATGCCTCTGTTTAATTTGCTATTCCAAATCTAAAGAGACCCATTGATGCAAGTAAAGTCTCAGGGTGAAGCTTTTTGTTATCCTAGGATCCTAATGCAACCCAACATTAATTTCTATATGAAAAAAACAACAATCTCAATTCTAAAAAAACAGTTGGTATAAAAATGAAGTAAAAAAAAAAAAAACAGAATACAAAATTAACCAGGAGAACCTTGGGTTTATGCTTTGGTGAAGAGAGGAGCCTTCAACCGTGGACTTTGGGAAGGATTGCTGCGCCGGTAAGAATGTGGGAGATCACCCAGCTTTGGTGAATTAGGTTTTAGACTAGTGTCTGGATTTCTTTGGGCTTGAGAAATAAAAATATTGGGCGGGTAATTTTGGGAGGAGTAAGATTATTGGTTTGAGTTTGAATAAATTTTTTAATTGGACTTTATTTGCGGGCCAGAGTTAGTCTCACTATTTTATTACTTTAATTCCCGGGTTGATTGAAAAAAAATAAATATATGAATTTATTTTTATCAATTACAATATATATATTTTTCTTTGTAATTTAATGCATTATTTTTGTTAAGTCTTACAATTTGAGATGTCTAATAATATTATGTCAACAATTTAATGACATAAATGTTCGATATGCCACATTCTGTTTACTTCGATGCCAACAAATAAAATTATAGATTTTTATAATGAGTATAACGCCATTAGAATATATTTTAACTTAAAAAAGTATTTTAAAGACGTTATTTTTAATTTTTTAAAATAATTTTATTTGTTGGCATGTACGTGGATATTTTTGTGACATTTCTAGTAGGGACATCATTTAATTGTTTATGGAAAATTATCAGATGTATCAAATTGCAAAACTTAAAAAGATGGTACATTAAATTGCAAATATATATATATATATATATATATATATATATATATATTATAATGGATAAAATCATAAAATTCATGATTATTTTGCAATTAACCCATTTTTTTTAATGTAATCTAATTACTTTTTAAATCTTTAAACTTATCTAGTTTAATTTATATTTGTTTCCTTATAAAATGGTTTACATCAATTTTCTCATTTTAATTATCTTCTTGGTCATTAATAAAGAATATAAGACACAACAGTGCTATTTATATTCCTGAAAAAACTCAATAACTTTTTATGTATTAGATCAACTTTCCCAGAGAACATTACTTGATCGTTCGTCAATTTTACACTACTCTATTGCAGTGTCAAACACAAATCCTCCAACCGTACATTTTACATTGAAATTGAATGATCCATTAATATTCTTTATTATGAATTATATTTTCTTCATGCAATAATAGTCTATATTTATATATAATACATTTTTCAACTTATTTTAATATAAATTTAATAAATATTAATGTTCATTTTATATTGATTAAATGATTAGTTAAATTTAAAAATTCTTAATAGTTATGGTTGAATAGTTGTAACTATTCAGTGTAAATAAGTTTCACTTATCACTAAAAAAACTCTAACTATTTAAAAATATACTTGAGTTGATAATTTGGTTCAGTCCTCATTCTAAATATGGCAGGACGCACTGATTCATTGGGCCTAACTTGCTTTGACAACAAATTAGATAGTGTTTAAAAAGTTTTCCATTCATAGTAGGAATATTCATACAATTTTTTTTTTTTTAGGTTAAGAGAATTATTGAAAATATATAACCTATCGATATGATTTCTTTTATAGTTCTTGAGAAATGAGAAAGTTGGTTTTTTTAAATTTTTTTTAACAGAACTAGATAAAATGGTCAAGTCTCGAGTTTGAGATGATGTTCAAGAGATATTTTTTAAAATATAAACTTAAAAATTTATCAGATCACTCATATATTAATTTAAGCATGCAAACATATTTTCAAAATAGACTAGCCTAGAGGGAGCTATCAAAACTATAAAACCAAGTTGAACTCTCCTGTTACATACAATATTAATAATAATTAGCACGGATGAAAATTTTACTAATTCTAAGCGTATCTAGTTGGACTAAGTGGATTTTTTCCGAAAACAAAAAATTATGCCAAGACAATATATATATATATTTTTTGTCTCGTCACCATAAGAGCAAAGATATTACCAGTTTTTACAAAAATAAATATTTGTTCTTATTATAACTATAAGGACAAATATAAATTTCTTATTCGGTTCTTCATCTTTTATAAATCTATTTATCCTGCTCTTAGTTATGCCTTTTTTACTTTCAAAATTAATATTTTTTTCCGTTTAACTCGTTTTAGGATGCTTGGAAGACGACGTTGCTATTAAGAGTGAAGGAGGCTTTGAAGGCGAAAGAGCAAGAGGAGGATGATCTTACTAAGGCCCGATATATATATATATATATATATATAGGATTTTTTCGTTCTTGTGATGGTTATCTCTCGTTGTGGTTTTGTTGCTCTGGGTTTCTTGTGTGTTTTGTATTATAGTAACAAAGAGTCGCTTCTGGTTTGGATTGAATGTGCTTGCCTATCATGACCTTTATTATTGTTGTAACAGAACTAGACTACAATTCTCTTCCTTTTATATTTATATGTTATTCTAGTAGCAATAATTTTGTTCGTCTACATTCATTTTAACGAAAACATTATTGCCATGATTGAATTGTTGACTCCGATGTTTCTTCTCAAAAAAGAAATAGTTGACTCCGATGGCACCAGATATACAATAATATACACAAGGATGAAAATATCGCTATCGCAACTTTAAATTTACGGATATATCGATGGATATATCGATATCGCATATCGATATCGCAATTTTTTTGAAAAAAAACGGAAACTTTATTAAAATTTTGGAAATTTAACATGAAATTTTAGGGAGTATTATAATATGATATTATGCATATGTTCATTTAAAATCACTATAAAATTACATGTTTAAAGTAGACATATAGATAATAGACTATATAAACACTGTTCAACGTAAAAAAAAATTGAAAATATAATACTTAATACAATATAAGATATAAATACATAATACAATACAATATAAGATATAATGCATAATACAATACGAGATTGTGAATATTACATGATAAAATACATTTAGTACCAAAATGATGACCTATGAGGTTCAAATAAAGAGTATGTAATGTCATCTTTGTCCAAATAATATTGACACCAACTCATTACATTGGAGTAATCCTAGATAAAGGGTATTAGTTGATGACCTATTAGTTGTTTTTACTAAATGATATTAGTTTTTGAGGGTATTAGTTGTATTCACTGAAGGGTACGAAGAACATTATTTATTTAACTAAAGTGTATCAGTTGGTTACACTAAAGAGTATTAATTGATTACACTAAAAAGTATTGTAAAGTGATTCATGTATGAACCAATTTCACTCTATACATACTCACTTTAATGCCAGGCCAACTTAGAAAAATAATAAAAATATAAACATATAAAAAAATAAACATAAAAACAATAAACACAAAAAAAATTCGATATTTTTATATATCCGCGATATTTTGCGATATATCTGCGATATTTCCCGATACTCATTTATTTTTGTACTTCAAGTGAACCGATATCGATAACTTGCGATATATCGCGATATATCCGCGATACGCTGTAAAAAATACATTGCACCCCAATATCCGTATCCCAAGCTCAAAATTTGCGATATATCCGCGATATATCGCGATATTTTCATCCTTGAATATACATTTGCGTTGGGGATCATTAACGATTCTTCCACTTTACATTCTTTTAAGAGTCAAACTGACATTTGCATGCATCACATTCAGATATATTTTGCAATAATTTAAATATACGGTAAAGATAAACATCCAGAATCTGGATGTCCAGAATTGGATTTTTCGGCAATATTTATTTAATTAATTAAGGGTTGATTAACTTAATGACTATACTACCCTTATGCAATTTGGCTCCAAGGTTGATACATTTTGGCGCAAAAAATATCATCATTTCCCTCCAAAATACTTTCCCTCCAAAACATTTTCCCTCCAACACATGCATGCAATCATTACATATAGGCATGCAAGATATCTCGTTTCTCAATAAAAAAAACTATCATGACACATTATATGCTAATTTTTGTCATCATCTTCTAGTATAGAAAATAAGCATTATTACCATAACACACAATAATCCCTATTTCAAATTTAATTAAGAAAGTAGGGTTTATGTATTCTTTTTTATTTATAATTTTGTCTGTTTTAATTTAATTAAAAAATTATCATCACTACACATTAAATCCTACCTATTCCAAATATAAATAACAAATTTTCGAAATAAATTAGGGTTTATGATTTTCGATTTTATTTATAATTTAGTTTGTTTTAATTTAATTGAAAAAATAACATCATTATACAATAAAGCCTACATATTTCAAAGTTTAATAATAAATTTTCATAATCAAGGTTTAGCTCTAAATTAAGGTTTATCTCTATTTTAAATTTTAATCAAGGTTTAGCTCTAAATTAAGGTTTAGCCCTATTTCAAATTTTAATAACAAATTTTCGAACTTAATGTTTAGCTCTTAAACCATTTTTTCGAAATTAAAGTTTAGCTCTATTAGTCACCATCTTCATAAAAAATAATCATTATCATCACAACACAAATTAAAGCCTTTAATCAAGAAACTGGGTTTACAAAATTAGGGTTTTCGATTTTAATTAAAGTTTTGGTCCTTTTTTATTTAATTAAATAATTCCCCTCCTCTTAAGCCATTTTTTACACTTATCTTCTTATTTATCTTCATCTTCATCCTCATATACTTCCATCTTCATCCTCCTATCTTACTTTCATCTTCATCCTCATCGACCATGTCCATAATATCCGACCGACTTCATGAGATATTTGGGGAAGACGATGGAGAGTCATCCAATCCCGTAGAAGATAATAACACACAAGGTACTTCCAATGGAGGTAGCTATGAAATGGAAGATGAATCAACTCCGCCGGATGATCCCGTAGAAGAATACATTGAAGAAGGTGACACGAATGTCGTCGTGCAACCTAACATGCAGTTTGATATTCTTGATAGCTTATTTGATGCTTATCAAGAGCACGCTAGACTAAAGGGTTTTAGCGTAGTCAAAAGATGTTCGAAGAAATTGGGTGAAGGGGAAGACTACAAGTATGCCCTTTTTGTATGTGACAAGGCCGGAAGTTCTAAAGCACGCAAGATTACCAAAAAAATAAATTGCAAAGCTAGGTTGAATGCTAAAAAGCTTGATAATGGGTGTTGGATTATTTCGAAGATGGAGACGAAACATAACCATGCAATTAATCCTGTATTTTCACCATTAATGGCAGCACATAGACATGTGAGTATCAACATGAAGCGACAATTGGAGGCAAACGACATTGCAGGAATAAGGCCGTGTAAGAATGTACGGTTATGTGAAGTGCAATGTGGCGGACCTCAAAACTTAGGATGTCTTCCGAAAGATTGTCGTAATTTCATCGAGCAGAGAAGAAGGTTGAGGCTTGGAGAAGGTGATGGGGAAGCGGTTCGACAATTATTTGTAAGACTACAATTGAAAGATGGGAATTTCTATTACACGTTGGATATCGATGACGAGGGTAGGTTACGCAATGTTCTATGGATTCATCCAAGGAGCATAGCCGCATACGAAGAGTTTCATGACGTCGTTAGTTTTGACACAACTTATCTCGTCAATAGGTACTTAAGAAATTGTTGGTATTACTTGATTTTTTTTATCGGCATACTACTTGCGAAAAATTATTGAAATATGCATGCTTCAATTTTTTTTACATCGAAATACACATGCTACTTGCGAAAATTATTAGTATCATATTGTTCGTTGTTTTAATTAAATTATTAGTTTTTTTTTTGTTTATTTATGGCATATACGGAAAAAAGTAGTTCATTTAAAATCTACATTGTCTTGTTTGGTTGGCGTTTAATAAATTTTAATTATCAATTGAATTCTTATTTTTGTTGTTGCAACTAAATACAAGATGCCTTTTGCATCAATGGTTGTGGTTAATCACCACGGACAATCAATCTTGTTAGGGTGTGCTTTGGTGATGCATGAAGATGCATCGTCGTTTAGGTGGCTTTTCTCGAACTGGTTGCAAGCCATGAATGGGATTCACCCTAATGCCATTATCACTGATCAGTGTGAGAGTATTAAGATAGCAATAAGGGAACTGTTGGGAAAATAGGGGTGCCCGGAATCTATTCGGGATGAAATTTAAATACGAATTTAAATACAATTATTACTAACATGAATTAATCCTAATTAATTCAAATAATAATTCCAACAACTAATTTTCATCATGCATGTTGAATTAATTTCACATATTAACTATGGCGGAATAAACAAGTAAATATGCGATTAACGTACCTCTTGTAGAATTGGCCTTTGGATATACGGGACAATTACGATCTCGCTCTATCAACCCAAAAGCCTTCTCAAGTATTTCCCTTTCGCCTTACTTGATCACCGGTGGGAGATGCTTTCAAGTAATTTAATAAACTAAGGAAAAAGAAAAATATCTATGCTTCTTGATTTTTCCAACACATGGAATTATGTACTTAGGGATGAAATAATCACCCCATATTTATAAGAGTAGTGACCGAAATTTGTAGAGATTTTATGGGCCTGGAGAAAATCTTTTCTTAGTCTCTAAGAAATCTTGAATATATCTCATATATTCTTTTCTCCATAATAAAATATTCCACAAAAATCTCACTCTCCTAATTAAGGGTAATTTTCGAAAATATCATGTAGAGATCCTAAGATTTGGATCTTCTTGAATATATGAGATATTCTTGTATTCCAAGAATACATATCTTCCATAATATCTTTTCAAGAAAATCAACAAAATCTTCTCTCTCCTTGAATTACTTATTTTCGAAAATATGAAGAAAAATCAGCAAGATATTATCTTTTTATTTTAATCACCTTATCATTATTGGGCTACTTAATGGGCTACTTGAGGGGCCTTAAGGAGAATTAAGATTGGACCTCCTAATGGACTTCTGAATTTCAATATTGAGCCCCAATATAATTCAGCCCATTAATATTAATTATTACCACTAATAAATTAATATTGCACTATCCATCTTAATCCATATTACGATAATATGGGCTCCCGGTTATTATTTTCCGCGTTTAAGATTATCAAGTCCATTAATTAATTAAGCTTCTGAATAGCTCTAAATTAATTAACATCTTTCACCTTGGAGTAAAGACAGCTTAACATTATTATTCGTACCGAAGAAACTAATTCTTCACTTGCAAGATTTGGTACAATAAAACTTCTGAGCCCACCAAGGGGACTAATCACACGAGCCGTACTCACACGCGTTTCTCCGTATTAAATCTTAGCAACCGTCGTATGATTAATATTACTGCCCAAGACACAAAGTTCGAAGTCGCAATGATTCTCACCCAACATGAATCAAAGCAGTAACTATTAAGCACACACGGTCCTATTTAAGTGACGGAGATTAAGAAATCAACAACCACTGAGGTCTAATTCTTCATCTTTCAGAACAGAAGAATTTCTCCTCGCTGTAGGACCTCTTCAACACATACTAAATGTGCTAGTGCAATCTCTTAGTCAAGACAGACCAATCTGAGCCTTACACATCGACCTTTCATGGCGGATTGTTCAATTCCACCTAGGTCGTGAAAATGTACGTTTAGTTACAAGTAAACTGTTAATGTCGTCTTCCGTGATCGGATATCACCACATTAACTACTATGTAACACGTACTATATATTGAACGGTTTGCAATAGAAATTCAACATTCAATCATAACTAAAGCAAATGCGATAAAAGAATTATTCTCATAAAACGAGTGTTTGATACACGAGTTATACAAAGTAAAAGCATACTTTCACGTATAACTCCAACAATCTCCCACTTATACTTAAAGTCTGCTTTTAGTATACATCACGCATGTCTTAGTGTAGTAGCTCTACGTGACATCTCATGTCAACCACACTAACCTAATAATTCCTCCCACTTATACTTAAAGTAGATTGGCAGTAGTCTTGACTCCCATTCCATCCACATGTCTCTCGAATGTACTCAGAGGCAGACCCTTTGTGAATGGATATACTAGGTTGTCCTCCGACATTTACCTTTGCCACCTCTTTATCTCCTCTCTTAACGATTTCTCGTATAAGATGGTGTTTTCTTTCAATGTGTTTGCTGGCCTTGTGGGCTCTCGGTTCCCTTGAATTTGCAACTGCTCCGGCATTGTCACAAAAGACAGTTATCTTGTCGGGCAAATTCGGAACAACGTCCAAGTCCACTAAGAAGTACTTGAGCCAAACCGCTTCTTTCGCTACTTCACAAGCAACTACTTATTCGGCTTCCATGGTCGAATCGGCGATGCATTTCTACAAATCGCTTCTCCATGTCATGACTCCTTCTCCCATGCAAAACACACTACCCGAGGTAGGTATTTTGGAGTCTATGTCTGATTAGAAATTTGAGTCTGTGTATCCCATGGGAATTAGATTGTCTGATCGTTAAATCAGCATTCCATACCAAGTTCTTTTCAGAAACTAAAGAACGCATTTAATTGCAATCTAATGTGCTTTCCCGGGGTTACTTTGATATCTTGCCATCATGCCCACGGCAAAGCAGATATCCGGTCTCGTACACAACATTGCATACATAAGACTTCCTACGTCCGAAACGTACGGAACGTCTTTCATGTCATCTATCTCCACTTGCGTCTTAGGGCATATTTCTTTAGATAGATGGATTCCGTGCCTAAAAGGTACAAAACCTTTCTTGGAATCTTGCATGCTGAAATGCTTCAAAACAGTGGCTTTGTATGAAACTTGCGATAAACCCAACATCCTCCTCTTGGATCTCGAGTGAACCTGATCCCAAGGATGTGATCGGCTTTCCCTAAGTCCTTCATATCAAACTGATTTGACAGCCATACCCTTACGTCTGACAATACCTTTACATTGTTTCCAATGAGCAGAATATCGTCTACGTATAATACTAAGAATACCACCGCAGTTCCGTCACATCTTTTATACACACAACTTTCGAACTTGTTTTGATCACAAACCCATAAGACTTAATAATTTAATCAAAACACTGGTTCCAAGTACGCGATGCTTGCTTAAGTCCATAAATGGATCTCTTAAGCTTGCATACGAGGTGCTCTTGGCCTTTTTCAACGAAACCTTTGGGCTGTTGCATATAGATCCCATCAAGACTTCCGTTAAGGAAAGCTGTCTTGACATCCATTTGCCAGATCTCGTAATCTAAGTGCGCAGCGATCGACAAGAGAATACGGATGGACTTAAGCATAGCTACAGGCAACAGGCCACAAGCCTTGCTTTGAAGGTCTCTACCCTTCCGTCCGGTCCTCTTTTCCTCTTGTACACCCACTTGCATCCAATGGGCTCTACCCCACTAGGTGGATCAACCAACTCCCGCACTTGACTATAATCCATCGAACCCACCTCGGTTTCCATTGCGGTTTGTCATGCCTCCGCGTCTTTGTCTTGGATTGCCTCGTCGTACGTTCATGGGTCTGATTCATCGCTGGGAATCAAATCCGAAGATTCTCCAATTCCCATGAATCTCTCGAGTTGCCTTGCAATCCTCCCACTACGACGGGGTTCCGGTTGTGAAGGTGTGACGTGTGGTATATCATCTTGTATACTTGGTATAGGAGTTTGTCATCTTAACTCGTCTAAGGTAATCTCACTTCTGGGCTTTCTTTTGTTCATATAGTCTTCCTCCAAGAATTTAAAGTGCGAACTAATCACGGTCTTTTAATCCTTGAGACTATAGAACATACACCCTTTCGTTCCCATGGGATATCCTATAAACAACCTTAATTCCGAACGTGGATCCAATTTACCGGCTTCCTTGTCTAGCACGTATGCCGGACAACCCCAAATCCGCAAGTGTCTTAGACTGGGCTTGCGCCCGGTCCACAATTCCATTGGGGTTTTAGGACCCGATTTGGATGGCACCAAGTTTAGAATGTAAGTCGTTGTTTTCAAGGCGTTACCCCAAAACGACTTGGGTAAATCCGAATAACTCATCATGGGTCTGACTATTTCTAAAAGAGTCTGGCTCCTTCGTTCCGCCACACCGTTCTATTGAGGGGTTCCTAGTGCGGTCAACAGGGATACAATCCCTTCGTCTGATAGCTAGTTCAAGAATTCATCGCTAAGGTATTCGCCTCTACGATCAAATCGTAGAAACTTGATACTTCTTTCCTATGCATCATAAGACAGATGTATCCATATCTCGAGTAATCATTGAAAAAGACAATTTACTCATACCCCTTCTTGCTATGATCGTCATTGAACCACACATATCGGTATGAACGAGTTCTAACACTTCCGTGGTTCTATTCCCCTTGGCTCCAAATGCCCTCTTGGTCATTTTACCCTCTAAACAGGATTCACAAGTTGGAAACGGTTCGACTTGGAATGATTCCAAGGATCCGTCTTTCACCAATCTCTCTATCCGCTTTAGATTAATATGACCTAGTCTAAGATGCCATAGAAGTGTTTCATTCATCTCCGAAGAACGCTTTCTTTTATTACTCGAAATAATCGATGTGTTATTAGATTCAATTTTGTGAGTGGTGTGCCCAAATAATGGTATAAAGATCATCCATTGAAGTTCCGGAACAGATAAACTCATCGTTTCAAGCAATAATAACATCCTTATTAAAAGAAACTGAGTATCTATTCAAACAGTTTAGAAACTGAAGGTTGAGTTCTTTCTAAACTAGGAACATGAGGAACGTCTCTCAAGACCATAACTCTATCTTCACAAGATAGGCGCACTTCTCCCACTGCTTCAACTGCCACTCTTGTAGCATTGCCCGATGTGATGGGGATCTCACTTCCGTTAAGTCGTCGGGTTAGCTTAAACCCATGAAACAAATGTGATCAGTAGCTCTCGTATCCACTATCCACGAATAGACAGCATATGCCACTTCACAAGTTTCGACGACTAAGGTGTGTGAATTACCTAACTTTCCTAGCCTCTTAGGCTTGGAACAGGCAGACCTCCATTGTCCTCTCTCACCGCAACTAAAACACTTCCCCTTCGATGCTAGCCTTTGCATTTGCCTTTCGCAACAATTAGATTTGCTTGGATCCGGCCTTTGGTTATCTTCCTCTTTTTCCCTCCCTTGGGACCAAAAGAGGTAGACGAACCATTAGCCACCATAGCACTAGACTGGTGCTCCATTTTCACCTCCATCGAAACTAAAGCTAGCAAGAGCTCGGGCAAACGATTTGTCCGTTCATTCATCTGACAGTTCGGACGAAACTGCTCAAAGCTTCTCGGTAGAGAATGGTATATGAAATCAATCAAAATCCGCACCATGTACTTCCAACTTGTTAAGGTATGCCATTATCTTGAGAACGTGCTCCCTCACGGGCGTTCCCTCCACCATTTCCAACTTGACCGAGTCATGTCTGGTGAACTGATTAGTCGTGGGTTTGATGTGAAGACATCTCTTCAAGGTGTTCCATGATTTCAACAGCGGATACAATGTCTCCATGAACGCGCCTCAAATCCTCAGACAGAGATGTCAAGATGATGCACTTCATATGTTCATTGTCACGCTTCCAATCATAAACTGCCTCTTCCCATTGCTTGACTTATCATTAGGCTTGCTGGGTATATTAACGTAAATAACCCAATTGTGTTTTCGTGCAGTAAGGACAAATTTAAAAAAAAACATTTCCAATCGATATAAATCACTCCAAAAAGTTTATTAACTTTAAGTATATTAAACAATGGATTAAAAGGTTGCGACATGATGAAATGAGAATAAAACATACATTCATATCAATATCTAGAAAAAATATGAAATTATCACATAATTCGATCACATCAATTATATTGAAAACTTAAAACAATATAATCATGCATCAGCCAACATCTCGAAACAATTTAAATGCGCCACAAGGGGTGGTCTATACATTTAAATACATTCAAGCAGATCACAAACTTAAAAGTTACAAATCCTTAATTCAAAATTAATAGTTGGCTCCCACTTTGACCACATAGAAACTGACAGGGACTCCGAGGGGAGTAAGTTAATATCAATTCCCTATGCCTAAGTAATAACCATAATTGAATACAGGATTATTATTTCGTTTTGAGCAAGCCACTCGTGGTGAGGGTCAATACCGCCACTAGTAATAATCCACAATCATCCTTTCGGAATTTATTCATGTGAAATCCGTTCTTTTGGCCGATCCGAGGGGGAAATGTATTCCAAAAGAGCTTCACAAATAAATAAATTATGGAGGTCAAAATAATCCAATTTTAATATCCGGAATAAAATTGTGATTATAAAAACATACTTAGTAATTTTCGAAAGTAAGGTTTTTCTTGGACAATTAAATTCATGCAAACACATATTAACAAATAATAATAAGTGCACGAAATAAAACATCCATCAAAACAAAATTAAACACATTGGAGCACTCAAATCCAATTGTCACGGTTTAATTTCTTCACGTCTTGATGCGAAAAATCGTCCTTGTTGCTTTCCGACGTTCGTCTCGACGTGCTCCCACTCGAACAGCAACACTTCTTCAAAAACAGCATCGTTTGGGGTTCGGGACGACGTTTAAAATCACACGAAAAAAAACACGAACCCAAAAAAATTCCACGGCCCGAGATACGGCGCGCGTCGGCCCACGAAGTGTGCCCACGCGCCTCTCGGCCCAAAAGGCGCCGAAGCAGTGCCCGAAGTGCGCCGAGGTGCAGCCCCGAGGCGCACCCGAGGCGCTGCACGGAGGCGCGCCGAGGCGCTGCAGCCCGCGCCCGAGGCGCGCACACGCGTGCGCGCGGCGCCGTGCCTCCGTTGCGCACGGCGTGCGCCGTGTACCCCCGTGCGCCGTTTTTTTCGCCGTTCGTCCTTGTTTTCTTCACCCCTTGCATGATTTTACGTCCATACACGCGCCACGCTTGTATGCATCGTCCGGGTACGCCGTTTTTAATTCTTCGTTCTTCGTCACGATCCGGTTACAATTTATTTTTACAAAAAAAAAAATACTAGATCTAGACTAGTCTATTACAATGATCGAATCAAAATAAAAACAACTAATCTACTCGTGGATTTTCTCACGAGAAAAACGAATTCGAACGAATCGAATTTAAAAAAAACAATTAATTTACACGCATGAAATTAACAACATTAATACCATGACAATTGGATACCTGCAAAAAAGATTTAACAATTCTACTATCCAATTTCAATTTAATGTTTAACAATTTAAATTCCAATTTAAAATTCAGAGCCCGAAACCGTGGCTCTGATACCAGTTGTTGGGAAAATAGGGGTGCCCGGAATCTATTCGGGATGAAATTTAAATACGAATTTAAATACAATTATTACTAGCATGAATTAATCCTAATTAATTCAAATAATAATTCCAACAACTAATTTTCATCATGCATGTTGAATTAATTTCACATATTAACTATGGCGGAATAAACAAGTAAATATGCGATTAACGTACCTCTTGTAGAATTGGCCTTTGGATATACGGGATAATTACGATCTCGCTCTATCAACCCAAAAACCTTCTCAAGTATTTCCCTTTCGCCTTACTTGATCACCGGTGGGAGATGCTTTCAAGTAATTTAATAAACTAAGGAAAAAGAAAAATATCTATGCTTCTTGATTTTTCCAACACATGGAATTATGTACTTAGGGATGAAATAATCACCCCATATTTATAAGAGTAGTGACCAAAATTTGTAGAGATTTTATGGGCCTGGAGAAAATCTTTTCTTAGTCTCTAAGAAATCTTGAATATATCTCATATATTCTTTTCTCCATAATAAAATATTCCACAAAAATCTCACTCTCCTAATTAAGGGTAATTTTCGAAAATATCATGTAGAGATCCTAAGATTTGGATCTTCTTGAATATATGAGATATTCTTGTATTCCAAGAATACATATCTTCCATAATATCTTTTCAAGAAAATCAACAAAATCTTCTCTCTCCTTGAATTACTTATTTTCGAAAATATGAAGAAAAATCAGCAAGATATTATCTTTTTATTTTAATCACCTTATCATTATTGGGCTACTTAATGGGCTACTTGAGGGGCCTTAAGGAGAATTAAGATTGGACCTCCTAATGGACTTCTGAATTTCAATATTGAGCCCCAATATAATTCAGCCCATTAATATTAATTATTACCACTAATAAATTAATATTGCACTATCCATCTTAATCCATATTACGATAATATGGGCTCCCGGTTATTATTTCCCGCGTTTAAGATTATCAAGTCCATTAATTAATTAAGCTTCTGAATAGCTCTAAATTAATTAACATCTTTCACCTTGGAGTAAAGACAGCTCAACATTATTATTCGTACCGAAGAAACTAATTCTTCACTTGCAAGATTTGGTACAATAAAACTTCTGAGCCCACCAAGGGGACTAATCACACGAGCTGTACTCGCACGCGTTTCTCCGTATTAAATCTTAGCAACCGTCGTATGATTAATATTACTGCCCAAGACACAAAGTTCGAAGTCGCAATGATTCTCACCCAACATGAATCAAAGCAGTAACTATTAAGCACACACGGTCCTATTTAAGTGACGGAGATTAAGAAATTAACAACCACTGAGGTCTAATTCTTCACCTTTCAGAACAGAAGAATTTCTCCTCGCTGTAGGACCTCTTCAACACATACTAAATGTGCTAGTGCAATCTCTTAGTCAAGACAGACCAATCTGAGCCTTACACATCGACCTTTCACGGCGGATTGTTCAATTCCACCTAGGTCGTGAAAATGTACGTTTAGTTACAAGTAAACTGTTAATGTCGTCTTCCGTGATCGGATATCACCACATTAACTACTATGTAACACGTAATATATATTGAACAGTTTGCAATAGAAATTCAACATTCAATCATAACTAAAGCAAATGCGATAAAAGAATTATTCTCATAAAACGAGTGTTTGATACACGAGTTATACAAAGTAAAAGCATACTTTCACGTATAACTCCAACAGGAACTGATGCCTAACACGATTCATCGGTTCTGTATATGGCATATAACCTCCAAAATACATCAAAAGTTTAGAGGCGTTCGAGATTTTTACAGGTGCACTGTTGAATTTAAAGGTCTTGTTTATGACAGTATCACCATTGAAACATTTGAGTCGAAGTGGGCTGAGTTCTTGGCCAAATACCGGTTGGAAAATAATGCATGGTTGAGGGATTTATACGCCGAAAGGGAAAAGTGGGTTCCGGTGTACTCGCACCATACTTTCTGGGCTGGAATGATCTCTACACAGCGGAGTGAGGGGATGCATGCGTATTTCTATGAATTTGTTCACTCGAGGAGCACTCTTAAACAATTTATGGAACAATACGACATGGCCATGACTAATAAGATCCAGAAAGAGTATCTTGCAGATTTTCAATCCAAGAACAAGGTGGTGAAATGTTCTACTCATTTTCGTTGGGAGATGCAGTTTCAAAAGGTGTACACGCATTCCATTTTCAAGCTCATTCAGGATGAAATCCAACGCATGATATACTGCCATGCTATCCCGCCAACTGAAGATGAAGCGGCTAATGATGAGAACGTAGTTGGAGTCGAAAATTATCGGGTTTTGGAAAGGAGTCTGTTGAATAATTTCTTCTTCAAGGAATTCACGTATACGGTTAAGTGGAGGCCAAATGGAGCTTATATTAACTGCAACTGTAGGAAATTTGAGTTCAAGGGGATTTTATGTTGTCACATAATGAAGGTGTTGGCTCAGAATAATATTGAGACAGTGCACGAGAGATACGTGCTACAGAGGTGGAGAAAAGATGTGTATCGACCACACTCGAGTATTGTTTTTGCAGGAGGCTATCCTCACATGACGGAAGAATACAAGAAGTTTCAGGAGGTGGATTTTTTTTTTCAAGAGTGCATGGATGGAGCACTTGGTTGCACGGAGAAGATGGAATTTGTTAAGCAAAAATGCCTTGAAATGAAGAATGAAATTCTCTACTGGAACCCTAATCCGACCGCAAATAATGAAGGAGGAGCATCACAGAGTAGACAAGCTACGCATGCATCGGATACACCAATATTAAATCTGAATGTTGCGATCCCTAGAGGAAGACCGAGAATGAACTGTTACATGTCGGCAGCTGAAGTGCGTGGTAGAGGTCGTAGAGGCGGAAGGGGTAGAGGTCGTGGCCAAAGGGGGGCTCGAGGTGCAAGGGCTGCTCCAAATTCAAACGTGGGAGGGAACAATGAATCTTTCATGTTTGATTTGAACGAGGAACCATCTTATATTTCGCAAGAGAGTGTTATGTTTTAGTCGAGTTTAGAGCTATTAGGGTTTAGTGTTGATTTTCTTTTTAGTTGTTGCTTAAGACCAAATACTATTTGTGTGTTATGTTTTAAATTAACTTTATGTTTGATTATGTGTTGATTGTGTGTTAATTAAGTAAAATAGAATTTCTTAATTCTCATAACATTATTATAACTTATTGAATAATTATATTTATCAAGTAAACTAGTAAATAATTATATTTCTCAAGTTAACTATTGAATAATTATATTTATCAAACTTTATTATAACTTATTGAATAATTAAATTTATCAAGTTAACTATTGAATAATTATATTTCTCAAGTTAACTATCGAATAATTATATTTATCAAACTTTGTTACAACTTATTGAATAATTAAATTTATCAAACTTTATGATAACTTTTGAAGATTACATTACACTGTTAACTAAGATTTTCTTTATTCATATATTAATAGATATTTTAATTCAAATTTTAATTAAAAAAATACACACCTAATTCGACAAGACATTTCGCAAGGGAGTAATAGCCAAAATCATAACGCTAATTCGCTAGTAATTTATTGTGCATATTGGATAGTTAAAAAAATAAAACTCACGTAATACTAACGAGTACTAGAGATTTAAAAAAACTCACATAATAATCATTTCTAAATAGATAATAATGCATGATAATAAAAAGCAGAAATTACAAAAAACCATTGTCCATAATACTAAAAATAAAAAAAAGCACGAAGATTAATTGTCCATCATGATAAAAACCATAATTTAAAAAAAGTAATCCGGCATCTCTTTCTCCTCCATCTTGAAGGTGTTATCCGATTGGCGGACGAAAACAGTCAAGTGCGTAGGATCACCGACGCACCTGAAGTAGAGGCTGTCCCCCTGTTGGATTCCCATCTCCTCCACGAACTCTACCCAGTGTGAGCCGTCCAAATCCCTTCCTAGAATTGTCGATTTGATGATAATTGTATCGGCAAGAACTCTTGATGATATTTCCCATTTTAAACGAAGTAAGGTTGATGATCTTTGACTCCTTGCCCATTATGTCAAGGAATTGGATGGAAGGTTCTAAAATATCAAATATTACACATCAAGGTGAATATTTTAAGTAACAATACGAAAAGAGGCATAAATAGAAAAAAATTTGAATCTTACGAAACGAGTTATGAACTCAGTAGTCCTGCACGTGGTGGAGAAGTCGTGGTATGGAATAGGAAAATAGGCTCTTGGATAGGGCTTCCGTTCGAGTATCAATATTAGTTTCTTTGCTTCGGACCTTGTTATCACCATTGTGTGGATGATGGGTGAGAGAAAGAGGAGGTGGGTGATGGGAGAGAGGTAAATGATATATGGCTGTAATGTATAGAAATAGATTTAAGGTGTAAGGTTTATAATTATAACATAAAGTAACAACTCTTTTTTTAAAGGAACATAAAGTAACAATTAATGCTAAAAAAAATGTGTGTATATATATATATAGGATCCGAATCGGTCCATATACATATATATTCGAAAACCATTAATATATACTAATCCTACACCATTTCTAAGAAAAAGAATTTGAATCATTAATAAGGTATATGATACAAATCAGAAAAATAGTTTATTATACTAACTAATCCTACACCATCTCTAACAAAAAAAATATAAAAAATATATTTTACTAAAAAATAATTTGAAACCCTAATCCTGCACCTTTTCTACCCATCATCTGGAAGAAACCTTAATGGCGTTTTGGAACAGAAAAAACCCTAGCGGATTCGAGACAAAAACAATATCTTTCGAAAAGATTCATGCATTTCACAACTTCGAGAAAAAAATCCAAGAAAAAGTTAGGATTTGGCAGCATAATCATCAAAATCTTTTAAAATAATTAAAAAGTTGGATTAGAAATGTACCTTATTGGTTGATTAGCACGACGATTTCCATTTCCGATCAAATGATGATGATTGAACTGACGGGGGCGGCCACAACCACACTTTCGTCCAATGAATGTGCTTGCTTATACATCCATGGAAGATCTTACGATCCCTTTGTCGAAAAAAAATCCAAAGCACATTATATCTGTCGCTCGAAATGCAAAGCAAATTAATGAGAAGATGAAGCGTTAAATCGCGTCGTAATTATGGTGAAATCTGTAACGGTTGGATTTAGGGTGTAATTAGGGTTGGAAACCGCATCGTCATTATGGTGAAAACGCGTGCTAATTAAGGTGAAACGCGGATTAATTCGAAAATTGATTAAGATTATCCAGAAGTTAAAAATAAAGTTTGACTAATTATCTTCTAATTTGTTACAATTATTTCAGAATATCTTCTAATTTGTTACAATTATTTTCGGAATTATCTCCTAATTTTTTACAATTATTGATTAAGATTATTGATTAAGATTATTTTCGGGATTATCTCCTAAAAAAATGATTAAGATTATTTTCAGAATTATCTCCTAGTTTGTAAACAAACATTAGAACATTTCGATCTAGAAAAAAAATTAGAACATTTGGAATAATTCGAACATTTCGAACAATTCGAACAAAAATCAAGAAAAAATTGAAATTAATTCTAAGTTATAGAGTAAAAACTGAAATTAATACTAAATTTCGATTGCATTTCAAAATGAAAAAAAAAATCAAACTGGAAAAATAAAAAATCAAACTGGAAAAAGATATTGTAATTTTCGAACAATTATTTGTTTGTAATTCCAAAAATTTAATTGGAAAAAATTGTAATTTTCGAACACTTGTTTGATTCGAAATTTTAAATTGGAAAAATAAATTGTAATTCGATTATGATTTCCAAATATTTGAATTGGAAAAATTAGTGGAATGATTTTTCGAAGTGTAAAATATTTTCGAAGTGTAATGATTTTTCGAAGATTTTAAAATATTTTCAAAGTGGAATGATTTTTCAAAGATTTTCGAAGTGTAAAATATTTTTTCGAAGTGTAAAACAATTTTTGAATAAACTAACTATATTATGAAAATTAAAAAATATTTCCACATTTCCACATTTCGAAAAAAAAAATAATTGAACAAGAACACATAAAAAATTTGGAGATAAACACACAAATTCCATTAACTTAATTGAACAAGAACACAAATTAAATTAACTTAATTGAACAAGAACAAGAACACAAATTTCATTAACTTAAAAATCAAACATTACAAAATGAACTTAAAATCCTAACTTACTCATTACAATTGAAAAAAAAACACCTAAACATCAAACTTGCAACCCCACCAAAAAAACCCGAAACAACTCCGAAAAATAGCATTTTGGCAAAGGATGGTCCACCTTGAATCGGATTTCCTTCAACACCTTGAAGGTTACTTGAGGCCTCTTCCCTTTTCGAAATCTCCTTCGAATAAGAATTGATAATATCATCGTCTTCATCTCCATTTCCGGCGATATGACGTCGGAAATACGAATTATATGAATTGATAGCTTCTTCTTCCGTCTTGAAAGATCGATACAAACTACTTTTGAAACCTAAAACATGTTGAGCACATTCGTGCCAACTATCGTATATGCCAACTCGAACCCTTTTGTAAACAACATAAAAAAAAATTCGACATTTTTTTAGCATGAAATTAAGCTAGCACCGATTTTTTGTAGGAAGAATGGAGAAGAAAACTACCACCAATTTTTTCTATAATATTAGGGTTATGTGTTATGTATGTATAATATTATGGTTGTATGTATAGAGTGAATAAAGACAAATTTATAAAAAGATGAAGATAATCATTACCTTGAAAACATAAAAAAATCTTTTTTTAATTGGCAAATCTTTTCAAATTTTCAAATTCAAATTCATTTAAAATCTGAAAATTTTCATTTTGGCGCCAAAAATTAAAGTAAGGATAGATTTGGACTTTTCATGTCCTAAAATGACGAATATACCCTTTCTGGATGTCCAGAATCTGGATGTTTAGCATTGTCCTTAAATATATTTTTAAATAGTACAATTGTTTTTATTGATAAGTGTAATTAAAAATAATTGCAGTAAAAATGGATACTGTTATAAAATATATTTAATTTGCATGATGTACACCGAAAAAAAAAAGCTTTTGTGAGATCATTTTTATGGATTGAAATTCTTCAATTAGTCGGAACGTTATTGGGGGCAATGGGAATGCTATGGTAGCAGAATTATACAAGAATGTGGTGTAAGGATAATGTTTTGTCAGTGCCCTCCTAATTCTTTGAATTTTGCTCACCTTTTTCTTTTTCTTAATTTTTTTATTTATGATTATTCTTAATCCAGCTTTTTTTCTCTAGTCCTTTTTTTTTTTAATCTCTAGTCTTTTCCAATTCTTTGGAAATTTATTTTGTGGATGATTTCTAATTCTTCTTAATTATTTTGAAACTTGTTTAGATAGTAGTAGTTGTATCATTAAAAAATATTAGTTATTTCACTAAACAATATTAGTTAAAACATATTAGATGTTTCACCCAAAGATACTCCCTCCGTTCCAGTTTTGTTTTCTCATTTGACTTTTGTTGACTTTAATGTGAATCTTAATTTGTAATATTTAAATTGATAAAATGAGTTTTTCATGATGACTATTATTCAATTTAAGTGCACACATGAGACAAAATTAAGATTTCTTTCTATATAATTATTAATAGAATGAGGTGTAATTTAGAGGGCGGTGAATAGTGCAGTAGAAAAATAAAACTGGGACAGAGGGAGTATTAATTATTTGAATAATATTAGTTGTTTTACTAGAGGATATTAGTTGTTTTATTAGATATTAGTTTTGAAGGGTATTAGATGTTTCACTAAACTACATATACATATATTTGCTTTCCTCATAAATATATCCTTCAGTAAGTCTATTTTGTGACCCTCATTTATTTATAAGTATTAGTCTGATACACTTAATTGTAAGTTTATAAATTACAAATATATCACATGAAGTACAACATCACAAATTCAAGACTACTTGACCATTTTTCCTAATTTGAAAATTCAACCATCCCATTAATTTTTCATGAACTATTATATATGATAGAATTAAATGTTATAGAATATACTAGTAATAAACCCACCCGTACTTTGCACGGAAGTCATGTTCATTACTAAATTTTTAATATAATAATTTATAAGGTTAATTACAAAATAATTCACGAACTTTATAGTCTTTATCAATTACAACATGAATTTTTAAAGTTTACAATTTGATTCACAAACTAATTTACTGTTGTAATTCGATACATGATATAAATTTCGGTAACACTTACCCTTACGTGGCAGCTGGAGCGGCCAAAAAAAAAAAAAACACGTCACACGCCATAATGATATTAATTATTTTATTAAAGAGTATTGGATGAAAGTTATTAGTTATTTTGTTAAAAAATATTATTTGTTTTACTATAAAATATTAGTTGTAAATCAATTTTATGGTATAAATTATTTAAATAACAAATTTGTTGATGGCATTTAATAAAGAGGACATCTCATGTGACGTGTGATGTGTCGTTAGACGCAGCTCTAACTGCCATGTAAGTATAAGTATTTTTGAAAATTTGCATCTTGTATCGAATTGTAAACTTTAATAGTTTATGTTGTAATTGATAATGATTATAAAGTTCGTGAATTATTTTGCAATTAACCTCAATTTATATTTGTATTTAAATATTTTACCCTTCATATCTGTAACGTATTATATTCATCACTTGTGCTTAGTAAAAAAAATTAATACAACCTTCTTCTAATTGAACGTAATCGTATCGTGAAAATATATTTGTTTTTATTACTATAAATCAGTAAATAAATAATAATTTTTTATTTTCAAAATAAATTATTTTTTCAAAGTATTTTTCATATATAAATTATAAATATAATATAAACTTGTATTATATTTAATTACAATATAATATTCTCTTTTTCCCTTTTTAGTTAAATATTTTACCAAAATATACAATTTTCTTCCGAGAGGTCATTAAGGAGTGCGGATGGGGAAGAAGAGTTTTCATTTCTCAACAAAAAAAGTGTTCTTTGAATCGAACGTGAAAGTTGTTTTTCATCCGATGGTTGTTCCCGTAACTCTACTTTTGACTTGGAGCCCGCCGCAATTGATTGGTGAGTTGTCCACTTTTCACGTGCCGTCTTCGATCGAAGTAGTTGCTGCGAATCACCGAGCTAAGACAGGTAACACGAAAAAACAGGTATCGAATGAGCTAAGAAAAGGATGGAATATGAATAGGAAGCTGATTAACATATTCATTTTTTTTGGAAAGATTTCTTCAAAAGAATTATATACACACTACACTCTCTCTATAATTGTTTTAATAAAGTCAGAGATATTTTTAAACTTTTCAAAATATAAATTTTATGTTAACAATGATAACAAATACACAAACAAAATTAAATATCAATAATTTAAGTCAAAATATTTTTTTAAAAAGGACATTTGGTCACAATAATAGTCACAAACCCCCCCGGTAACCGGACAGTGAGTTGTTTCTAATTTTTAACATCTACATAAAATAATAAATCATCGATACAATAGCAAAAATTTGTATCGTCGTAGAAATTGAGCAAAATAAATAAAATAATTAACAAATTGACTTAATTAATAAAAAGATTAATATCAAGTATTCAAAATTTGTACACAAACAACAAAAATCATTTTTACGTTGATATCAATATATTATACTTCTAAAAAATTATTTAACTTTTTTATACAATCCAATAATTCTAATAAAATTATATCAAAATTTAGTGAGACGAAGCATGCGTCAACCCGTGTCACCAAAATCTTATGTTCTGACATACTTCAATATAATGAAATCTGATTTTTCTAAAAAAATATCGACATTGTTATAAGTTAAAAAAAAGACAAAAAATAGATTAAATATATAATTCATTAAAAGAATACATATATATATATATATATATATATATATATATATATATATATATATATATATATATATATATCCAAAGAAATATAAATCTCACCAAATTTTATTTAAATTAAATATTATAGCATTTCACAGAATGCACAGTGATTTCATCAACGTTCACTGGTTCTACTTTTACTTTTAAGTAATATTTAAAATAATCAATTTGACTTCTTGCCGAAACATTTGGAGGATAACTAAAATTACCTAGAAATGATCCAATATCATTTCACATTATTGTTCAAATAAAAGTAATAAAAATAATATGGAGTTTTATCAATTTAGGGCCTGAAAGATAATAAGATTATGGAAAGATTATCAATTTAAGGCCTAATTTTTTTTTCCTATCGGTTCAGGGCCTGAAAGATTAAAAACTATCGATTAAGGACCTGAAAAATAAAACTATTAATTTAGAACTTATTCTATTTAAGACTGTGTTTGCTCTTTTATAATTGTTTGTTATCCGATAATATTTTCATAAATTATTTTTCCAAAAATATAAAAGATATATTAATTTTATGTGATTTTAAAAATATAAAACAAAATGATTAATAAAAAATAATAATGTATATAAATAAAATATGAATATAAATTATAATATGTCAAACATAGCCTTAATACTCCAAAGTCATAAATTGATAGATTATATGATAGTTTTCTATCTTTCAGGTCCTGAATCGATAGGGGAAAAAATTTAGGCCTTAAATTGATAGTTTTATTATCTTTCAGGCCTTGGATTGACATTATTCCAAATAATATAATATAACAATAAAAAAATATTTGAACAAATTATCTTGGTTATTTATTTTTTTCAAACTCAATTCTAAATCTATCTTGTACAATATATTAATCATGTTTTTCTCTGCTGGATTAAAGAGGTGAGAGATTGGATATGTTTGGTAGTTATATCGAAATTGAAGGAAATTGATGAGTGACTATTTTTAAGGGGGTGTGTAATTATTATAAGTTAAATAAATATATAATAAGTGGGTATATTTATGAAAAATATAAAATGAAGTGGGTGAATATAATAATATATAATGGTTGTAGATAGTTGCACCCTATAATTTTTTGGTGACTCAGAATTTGACCAAACGATTGACTAATTTTGGGGGGACCAACATTGCACCCTATAATGTATAAATAATTTCATATTTCACAATACTCATTTTATTTTAAAATAATCTTCATTTTTAAAGAGTGTGTCCACCCACAAACAAAATTTATTAGAGGACGGAGGAAATATTAAGTTTACAAATTCAATAAGAAGTTTAAAAAAGATTAGATATGCATCCAAAAAGATATAAGTTTTATCAAACGACATCTAAATTTAAAAGTCGCACAAAAATAAGTGGTTTCGCCGACATTCACTCGTACTAATTTTCTTTCAGTTTAATCTTCAAAGTGTTCAATTTGACTTTCAGCCAAAACATTTGGAGAAAAAATTAAATTACCTATAAATGATCCTATAAAAAATAATAAAAAATATAATATAATACAATGAAAAAAGACAATTACATTAACATTGAAAAAAGAACATAACAGATTTGAACAAATTACCTTATTTTGTTGGTTCATTTCACACTCAAATCTAGGTCTCTCTGCTTAATATACACTCTCTTGTACAAACACGCTAATCATGTTTTTCACAGTTGAATTGAAGAGGTGAGCGAGTCAATATATTTGGTGGTTGTATTGAAATTGAATGAGATTGATAGATGAGTGTGTAAGTATTACTTCCTCTGTCCACAACTCATGTAACATTTGCAAAATCGATCTATCCCTCAACTCATGCAACATTGCAGAATCAATATGTACCAAAATTCATGCAACATTTCCTTAAAAAAAAATCACTTTATCATCTTTAAATATACTATTCAAACATCTCAATATTACATCAACTGTCATCACTTATCAATTTACTAATCTACTTTGAAATGGCAATATTGCCCACAACAAAAATAATTTTATCTACTTTAATACTAATAAACAACTCTTATATTAATACTTGTGCAAATAGTAATTGTTTCATGATTTTGAAGGGCGGATGAAGTATATGGATGAAAATTTCTAAACATTTCTTTTAGTATTGAGACATTTAAAATGATTAAATTGTATATTTCTAGCAATTATCAAATAATATTCATGGTTATCAAGACATTATACAGAAGCACGTATTATATTTGTAATGATATTAAATCTATTAAATAAGTTAATCCTATCTAATTCAAAATTATTACACATATATAAAAACAACTAATACTCTCAAATAGGCAAAGTTTTATATAAAAATAAGGGAAAATTGGTTTTTTTGTCCTTTAAGTTTGGTCAATTTTGTTTTTCGTCCTCTAACTTTTGACTTTATTTTTTAGTCCGATAACTTTCAAAAAATTAACATTTTCGTCCTAAAACATAAGTTATCGGACTAAAATGTTAATTTGAGGACTAAAAAATTATCGGTTTTAGGACGAAAATGTTAATTTTTTAAAAGTTATAGGACTAAAAAATAAAGTCAAAAGTTAGAGGACGAAAAACAAAATTGACCAAACTTAAAGGACAAAAAAGTGTATTTTCCCTAAAAATAATTCATTATAAGCTTAACATAAAATTGTTTAGAACGTTTTAAAGTATCAAATATTTAATCAAAAGTATTAAGAATATCATCAGGAGTATCAAGAATTGAGGTTAGTGATATCATATTATTGTAAAGGACTATTAACTACAATTAATTCTTTTAATATTAAATAATTTATATTTAATATAAAAATTATGTTATAATATTAAGTTAAAATATTAAGTCTTAAAAATATATTTAAAGTATTAAATATTTAATCAAGAGTATCAAAATTATATAGTAATTTATAAAATTGAAAAATAATTCATATCATTAACATTTTCATATAAAACATTCTCCAAATATATATAACATGAGAACTGAAAAATAATTATGCAATGGTATAAGCCTCATGAAATTTACTAATCAAATGATACAACAAATTCTAACTCAAAATACAATTTTATTTTATGATTAAAAAATATTAATCGTTTAGCTGCTCAAATAAAATACTAAACTTATTTTAGATGCTTTTATTTAGATCTAAATACATACTATTTGAACACGTAGCTATAATATTTAATTACATACGTACATGAATGAATTTTTTTTTATGTATTATATGCATTCAATAAATAAATTCAATTATAATTGTCATTATATATTTAAAGAATGATACGGTATTATATAATATCGTTTTATACAAATATTTATTTTAAAGAAGAGCAAGTTTTATATTCCCTTCGTCTCAATTTTTATTTTTACATTTTGACTTTTCTTGATTTTTAATGTGAGATTTGATTTGTGGTATTTAAATTGATAAAATGTTTGTTTAATAATTGTGTATTGTTCAATTTAAGTTAACGAATCAAAATGAAAATATTTTTCTATAGAGTAATTCTAATGTGCACTTGAGTGCATGGTATGCACTTGAATTTCGGAAAAAAAAAAATACCCTAAACAGAATCAATAATACCCCAATAAATAATAAGTAATATTTCAAAAAAAAAAAAAAAAACCCTAAACAGAATCAATAATACCCCAATAAATAATGAGTAATATCCAAAAAATAATCAGTAATATTACCGGTTGAAAGATGAGAGAAATTTTATGCAGAAAGATTATGCAGCAAAAGTAGGTAACCCAAAGAATTTAAACCCCAAAAATGTGTTACCGATAAAAATGCACCGCACGAATAAACCAATAACATATATTGAAAAAGGAAAATATCAATTCATTTGATATACACACAGAAAAAATCGGCCCATTTTTTAAATATTTATATTGGACGTGAACAATTTGTAGATCCATTACCAAAAAAATTGGTCAAAAGCTTTTAGTTAAAGCTTTAAAGTCCACAATTATCGTGCCTAAATTTTAGCAAATATAGTTGTGCATACAATTTAGGAATTAAAACTTAGGTTATAATATTCCACACGTCCAATAAATTATAGAATCCATATATATATATATATATAAATTTGAAAATAAATTAGCATCTCTTACTATGTGTATAACGCATAAGGTGGAATGCATATTACATTACATTGCATCATCATAAAGCTGGAATAAAATTAATAACTGATAAACTTGAAACAATTGGTCAAATATTACGAATAATTAGCAGATATAATTGCGCCTAAAATTTAGGAATTAAAATATTCAATTACTCTATAAATAATAACATCCAATACTATAAATAACTAAAACTTAAAACACTCCAAAATTCCATACGCTTCCATACTAAAAAAAAAAAAATCTATAAGATATAATATATAAGAATGAAGATTGAACCCTTCAAGTATTCAAAACAAAGAACGAAGATCCAATAACATCAGCTATGTACATATACTGGAAAATATGAATCAATATATAAATTAATAAACCACTTTCTTTGATTACACATTAATCTACATACAAATTATAATATTATCATAATATACTCGAGTAACAACATTAATTCTCAATATTATAGTCTCAATTTTTTCAAAAGAATAATATACATATGGAAAGTAATTCAAAAAACACATTACTTCACTAAAAACAAATGAATCATATATAAATACCCGTGAGCCATTGACACAAAACATCAAAATCAGTAGATAACTGTGTTTTCCACACTCAAAAGAAAAAAAAAATTACAGGTATCATCATCATCGATGCAACGGACACAAGAGTAATTCAAGGATAACAAAAATTTATCCACAATAGACAATCCCGCAAGCCGTGAATGACCGATTAACATATACTTTCATTAATTTCCCACAGGTATTCGACTGGAGATTTACTATTTCTGATTGATCTTCGATTGAATTTCATGATTTGCGGCAGACCACAAAGCACTGCGACGACGGAGTCACCATCGAAAATTACAGCTCGACGTCCACAACGTACAAACGATTTAAATGGAAAAAAGAATTAAAAAAAAACAATTAAGCCAAAAGATATGAAGAAAAAAAAAATCCCTATCAGCCAAACCATGCAGAACGACTGAATGAAAAAGCAACCACAATGCACTGAATTTAAGAGGAACCATATTCATAACCGCCCCTATATTGCAGCAAATCAAGACCCAAAAAAAAACGCCCACCATCAATCACACAATGAACGGCCAAGATGAGATACACAATAACAATCAACGGCTGATAAAATCTCCCGCCGAAAACTAAATTAGGAAAAATAGGGTGTATTATATATTATATAGATTAGAAAAAAAATAGAATCTTATAATTTTCAAATGATTCTTAACTTAAAAATATTGTATGAACTGATCATCTAAAGTGCCTTTTGTGAACTTGAATACCTTAATTATTTCACTTCAAGAAATGCTGTTAATGTTTAAATGCTTTAGACAACAAGTCTCATCCATTTCCGAATGTTGTAAAAAATTCTTTTTGTACGGAGGCATATATATTATCATGACAAATTTGCACTACTAACAATATATCAGTACATTATATATACTCATTCAAATAACCGGTATCATACTTATCTTATTTAACCACCACATGTCTATAAAAAATCACTAGTAAACTGGTTTTTCTCATTTCACAATGCATTCCTCTTCAAATACTTTTAAATTATATCTCATTCTACTAGTAATTATATAAACTAATATTTTCATGTTGTTTCATTTACTTAAATTGAACAATACGCCATTATAAAAAAAACCATTTTATTCACTATGTTTTCTTGTGTTAATTCATTTGTAGTTGTGCTGAATTTAATTAAATACTACAAGACAAATTAATTCCTATGTTAACTGTGTTTAATTTCTTTTAAACATAAATTTGTGCATCCCTTGAAATTAATTAGCCTCTTGATTAACTGCCATTTCACTCCCAATACTCCCTAGAGTCAAGTTACTAAATGAATAAGTGCGTACTTGTATAAGAATAAATTTGAACAAGCTGGGTAACTCAAGTTCAATCATCAAGCATAATAAGCGAAACACTGACAGGTGAAAGATTGATATATAAATCTAGGATTACATATGTTCGAGCAACCAATCACATAATATGTTCGAGCAACCAATCACATAATATGTTTATTCACTTGATAACCTAGTATATTCAAGGATCCGACAATAGAGTCGAGCCTGGAGGCAAAGTTGCCGAAGCTTTGAGTAAACTTTAACGGCGGCAGGACGAACGCATGAATTAAATACAGTGAGGCACAAAAATATATGAAATAAATTAAAAAGAAAATTTGAATATGAAAATAATTAATTTCACATTTAATAGTAAGAACCCAAATTATACTCTTTAGTATAGGTCTTGTATGAGACGGTATTAAAATAAAATTGGTCATAATTTGGAATGACAATTAATACTTTAAAATGAATGGGTGATAATTTTTATTAGTTTGTGAACTATGTCATCGTATAGTATACTTATATTTCTTAGCAAATTAAAAATTGAATAGACTTATAGCATTTGCAGATTATACTCAAATGTGTGTGCCTTCTTACTAAAAAAATAGAAAAGAAAAGTAAATTAATTACAGTCGAACCCAACATCATGCAATAGGCAATTCCTCGCTATCTTGATGCGAGAATAAGACCCCAAAATGTGAATCTTCGTGTTCGCAATAACATTCCTCGTATGTGTCAATTTTTGTTTGAAGGATCCCAAAATTATTTTTATTTTAAAAAGTCCCTGAATTATCAACTTTTGTTTCAAAAAGCCCTCGAGCTATTTTTTATTTTAAGAAGTCCTTAAAATATATATTTTTTGTTTCATTTTGACAATCCATTTAAGTCACATTTTTTTTGTTGGGCTAAGGATAGGGTAATGGGTATTTGGCCCAAGCGAATTAAAAATCACTGAGGCCCATATCTCACTTCTCTTCTCCCTCTCTCCCAGAAGTCAACGTATCTCAAATTGATAGTGTAATCCCCTAATTGATATCAATCTTCATCTTGATTGATGCTATAATTTTGCCTTGCTTGGCTATAAATATATGAGGATTTCTATTGTTTGAAGTGTGGCGTTTAGAACTATCTTTGAGAGTAGTCCCAGAATCTGAGTGATATTCGTGGGAGAGGGAGAGAAGGGGTTTGGTTCGTGTGTCTGCACCGTCGGTCGGGACGAGGAAACCTGAGCCCGCTAAAACCCTCACTCTTACGGTGGAGAAGACGGCGGCATCGATCCCCAACAGTGGTATCAAGAGCCGGGTTCTGCCGTCGGCTGCCTCCTTTGGCCGTTAGATCGCGTCACCATACAACCTCCTGTGTGAGCGTCTGCACCAATCCACAAACCCAGATCGAACGTCGTCGTTGCTGTAGTGGTACCAACAATCCCAGGATCTCCTGCTAGTCCACCTCTGTGATCGGCCCCTCCAACCTTTGTGTACTGTGGCTAACTTACGGGTAAGTGCAGGTAAGTTGCGTTATCATTTTTTTTATTTGATTGAATTTAGATAAGTTTTTTGGACGGGTTTGATTATTAGGATTTGGATAGTAAGATTCTGGTGCAGGAAGTATTTTTAATTTTTCCACTTAGTTTTGGGAATACTGCTTAGTTGTGTAACAGTGGAATGTTAAAAGGCGAGATATCTATACCTCTTCACGTGGAATTGGCTTGGTGTTTGTGGATATTTGGAATTCTTACAATAGGATTCCACTCTGGTATAAAAGCTTATTCCTAAACTTTTATTGCTTTCGTAGTATAACCGCTTGCCGCGGGTTATTTGTTTGGGATTTGTGTGTTATACATTCTAGGTCTATCTGTTGGACCTGTTCTTTGTGGTTTTGTTATTTCTTTGTGTTATTGCTTCCGCGTAATTGTTTTTTAAATGGCTTCTTCGTTCAATTATGGATTGACCCCTTTTGATGGAAAAACCGACTTTGCTATGTGGAAACAAAAAATGAAGTGTGTTTTGATTCAACAACGTGTTTATAAAGCGGTTGATCTTTCCTATCCTGTTGGCATGTCTGATGATAAAAAGACTGAAATGAATGAACTTGCTTTGAGTGCTATTTTTCTGCATTTGTCTGATAGTGTAATGAGGAAGGTTGGTACTATGGATGATGCTAGTAAACTTTGGAATAAGTTGCATGAATTATATACTGAAACCTCCCTGCCTAGTAAACTCTTTTTGCTTGAAAAATTCTTTAGGTTCAAGTTAGATTTGGACAAAGATATAAATACGAATTTAGATGAGTTTACTAAGCTTATTCAGGATATTAAGCAGACTGGAGACAAGCATATTGATGAGTATACCCCTATTATTTTGTTGAATGCCATTCCCGATTCATATAGTGATGTGAAATCAGCGATCAAATATGGTAGGGATAACATTACTCTTGATGTGGTAGTAAACAGCCTGAAGAGTAAGGAAATGGATTTGAAACAAAATGGGGGTAGTAATAATTCAGGTGAACATGTCTTGCATGTTAGGGGAAGGGGTGGTAATAAGCGTCATGATTCTGATGATGAGAACGATGAGTCTAGTAATAAGTCGAATTCTCGTGGTAAGCCTAAGCATAGAGTTAGGAAGTGCTATAATTGTGGTGACCCTAGTCACAAAATTAGAGAGTGCACTAAGCCTAATAAGAATCAGAAAGAAGATCATGCTAATATGGCTACTGTTAAAGAGAAAGAGGACTTTGGTGATGTTTATATGGTTGGTCATATGCTTTGAGTTTGCATGTGCGTCTTTGTGGTTTATGATTCTGCTTTGTGAAATCATGTTTCTTTGTGCTTTGTGTTTCTTGATTATGCTTTGTGAATTCATGTTGTATGCTTAGATTGAGTCTTTTGCATATCTGTGTGGTCCTTTGTGTCTTTGTGTTCGAATGATAATCATGTTCGTTGTGCTTTGTGTTGCATGCTTTGTGCCTTTGTGATTTATTTTCTTTGTGGGTGCTTCGAGTGAGGTGGAGCACTTGTCTTTGTGGTTGGGCTCTTACGTACATGAACTAACTTTGTGTTTTTTCTTTTGCAGGTGCGGGAACTAACTTTGTGTGTTCTTTTGCAGGTACGTGAGAGCGGGTTGGGCAATGAAGAACTCCTGTTTGTTTCCAAAATAAGGGGCGGTGTATTGGCGCTGGACCAAATAGGTGGAGATGTTGGGCTAAGGATAGGGTAATGGGTATTTGGCCCAAGCGAATTAAAAATCCCTGAGACCCATATCTCACTTCTCTTCTCCCTCTCTCCCAGAAGTCAACGTATCTCAAATTGATAGTGTAATCCCCTAATTGATATCAATCTTCATCTTGATTGATGCTATAATTTTGCCTTGCTTGGCTATAAATATATGAGGATTTCTATTGTTTGAAGTGTGGCGTTTAGAACTATCTTTGAGAGTAGTCCCAGAATCTGAGTGATATTCGTGGGAGAGGGAGAGAAGGGGTTTGGTTCGTGTGTCTGCACCGTCGGTCGGGACGAGGAAACCTGAGCCCGCTAAAACCCTCACTCTTACGGTGGAGAAGACGGCGGCATCGATCCCCAACATTTTTGTTGAATAAATTGATTGATTCATCATTTTCTAATGAAATGCATTAAACTAACTCAGTAAAATTTGTGAATTTTCGTTATCAGGGACTTCATGAAACGAAAATTAATAGTTTAATGGCATTTTAAAACAACAAATAGTTTAGAGGTCTTTTGAAGCAAAAGTTGATAGTTTAGGGTTTTTTTAATGCTTTATTATGCCCAGATAATATGTATGCACCATAAGCTCAATATTTATGCACGGATGTCCTTTAAATCCTAAGGTTTGGATAACAAAAGAAGATGATCCGAAGGGGTAGTAATTTTTTTGAAGCATAATCTGGGTAGAGTTAGAAATTTAATGATCTTATTAAATTAGATATTTTTTAAGAAGAATTTAAAATTTACATGAGGTCAGTCTATATTTTAAATTAATTAATTTTAATTGTGAACGATGATGACGCTAATATTAGATCTAACAGATGAAAAAATTGACAATATTTATTTACAGAACCAATGAATAGAATGTGTAATACCATGGGAGTAATATCACAAGTCACAACGTCCCGTTCTCTTAAATTTGAGTTTCGCATCATCCCTTTCCTCAGTTTATCCTCAGTGATGGGAATTGAAAATTGAATTAGGTTTAATATAGGAGAAGTGTATTTAGGCGTACGTGTTTTAAGAAAAAAAAATACGAATGGACAATTCTGACTTTAATCATAAGCATGTCTTGCACATGTTGTATGAAAAAATCAAAGAAAAATAATTTATATTGTTAATAGTACATATTGCAATTTAATAAAAAAGAAATAGTATTGCAAATTAATATATTGGTTGCGATGTGATATTAGTTAACCTTTAAAAAAAATTCTAATACTAGTTTCTTGTCTCCATTAGTAGAGATGCTGGCGTCAGAGAAAAGATGAATTGTAAAATTATATTAAGGCTACATATTGGTTATGTGATCATTAAAATACATAATTTGACTGGAAATTCACGAAATACAATGACAGCAAGTCGAGATTAAATTTTAATTTCAATGCCAGAACGTGACTGGAAACGACTATACGTGAACGGTTTCAAAGAAAGACGTATATATCGGAAAAAAATTGAAGATTTATACACAGGCATGCAACCTTGAAATAGAGAGGCAACATTTGCATAGTCTAAAAAGGAAATATGTGACCCTGGACGGATCTTCTTCCACTCTAAACACAAGCCTGGATATGACAAACTGACAAGCAATTAATAGCTAGCTAAAAACTAACAGTATATGTTTATATCCCAACAAGATGAATTTTGACTAACACAACACACAAGTAAAAGCTAACAGTATACCCTAGCCTCTTCAAAAGCACAACAAAGAATTACACATGTTGAAGCAACCAATCGCATAATATATTTATCACACAATTATCAATTTTGCCCATTTTTTTATTGGTCACCTGATAACATAGTATGTTCAAGGATCACTTAATAGAATCGCGGCTAAGCTTTGAGTAAACTTTAGCGGCGGGAGACCCAATATCAGACTGAAGAGACAAGTCCTGGCCATCTTGATGCGAGAATAATACCTCAAAATATGAATCTTCGTGTCCGCAATAACAATCTTCGTACGTATTGTGTATTAAACATATACAATATTAAAAAATAAAAGTATGACTAACTAAATAATATTTGAAATAGTTAATGTAATATTAATAATGTATTTTGTTTTCAACCCGACCGTTGTGAGCTGTAATTTAGCTCATTATTGGTAAATTTAATTGTAACTTTATAATTAGTAAAATATCCCAAAAAGTACAACATCGAGACTCGAGACTACTTGACCATTTTTCCAAGTTTTGCAAATTCGACTATAATTTCTCGTGAATTAATAAATCTGTTTGTGCGCGTGTATATATATATATATATATATATATATATATAACAGGAATTAACTGTTATAGACTGTGTAAGACTTAATAGTATTACTAGAATTTTATATATTTTCAAATTACTCTTACCATAAAAATTATGAACTGGTCATCTATAGTGTCTTTTGTGAACTTGAACGTCTTAACTATTTCAGTTTTGAAATGCTTTAGGCAGCAACAAGTTTCATTTATTTTCCAAATGTCAATTCATTTTGTTTGGAGATTAATATATTATGGCAGCATATATAATATTCCGGTACACTTATCGATCGAGCTATATAATTTTTTCTTCCAATAAATTCTTGGTTATATTTAATTAATTAACACCATCAATTTTGGTAGTAATAAAAAATTATCTTTTCTAAAAATTAAATAAAAATCAACACCATCAATTATAGGTATATTTTATTAAGATAGATAGATTCATAAAGAAGTGACACAACATAGTAAAAGCTACCATTCACCGGATATATAAGTATGCACGGAGCTGGAACATATATATATATAATTAATAATCAATCCGGCTTTTATTTATTAGACTCCGCGCATGCATGCATAATCATCACTGGGTCCACGAATCAACCTCCACTCCAAGCTGATTTGCCTTGAAAGCTATGGCCTGGTGCGCATTCCAGTCTTGCGGAACAATTTGGCAGATGAAGGTCCTCCCCTCTCGCTGGACGGCACTTTCCAGCTCCCGAACGCTCCGAATCCTGATGGTACGGAACGGCTCGTACGGCGCCTCTCTAGGATTTATGACGACGTCGTTGCGGCCACGGCGCTGGTTCTCTTCCTCAACAGCGCGCACTATGGCCTGGTACCTGGCCGCGCTGACGTTGCCGCGGATCTTCCATTGGAATTGCCCAGCACCTCGTGGGTTACGGTCAAGATAAAAGTCGAGCTGCTGTTTAACCTGGCCTTCGGAATGAACGGTTATAATCGTCATTGCTTGGAATATTGGATTTATTGCAGGAGGCTGAGAACAGTTTGCAGTGGAAGGAGGTTAGTGTTTATCAGTTTATATAGGCAAGCCCGGCCAAATGGTTTCAAATTAATAATACAAATTGGCTTTACTAAAATTACAACTTTAATTGGACATGTTCTGAGATTGAATTGGACGTATGTATTTTCGGAAATTGAAATATTATGACATACCACTGTACCGTCTTTGCTCAATAACTCCCCCCTTTTTTTTTACCAAACCTTCCTTGATTCCCTTTTGTTTAATTTTCCCAATACTTTTTCCATCTTTATCTTACAAAATTTCCCTAAGTATGTTTCTTTTTCGAATTTCCTTGTTTATTATTTTCCCAAACTTCCTTGGTTCGTTGTTTTTTTTTTTTTTTAAGGATAGAGTTATAAATAGCCATTTGTCAAAAAATAAATTATTTTATGTCATCAAGTTTTAAATTGTTAAATAAATTCTTTTATGTCATCAAGTTTTAAATTGTTCTTTTTTAACCAAGAGAATAATTATTTGGACAAATATACCCTTAATGAATTAACTAAAATAAATTGAATAAAATAAGCCCGTACCACCATTAATTCATCTCGTACCACACTTAATTCATCATGTACCACAATTAATTCACCGTCATACCACACTTTATTTAAACTTGTACCATCATATATTTAATATATACATTTAAGCTCGTATCATCATATATTTAGTCTGTACCACAATTAGTTCATCTTTAACCCACATTATTTAAACTCGTACCACCATTAATTCATATCATACCATACTTTTTTAAGCTCGTATCACACTTTATTTATGTTAGTACCACCATTAATTCACCTTATACTACAATTAATTCACATTGTATCACACTTTATTAAGTTTGTAGTACAATTTATTTAAGTCTGTACCACAATTTATTCACCCCGTACCACCACATATATAATATTTATCACACATAATTCAAGTACGTACTGCGTTTTATTTAATCTCGTACCGCCATTAGTACTCCTCGTGTCACAATTCATCATACATTAATATATTTTATTCTCGTACCACTATTAATTCACCCCGTACCACTATGTATTCATGTCACACTACAATAAATTAACATCATACCATACTTTATTAAGTTCATACCACCATTGATTTCACCTCGTACCACACCTTATTATGCATGTACTATCATATCGTAAGTCCGTACCACAATTTTAAAGACCGTATGATTTTAGTTTTTACCTCCGTACAACGATTTTAAAGATGTATAATCATAATTTTTAACCTCATACCACCATGTTAAACCATATATAAACATCTATTTAAACGCATACCACACTATATTCTAAACTCTAATTTTAAAAAAGAAAAATAAAAAAGGTGAAGGGAACTAATTAGGAAAGAAGACACACATGATATTGGAGGGGAGTATGTATAGAGTGAAATTGGTTTATATATGAATCACTGAAGGATATTAGTTGTTTTCACTGAATAGTATTAGTTGTTTTTACTGAAGAGTATTACTGGTTTACACTGAAGAGTCTTAGTTCATTTTCACTGAACAACTAAGACTCTTTAGTGTAAATCAGTAATACTTTTCAGTAAATACAACTAATACTCTTCAATGAAAACAACTAATACCCTTCAATGATTTATGCATAAACCAGTTTCACTCTATACTTTGTCTTGGAGAGGGAGAAATTGAGAGATTGATAGCAACACACCTATGAGAAATGGATGGGAGTGGGGAGAAGATCAAGGTAGAAAAAAAAAGGAGAAAAATAAATAAAATATTATTAGATTTAAAAAAAAATGGATAGGAGTAGAGTTGGTAAAAAATATATTTTCTTGGCTAAAAAGGAATAAAATTAAAACTTTTGACAAAATAGAATTATTTTAAATAAAATTAGCTAAGATGGGGGTTTCCACTTTTTTTTAACTACCCCATCGTCCATTTACCAAATTTCCTTTAGTATGTTTCTTTTCCAAATATCCTTAATTCACTATCACATTCCTCTAATCTTCGATTATTCTATTTGCATTCTAAATTGTGTTCCTATTTATTTATTCCCCTTTTTCACTTTTTTTTTTGTCTCAATATTTCTCATCCAAAGAACTCATATTTTTTTTTATTTAAAGAATTTACTTGATATCCATTCTCATATCCTTCCAAGTTATAAATTTATTCTTTTCTACAATTAGTTTTTTTTTCCACCTTTTTTCATTTCAATTATGAAATTGATACCAACATATGTATTCATAAACGAATACCCATAATATTTTACACTGTAATATCAATTTATAAATATAGTGATAACTGATATCTTTGAATGAATATGGTATCACTAAATAAATTTATAAATATGTGATAAATTTTATAATAAGTTGTATAGTAGAGTTTGTGAATTTATAAAACTTTTTTTTTTTTAAATCACTAAAAGGACACTTAATTAGGAAGAGAGTGGAATACTTTATTGTACATTCCATTTCACTTGTTTAATTAATAATTCTTTTTTATATTTAATAATCATATATGTTGGTCCTGTTCTCGGCCCAAGTTAAAGGCTGTTAAGAGGTTGCGAGTTTAGCTCTCCCACGCTGGTTCAATTGGTTCAATGCTCTCGTGTCACTTTATATGTTTCACATTGTATTTTACCTACTAGATTTTTAACACATGAATTCATAATTGTAATGGTACGTTGAATATTTTTAAAGATTTCACATCTCATATATCCTGGGAATGAGACATAAAGTGGAACAGTAAACTTGACACCCATGATTTCATGTGTTCTCCTGCCCCTTTTTTTACCGAACCTTTCATTATTCCTGTTTCTTTTTCACCATACTCCTTATTTTCCAAAATTTCCTTAAGTATGCTTCTTTTCCAAATTTCCTTGTTTTTAATTTTCCCAAACATCCTTGATTCGTTGTTCATTTTTTTTTTTTAACTACCCCATCGTCATTTTACCAAATTTCCCTTAGTATGTTTCTTTTCCAAAAATCCTTAATTCACTATCGCATTCCTCAAATTTCGATTATTCTATTTATATTTTTTTTGTGTTCCTATCTATTTGTCCCCTTTTAATTTTTTTCACTTTTTTTTGTCTCAATTTTTCTCATCCAAAGAACTCATAATTTTTTTATTTAAAGAATTTTCTTGATATCCATTCTCATATCTTTCCAAGTTATAAATTTATTCTTTTCTACAATTCGTTTTTTTTTTCACTTTTTTTCATTGCAATTATGAAACAAATGCCAAAATATGTATTCATAAACGAATACCCATAACATTTTACACTGTGATATCAATGTAGTGATATCTTTAGATGAATATGGTATCACTGAATGAATGTTATATATATAATAAATTTTATATTATAATTAAGTTGCGTAGGAGAGTTTGTGAATTTATAGAACTTCTTAATTTTTTTTAAATCACTAAAAAGACAATCAATAAAGAAGAGAGTGGAGTGCTTTACTGTACATTTCATTTCAGTTGTTTAATTAATAAAATTTTCTTTATATTTAATAATCATATATATTTATATTTCATGATATAAATAAGTTGCATGTTTGAGAGTTTGTGAAAATTTAAACTTCTTAATTTTTTTTTTTTTGGAATTACTACAAAGACACTTAATAATGAAGAGATTGGAATACTTTATTATACATTTCATTTCACTTGTTTGATTAATTAAATTTTCTTTATATTTAATATTTATATATGTTTATTATATAAAGGGCCTAATATATATCCATACTTTTATATAGAGGAAGCATTTTGTGCCTATGTGGCACCTTTGCTTTGCCTCTATTTTGTTATCTCTAAATCCTCCTTTGTCCAAGTTTGTTATTTTGATCATGACTCTTAATCTATTTAGCTTTCGATCTCATCCCTTCGTTTTTGTAACGTTTTTTCAATAAATTCCTATAAATTTGTCATGTATTCCCACTTTTGTATTCATTGTTTGCTTGGTCCATCATTGAATTGGTATGTGTATTCTTCATCATAGAGATGGTAGTACCACGTCGGGCATGTAGATTTTTTAGTGTTCTTCGATTATTCAGTTGTTTCTTTTTATTTGTAGGCGATATTTGATGTATTTTGCGGACATTTTACGTTCATTTGTACATAGTTTATTTGCAGAATTTCTTTGTATGTATTGATTCTATTCATAGTTCGAAGGACGTTTTTCTTTTTTTAGTATGTAGGATAAAATTATTCGTCGTTTTGTGCCGATGAAATTGGATGTAGCGATGTTATTTTCGTTCAAATAGTAATTGATTTTGTCCTTTTTTTTTCGTTCCTATCTTCAATGTTAGTGTAGTTGATTCTTATTGTGACCTTGGTGTGGTTGATTCTTATTGTGTTTTACCATCTTCTTTGTGACATTCCATTTGACTGTCTTCTTTGTAATATTCGTTAATTTTAGTGGATCCTGCAACCACCGCCATTTTACTATCATATTGTCGCAAATATGAAAAAAGAGAGGTTGCCGATGTGTTTGCGAATTAAGTTGCCGATGTGGACCAGAATTAAGTTGGTCTGTTCGATCATTTCACGTGCCCTATCCATGTCGACCATCTTCTCCATTCAGTGATAATAAGGTAGCCGAATGGAGTTGTTGCCGAATTGTATAATCTTGTGATGAATTCAAGTATTTAACTTAAAGACCTTACAATTCAATATGGAGAATGAATTTTGTTGAAGTTATTAACATAAATACAAAAGTTTGCAAGTTAATGGCAATTAGATAAACCAAGAATCAAACCATTAATTTAATTTGTGATTCCTACCCACAAATTAATCAATTAAATATTTAATTTAATACAAAGCCTATGAACCCGCATCTCTCTTAACTTACTCTTAATTTACTCTTAACTTTCCTGTATTAATTAACATTTTCACCTAATATTGCAAATCTCAATATTAGTTGATCAATTAATATTAATTTATGCAATTAGATTAATAAGTAACTAATAAATTTGCATTATTAACTTAATTTAATCTATTCTATTCCATTTTAATTTAATCTTAATTTTATGGGATGTTATATTATAAGTATCAATTTTCATATTGTCAATTCCACGTTAATGATAGTAGATGCTAATTTGCTATATACTATACACTTATGTAGTCTAATTAATTAGTAGGAAATCTTCTAAGTTTTGGTCCAATATTTATGGCCATCCATAAGGCAATTAGACATATAGTGTTTGTATATCACACGTTTTGCAAAATTTGGTATTAAATATTTGATATTTTATTTTTTTAAAAATGCATTTGGTTTGTATTTTTCTAATAAAATTATAAGTAATAAAACAAACGAGACTTTCTCCATAATTATAAGTCTATGATTTAATTTTATTGTCTATTTTTATATTATGCAATATTCAGAATTATAGTATCAATTTGTGTTTTAATGTCAATTAGATGGTTATTATTTATATCTAATGTTTTAAAATTATTTATCATGTTATAGTTGATTTTTAGTACAATGTTTAACATGGTCCTCTTAAAAAATGTTAAACATGGTGTAATTGTCAAAATAAATTTACACGTTCTAATTGCATATCCACGTGACAATGAAATTTTTTTACAACTGCATTTATTAGCATTAAAATCTTTTCACAATTTATTTTTAATATCATCATATGATCGTTTCTTGAAAATTAATTTACATGTATTAATTTTCTAATTTTTTATTTTATTGATTCAAATTTATATATTCACCATTAATTTAGAAAACACACATAATCGGGGAGTCTATCTTTATTTTATTGGTACATTTAATTCTACAATTTATATTAAATGTACATTCATGATGCTATAATCGTGGGATAGTGTTATACTGTTTGACCAATATATTTTTTCCCAAATTTAATGTGACATTACACAAATTTTTTTACAAGTAATTACTATTATTTATCATTGATTTCTTAAATTACGACTTTTATTTATGTTTTTAGTGTAAGTCCGGGAATATCTCTATAGAATGCATATTTGATGCATGGTGATTATGGAAACATATAAAAAAATCCATAATAGTTGCAGTACATCTATTACGAAATCTAAGCATGATAATTCATTTTAAATTTTATACATAATACTATTGTGGAATACGTAAAATATTTCCTATTAATGATACTATTTACATATATAAAGGTTCATACCATCAATATATATTTCTCAGTTAAAACAATCATGACTCACGAGTCACTTCATATATATTATTTTTGTTTCTCTCTTATAGTTTATTACCATTGTCATTCTTCACTTATTAATTGTTATGGAGTATTTGAAAATCGATTTACAATTTGCTTTCAATAAGTATAGTTTACATGTTGGAACATCAATGTTAATGATTCGATTTTCTATATTTATTTGCATGTTAAGTATTGTATTTGAGAATAATATATCTATTATTGATTATTATTAATAAATAAAATGGTTGTTGATATTAAGGTTTTTACATACTTTTGATGGATGCTGAATGTTTATATCATGAAGAATTTACATTAAAAAATAAAATTAATAGGGTGATTGTTAATGTTTAAGGTATAAATATACTTTTATGTGAAGGAGAAAATTTATATCATGAACATTTCACATTAGAAAAATGATAATTATAATAAGAGCCCAAATTTACGCATTAATTAGTTAGCATTTCATTAGCAGTTAATTGAACGATATATCAAGTATTTGACCAAGAGTATACATCAGGAATTGAATATTGGTTCATGAAATTAGTTGTATGTATCACAAACTATTTTTATATAAAATATACTCTAGATAATAGAATATGAAGAGACCTGTAAAAAATAGTAATAAATATTAAAAAAAAATCACATATGGATTAAGATTTCATTTTAATTTTATCATGTACTATTATTGTCCTTTTTTTCATAAACATATTTTTTAAAAATATATTTTAAATTATTACTTACTAGATATACAACTTTTTTTTTTCAGCTCGCGAAATTCGCGAGGTATTTTCTAGTACTTATATATAGAGGAAGCAATCTTTGCCTATGTGGCAAAGGTTAAATCTTTATATTTCAAAATCTCTCCTACCTCATGAACTCATATTTCAATATTTGATCTCAACCTTTAGTTTTAAGTCATTTGATCTCAACTTTTGATCCATATTCACTTTTTCTATAAATTTCAATCTTCTACATACATTTCATACTCATCTTTCAATCTCTAATATTTTTCAATTCTTCTTACTTTCTCATCTAATTTTGTTTATATTTTTTTTTTCAGATTGCAAATATGATTCACAATTGATAGATATATTACGATCGGTGGGTTGGTATTTCCTCATCCATGATGATTTTGCTATGTCAACTATATTAGTCATTTGTTCGATTATTTTTTCATGTTTTGTTATGTGTTTTTATTTACCCGATTTTTTTGCTATGTGTTATTATTTACATTTTTTTTTTCAGATTTGAACGCGGTTAGATCGGACATTTGAAGATATTATTTTTTGAATTCATAATAATCTTCTCCATCTTCAACCATTTTACGGTACTTTCATAATTTGTTTGTAGATCATATTATGTGCATTTTGTAATTCTTATAATTCATAATAACCAATCTATTTCATAATCAATTTTCAATTATTTTTTTCTGCAGATTTTTACATGGTTAGATCAAATGTTTAAAGATAATATTTGGTTGAATTCATATTAATTTATTTCTTCGGATTTTACACTATGTTCATAATCTTGGTGTATATCATATGATGTACATATTCTAATTTATAATCTACTTAATTTTTTTTTTCCAGATTGGAACACACACAGAATTCGAATACCTAGAAGATTTTAGTTGGAACACAGAGAATTCAAATTGTGTTACTGTAACTAATTTTGATTTTGATTATGATTAGTGGTTGTATTATCATCATTTTCTAATGAAGTAATTTTAATATTTTTGCAATTATGTATTGTAATTAGATCCATCAATTACGCAAGCTAAATTAATTAACTATTGTAGTTTAGATCCTAAATTTCATCACTAATATTATATCAATCAGTCCTATAATTTTTTTTTGGTAAATCAATCATATTAAAGTTTTAGACTTATCATAATATTTATTATAATTAAATATCATAATATCACATTAAATATAATTATCGCATTAAATTTAAAGCAATAAATATGATTTAAAACAAAAATAGTATGTAAAATAGTCAAATTTTATTCCTAATAATCAGCTTAGTGATTTATTATGCTTTCGTATTTTTTTTTTTTAAATTGACATTATCTCTTCATAAATAATGTAGCCAACTAACAATATCTATGGTGATTTCCATCTATATTTGTGGTAACTTCCGTTCCATACATTTGCAATATCATAATTATTGATTGTAAATCACAACCACAATCAATAAAAATCAATTAATTTATTATTATCATTAACTAATACCATCTTTTTAAATTTCAAAATAAGATTAATATGTTTTCCCCTTTAGTCGATTTTTCAAGTTATTGTGTTAATTTGATAATTGGTTTTACAAGTTACCTTTTTGTGATTTTAATTTAGATCCAACAATTATGCAATAATATACTATGAGTCATTCCATACAACAGCAATATCGATCATATTTTTTGAATTTTTATTATTATATATCAAACTATTACTATTTTGTTATACTTTCTATTGAAATGTATTAAAGTTGATATATTTTTAGTTATTGATTGTCAATTACATTCATAATTAACGTTTCGGTAAATTAATCAATAAAAACATATTATAAGCACTAACAAAATAAATAAAATATGAATCAATTAATATCATCTCATCATCATCATCCACAATCTAAGTTAAATCCTAAGTCCTTAATTAGTTAATATCTAAGCTAAACTTTGTGGTCATACTTCTTCCTCCCTTTACACATTGATATTAAAAACTTATAATTATTTAAAATTAATAGTAAGATAAATTAAATATATATTAATAAGTAAAATTATCCTTATGTGTTAGTGATATATATTTGACCAGATTTAATTATTATACTGTAACTTATGTGTTAATATGTATCTTTGACTAGATTATAGGTCGGATTTTAAATCTTTTTAGTAATTCTAATTTAATTAGTTATAGATTTTTATATATAGATAAGCATCATATTTAAATATAACTTATGACTTGTATGGATACTTATTTGACTAAAATAAAATAAATTTTAACGTAAATTTGATAATTTCGGATAGATTAATGGAGAGAATATAGGGTTCTATTCCTCATTGTTCAAATATTAAAAAAAAAAAAAGTCAACTTCCAATTCCTTAACATTAGTCAACAATTCCTTTGTTTAATGAGTTTTACTTGTAATTTTAAATGTATACATTAAATATAAATTATCATCTCCTTAAGTTAGGTTACAATTTGAACATGTGTGACTCTGGAATGTCATGACTCATACTTAATTTTCTAAAATAACAATTCCTTAAATCCTTATTTTAATCCTTCCTTAAATTTAGTTGTGTTAATGAGAAAAGTTAATATAATTATTTGCATCCTAAAATAATATTTTTCCCTTGAGTCTACTATTATATTTTCTAAACATTCTATAGGATAATAACTTCTCTTGTATATATGAATTGTGTAGTCCAAAATTAGTCATAAAATAATAAATACTATAATAACTTCTATCATCATTCATTTTGAAATATTCCTAAAATATACTCCTCCGTTTCAAAATAAGTGTCGTTTTAGAGATTTCGTATCAAACAATACTGAAAATTCCAACTTATTATAAAAAGGACAACTAATTAAATAAAAAAATTTCATTAATTGATTGGGTTTTTAATAAACTTTTTAAATGTCCAAAAGTTAATTAGTTGGCATATATTTCTTCTAAAGTATTCAAGTTAAGTATATATATATTTTCTAGCAGTCAATTTATGCGGAATTTTGGATGTCCTATTTAGGGATTCCTTTAATTATTAATATATTATAATTTTTCTTTAATGATCTTACAATAATGTTAGAGTTTAGAAGAAATTCAACTAACCAAATTAATAATGATTGATCGTTATGTAGTCCCTAATAAAGATATAACCTTAGTATAATCTTCTTAATTTAATACTACTTTATATTCATTAATTACCTTTTTCAACAAATTGATTGCCGATTTGTGGTATATTCCATAATAAGGTATATATAAAGCATATATAATTCACAAAGTTAATTTCTACCTCAGTTCGAAAATACTTTCCACAGTTAAATTTTTTTTAAAAATTTAATATGAGAGTTGAATTATAATATTTAAATAGACAAAATATTTTTTATGAGGGTTTATTATTTAATTTAAGTAAAAAAAAACAAAATTTATTTTTAATGTGTAACTATTAATGAATGATGTGTAATATAGATATCTTTATAAAAAATGATGAATAGTGAACTGTGTGCAAAGTGTTTGAAGACTAAGGTATATTATGTCAATCAAATAAATTACTTCCTCCGTCATGATATTAACTTTCCGTTGCTTTTAAGCACAATATTTAAGAAGGATAATTAAGTATAGATATAGATATAGTATATGTGATGTGATGGAGAGAGAATAGAATAAAGTATAATGTGTTTAAATAAATGGATATGAATAAAATGTATGCATATAATATATTAGTTGATATCCAAAAAATGTATGAGATTTTAATAGTGGAACGGACAAAATGACAAAATGAAATGTTAATAGCGAGATCGATAGGGTAAAATATGTATCATGATACACAGTTTTAAATTTGCATAACAAATTTAGAATTTACAGTAATAAATGAATTGAAATCACATTGCGTAAATTATAAATAAATATATTAGGTTTGTAATGATGAATCAGTTTCAATAGTAGATTTGTAACTTTTGAAGCTGATTTTCATGAAAAAATATTTATAAAGAAAAAAATTAAAGAAAATTACAATTAAAAGCTCGATTCTAATTGAAGATCATGCAAATATACAACAATTTTTTTTTTTTTTTAAAGAAGTTTTCTAAAAAATTATAATTATAATTGTTTGTATTTGTTGATTTATTAGTGTTTATATACTTATCAAGTAAAAGGTATTTAATTTCATTATCTTCATATTTTAATTATATAATGTATTATAAATACTTTTGTTGATGGAAATATAAAAAAAAAAAACATAATTAATTATTCATTATAAATATAAAATTTCTTCCGGTCCGCGAAATTCGCGGGAACTATTAGTTAGTTACACTAAAGAGTTTTATTTGATTACACTAAAATGTTTTGCAAAATGGTTTATACATCATTATAATTTTTTATTAATGTTTTTTTTATTTCACCCTAATATAGATTTAACGGAATTGATCGTGTGCTCAATGGTGGATACAAATTTATATGTTCATCACCTATATGATAATGACACATAAAAGTTTATGCATGTTTTAAGAAATAGGTGTTCATTAATATTAAAATGTGTAAAGTTGAGGGTATATTAGTTAGTTCTACTTTATTGAACGGGGTTTAGTTCATTAATTGTTAAATGGTATATCAGAAATGTTTAGAAATAGTTCGTTTTAGAGAGTAAACCAATTTTTTCATAGTTTGGGATAATCTAATTACAACGGATGATGTATCAAATAAATATTTTAATTTTGTCATGTATTATATATATATTTTTTCATAAACTATTTAAAAAAATACAAAAGTATATTTAATTAATTATTTTTTATACGTGCAATTTTTTTTCCAGTTCGCGAAATTCGCGAGGGACTATAGAGCTTTCATTACTTAACACTCATTTTTTTCCTATACATTTTCGAATTCGACTATAACTTGTGTTCTCATTGGTGATTACCTCCTACCTAATTTGTAATAATTCATGTCAAAGAAACATCACATTGACCTTGCAACTAAAGTATAATTTTAGTTTAAAAGTTATCCGTAAAATTACTGAAAAAACCTGATATTATTGAAATATATATATATATATATATATATAATAATGGATAATTTTGCAATCATAACAGGAAAACTTTTCAATAATAACAAGAATAATTTTTCAAAAGTACACATGAGTTGCACGGTTCACCTGGTGCAAAGAGTGTTAAGTAGTGAAAGCTCTATAGTATACTTACAAAAAAATTCGTTGATTAGCGACGAATTTCGATCCGTCATCAAAATGGCCATAGATCTTACTGAATTTGAGGAGCATAGGTTCTCATACATAGCTCGACATCTAAACTGTTGTAGATCATCCTATATGCCGAATACATGTACATGAAGAAGCTATTGTGGTAACAAGACAAAAACTTATATGAGACCGTCTCATGATAATGGATAAAGCTTTGTTGTTTTACACCAAATTAAAGAAATTTTGTAATATTTTAAAATAATTAGTTTTTTTTGTGATGTATATAATGAATTGTAAAAATAATAAAAAATTGTATCACTAAAAAAAATATAAAAGAATTTATTCAAGCCCGCGAAAATTCGCGGGAATATAACTAGTATATATATATATATATTTTCTTTTTCTACATCGAACCCTTCAAACTGTTGGATTGGCTCTGGCGGGGGCTGCTGTGGGGTGGCACTGGTGGTGCCGCCAAGGGGCCCATTTTTATTTATTTATTTAATTATATACATATATATAAGTATAATATATCACTGAATCTTCATTCAAGTTAATGGTTGTTAAGAGGTTGCAAGTTTAACTCTCTCACGCCGGTTTAATTCTCTCGTTTCACTTTTTTATGTTCAACTTTGTATTCCATCTACTAAATTTTTAATATATGGACTCATAATTGTAGTGGTACGTTGAATATTTTTTAAAATTTCACATGTCATACATTCAGGGAATGAGACATAAAGTGAAATACTAAAATGACACCTATAATTTTATGTGCACTCCCACCCTTTTTTTTTTACCGAACCTTCCACTATTCATTTTTCTTTTTCACCATACTCTTTCCATCGTTATTTTCCAAAATTTCCTTGAGTACGTTTCTTTTCCAAATTTCCTTGTGTTTTAATTTTCTCAACCTTCCTCGAATTTTTTCTTTCTTTAATTCATACTTTTTCCATCTCCCTTTCCCCAAATTTCCTTTAGTATATTTCTTTTACAAACATCCAAATTTTCTTTAGTATATTTCTTTTACAAACATCCTTAATTAGCAAGAGTATATATATATATATCTCTTGTACACAAAATGTATCATACAATTTAAGTGTATTTTTAAAAAGTTACACAAATTATTACTGAAAAATTGCACCTATTATTATTGAATAGTCATTTTTTTAAAACATTTTCCAATAACATGTGTAATATTAAAAAAATACATTTAAATTGCACAGTGCACAAGCTCCAGTGATTATTAATTTAAAAAATAAAATGAGAGAGCTAAATGCAGGCCACAAGAAGAAACGTATCCTAAATCCAGTCATTATCACTATAAAAAATACGCTATTTAAGGATGAAATTTGCGACGGAAAACACTTTTTGCGATGGATGCATGTCCGTTGATAAAACAGTCGAAGCTAATTTTAACGACGGAATTTTGATGTCCATCGTAAATTTATGACGGCTATATCCTTCGTAACTTAGTCGGGTCAAGATCTGGGCGGGTCGTCACAATTTACGATGGACACTTTTGCATCGTTAATAATATAATTTATTAGATGAGTGTCTCGCATTTTACGCGATTGTTCACAAAATTAATTAATTTAAAATTTAAAATTTTATTGACAAATTATTACATTACTCAATATTATAACATTACCAGCGTAACACTCGCATTTTATGCTTGATTCTTTTTAATATTCTGATTAAAAATATTATTATATAAATCATAATATTTAGTGAGATAAAACACAAATTCATGCTATAAACAATCACACCATATTTTACACATATTTATACGTTGAAGTTCAATATAATATGTTTTAAAATGGATGTACGACAAAATATTTGATATAAAATAAAGATTAATACGAAGAAGTGTTCAATACAAAAGATATAAATTATTTATAATTTTATAATGGCTTAGTGGGTAAGTAAATAAGAATGATGCAAGAGGTGTAAGGTTCAAACTTTAATTATTGTAATTTTTAAAATTAAACTACACATTAAAATGTCACATGGATGCCATATATTAAAGACAAAACCGATAGTAAAATGACACATCATTATCACAAATATATGCACTTTATGAGAATATAACACTTCATCCAAACTTTATAAGAATTTGACACATCATCCAAATTAACTACAACATGGCACATCATCAATTACAACTCCCTATAGTAATATAAGAGATTTACGTAATTAATAGTCCCCGAAATTATTTGCGACGAACACTTGTCTGTCGCAAATCCCGGGCCTACATAAAAATAAAGTGACTCGCGTGGTTCGAGCTCAAGCCCCACCTTTGATATTAGTATTTGGATATGGAGGAGGCGCGTCATTTGTGCACGAGTTTCTAATGTTCCTTTTTTTTTTTGCAATTAATAATATATGTATCCAAATTGAGCCATTTTTATTCATAATTCATCAAATTAATTTATTTTCGTTTCTAATTTGTTTAAAAATATTATGACCAACTAATTTTTTATTTTGTAAAATTATGTATCTCGACAACGCGTATACATATAAATCGTTCATTTGTACGAAATTAATTGTATACGTATCCAAATTGAGTCATTTTTTTGTAAATTATCAAATTAATTCTTTTTCATTTTCAACTTGTTTAAAAAAATATTGTGACCAACTATTTTTTTTATTTTATAAAATTATTTATTTTGACAATGCGTATACGTATAATTCTTTCATTTGTACGCAATTAATTGTATATATATCCAAATTGAGTAATTTATTTTTTCATAATTAATCAAATTAATTTTTTTTTCTAACTTATTTAAATAAATATTGTGACCAAAATTTTTTTATTTTGTAAAATTATTTATTTCGACAATGCGTAAATTTATAATTCGTTCATATTTACACAATTAATTATATATGTATCCAAATTGACTCATTTTTCATAATTCATCAAATTAATTAATTTTCATTTATTTTGTAAAATTATTATTTTTTACGATTTATAAATTAATTGTCTAATAAATATTATATATAGTACTCCCTCCGTCCCATTATTATTTGCACACTTTTCTTATTCGTCCGTCCCAAAATTATTTGCACATTCCAAAAGAGGAAACATTGATTTGCGTGCACATTCACAATAATATACACATATTTACTCATATACCATTACTTTACTCAAAAAATACAATTTCCTTAATATGTGTGCCCTCTTTTGTATGCAAAAAATATTGGGACGGAGGGAGTATAAATTATCCAACAAAAAAATTAAAAAATAAAATTTTCAAAGTATAAATTATAAAAAAATTGTACTTAGAAAAATTAAGTTTGATCATCTCCCTATTCACCGGATAGAAATCAGAGATTATTTCCCTCTTTTTTATCCCCCTCTTCCTCGTTATGGATCGACACAGGTGAAAGCGGCGACAACGGCTCTTCTAGTGGTGGTATAGACGATCCATCCATCATGGAGGAGATATTCTGCATCCACAAGCCAAGTGTCTCTATATGCTTCCGTTGCGCCTCCATGTGCTCCCGCATCCTCCTCTCTTTGTGCGCTGCTTCCTCTACAGGTTCTCCATCTGCTTACATACAGCTGCAAGCTGTCCCTCGATCTCGCTGGGATGAGAGTCGATGGAAGTCTGAGAGGAGGATGAGCTTGATCCACGGAGGATGTTTTTTACGAAACTACCCAACCTAAGGAGCCGTCCCTTTATAGCCTTGACATTCTTGAAGTACAATTGGTTTTGAATATCCACAAAAGATTCTATGTGAGGCTTAGGGTTCGACTCATCCGCCGCTTCCTGAGACTGGTCTGAGAGGCGAGGTCATCAAGCATCTTCCTCTGCAAAATTAATTATACTCTAATTACTAAATGTACTTAAATTTTTTAAAATAAAACTTTTAATATTGAAAAATACTCACATGGATCTCAGTGGTGCGGCCGTAAGTGAACTTCCCAGTCTCCTCGACGAATGGGTGAGCGAGCTGCAATCTCTCAAAATGAGAGGGCTCACGTCCATGCTAGCTCCTGCGACTACAAATAAAATATATAGTAATTAGTATTAGAAAAAATGAATACAAAAATTTAAATTAATACTAAAAGTTTAAAAGTGAAACTTACAAATCATATCGTGCGCTCCAAAATAAATCGAGAACCGTCAATGTCTCGCGACTCCTTCTCTATCAGGGCCGCTATTACGATTCACCTTGTTTTTCGCCGCTTTCTCCTTAAACTCAGGGCTATTCCAGTAATTGAGGAATTGGTTCCAAATGAATAGCCCTTCACTGTCGTTCCCTATAAAGGTGGCCTCCCCATTCTTATACCATTTCTTCCTAATCCTCCAAAGAGTGTCTCTGTATCGTTCGATAATTTTAATACATATGTTCCTCCACATCTGATCATCATGCTCCGGTACTCAGCCACATTCTATTTGCAATTACATTTAAATGTAAATGTCAGTTTATATAATTGCTATTAATAATAACCAGGTGGCTTAGCCCACCTAGCCATTGGGTTCCTCACTGTAGTGAGTGACCCAGGTTCGATTCCCTCTGGGAACAAATTAAGGGAGTTATAAGGTGGCTTGGAGATTTCTTGGAGTATTTTTGGGGCTTGGTGAACTAACTTCTAACCACGAACCATCCAAGATGGCCTTGGACACCTGAGCACTAGCCTCGTGACTCGGAATCCAACTGTAAAATTAAATTTCAAAGTTAGTAAAATAATTAGGTTTTAATAAAAAATTGAGTATAAAATATTTAAACTTACATTGAACCGTGAGACTGAACAGTCATCAGGTTAATGAACAATCGGATACTGGCGGAAGGGGGATGAGCCCTCAAGAGCCTACTATGAGGAGGAGGAGCCCTCATTAGGCTATGAAGAGGGCTATATTAGAAATCTCGACCGAACAAGCGGCGCAACCTCGGGTCTGAGCAGAGTCAATTGTCTCTTCAGGGGCAGACCGACACTGTCACTGCCATCGGGGGCTAACAGTTACTGCCACTGCCTTGTCCACTTATTTGTAACAAAATTTAATAATACTAAAATTAAATATAGTTGAACCTTTGTTGCATCTTGGAAACTGAAAATGGAGACAGTGTGCCTTATTTTCTCAATTACATTAGATTTCAGATTGTTGGACTAATTAGTATTACGAAGATTAATTAACGTAGTAACAAATAAAATTGAATGGGAGAGATATACATTCTCGATCGCATGCCATGCCTTTCTTCATATAGTTGAACCTTTGTTGCATATTGGAAACTGAGAATGGAGACAGTGTGCCCTATTTTCTCAAGTGCCATATGTGGCCACTTTCAATTTTTTGCAGCCTCTCTTAATTAGACTTTTCCTCTCAAGTGGAAAAGGAACGCATGTGACCATCTTCTTACCTCCAATTTTGAGACAAAGACTTGCGAGTAAATTACATTTCCACCCAACCTCCCCTAGCTATAATAATAAAGTGAGATAAAATATAGAGTGAAAATGGTTCATGCATGAACTATTGAAAATTATTAATTATTTTTTCTAAAAAGTATTAGTTATTTTCACTGAAGGGTATTAGTTGTACAAAAACAATTAACGCCCTTCAATAATTAATGTATGAACCAATTTTACTTTATACACACTCATAAAATGATCATCATTAAGGGTGTAATATTAACATGTTTGAGGGGAAAAATTAAAAAAACATAATGTGGTTTTTATTTCTTCTTTAGTTATAAGTCTCACGTGCACTGGATGCACCTGCAATTCAAGCGAACTTTTAAAAAGTTACCCCTAATATTACTGAAAAATTATCTCTGCTATTACTTAAAAATTGCCCTTTATTAAACAAACTAATGGGGTGCTTGGTAAAATGGTAAAGAATGGAATATGTATAGGGATGAAATGTGTATGAAATCATACCCATACCTCACATATTTGAGAGGTATGGTGGGTTCCTCACTTTTAAGGAATTAAAGTTATAATAATGTAATTCCAAACACACACTATAACTTTGATTCCATTCCTTACCCCTCCAAACCTTCTAACCAAACATCACTTTTTAGTGAAAACAACTAATATTTTTTAGTGAAAACAACTAATACACTTTAATTATTAACCCTCTTGTTTGAGATTTGAAAACAATAAGAGTTTTGATTTAGAAAGTATACTTCCTTTACCAATATTTAACTTAGTTGTTAATTTTTTTTTTAAATGTTGATTTGGTTTGCTAATGATTTTTAATTTATTAAACATATGTGAGAAAAATATTTAATTTGATGTAAGTAGAATTTTCTTTTTTAAATATACTTGAGCAATACTTTAATTTGAAATAAATTTATATATTTTTTAAAAGAGTATATATAGAGTGAAATTGATCAATACATGAACCATTAAAGTGTATTAGTTGTTTTCACTAAAAAGTCTTAGTTTGTTTTACTCATACCCTTGTGGTTCATGTATAAATCATTTTCACTCTATACTTTGTGTTTTTAAAAAATGTGTTTGACACTTTTATTTAAGATTTTGAAAAGAAATAATAATTTAGATTTTAAAAAATAATTCAATTGTATAAGCACTATATATACGATTTTAATTTATTTATTAGTATAATGTATTTTTATTTTAAGTATATCTGAAAATAAATTAATAATTAATTATGATATAAAAGACTATTTAAAATAAATTGACGATATTTGAAAATAAATTATGGGTTGGGGGTACGTATACAAATTTTTAGTTAATTTAAACTTTACATTCAAATTTTAAATTTGTTAAAATTATTTTTTGTTTATTTTCAATATATTTAAAAAAAATCAGATACATAAAATGCTCTTATATTCATATCTTAATAATTGATTTTAAAATTTTTAAATACGGGTTAAAATTTTTAATAAAGAATAAAACATTTTTTAAATCTCAATTAATTTGAAGTAATTATTAGTAAGATTTGATATAAGATATGATGGAGATTATATAGGAATTTCTCTAACCATAGTTAATTTAGATAAGTTAATTTCAATCAATTTATGGCATGTGTCAAAAATCTAACGGTGTAACATGAGATATTACACCATTGTGTTACAGGAGATCCCGTCCGCCCAAGCTCAATTTCAAAATTTCAATCATCTTCTTTGTGAGGTTTTAAATTCTCGTATTTCATTTTTGTATTACCAAAAATTATATAATACAACATACTTTTACAGTACAATAAAAAATGATAGTGCAACAATGATGTCTTAGTATACTATAGTACAAAAAATAATACTATGGTACAACAAATAATACTATGGTACAACATATAATACTATGGTACAATGTATAATACCATGGTACAACATATAGTACTTTGGTTCAATACATTCGTATGCACATCCCACTATTTGTAAGTCTCACAAGTGTAGATCATCAATGAAAACTCAAACTTTTTCTTCATCTTTCTGCGCCATTTTCTCTTCCAGCCATAGCCTGCTATCCATCCAACTCCTTGTCCTTGTAACTGCAAATTTCGAATTTATTAAATATAATAAACACGAAAATATTTACAATCTAATTTATTCGGATTAAACCAAAAAATTTGTGTGCGGGTTGACTAACTTTATATTTGGTCCTCTGATTCTTTTCTTAAGAATTGACTTTGACTTGATTCTGGATTTTTTGGAGACTGGTCTGTAGCCAAATTTTATCTGATGATGATGAAGAAATTAATTCGAGGGCGTCGAGCCGTGTTTCGAATTAATTGTTAATGCTGAAGATTCTGTGGAGGGAGACGCTAGGTCGTTGAGTCCACGAAGAAGCTGATGTTGGAACGGTGGAGGTAGAAGTTGAGTCGTTGAGTCCACGAAGAAGTTGATGTTGGGTTTTAGAGGCACGAACACCATATTCGGCGCAGCGGAAGATTACTATTCACCAACAACGAATCTCAAACATGGTTGTATAACATAACAATTAAAGGATAAATAACGATATATAAATCCTTACATCGATTTGTACGCGGAATCCTCAACTACGGTATCCACGTAACGACTTTCTACCAACCCTGTCACTTCAGGGGCAGACCGACACTGTCACTGCCATCGGGGGCTAACAGTTACTGCCACTGCCTTGTCCACTTATTTGTAACAAAATTTAATAATACTAAAATTAAATATAGTTGAACCTTTGTTGCATCTTGGAAACTGAAAATGGAGACAGTGTGCCTTATTTTCTCAATTACATTAGATTTCAGATTGTTGGACTAATTAGTATTACGAAGATTAATTAACGTAGTAACAAATAAAATTGAATGGGAGAGATATACATTCTCGATCGCATGCCATGCCTTTCTTCATATAGTTGAACCTTTGTTGCATATTGGAAACTGAGAATGGAGACAGTGTGCCCTATTTTCTCAAGTGCCATATGTGGCCACTTTCAATTTTTTGCAGCCTCTCTTAATTAGACTTTTCCTCTCAAGTGGAAAAGGAACGCATGTGACCATCTTCTTACCTCCAATTTTGAGACAAAGACTTGCGAGTAAATTACATTTCCACCCAACCTCCCCTAGCTATAATAATAAAGTGAGATAAAATATAGAGTGAAAATGGTTCATGCATGAACTATTGAAAATTATTAATTATTTTTTTTAAAAAGTATTAGTTATTTTCACTGAAGGATATTAGTTGTACAAAAACAATTAACGCTTTTCAATAATTCATGTATGAACCAATTTTACTTTATACACACTCATAAAATGATCATCAGAAGGGTGTAATATTGACATGTTTGAGGGGAAAAATTAAAAATTTCACATGTCATACATTAAGGGAATGAGACATATAGTGAAATACTAAAATGACACCTATAATTTCATGTGCACTCCCACCCTTTTTTTTTACCGAACCTTCCACTATTCATTTTTCTTTTTCACCATACTCTTTCCATCGTTATTTTCCAAAATTTCCTTGAGTATGTTTCTTTTCCAAATTTCCTTGTGTTTTAATTTTCTTTACCTTCCTCGAATTTTTTCTTTCTTTAATTCATACTTTTTCCATCTCCCTTTCCCCAAATTTCCTTTAGTATATTTCTTTTACAAACATCCAAATTTCCTTTAGTATATTTCTTTTACAAACATCCTTAATTAGCAAGAGTATATATATATCTCTTGTACACAAAATGTATCATACAATTTAAGTGTATTTTTAAAAAATTACACAAATTATTACTGAAAAATTGCACCTATTATTATTGAATAGTCATTTTTTTAAAAACATTTTTCAATAACAGGTGTAATATTTTAAAAATACATTTAAATTGTACAGTGCACAAGCTCCATTGATTATTAATTTTAAAAATAAAATAAGAGAGCTAAATGCAGGCCACAAGAAGAAACGTATCCTAAATCCAGCCATTATCACTATAAAAAATACGCTATTTAAGGATGAAATTTGCGACGGAAAACACTTTTTGCGACGGATACATGTCCGTTGATAAAACAGTCGAAGCTAATTTTAACGATGGAATTTTGATATCCATCGTAAATTTATAACGGCTATATCCTTCGTAACTTAGTCGGGTGACTTGAACCGGAAATACTAACTTTCTACTAGTAGTTTCCCCGCAAGCGTACGGGTTCACTGTATATAAGTAAGTATAGCGACCAAATATATCTTACCCAAGGGAAGAAATGTATGCGAACAGATCCCCGAAGATCTACGCGTCGAAATTAATATGAGTGTATATTTTTGGTTTTTTTTAAGTAAATATAATCTAAATTAAATTACTCTACGAATTCAAAAAGGAAAATTAAACTAAGAACGTAGAAGTGTATTTCGAATATGTGATGGTGATGCTTAGGATAGGAATTCCTACGTATACTAACAGAGCAGGTACATAATCAAGATAACCGTGACGTGCAAGAAATAACCTAAGTAAAAGATTGTAAGATGAAAGCTCAAGAATTCAAACCCTAATACTTTATCCTAACAATCGACTTCACTAATCCACTAACAAGTTAATAGATAGTGCTTAATTAACGAGACCCTAATTTAACTAAGGTGATGCGGTCGTCCTCCCTAGATAAACCGGTAGATTAATTAACTCTTTCTAAACCCTCTCATTAAGTCTACTAGCTGTTAAAGAGTGATAAGGTCGTCCTCTCTCGAACACTTTTCGAACGAAATTCAAAGGTAAAGTTAAGATTGGTTTTAAGAATTCATTAATTAAGAGAATTAAAACTAAACGTCACGAATTACCCTAATTACGTACCCACATCCTACTTCTACGAGTTAATCATACCCTAAGCATGCAAGGGTTTTAGCTAGACATGGTTTTAACAAAGACAAATACAATTAAAGAAGTAACGAACATAAACATGATGATTTGAACTAAGAAATTATTAAACATAAACTAGGGTTTAAAGAAATAAATGCTAAGAAATGAAATTAGATTGATAAATACAAAGTCTCAAGTGTTTAACGTCAACGAGCTAATGAAGAGAAACTAAAAATCGAAAACAAACTAAGAATTCGTAAGAAAACCTCGATTACACGTGAAAATTAAGCTTGCTCGTCTCTTCCTCCCTCTCTCTCTCTCCAAAAACTAACTCTAAAGTGATGTGGTATGAAGTGGTATCCAAAAACATGTTCGGGACGAGTATATATAAGCATCGGGCCGAATCGGGAACTCATGGGCCGAAAAATGAATCTGAAAGCAAAAACATGAAAGTGCTCGAGCAGCACTCGCTCGAGCGGGGGCGCTCGAGCTGTATAGGTCGAATGCATCAAGGGCTCGAGCTGGTCGAGTGGCCAAATTATTCTGCATGTTTCGAGCGCTCGAGCAACATGCTCGAGCGATGGCGCTCGAGTTGCTCGAGTGGTAGAAATTCTCTGTAAGTTTTAGGTGCTCGAGCAACATGCTCGAGCGTTAGTGCTCGAGTAGCTCGAATGGCAAAAGTTCTCTGGACAATTTCGGTGCTCGGGCAACATGCTCGAGCGGTGGCGCTCGAGTGACTCCACTGAGTGGCTCTCCTTCTTCTACAACTGATACTTTTCTTCACGCGCACTAATACCGTTCGTATTTCTTCGATATCTTCTCATCCTGGCATCCGTTTGAGTCGATTCAAAGTCCTATGAACTCCGTTTTTTGCCCTCGATTCACTTATGAGCATCAAAGAGACAAATTCATCAATGTGTAGAAAATAGTACTCAATTGACTCTAAATACTCAATAAAATCGACCAAAACTAGGGCATTTCTAGCTACGAATCATGACAGTTTCACGCCTAATCAACCCCCCAAACTTACCATATTGCTTGTCCTCAAGCAATGAAATAATAAGTCAAGTGAAATTATTAGAAATGAGTCATAGAACCAAACCATGCAAGTAATCGAGCTCAAGTTTCAAAGATCGATCACACGTATACTAACTCACCCCCCTTCATCATACTCATGCAATAACAACAAGAAACACCAAGATCAAACATGGATGTGCACTAAACGATGTGTTTCACTCCCTCACAAGTGTATATCAATAATACGGGACTCACTCAAACAATCAATCACGCATATCGGCAGCCATAGGCTTGTAAGCACTCTCAACTTCGACCATACTCTAGAAATCAATGCCGAATCAAAAAGGACTTTTCTCAAGGTTGTAATGTAGGCTCTTTGGACAGGTGGGATAACAATATGGATAAGTGACTTAAGTGAATGGAGAATAGAAACTCAAACTTTAGTACTTCGAGATTAGGAACAGAATACTTCAAACATTTTCAATCAACACACTTTCAATTCCAATACTCTCAACACTTCAAATTTTTTTCTAACTCATTTCACTTTTTTCAATCACTTTACTTTTTTTTTCACACAAACATATGAGCTCATTTTTTTCTTTTGCTCATTCTCAAATTCTTTTGTTCTTTCCCACAACTCATATTCTTCATCACACCTTCTTCTCATTATCACTCGAGCAATCACAAATCTCCTTTTTCAACTCAAATCGATCCCTTCACATTCATACTTTTTCTATTCTCCACTCAAATTGGGACAAAAAGGCTTAGGAACTTGGAATAGTATTTAAATGTGCTAGCAAATAAAATAGACTTAAGGCTCAAACTGGCTAACAAGGGATAAATGTCATTGGTAGGGAAAATTTTGGCTAAGTGACTCAATCAAATCAAAGATGGTCTAAGATCACATTCGGCATATCAAACTAGACACAATCAAGAAGTGAGAGTACACACAAGTTCTAGCATCCTCTAAGGTAACGACTCACTCAGAAACGAAGAGATCAATTCATGTATCAAAATCTCAAAAGGCTCAAATCTCACGGCTTTCACATCCATGCTAGCCCTAGTGAATTCTCACTTTCATCACACAAGTACTCAAAAAGGAAAACTTGTGAGTATACTAGTTTTCTCTCAAATCAACTTTCACTCCCTTACACAATAAAATTCCTAACTTACTCTCACAACTTAACTCTACTCACCAAGTCATACTCAAGAATCAACAATAAGCAAGTGGTACGAGTTAATAAGCGTAAAATAAATCAATCATCACATCAATCCATAATAAATCGTACCCCAACAGTTTTAAAATGCTTCCAATATGTAGTACCCCTAATTTTCTAGAAAAGTATTTCGAGATACATGCATCATGCAAGATTTGCAAGTTTAATTCAAAGTTATTTTATGTTGTAAAATTATGTCATCAAATTATTACAAAGTTATGATATGTTACGACCTTGATTATACATTTTCTTAAAAGGTACGACCACCATTACATTGACATGACTATTTCAAAGTTCAACACATGTATACATCATTTTAGTACTAATTTTCGAGGACGGAAATATTTTTAAGAGGGGTAGAATGTAACACCCCTAAAAATATCAAGTTTTTATTTATTTTGAAAATACTTTGAAATGTTCATTTTTGAATAGAGAGAGTGTGTTCATGTGATATATATGCAGATGTTGTTGTTGTTATTATTATTATTATATTATATATCTTTTTGCTATTATTTTCAAAAGTAAAAGGTTTTAAATATGTATATATATGCATATGTATCCTTGTATATGTGTATATAAATATATTAGTATATATATATGTTTTTAAAAGGTCACACATGTATTTATTGTTTGGTTAATTAATATTAATTATTAAATTAAAAGTTATCTTCTATTTAGCCTCGTTTCTCTCGAAAATTAGTTAATATAATTTATGAATAACGTTATTAATATGTAGTCGAAAGTCTCTCTTAATTATTGGAAGAATTATCACGATTTCTTCATGGTTTTCTTTTTATCATATTTCACACATGTTAAAAACCTAGTGTCTTTAATTTTGACACTAATTTTAATTCTCATTATTGATATTCATTTTTATTTAATTCTCATAATTATTATTAATATTCTTATAATTGTCATTAATATTTTCATTTAATTCTCATAAATTTATAAATTATTATTAAAATACAAGATAAATATCTTATTAAGTGGTTTCATTTATTCTTTCTCCTAAAGAAGAAGTCAACACGTTTTTTTTTATATTTATTAACATTGCTTAAAATTTGCTCTTAATTCCCTAAAAAAAAAAAACAGCCAAGAATCTCTCAGTAGAGTTATCTACACTCACGCAACATTACTCTAGCCCATGACTTCACGGATTGATGATTTTATTCCTCAAACTCTTTACTACCCAATTTCTCACCAAAATAAACAAAGAACTCATGCTACTACCTCAAGGCAATTGTTACAAATTTCTATTTTAATATTTACTATCCAAATATCAAGCTTGGGACATATCATTGTAGAGTACGTCCTTTTGAAAAGTTCGGTGTTCGTCTCATCTGTTCTCCATTCGAGTGCGGTAAGAAATTTATTTTGTATCCGCTATTATTTTATTCATTCGCAAATTATATAAAATCTTGTTTTCCTTCTACAGAAAGTATAAGAGTTGTGTGCACCTCATGATTGAATAAAGTTTTGCTTTTCTACTTATAATTTGTTATGAACTTTTGGTATTGATAAAAGTGATTTATAAAATATTTTACTTGTTCTTCATTTGAATTAAAACTAAGAATCAACAATACTTATCTCCTAGGGAATCTTCTTGAATATCTATGTTGTCATAGGTAAATATCTAGTTTGGATTATATGATTTCATGGTTACTGGATAGCTATAATTTTATTTCTAATTTTCCTACTATTGTTATTATTATTATTATTATTATTATTTTCTTTTACTATGGGTACTTATATTATATATATATATATATATATATATACACACTAAATAATTAAGTATGGTTTGGTCGAAACCATCACAGAGGGAGTTTACTAATGCCTATTCATTTATTTTCAAATTTTATTTCTCTTATATTTTTCTTATAAAAGAAAAGGCATTTGTATCAACATCCTTACTATTGTTTCTAATCATTTTCCTTTCGGAAGAAGTTGTAAAAGTGGAAGCCACAAGTTCATTCCCTCATATTTAGTTGTAGTATTAATCTTATTAGTTTAAATTTAAATTGAGAATTTTCTTTTCAATTAAATTATCACTATTCATTTTTCACACCTAACGTTTTCAGTATTTTCGAATTTAATCCCTAGACATGTATTAAATTTAGTTGACTATGTTAATTGTCATTTGCTAGTTTATTTGTTAAAATATGCTAATTAAAGGTATATCATTATTAATGCAAGGCGAGGACAATTACGAGGACTAAGTTTGTTTGGGGCTCCTACTTGTTGCTACTCATCTTAATTGTTTAAGAAGGTGGGGAATTTTGACGAATCTAAACCCTACAGTGGTTAGTAGGGTATTTGTATGTATTTATTGTTAAATTATTTATGTGAATTATGTGAGATGCATGTTTTTATATGTGCATGCAATAGCCAGGGATCCTTATGTGGTCCGAGACCGACGGGTCTTCGGTTTAATCCGCAGTGCTCCATTTACGGTTGAGAATACCAGAGTGCTTATCAGGCTCTGGGAAGGCTCACAAACATTTACGCGTGGGAATACCGGGAGTGCCTTTAGGCCCTGGGAAGGTCCACGAAACATTCACGTGTAAGAATATCTTGATCTGAAAAGGTCTTGAGAAGGCTTGCAAATATTTACGCGTGGGAATGCTGGGTGTGCCTATTAGGCCCTGGGAAGGTCCACGAAAATTCATGCGATATATTTATTTAGCTTGTTATTTCAAAGTACTATTGACAAAGTTATTATGGCAAAGTTTCATGTGAATTACAATTTGGTCTGTATTTTCTTGTTGTTTATAATTTCATTTAGATTTGAATAATTTATTCCCACTGAGTGTGCTTGCGTACTCATCCCATTTTAACATTTTTAGAGTGCGCAGCGGAATAGTGGAGAGGCGATGGATGATGATCCCTCAAGTGAATTTATAGATATTTTATGAAAAAAAAATATTAGTTCATTTATTAATTAAGTTTTTCCAAGTTAAACTCTAAATAGTTATATTTTACTTATGAAATACAATTTTAAAGTAATATTCAAGTCTTCCGTTGTTTGGCAAGTATTTTTATTAATTGGAGATAAATTCCATGTCTTATTTTATTTAAATTTTTAGTTCACGCCTTTTTATTCGAAAGTATTCTTGTGATTCGGTAAAATTTACTATTTCAAAAATTGGGGCGTGACACAATACAATCCCATAAATCAACTAAACACTCAAACAAGGCAGTTCACACTCCAAAAACAAGAACTAAGGAACGAAAAGAAAAGAAAAGATAAGAAAAAGGAAACAGAAACTGGGGAATCCCCATGATCCCCAGGCATTAGGAGGTGGTGGCGGGTGGTAGCTCGGGTGATCCGATCCTAAGTGGGAGACGAAGAGTGCCTCCATCCATTTTCTCAAATCCGAAACTTCTGATCGGACCTCTTGAAACTCCCCTCGCACACTCGTAGCGTCCGTGTACCACTGATTTTGCGTGTTGCGAAGCTGCGTAACCTCGGTTCGCAGATCTTGAATATCAGTCCTCATCCCATCCCACTGAATTTGGGTTGGGTACCACGACTCGGGAGTAGACACTTCAGGTGCCTCAACCTCCATCTCTTGAGGTTCTTGACCTCCTCCACCAATGTCGGCCTCTTCTTCTGTTGGAGTTATACGTGAAAGTATGCTTTTACTTTGTATAACTCGTGTATCAAACACTTGTTTATGAGAATAATTCTTTTATCGCATTTGCTTTAGATATGATTGAATGTTGAATATTTATTGCAAACCGTTCAATATATAGTACATGTTACATTGTAGTTAATGTGGTGATACCCGATCACGGAAGACAACATTAACAGTTTACTTGTAACTAAACGTACATTTTCACGGCCTAGGTGGAATTGAACAATCCGCCGTGAAAGGTCGATGTGTAAGGCTCAGATTGGTCTGTCTTGACTAAGAGATTGCACTAGCACATTTAGTATGTGTTGAAGAGGTCCTACAGCGAGGAGAAATTCTTCTGTTCTGAAAGGTGAAGAATTAGACCTCAGTGGTTGTTGATTTCTTAATCTCCGTCCCTTAAATAGGACCGTGTGTGCTTAGTAGTTACTGCTTTGATTCATGTTGGGTGAGAATCATTGTGACTTCGAACTTTGTGTCTTGGGCAGTAATATTAATCATACGACGGTTGCTAAGATTTAATACGGAGAAACGCGTGCGAGTACGGCTCGTGTGATTAGTCCCCTTGGTGGGCTCAGAAGTTTTATTGTACCAAATCTTGCAAGTGAAGAATTAGTTTCTTCGGTACGAATAATAATGTTGAGCTGTCTTTACTCCAAGGTGAAAGATGTTAATTAATTTAGAGCTATTCAGAAGCTTAATTAATTAATGGACTTGATAATCTTAAACGCGGGAAATAATAACCGGGAGCCCATATTATCGTAATATGAATTAAGATGGATAGTGCAATATTAATTTATTAGTGGTAATAATTAATATTAATGGGCTGAATTATATTGGGGCTCAATATTGAAATTCAGAAGTCCATTAGGAGGTCCAATCTTAATTCTCCTTAAGGCCCCTCAAGTAGCCCAATTAAGTAGCCCAATAATGATAAGGTGATTAAAATAAAAAGAAAATAATATGCTGATTTTTTCCTTTAATTTTCGAAAAATACATGATAAGGAGGAAAAAGATTTTGTTGATTTTCTTGGAAAGATATTATGCAAGATATGTATTCTAGGAATACAAGAATATCTCATATATTCAAGAAGATCCAAATCTTGGATTTTCTCCATGTAAATTTCGAGAGTTGCATATTTATTAGGAGAGTGAGATTTTTGTGGAATATTTTATTATGGAGAAAAGAATATATGAGATATATTCAAGATTTCTTAGAGATTAAGAAAAGATTTTCTCCATGCCCATAAAATCTCTACGAATTTCGGTCACCCCCCTTTATAAATAGGAGATGATTATTTCATCTCAAGGTATACAATTCCATGTGTTGGAAAAATCAAGAAGCATAGATATTTTTCTTTTTCCTTAGTTATTAAATTGCTTGAAAGCGTCTCCCACCGGCGATCAAGTGAGGTGAAAAGGGAAATACTTGAGAAGGCTTTGGGTTGATAGAACGTAATTTCAAGTGTCCCGTATATCCAAAGGCCATTACTACGAGAGGTACGTTAATCGCATATCTACTTGTTTAATTCCGCCTAGTTAAATATGTGAAATTAATTTAGCATGCATGATGATAATTAGTTGTTGGAATTATTATTTGAATTAATTAGGATTAATTCATGATAGTAATAATTGTATTTAAATTCATATTTAAAGTTCATCCCGAATAGATTCCGGGCACCCCTATATTTTCCCAACAACTGGTATCAGAGCCACGGTTTCGGGCTCTGAATTTTGAATTGGAATTTAAATTGTTGAACATTAAATTTGAAATTGGATAGTAGAATTGTTAGATCTTTTTTGCAGGTATCCAATTGTCATGGTTTTTAATGTTGTTAATTTCATGCGTGTGAATTAATTTGTTTTTTAATTCGATTCGTTCGAATTCGTTTTTCTCGTGAGAAAATCCACGAGTAGATTAGTTGTTTTTATTTTGATTCGATCATTGTAATAGACTAGTCTAGATCTAGTATTTATTTTTTTGTAAAAATAAATTGTAACCGGATCGTGACGAAGAACGAAGAATTAAAAACGGCGTACCCGGACGACGCATGCAAGGGTGGAGCGTGTATGGAGGTAAAATCATGCAAGGGGTGAAGAAAACGAGGACGAACGGCGAAAAAAACGGCGCACGGGGGTGCACGGCGCACGCCGTGCGCAACGGGCGCACGGCGCCGCGCGCATGGCGCGCGCGCGCCTCTGCAGCGCCTCGGGGCGCCTCGTGTGCGCCTCGGCGCGCCTCCGTGCAGCGCCTCGGGTGCGCCTCGGGGCTGCGCTTCGGCGCGCCTCGGGCGCTTTTCCAGCGCTTTTCGGGCCGGGAAGCGCGCGGGCCCACTTCGTGGGCCGACGCGCGCTGTATCTCAGGCCGTGGAATTTTTTCGGTTCGTGTTTTTTTTCCGCGTGATTTTAAACGTCATCCCGAACCCCAAACGATGCTGTTTTTGAAGAAGTGTTGCTGTTCGAGTGGGAGCACGTCGAGACGAACGTCGGAAAGCAACAAGGACGATTTTTCACATCAAGACGTGAAGAAATTAAACCGTGACAATTGGATTTGAGTGCTCCAATGTGTTTAATTTTTGTTTTGATGGATGTTTTATTTCGTGCACTTATTATTATTTGTTAATATGTGTTTGCATGAATTTGATTGTCCAAGAAAAACCTTACTTTCGAAAATTACTAAGTATGTTTTTATAATCGCAATTTTATTCCGGATATTAAAATTGGATTAATTTGACCTCCATAATTTATTTATTTGTGAAGTTCTTTTGGAATACATTTCCCCCTCGGATCGGCCAAAAGAACGGATTTCACATGAATAAATTCCGAAAGGATGATTGTGGATTATTACTAGTGGCGGTATTGACCCTCACCACGAGTGGCTTGCTCAAAGCGAAATAATAATCCTGTATTTAATTATGGTTATTACTTAGGCATAGGAAATTGATATTAACTTACTCCCCTCGGAGTCCCTGTCAGTTTCTATGTGGTCAAAGTGGGAGCCAACTATTAATTTTGAATTAAGGATTTGTAACTTTTAAGTTTGTGATCCGCTTGAATGTATTTAAATGTATAGACCACCCCTCGTGGCGCATTTAAATTGTTTCGAGATGTTGGCTGATGCATAATTATATTTTTTTTAAGGTTTCAATATAATTGATGTGATCGAATTATGTGATAATTTCATATTTTTCTAGATATTGATATGAATGTATGTTTTATTCTCATTTCATCATGTCGCAACCTTTTGATCCACTGTTTAATATACTTAAAGTTAATAAACTTTTTGGAGAGAATTATATCGATTGGAAAAGTTTTTTTTTAAATTGGTCCTTACTGCACGAAAACACAATTGGGTTATTTATGTTAATATACCCGGCAAGCCTAATGATAAGTCAAGCAATGGGAAGAGGCAGTTTATGATCGGAAGCGTGACAATGAATGAAGTGCATCATCTTGACATTTCTGTCTGAGGATTTGAGGCGCGTTCATGAAGACATTGTATCCGCTGTTGAAATCATGGAACACCTTGAAGAGATGTTTTCACATCAGAATCCCATGACTAATCAGTTCACCAAACATGACTCGGTCAAGTTGGAAATGGTGGAAGGAACGCCCGTGAGGGAGCACGTTCTCGAGATAATGGCATACCTTAACAAGTTGGAAGTACTTGGTGCGGATTTTGATTGATTTCATATACCATTCCCTACCGAGAAGCTTTGAGTAGTTTCATCTGAACTATCAGATGAATGAACGGACAAGTCGTTTGCCCGAGCTCTTGCAAGCTTTAGTTTCGGTGGAGGTGATAATGGAGCACCAACCTAGTGCTATGGTGGCTAATGGTTCGTCTACCTCTTTTGGTCCCAAGGGCTATTCATTTGGAATGAGAATCACCTAGTGATAAACTTCCACCATGAGAGTTGCTGAATGCTCCCACTAATTCTTTGTCATGTTGCCTTGACAAATCATCAGTCTCTATGTTAATTCGTGGTTCTTGAATCTCTTCAAGTTCTATCTTCTTACAGCTTTGTTCCTTAAAAGCATACTCGTCTTCTAGGAACTTAGCTTGCCTAGAAACAATCACTGTTTGTTTCTCCGGTAGATAGAAGTGATATCCTCTTGTCTCCTTTGGATATCCTACAAAATAATCATTTTCACCTTTGGACAAAATCCAATTCAGAATGTAGATTGAGCTTTGTAATGCGTATCCCCATAAGAATGTTGGAAGAGAGAAAAAACTCATCATGGACCTTACCATGTCAAACTAGGTTCGGTTTCTCTTTTCGGACACACCGTTCATCTGAGGTGTTCCGGAAGGAGTCCATTGTGACTGGATCCCATGAAGCTTCAAGTAATCCATGAATTCATGGCTAAGGTACCCACCTCCTCGATCCAATCGAAGAGTCTTTATACTCTTACCAAGTTGTTTCTCTACTTCTGCCTTGTACCCCTTGAACTTCTCATACAATTCGGATTTATGTTTAATAAGATACACGTATCCGTACCTTGAGTGATCGTCGGTAAAGGTGATGAAGTAGTCAAATTGACCCCTAGCTAGAGTGGGCAATGATCCACAAACAACGCTGTGAATCAACTCTAGAACTTCTTTGGCACGCACCCCTTTCCCAAAAAAAGGTTTATTGATCATCTTGCTCATGAGACAAGATTCGCAATCACCATAAGACTCTAAGTCAAATGAGGTTAAGTAGTACAACTTTCTCAACCTTGCGATTCTTTTCTCGTTTGCATGATCAAATCTACAATGCCACAAGCAAGTTGGGTTTCATGATTACTAAACTTGAGTCATCCTACTTTGTATATTAAGAACATCATGTCCATAACTCAACAAATGCCTAATAGTTTGAACTATTAGTGAACATGTTTATCTTAATAACAACCATACTTGTTCTAGCAGCTAAAACACCTTGTGTTTTCTTCTCGGTTGCTAGAACCTTATAGTCTTTCTTCCAATGCCCCTTTCTATTGCAGTGGGGCACACATCCTTATCAACCCACTTGTACTTTTGAACTCCGCCTTCAGGAAGTTGGGCTAGGAGCCCTTAGCCTTACTCCTTCGCTTCTTCTCGCCTTTCGGGTCAGAAGAAGTAGAAGCACTCACCATGAGCACGAAATTTTCCTTAGCAGTGGAAGACTCAAAAGTTTTAAGCATGTTATGAGGCTCTGGCATCGTCGCTTCCGTCTTCTTCATATTAAATTTACTACGAAACTAGAATATGAATCGGGGAGCGACTTGAGGATAGCACATGAGGTGAAATTTTCCCTCCTTTCGCTAATCGACATCTGAACATATCTCTCATCACTTCATAAATCTTAAAAGAGATCTAGAATCAAAGAGATCCTTCAGACGCTTAAGCATCTCGAAGGGATCCATTTTCTCATGTTGCCTTTGCAATTCGGGATTCATGCCGAGCAATCATAACATAGAACTGGGAAGCATCATCTTGATGCTTCTTTTGAGCTGTAACGTCAAACGCTGCAGCCTCAACTGAACCAGCCTGGGGGTAAAGGGATTATCGTGTCTAACACATACTCAATCTCTTCTTGCCTTAGTACCAAACACACGTTTCAGTGTCAGTCCAAAAAATTTGGCCCAGCCAATTTGTTCGTTTCCAGAACATTTCTCAATGATAAGTTATTCATTTCAACAATTCTAGAGAAATAAATTAAAACGGGAATTAAACACATAATTCCTATGATCAATATTCAGCAATCAAAATAAACATGGCCTTTTAATTTATTTTGTCTCCATTATTTTCACATACTCAACGACCTCATCGGAAGAGTACGAATTTATATCTAATATAAATTGTAATGGACTAGGATCCACATTCCTACTATTACAATGACTGCTTGGGCTGAACATTGCAACAACAGAACTGGTAGGTCTCTAAACCAATTGCCTCACGCAATTCCTAGTTGATTGAACCTAGTTCAATCGGATGTCACCTAATTCTCGTTTCCCTGCTTGGACTGGTGAAACAGAATTAAGTTGATTTACAACCATTAAGCGGCGACAAACATGTCCCTATAAAAGTCCCGTTAGATGTAGATCCGAGTAAAAGACTTGGGCCTTAAATACTCATTGGAACGAAATCTCCGGTTTACTTTTAATTTTAATGGAAGACATCATTCAATTTAATGAAATACCATATATTAGTGAGGATCATTTTAAAAGGCGGGGTATTAATTGCTTAATCGAGATCCAATGATAACTACGTCACATTTGAGCAATTATTGGGCGCCGCCTACCCAAACATGATATGCGCGGACAAATATATATTGGGCGCCGTCTACCCAAAAAATTAATACGGTCCGACAAATATTGGGTGCCGCCTACCCAAATTAATGCGGGCTATATAACTAAAAATGTAAATATCGATTCACATAAGCAGTTATACAAGTGGGGAACAATTAATCAAGTTCTCATACTTTATTTCAAAATTTAAATTTGCATAAATAAAGCATATATTAAATATTTAGAACATAAATCAAATAAATATGCAAAATATCTAATAACATGCAAATCTAATAAACGTGCTTAACAATTAACTATTCGTAGGTTAAATATTGCTAAAATTAGAAATCCCAACAAGCTCCAAGCTTTTGATCAATTTCTAAAGTCCTTTTCAAAATTATTTTGCCCAAAATTATTTTATTAAAATTTTCAAAATTTGGTCCAACCAAACAGCCCTTAGTAGTAATATCCAAAAAAATTCAAAATTTTAGCCAAAGACAAACATGCCTTAAGCCAGTTTTTAGATTTTAATGTAATTTAGTCTGGCCAAACATGGCATAATATTTCTGAGTTTTTTTTTTTTTTTTTTTAAATGGGCTGATTTTTAATAAAGGGGCACTTACAGTTGGGTTAGTTTATTAAGGATTTATTGCAGCAAAGTATGTTACTTTTTGTAAATTGCTGTGGGGTTATATTTTGTGTTAAAATGACATTAATAACCTTACTTTCCCAAACCTCCTCCATCAACTCCCGTCTGCAAAATATGGGGAGTTGTCAAATCAGTCACTATTAATTAAGTAAACACACAATAACTTTACCATCTAAAAAATCTCTTTGCTTTATTTTTTCCACTTCATTTATGTTCATCGGAAATTACAAACGGTGGGGGAGAAAGTAAGAGAAAAAAATTCAGAGACCATCCAAGTTTCGACAACCATTTCATCTCGCGAGGCTCCGTGTTGCAATTTAGGTATGTAAAGAATGGATTTTTTGCAAATTTCTTTTCGTCTACAACATAGTATGATCTGGTTCTGGAATACCTAATTTAGGAAACTGTGTCATACCATTTTGGCTATTTTTTAGGGTTTTGTTATAATCTTTTAACAAATGCTCTGCTTTTTTAATTACAGAATAAATTTTGACAATGGCACGAGGAAGAAAGAATGGTTTGAGAATTGAGGGTTCTGTTGAGTTAGAAAGATCGAAATCCCGTCAAAAGCTAAAGAGGAAAATGGATACAGTATGTCCTGTAGACAAAGGTAAAGTTTTTATTACACCTTTTCAGATTACAAACATGCTATATTAGAAATTTGCGGCTGAAATCTGTAAGAAATAGTTCTCATAGTATTCTTTTTCATCTTCCGTGTGGAAATAGATCAACTAAAGTAATTTTGTTGTATATGAAGATAATAAAGATGGTTTACCCGTATAGTATTAATTTTTGGTAATCTGTACAAACAGTTTACCTAGATTATTTTTGTTGTCCCTTCATGTTAATCCTCCGTCGAAAACTTTTGTAGTCTAGGTAATTTTTAGTGTCATTTCTTTACTTTAATATGATTAAATAGTCTCTTTCGAGATTTTTAAGGTTTATTTTTTGCTAAAAATATTAAACCTTGTTGAAGATACTTATCGAATTTTAATATATTTCTTTACAAAACTTAAACAGAGGCTTATAGGAAAAGATTGCGTAGTAATGAAGAACAAAAGAAACACAAAGGTATGGAATACCATTTTCTATATGGATTATGTTTAATATATATACTTCTTCACAACCGTATATTTTTCTGTTTTACATATTAGGAAAAGCGATAATGGTGACAGAAATAGAGTCTTCCGATACAGGTATTAAGTTAGGATAGGGAGAGAATAATGTTTTTAATTGGTATGGTTTTGATTGAATGTATTGGATAAAGAATACATTGTGTTTATATATTTTACAGATGATACTCGATTGGAATGTGGCAAAAGAAGAAGAAAACCAAGAAAAAGAAAGATAAGGGTAGAAGGTATTTTAATTTAATATTTTAAATATTAGAGACATTTTGTTGGGTTACTGTAAATGATATTATTGTTTTTTTGGTTAGATAAAAAATATAAAAATGAGGGATTGTCAAGGGATGTTTTCTTAGACGTGTCAACTTCAGATGGCAGCGATGGGGATGATGAAATACCTCGAAACAGTTTTGGTCAGTGATGCTTTTATTCAATCTTATTGTATTAAGTTTGAAATTATAGTAAAAAAAAGTTAATTTGAAACAATTTTATAATAATGTTTAAACTCAAAAGAAAATTTTTGAATTATGGATTTGTTAGGGAGCGTAAAGTTGAAAGAGAAAGTTACTTATTACAGAAGCAATTTGGTTACATGTACAAAGGAATTGCAGCAACTACGGTTAACTGAGAGCCATCTCAAGGAGATACATAGGACACCATTTTGGATCTTATTTAATGCAATGATTTGTGTCAACTACAAAATTGTTAAGAAAACTTGGTACAAAAATGAGGATGTTATTAGGAAAATTCTTAAGACTTTTGATAGATCTACGAACAGCTTTATGGTAGGTGGGGAGAGATTTAAAATATCTAGCCTAGATGTTATGCTTATTATGGGAATTAGAGGTGGTTCTAGGCAAATTCCATTAAAGTTGATTGAGTATGAGGATCCACCATGGGTAAAACGTTGCTTTGGACAAGAGTTTAGAAGTACTAAGGGGACTTATGTACTGACAAAGAAAAGATTGTATAAGAAACTTGTTGAAACAATCAAAATTGGAGATGAGACATCTGATTGTGATGTGGCAAGATTGTTACATTTATATATGTTGGGTTCTTTACTTGTTCCTCGTCGGAATTCTTCTGTTCCGTGGCATTACTCTGTTTATCTGGAGAGGATGGATGACATACGTACCTATGATTGGAGTACTTTGGTTGTTCAAGTGTTGATTGATCAAATAAGAAAAAGTGAAAACATGATTATTGGCGGGTGTGCAATCTTACTGCCGGTAAGTTTTTTTTTATATAAATTCCTTCTCATGCTTAATTATAATGATATATGGTGTAAAATAGGACATTTAAATGAATTTGCCTCTTTTTGGATGTGTATGCAGTTTTTATTGTGTGAACACACAAGATTATTCGAGTACAATGAAGAGAAGTTGTTCCCAAGGATTTTAAACTGGGATTTGTCAAAGATGTCGAATAAGTTGGCAAGAATTAATCTACTACAGCTGGATACAAGATATGTAAATAAAATCAATTGTATTTGTTCTCAAGTGTTACTATGCAGCTAATATATGCTCTATATTAATTGGTTATTTTTTTTGGTTCGACATAATTAGATACGAAGATCTGCTCTAAAACCTACTGCAAATGAGAAGGAAGTTGTACGAATTTTAGATAAATACTGGACCGAGGGTGGCTCAGAGAAAGTTTCAACTGATGGTTGTGATGAAAGTACGAGCCATTCTTCTGGAGAGGGAACTTTAGGGGATCAGTATTTCAGCTCTAGTGATGAAGGGGTTGGTCGAACTATTAATTTATTTTCACCCAGTAATAATTTGGAAGTCAATATAGGTACTGATGATCATTTTGAGCCTATTGCTACAAACATTCCTGACTTTCTACCTCCCCAAAATCTGGATGAAACTGTTCAAGAAACACCTATAGAAATCCAAAGGGATGAGGGTGGGCCTTCAATAAGAGGTAGATGTAGTTTTCTAAAAGTACCGGAATTCCCTTACATGGTTTGTAAGCCTATTGATCAATTGGATAGGGAACATGAATTGGCGGTAAACAATATCATGATGATTGCAAAAGGTGTATCTGAGAAATACAGTGGTAGAATTAAGGGAAGTTTTTCAGGTGATGAAGGGAAAGAGATAGATAATAGTTTAAGATCGGAGTTAGAATCTTGTAGGAAAATTATCAAAGACAAAGAGACACAAATAGATGAGTTGAGAAGGAAACAAGAAGAGGAGATTAAACGGCTGGTGGAAGAAAGGAATGAAGAATTATTGAAAAAAAGCTGCGAGAATGAAGTTCTTCGGGAAGAACTAGAAGTTCTTAGGAAGAAGATAAAGTCAGTGGAGGAGCCAACAAACACTCAGGTCCTGGAGAACCCAGACAACTTAGAACGGTTGGATGCTTTGGCCGAACTGTCTTTGACTAAAAAGAAGAATGCAAAGTTGGAGCTTCAGAAGAATAATCTTGAAGACACCATAAGGCAATTAGAGATAGTTGATGCTTTCACAACATGTTCTCAAGAACAATCTCAAATGCCAGAAACGAACATTGAAAAAACTCCAGAAACAAAACAAGACAGAACAATGAAGAATGTTGATCCAAGTACATTAGCTAGGAGGGTAAAGGAAAGGACAAAAAAGGCGGATAGAAAGAAGATCGAGGTTACTCCGCCACCAAATAGTAGGGAATTGTTGAAGGTGGCAGGGAAGCGTAAACGTGGTCATCTGAAATTTGATGTATCAAAGGCTGCTGTTAAAATATCAACAAAGGAGATCAGGGATACAATTGAAGAATGTTGGGCAATGGGTGGAGAAAGGTAAGTTAAACCTTAACAACATTATTTAACTTAATATTATATATATATATATTTGTTTTTTTAGAACTTTAACGATTTACATGTTTTGCCTTGAAAAATTTGTGTGCAGGTTCAGGTCATGGATTGGTGCAAATTCAGAATCGGTTGTGTATTTGAAAGACATCATTTCGATACTTCATCATGATAGTCTTTCTTTAGGGGTATAACATATTGTCTCTAGTTTTGGTTGCATTGATTTATCAACCATATATTTCTGCCATATTTGTTAGTGACTTTTTTTCCCAATGTGTTTATTTTAGGTAATTGACTCATGGGGGGAGATTTTAAAAAAGAAATACATGAACAAGACAGAAATTGCAAAAGATGTTCATATATTCTCTGGTGCATGTTGGGTGAGTATTAATATAAAATGATATTCAAATGCTTTATGGTTATTTCCATGTTTCAATAATTCATCTAATTATATTGCTTTCTGTTAGCGTTTCATATCTCAGTTCAAAGGGGTGGTTGGAAAAAATTTGAGGCATTTTGTGGATAAGAAATTGGAGACCATAGGCAACCACGATGTGTTATTGTTTCCGCTTCTCACAACGCCATTACCAGGTGAATCAGAAACAGGTGGTGATCACTGGACTTTGTTGATGTTTTCATTATCAACATGCAAATGGAGCTTTCTAAATTCAAAGCCTCCCAGAACTAAAGATACCAAGGATATTCATTTGGAAAGATCAATTAAAGTGGTTGGTCTCTTCAACTTGTTCAATGCATTAAGTATTTTTTGTATACTATTTTACTATGCTGTTTATACAAATTTAACTTGGTTTTAGGTTGAGTACGTTGACAATGCACTGAGAAACATATTCCAAGAAACTAGACCGAATCACTTGTTACACCACTCTACGTGTTCAGAGAAGCCCATACCTGTGGAATGCATTGAACAAGCTAGTGGAACACTAGATTGTGGAGTGGCTGTCTGTTACAATATGGAGGTTGCGATAACTGGAAGTAAAAGTGAATCGAAAGAGTGGTCTGTTTGTGAAGCGGCAGAATACAGGAAGAAGATGGTTGAGTGGTTTTTGGATCCCCTTAGTGTGGAAATTGCTACGCAGGAGGCAATAAATGACTGATACCCAGTTAGTAATGAATGGTGTTTTATTTTATGATAATCCAACTTAGACAATCCCATATGTATAATATGGCTGGACATTGGTATGACTATTATGGATTAATATTCTATTCAGGACAAAATAATCAGGTTTATTAGTATATGAGGTATATGTGTTTTTCAAGTATTTGAATGATCAGTATATAGTTGGTATATTCTCTAATATCTATCTATATTATACTACCACATATAAATGCTTATTACAATTCATCATTACATACCTTATTAAAATAAAGTACCATACCTATTATAATTGTTTTATGATATGCATAATATAATTTTATGCGTCGGTAAAACGATAATAGGTATAGTATATTATTTATACGTAAAGGTATAATTTGAATCTTTCTATTTTACCAACGCATATAGTAGTTTATACTAGTTAAAAAATAAAAATACTTTGCTTCGTCAGGTACATATTACTTTTATTTGTTTAGTTGGTTCACATTGGTAAACTTTAATAATTCATGTATTATAGTTGGGAATAAGTATACATTATTGTTCAAATGGAAAAAAGAGAGAAATATAGATGAAGTCTCTAATTTTGAGTGACAATATAAAATCTCCTTGTAGGGTAATTTTTTTTATATAAAGTAAGTTAGAGAAATATCTTGAAGTATAAATATGATAGGCATAAGTTTTAAAAATATTGCTAATAAGTTGAGAATCCTAAATATCTCAATACAAGTATAAATATGATAGGCATATGTAGAATTCTATAATATAATTTGTGCCTACTTAGCTTGAATGTTAATTTATTTATAACAATAATTCAAATGGACATAGCTAATGACTATTTGGTAAAATTTAAGAATAAAGACACTAGGTGGTCTTTTCAAATATTATATTGTTAAAAATTGTTATAGATAAAGAGCGTAATAGAATTGAAAAACATTATTTGGTGTTAATAGTATAGTATTTAAACACAATTTTTCAAATTCATTGAGAAATTATATGTATAGGAGATTTTAGTCAATGTTTTTTTTTTAGTAAAGCTATAGGAGACTTACTTCTTAATTTTTCTAAAGCTATATGAGTTTAAATTTCTTGATTTTTTAAAAGATTGGATTATATATTAAAAACATTATAGTAACTATAAATAAGGTATAATGATGTATAATGTTGTATAAGAATAATATAACTCCTATAGCTGAAAAAAATGGTTTTTAGTTTTTGGTAAAACGATAAAAGGTATAGTATAAAATCTTAACATAAAGTTTTAGAATTATAATTTTTTATACTATAACTAATGATGTTTATACAAATTACATAATAAAAATACTTTCTATCTAATATCTATCTATATTATACTACCACATATAAATGCGTATTACAATTCATCATTACATACCTTATTAAAATAAAGTACAATACCTATTATAAGTGTTCTATGATATGCATAATATAATTTTATGCGTTGGTAAAACGATAATAGGTATAGTATATTATTTATACTCCATGTATAATATGAATCTTTGTATTTTACCAACGCATATAGTAGTTTATACTAGTTCAAAAATAAAAATACTTTGCTTCGTAAGGTACATATTACTTTTATTTGTTAGTTGGTTCAAATTGGTAAAATTTAATAATTCATGTATTATAGTTGGAATAAGTATATATTATTGTTCAAATTGAAAAAAGAGAGTAATAAAGATAAAGTCTCTAATTTTGAGTGACAATATAAAATATCCTTGTAGGGTAATTTTTTTTTACATAAAGTAAGTTAGAGAAATATCTTGAAGTATAAATATGATAGGCATAAGTTTTAAAAATATTGGTAATAAGTTGAGAAAACTAAATATCTCAATACATGTAGAATGTACTATTTTAGACCAATTCTATAATATAATTTGTGCCTACTTAGCTTGAATGTTAATTTATTTATAACATTCATTCAAATAGGCATAGCTAATGACTATTTGGTAAAATTTAAGAATAAAGACACTAGGTGGTCTTTTCAAATATTATATTGTTCAAAATTGTTATAGATAAAGGGCGTAATAGAATTGAAAAACATTATTTGGTGTTAATAGAATTATATTTAAACACAATGTTTCAATTTCATTGACAAATTATATGTATAGGAGATTCAAAAAAAATGTTTTTTTTTAGTAAAGCTGTAGGAGATTTACTTCTTAATTTTTCTAAAGCTAGAGGAGTTTAAATTTCTTGATTTTTTTATAGATTGGATTATATATTAAAAACATTATAGTAACTATAATAAGGTATAATGTTATGTATAAGAATAATAGAATTTTTACAATTCTATTTACCCTATCTCAACAATTATGGACAATAATAGTTTCATCCCCACCTTATTCTTCATTACTACATTTTACTTTATTTTATTTAACCTCTATTGTTCTGTATAAGAATAATAGAACTCCTATAGCTGAAAAAAATTGTTTTTAGTTTTTAGAAAAAAGATAAAAGGTATAGTATAAAATCTAAACATAAAGTTTTAGAATTATAATTTTTTATACTATAACTAATGCTGTTTATACAAATTACATAATAAAAATACTTTCTATCTAATATCTATCTATATTATACAACCACATATAAATGCGTATTACAATTCATCATTACATACCTTATTAAAATAAAGTACAATACCTATTATAAGTGTTCTATGATATGCATAATATAATTTTATGCGTTTGTAAAACGATAATAGGTATAGTATATTATTTATACTCCATTTATACCATATGAATCTTAGTGACTTGAATGTTGGTTACAATTAAATGAAGCTATCTTAAGCACAAATTATATTATAGAAATGGTCTTAAATGGACAGAATAAGCTATGGGTTTAAATATCTAAGGAAATTTGGTAAAATGTAGTAATGAAGAATAAGGTGGGGATGAAACTATTATTGTCCATAATTGTTGAGATATGGTAAATAGAATTGTAAAAATTATCGGGTGTAAATTGAATTGAATTTTAACAAAATCTTTCAATTTAATTGAGAAATTAGATGATAGGAGATTTAAGTTCTAGATTTTTTTGGTAAAGCTATAGGAGATTTAATTTCTTAATTTTTCTAAAGCTACAGGAGATTTAGTTTATTGAGTTTTTCCAACCACGTATTTAAATTAAATTTATTTAAAAAACTGTAATATGGTATAATATGGTATAATGCTATATAAGAATATTATATACCAATTGATGCTGAAAATTGGTTTTTATACTTGGGTAAAACAACAAAAGGTATAGTATAAAAGTTTAAAGTAAAGGTATATAATTCAAAATTGTTTTATACTATAACTATATTAGTTTATACTAAATTTGTAATACAAATACTTTGTTTTAAGTGGTACATATTACTTTCAATTTGTTAGGTGGTACATATTGTAAATTTGGATTTATATAATAAAATGACAACCTAAACTTAGAATTGTTATGATGCACTGGAGATTATTATTGAATTTACTGATTTCACAAATTTACTATGACACTATTACAATTGTGTTATAAAATTGAATATAAAGTAAAATATATTGAAATACACAAATTAAATTTTTAGATATTCTGTCATTGTTTAAAACAAAATAATGATACTATTAAAAGGATTATATATTAGATTTCCAAAAATAAAACTTTATAAACTGTGGTTATAATATTTGTAAAATGATATTAATAACATCAATAATAGTACTTTATTCTTGGATAATAAAACTTCAATTTTATAGATGTTTAAAATTGAATATATTGCAGTATAATATACATTAAATAAAATTTCTATTTTATAGGTGTTTAAAATTTAATTTATTGCAGTATAATATACATTAAATAAGATTTCTATTTTATAGGTGTTTAAAATTTCATTTATTGCAGTATAATAGAGGTTAAATAAAATATAAGTGTTACTTACCAAAATTAAATTTTAAAATGAACTTTTACTAAATGAAAAGAATTATAAATTCGACACTAAGGTAATTACTATAATTTAAGAAATTAATATGAGATATTATGTGCAAAAACAATGATAAAATGGAAGTTTTACTTATTGTGTACTAAACAAGGCTTTAGGCGTTTTTCTCAAGAATTTATTACAGCAAATATAGTCTTTGCAATAAAAATAATTATAACTTCGGCACTAAGTTAATTACTATAATTTAATATATTAATATGAAATTTTAATAAATTAAAACAATTATAACTTTTTCCAATTCTCAGTGCATGGTTTATTAAATGATTATTGTTTAATACATGAATTTGTTAAAAAATGGAAGTTTTTATTATTTTTAATTGTGTAGTAAGTAAAGATTTAAACTTACTATTCTTAAAAGGATATACATTAAGTGCACGTTCCACTCAGTCAATAGGTGATACTGTATACAAAAAAAAAGCTAGTACAAATTATACTTTAAATTGCAAAAATTGGTTCTCAGTGTTAACTTTCCAGTGTTATTGAGATTAAGTTTAAAGTGTAATTGAGACCAACTTTTCAAAGTATATAGTAACAATTGTTGAGTGAGTGTATGATACACAAAATGTACAAGAAACATAATTTATTGTTTTACTTAGTAAAGAAATTTGACTATATAACCTAAAAATAGTATATTAATTTAAATCCTTAGGTATATATATTACAAAAGGATTATAACTTGGAAAATATGAATTCCAGAGACAATTCCAGACACTAATGAATGAATTATACTATCAGTTCATTAATAAAAATACTAGGGGCAAGATTTTTTAGCTACAAACAATCTCGAATTCATTTTTTAAGGGATTTAATTAGCAAAGATTATACTTCTAAATAATAATTAAAATTTTCTTCCTACAAGTGTTTTAAATAATGTTAAATTGCTTTTGAAGACGCATTATATTAGCAAAAAATTAGATGTTTATAAAAAATACTTTAAAGGATTTCAATAATACTAAACTATAATAGATAAATATTACCATGAAATTACGGTTAAGTAAAATCATTTTGGCAGTAGGATTCTCGTTGCAATCTATTTTAAATCTATGAATGTTTCCAATGAAGATACAGAGGATTTTTGGTCAATAGTCTAATAAGATTTGCCTGCTTAATTGTTAATATTTTTTACTATTAGATTTCGTAAGCATTATAAGTCACATCTCAAAAAAATACTACAACGAAAGAAACCAATTGACAGTTCCCCTATTAGAGGCAGAGTTCAAAAAGACTGTCTGAGTATATCTATAAAGATGAAGAAGTAAGTACAATCTCCAAAAAGTCGATATGAAGGGACGCAACTCTCTGCAACGAATAGACATTAGAGTGGCTTATATATATGTGTGCCCTCTAATCAGAAAACTATTCACAGTTCAAGCAATTCCAAATTATAGAAACCCTTTTTCAACAAAATCATAATTTCCGAAAGTGTTCTTCTCATTCAGAAAATGCAGCGGCCATTTGTGGAACCTTCTCCAACTCTTGGAGGAAGTGTTTTTCCCGATGAAGTGATGTTAGAAATTTTAGCGAGGATGCAAGTCAAACCATTAATGCGATTTAAAATGGTTAATCAGGCTTGGGAGTCTGCAATTTCAAGCAAATACTTCGGGAAGAAACTACACCTTCCTTAAATGGAAATGCAAAACTCAATTGGTTTTGTAATCCAGGCTCAATATGGGTTTTATCCTTTGAACTACATCCTTCCTGAAGAGGCGAATGGTCAAAATCAGAGGTTGATCGGAGAAGATGATGAACTTGAAGATGCAGTTGCTAGTTGTGATGGATTTGTTGTAATGTGCAATGTTTATGATGATTTCTGGATTAAAAACCCAGTTACATCAGTTGAAAAGCACATTACTTCAACAGAAATTGAATTTCCAGAAAATTGCAACCAGGCTACAATTATATTTGGAATGGGGTATGATGAAGTAACTGAGGGTTACAAAATAATTAGAATTGCTCATTTCAACACCACTTCATTTTCTTCAGAGGTTAAGGTTTTGGAGCTGCAAACTATGGAGTGGAGGAGGATTGGGGACTTCCCCTACGACTACCCAATAAGTTCTCCAGGTGTGTATGTTGCGGGTCACCTTCATTGGCAGGTAACTCGTTCTATTGAAACTTATGGTATATGTAGCTTTTGCTTGACAACTGAAGAATATGGCTTTATAAACCTGCCTTTTGGAATTGAGCGAATACCAAGCTATGGGGATATTGGTGCACTAGATAATGATAGACTTGTTGTGTATTCAAGCTTGACGTTTAGTTTTGAAGAATTTGAATTGTGGATTTTGGAATTACAATGACAGCCAATCTTGGATAAGGTTTCGTTTTCCAGCGGGTTGGGTGATTCCTGAGGGTGGTCGTGTTTTATGCATTCAACCCCTTCGTTTGTTGAAGCCGGAAAACAAGTGTATTTTGTGTCGTATTGAACCGCTAGGTATACTCGTGGTTTATAATTCAGAATTGAGGACTTATGAAACTGTTTTGGAGCCAGGGGAACATGAGGAATATTGCACGGTTCTTCCATATGTTCACAGCGTAATGGATCCTAGGCGTGTATTAGATTAATGGGTCGTATATTAGATTAAGTGGGGCATTGTAATATATGGGTAGTATATGTAAAATTTCCCTGTTTTGCTTTCAATCTTTGGAAACTCATAATCGATAAGAAATGAGTTTAAACAGATTGAATGTGTTTAATAGTATTTTAATGGTCTCTTCCCTATGGTGTTTGCTCCAAGTAAGTTTCAAAAACTGGGAACTATCCTAAAGCTAACTGGGGTTCATTTTGGTCTGGGTGCACTGTAGTCTATTCCCGACTTTTATGTACTATCCGTATTGTTTAAATATATATTTAGCTACTGTTAAAATTTTCCTAATGTAAGTTATTATGTGTTTAGCAACTGATAAAGTTCATCTTATAATCATTGGTAAATGTTACAATGTTTGATTAGTATGATTGTTGCAGTTCTTATTTGATGGATGATGCTATGATAACTGTAATTGTTGTTGTTGTTCATTAACAAGTTGGGACTACTTTGTTGTCAATAAATAGATTATAGCACCATATCACATTGGTAAAGATAAAACTTGATTGCATTATATTTTTTTCCCCAATTGATGGCTTGATATTTTACATGCAAATCGTTGGATCAACTCATTTTTGTACTTTAAAGTATTCTAAAATTTATAGAGTATGGTTTTCTGTAAATTTATAGAGGGTTTAAAAATATGTCTATAATTTATAGAGTATGCTTTTCTGTAAATTTTCCACTGCATAAGAGGTATTAACATCACCTTATGATTTACATGACTAAAGAATACCACTGGTGTCAAAAAAATACATCACCCTCTAATTATAGATGACTAAATTATACACAAAAGTATAACCTATATTTGAAAAGAACACCTAAAAAAAACAATTAAAGTTTATTTTTAATTACTATACTATATTAACCCTAATCAAATTCGGCATATTATTACTTTACACTCAAATCATAAGAAGTTTGGAGTTTAGATAATTATTTCCTAAAATTTTATGAATAGTGTAAATATAATGATTAAGGTAAAATGATAAACTAGTGTAGTATAATATATTTAAATTATAAAATTATAAATTATATTATAGTATGACCTGTTTATTTTGATTATAAAATAAGTTTAACCTTTTCAAAATTGATATAATTATAGAAGTTGTAAATATTTCGTCTAAAATTACAACAATAGGTGGAATAAGTATAATATTAAATTGCTGAATAAGAAGGTCCAAAAATTAAATAGTCCAGATTTGAGTGACAAATTATATAATTATAAGAAAGTTTGGTTTCTTATTAATATATGATGTAGTTAACTTTCTTATTAATTATAAGAAAGTTTGGTTTCAACGGCCCACTTGTCATCGTTGAAGATAATTTGAATTTAAAATAAAAAAAATAAAAGGAGACCCAAAATTGTCTTAATACGGAAATATCTTCAACGATGAATATATTTGTGTTCTACCTAGATGCAAATCTATTATCTAGGGTAAACCTAATGTATTTTGGGAATAATTTAAACAAATATTGAAATATAAAAGTTCATATAGGTTCATCGTTGAAGGAAATTGTAGACATATAACAAGTAAGTGAATTAGCTAGGAGGGTGGATTTTTTTTTCATAATTAAGATTTTTCCAATCGTTAGACTAAAATTATTACCACTAATTATGATGATTAGAACCTGTGTATTTGTGTTCTACCTAGATGGAAATGTAATATCTAAATAAAAATAAGGTATTTTGGGAATTATTTAACTAAAAAAATTTTGAAACATAAAACATAGTATAGGTTCATATATTTTGAAATGGAAAACATATAATAATAAGAAAAGGAAACAAAAAAAGACAGCCACTCTCTTTTTAATTAGTGGTAAAACGATAAAAACGGTAGTATAAATATAATGATTAAGGTAAATTTATAAATCAGTGTAGTATAATATATCTAAATTATAGTATTATAAATTATATTATAGTATGACCTGTTTATTTTGATTATAAAATAAGTTTAATCTTTTCAAATTTGCTAAAATTAAAGAAATTATAAATATTTAGACTTAAATTACGACAATAGGTGGAATAAGTATAATATTAAATTGCTGAATAATAAGGTCCAAAAATTAAATAGTCCAGATTTGAGTGACAAATTATATAATTATAAGAAAGTTTGGTTTCTTATTAATATATGATGTAGTTAACTAAACACCTAGTTTCATTAAGTTTTTTACTGAAAATTTGAATTTAAAATAAAAAAAATAAAAGGAGACCCAAAATTGTCTTAATACGGAAATATCTTCACCGAATATATATGTGTTCTACCTAGATGCAAATCTATTATCTAAGTAAACCTAATATATTTTGGGAATAATTTAAACAAATATTGAAATATAAAACTTCATATAGGTTCATCGTTGAAGGAAATTGTAGACATATAACAAGTAAGTGGAATACTAAGTAAGGTGGATTTTTTTTTCATAATTAAGATTTTTCCAATCGTTAGACTAAAATTATTACCACTAATTATGATGATTAGAACCTGTGTATTTGTGTTCTACCTAGATGGAAATGTAATATCTAAATAAAAATAAGGTATTTTGGGAATTATTTAACTAAAAAAAATTTGAAACATAAAACATAGTATAGGTTCATATATTTTGAAATGGAAAACATATAATAATAAGAAAAGGAAAAAAAAAAGACAGCCGATCTCTTTTTAATTAGTGGTAAAACGATAAAAACGGTAGTATAAATATAATGATTAAGGTAAATTTATAAATCAGTGTAGTATAATATATCTAAATTATAGTATTATAAATTATATATATAGTATGACCTGTTTATTTTGATTATAAAATAAGTTTAATCTTTTCAAATTTGCTAAAATTATAGAAATTATAAATATTTGGACTTAAATTACGACAATAGGTGGAATAAGTATAATATTAAATGGCTGAATAATAAGGTCCAAAATTAAATAGTCCAGATTTGAGTGACAAATTATATAATTATAAGAAAGTTTGGATTCTTATTAATATATGATATAGTTAACTAAACACCTAGTTTTTTTATGTTTTTTACTGAAAATTGGAATTTACAAAAAAAAAAAAAAAAATTACAACAATAGGTGGAATAAGTATAATATTAAATTGCTGAATAAGAAGGTCCAAAAATTAAATAGTCCAGATTTGAGTGACAAATTATATAATTATAAGAAAGTTTGGTTTCTTATTAATATATGATGTAGTTAACTTTCTTATTAATTATAAGAAAGTTTGGTTTCAACGGCCCACTTGTCATCGTTGAAGATAATTTGAATTTAAAATAAAAAAAATAAAAGGAGACCCAAAATTGTCTTAATACGGAAATATCTTCAACGATGAATATATTTGTGTTCTACCTAGATGCAAATCTATTATCTAGGGTAAACCTAATGTATTTTGGGAATAATTTAAACAAATATTGAAATATAAAAGTTCATATAGGTTCATCGTTGAAGGAAATTGTAGACATATAACAAGTAAGTGAATTAGCTAGGAGGGTGGATTTTTTTTTCATAATTAAGATTTTTCCAATCGTTAGACTAAAATTATTACCACTAATTATGATGATTAGAACATGTGTATTTGTGTTCTACCTAGATGGAAATGTAATATCTAAATAAAAATAAGGTATTTTGGGAATTATTTAACTAAAAAAAATTTGAAACATAAAACATAGTATAGGTTCATATATTTTGAAATGGAAAACATATAATAATAAGAAAAGGAAAAAAAAAAAGAGAGCCACTCACTTTTTAATTAGTGGTAAAACGATAAAAACTGTAGTATAAATATAATGATTAAGGTAAATTTATAAACCAGTGTAGTATAATATATCTAAATTATAGTATGACCTGTTTATTTTGATTATAAAATAAGTTTAATCTTTTCAAATTTGCTAAAATTATAGAAATTATAAATATTTGGACTTAAATTACGACAATAGGTGGAATAAGTATAATATTAAATTGCTTAATAATAAGGTCCAAAAAATAAATAGTCCAGATTTGAGTGACAAATTATATAATTATAAGAAAGTTTGGTTTGAGAGTATTTGAATAAAATTACAACAATAGGTGGAATAAGTATAATATTAAATTGCTGAATAAGAAGGTCCAAAAATTAAATAGTCCAGATTTGAGTGACAAATTATATAATTATAAGAAAGTTTGGTTTCTTATTAATATATGATGTAGTTAACTTTCTTATTAATTATAAGAAAGTTTGGTTTCAACGGCCCACTTGTCATAAAGTACCTTAATTTGAATTTAAAATAAAAAAAATAAAAGGAGACCCAAAATTGTCTTAATACGGAAATATCTTCAACGATGAATATATTTGTGTTCTACCTAGATGCAAATCTATTATCTAGGGTACACCTAATGTATTTTGGGAATAATTTAAACAAATATTGAAATATAAAAGTTCATATAGGTTCATCGTTGAAGGAAATTGTAGACATATAACAAGTAAGTGGAATACTAAGTAAGGTGGATTTTTTTTTCATAACTAAGATTTTTCCAATCGTTAGACTAAAATACTTACCACTAATTATGATGATTAGAACCTGTGTATTTGTGTTCTACCTAGATGGAAATGTAATATCTAAATAAAAATAAGGTATTTTGGGAATTATTTAACTAAAAAAAATTTGAAACATAAAACATAGTATAGGTTCATATATTTTGAAATGGAAAACATATAATAATAAGAAAAGGAAAAAAAAAAAAAGACAGCCACTCTCTTTTTAATTAGAGGTAAAACGATAAAAACGGTAGTATAAATATAATGATTAAGGTAAATTTATAAACCAGTGTAGTATAATATATCTAAATTATAGTATTATAAATTATATTATAGTATGACCTGTTTATTTTGATTATAAAATAAGTTTAATCTTTTCAAATTTGCTAAAATTATAGAAATTATAAATATTTGGACTTAAATTACGACAATAGGTGGAATAAGTATAATATTAAATTGCTTAATAATAAGGTCCAAAAAATAAATAGTCCAGATTTGAGTGACAAATTATATAATTATAAGAAAGTTTGGTTTGAGAGTATTTGAATAAAATTACAACAATAGGTGGAATAAGTATAATATTAAATTGCTGAATAAGAAGGTCCAAAAATTAAATAGTCCAGATTTGAGTGACAAATTATATAATTATAAGAAAGTTTGGTTTCTTATTAATATATGATGTAGTTAACTTTCTTATTAATTATAAGAAAGTTTGGTTTCAACGGCCCACTTGTCATCGTTGAAGATAATTTGAATTTAAAATAAAAAAAATAAAAGGAGACCCAAAATTGTCTTAATACGGAAATATCTTCAACGATGAATATATTTGTGTTCTACCTAGATGCAAATCTATTATCTAGGGTAAACCTAATGTATTTTGGGAATAATTTAAACAAATATTGAAATATAAAAGTTCATATAGGTTCATCGTTGAAGGAAATTGTAGACATATAACAAGTAAGTGGAATACTAAGTAAGGTGGATTTTTTTTCATAATTAAGATTTTTCCAATCGTTAGACTAAAATACTTACCACTAATTATGATGATTAGAACCTGTGTATTTGTGTTCTACCTAGATGGAAATGTAATATCTAAATAAAAATAAGGTATTTTGGGAATTATTTAACTAAAAAAAATTTGAAACATAAAACATAGTATAGGTTCATATATTTTGAAATGGAAAACATATAATAATAAGAAAAGGAAAAAAAAAAAAGACAGCCACTCTCTTTTTAATTAGTGGTAAAACGATAAAAACGGTAGTATAAATATAATGATTAAGGTAAATTTATAAACCAGTGTAGTATAATATATCTAAATTATAGTATTATAAATTATATTATAGTATGACCTGTTTATTTTGATTATAAAATAAGTTTAATCTTTTCAAATTTGCTAAAATTATAGAAATTATAAATATTTGGACTTAAATTACGACAATAGGTGGAATAAGTATAATATTAAATTGCTGAATAATAAGGTCCAAAAAATAAATAGTCCAGATTTGAGTGACAAATTATATAATTATAAGAAAGTTTGGTTTGAGAGTATTTGAATAAAATTACAACAATAGGTGGAATAAGTATAATATTAAATTGCTGAATAAGAAGGTCCAAAAATTAAGTAGTCCAGATTTGAGTGACAAATTATATAATTATAAGAAAGTTTGGTTTCTTATTAATATATGATGTAGTTAACTTTCTTATTAATTATAAGAAAGTTTGGTTTCAACGGCCTACTTGTCATCGTTGAAGATAATTTGAATTTAAAATAAAAAAAATAAAAGGAGACCCAAAATTGTCTTAATACGGAAATATCTTCAACGATGAATATATTTGTGTTCTACCTAGATGCAAATCTATTATCTAGGGTAAACCTAATGTATTTTGGGAATAATTTAAACAAATATTGAAATATAAAACTTCATATAGGTTCATCGTTGAAGGAAATTGTAGACATATAACAAGTAAGTGGAATACTAAGTAAGGTGGATTTTTTTTTCATAATTAAGATTTTTCCAATCGTTTATTACCACTAATTATGATGATTAGAACCTGTGTATTTGTGTTCTACCTAGATGGAAATGTAATATCTAAATAAAAATAAGGTATTTTGGGAATTATTTAACTAAAAAAAATTTGAAACATAAAACATAGTATAGGTTCATATATTTTGAAATGGAAAACATATAATAATAAGAAAAGGAAACAAAAAAAGACAGCCACTCTCTTTTTAATTAGTGGTAAAACGATAAAAACGGTAGTATAAATATAATGATTAAGGTAAATTTATAAATCAGTGTAGTATAATATAACTAAATTATAGTATTATAAATTATATTATAGTATGACCTGTTTATTTTGATTATAAAATAAGTTTAATCTTTTCAAATTTGCTAAAATTATAGAAATTATAAATATTTGGACTTAAATTACGACAATAGGTGGAATAAGTATAATATTAAATTGCTGAATAATAAGGTCCAAAAATAAAATAGTCCAGATTTGAGTGACAAATTATATAATTATAAGAAAGTTTGGCTTCTTATTAATATATGGTGTAGTTAACTAAACACCTAGTTTTTTTAAGTTTTTTACTGAAAATTTGAATTTAAAATAAAAAAAATAAAAGGAGACCCAAAATTGTCTTAATACGGAAATATCTTCACCGAATATATATGTGTTCTACCTAGATGCAAATCTATTATCTAAGTAAACCTAATATATTTTGGGAATAATTTAAACAAATATTGAAATATAAAATTTCATATAGGTTCATCGTTGAAGGAAATTGTAGACATATAACAAGTAAGTGGAATACTAAGTAAGGTGGATTTTTTTTTCATAATTAAGATTTTTCCAATCGTTAGACTAAAATTATTACCACTAATTATGATGATTAGAACCTGTGTATTTGTGTTCTACCTAGATGGAAATGTAATATCTAAATAAAAATAAGGTATTTTGGGAATTATTTAACTAAAAAAATTTTGAAACATAAAACATAGTATAGGTTCATATATTTTGAAATGGAAAACATATAATAATAAGAAAAGTAAAAAAAAAAGACAGCCGCTCTCTTTTTAATTAGTGGTAAAACGATAAAAACGGTAGTATAAATATAATGATTAAGGTAAATTTATAAATCAGTGTAGTATAATATATCTAAATTATAGTATTATAAATTATATATATAGTATGACCTGTTTATTTTGATTATAAAATAAGTTTAATATTTTCAAATTTGCTAAAATTATAGAAATTATAAATATTTGGACTTAAATTACGACAATAGGTGGAATAAGTATAATATTAAATGGCTGAATAATAAGGTCCAAAATTAAATAGTCCAGATTTGAGTGACAAATTATATAATTATAAGAAAGTTTGGATTCTTATTAATATATGATATAGTTAACTAAACACCTAGTTTTTTTATGTTTTTTTACTGAAAATTGGAATTTACAAAAAAAAAAAAAAAAGTAGTTCCAAAATTGTCTTAATACGGAAATATCTTCACCGAATATATTTGTGTTCTACTTAGATGCAAATCTATTATCTAAGTAAACCTAATGTATTTTGGGAATAATTTAAACAAATATTGAAATATAAAACTTCATATAGGTTCATCGTTGAAGGAAATTGTAGACAAATAACAAGTAAGTGGAATACTAGGTAAGGTGAATTATTTTTTCATAATTAGGATTTTTCCAATCCTTAGACTAAAATTATTAAAAAATTATGAAAAATAGAACCTGTGTATTTGTGTTCTACCTAGATGGAAATGTAATATCTAAATAAAACCAATGTATTTTGGGAATTATTTAAAAAAATAAATTGAAACATAAAACATAGTATAAGTCCATATGTTTTGAGATAGAAAACATATAACAATAAGAAAAGGAAAGGAAAAAAAGACAATCAAAACTTATTTTTTAATTGGTGGTAAAACGATAAAAACGGGAGTATAAATATAATGATTAAGGTAAATTTATATACTAGTATAGTATAGTATATTCAAATTATAGTATTATAAATTATATTATAGTATGACCTATTTATTTTAATTATAAAATAAGATTAATCTTTTCAAATTTGATATAATTATATAAATTGTAAATATTTAGTCTTAAATTACGACAATAGGTGGAATAAGTATAATATTAAATTTTTGAATAATAAGGTCCAGATTATGAATATAGTATTTGAGAGTTACTCTCCAAAATTAAATAGTACAGATTTGAGTGACAAATTATATAATTATAAGAAAGTTTTATGAATGTGAGTTTTATGATCATAAAAAAAAATTGAGTTTTGATTCTTATTAATATATGATGTAGTTAACTAGACACATAATACATTTGTTTTTTTAAGTTTTTTACTGGAAATTCGAATTTTTATTTAAAAAAAAAAAGTAGACACAAAATTATCTTAATACGGAAATATCTTCATCGAATATATTTGTGTTCTACCTAGATGCAAATCTATTATCTAATCACACCTAATGTATTTTGGGAATAATTTAAACAAATATTGAAATATAATCCTTCATATAGGTTCATCGGTGAATGAAAATTGTAGACATATAACAAGTAAGTTGAATACTAAGTAAGGTGAGTTTTTTTTCCTAATTAAGATTTTTCCAATCGTTACACTTAAATTATTAAAAAAATATGATGATTAGAACCTGTGTATTTGTGTTCTACCTAGATGGAAATAATATTGTGTAACATTGGTTATATTTTGATTATAAAATAGATTTTTGATTGTTATTAATATATGATGTAGTTAACTAGACACAAAGTATTATAGAGGTTTTCACTAATTAAGAATTTATAAATACTTATTAAGAATTTATAAATACTTAAAAGTAGACCCAAGTTTGTCTCAATAACGAAATATATAACGACTATTTTTGTGTTCTATGTAGTTGAAAATTTCTTATGTAACTATACCCAATGTATTTTGGGAATTATTTAAAAAAAGATTAAAATTTAGAAACTTCATATTGGTTCATTGTTGAACGAAATTATAGAACTATAACAAGCGGAAAAAGAACACATTATAGTTATAACATATTGTCTTTTTAATTAGTGGTAAAAAAAAAGGGGAGTACAATGTATTTTAATTAGTTATATGCTTTAATCCAGCATTTGTGTAATATTGTATGAAACTAAGTAGGCAGATTAGGAAAAAAACATTGACTAAATGTATTTTTTTTTTATTTTCAATTATTAAAAAAAGAAAGTGCCCTATTAACAGAAATTATAAAAATGATCGTTTTATAAAGTTCATAGGCTAGAAACAAATGAGTTGTCATACAATTGAATAAGAAAGGTTATATTAGATATTTAGCCGTTGAGATTTATGACCGTTGAAGGTTCCAAATTGTATGGCTAACTTTTGCTTCTATTTAAGCACTTGTATGAGAACTTTCTGCATAGTCTTTGTATCAGCCCATACAACTAGACACCAATATGTCAAGCAGCAGCAAAATAAACCCACCATTTTAATACCCAAAATACATGAAATCACTATGCAAAAAGTGTGACCAGCCAACATGTATTAAGTTGAGTGAAACAAAAAAAAATCCGAATAGGTTATACTATCATTGCAATCTACACGGCTTTAGTGAATGGTGTAATCCCATAGGCTGGGGGGAGAGGAATGAGTGGCATGGAAGAAGCTACTGTGATGAAGCACCAGAAGACAGCAACAAAAGAATGGATGAAGGAGAAATGAAGACAAAGGAAGAACAAGTTTATGTCATCAAGTTGAAGACATACGTGGTGGGTAACATAATAACAGTTATGTTAATACTCATGGCAATAGGGGTCATGAATTCTATGTTTTTTTAGTTGTAATAATATAACAGTTGTTTGAAGTTAAATTCGATTTTAATATAAAGACTTCCAGTTCATGAAATAGTAGCGGGTGCTAAAAAAAAAGCTTCAAATTCATTTGTATGCTAAGGTATACAAACACTTAAGGCTTCAGATAATAGTAAGAGAGGCACGAAAAACATGTACATAAAATTCATTGTCATAATTGGAATATTACACTAATTCAAACATAGTAAAAAACAAAGACATCTACTGAGTTTCATAAACTATCATTCTAATATATTTCAGGAACAAAGCTTCTTAACGGCAATAAGTTACACGTGTGTCTTTGATTTCTTCTTACTTGAAAATTCACCAACAGAGGGGATTCGGTTTTTTTTGGGACGACCAGGAAACCTTTTGAGAAGTGGGGGAAGTATCTTATGTTGGCTTTCCGGTAACTGTATTTCATATTTCAGAGTTTCGGGAACGGGATGCATATCATACATATAACACTTTTGGTATGTGGAAGTGAAATAACAATCATCGACATAATTATGAAAGGGCACACCAATTTTTGTAATTACAGCAATGGCATGCTTACATGGAAAACCAGTAACCTTCCATAAGCAACAAGAACAATCGCGTTGGTGAAGACTCACAGTTACGGAAGGAGTGGAAGCAACAGAACATGAGCCATCTGGGGATTGAGAAATTTTCCAAGAACGGGCATAATCCAAATCAACATACCATTGGGTATTCTTAACCGGAACTAACAGGGACTGCCACAGAGCACCTTGTGTTCTTCTCTCAAGATGCCAACGACTGATTTCTAGTTAAACAATGATGAAAGATTAAAGAGTAAACTAAAAAGTAGAAAGTCTCTTGAAAGTGTTATCATAATGTGTAAATTACCAGTCCGAATGTGGTCAATCATGTGTGTGATTGGTAAACCTCGTGCATCCTTAAGAAATGAATTGAAAGACTCCGCAGCATTGGAAGTCATCTCACCGAATCTTGTAATATCAGGTGAGAAAGCAACGGCCCACTTGTCATAGGAAAGACCTTCCAAAAATGAAACAGCGCGTGAACCACCAGCCTGTTCCATATATAACCAACGATAGAGACATATAAGTTCAGATTCAAATTTTTCGAGCAAAATATCAGTTAATGTATGAAATTGTCGTGCTATAAGATTAGACTTACTTGAAGAAACTGTGAAAGCTTATCCTCAAAAGTAATAACATTTGGAGCGTATGCACAATCCTTAAAAAGGTCACACATTTTCAATCGATGAGCATTAGAGAACCGGCCAGCAAAACGAGACCTAAGGTTCTGAAGTAGGTGGAATAAGCAAAAAAAATGGACTGGACGTTCGAAAACTATAGGAAAAGCGGACATTAATCCACAGTTTCTGTCTGATATGTAGCATATTTGTTTATGGTGACGGCACGAATCACGTAACTTTGATAAAAACCAAACCCAATTATCCATATTTTCGGAAGACACTACAGCAATTGCGACCGGAAATAAACCTGCAAGTAAGCAATATTCTGGATATAATAAAGGCAGTACATAATTAATTCAAATTGCAATAAGTATAGGGAATTAATACAAAATATAGATTAGGTTCTCACCGTTATTGCCATCCTTGGCAGTGGCAGTTAATAGTATCCCCTTGGCACGACCAACCATAAAAGTTCCGTCTATAAAAAGCATAGGACGACAATGGACAAATCCGTCTAGACAGGCTTTAAATGCTATGAAAAGGCGCTGAAAGTTGAATGTTTCAGAACATGACTCCAATTCAACAACACTACCTAAGATTATTACAGGAAACATGTAAGTTAGTTATTGGCTTATCAAGAATAAACAGCAATTGAAAACACAGAGCTAAGTTAGTTATTGTCATATCAAGAATAAACATGAATGTGAAAGACAGAGCTAAGTTAGTTCTTGTACTACCAAGAATAAACAGCAATTAGAAAATAACCAAATGTAATGAAAACATACCAAACGTATAATTAGCTGAAAACTTAGTAACTTTTTTCACAGTGTCAAATTGGTCAAAGATCATCTGAAGGTGTATTCTTGCCACTTCCCATAAGACAATCCAGTAATATGATAAGACATACAAATGTGCCTATTCATATCCTTCATTTCGCAGATGCAAAACTCAGTTTCATCTCCCTATATTTTCCACAGGCTTAATGATTTAAAATCTTGGAATTTGGGTAAAACACACATTAATGGTTCTCGATTCCACGAACATTAATTTAGCAAATAAGTAATTTAATTTCACAGGATGCATGCTAAGTTAGATATTGTCCTATCAAGAATAAACAACAATTGGAAAGAGTGAGCGTTTACCGGGGTTTGTAAGACGAATTGCTTCACAGTACCATCGGAGATGGTCATAAGAATCTTCATACCTACCAAACAAATGATCCTTTGCCGACTCAGACGTACGCCATGCTTTGTAGTAAGGAATACTTATACCATAGTTATCCATCAAATGGTCCACAACTGCTTTGCCACTCATATCGGGATGTGATCTCACATCTCCATGAACTAATTTACCAATAATTTTAGGAGAGAACCTTCTGGAATTAGTGTTAATAACCTTTCCCAAACAAGTATGGAAAAAATTTCCTTTGTAAACCCGACAAGTATGTGTCACAGGTCTAACACTAGCTTTAATAAACCATTGACAACCAGCAGCAAACTTGGAATTGCATTCAACATGAATGTATTTCTTATTGTTAATAAGATATTTGAAACTATATCGCAGGAGAGTAGAATGCTTGATAAGGGCATACTGGAATTCCTCTTTGCCACCTTCAAAAATTGATCCAACACCATCACTAAATATATCCCCCCAACTATCAGTCAACAAAGCCTTCTTTTCAATAGCAGGGGATATGTCATATTTGGGCAAAGAACCATATCCAGAAAATTCTTCAGATTGACCATCTAAAAACCTATTTTTAACACTTCTAAAAAATTGGGGGATGGTTGTAGAAATTCTAGACCCAACATCAGTAGGGAAAACTATGGATAAGGGGTTACAACTAATGTTATTAGAAGGTGGGTCTAAAAATTCAGAGGACAATTGATTATTTACTGAAGGAGCACTTCCACACAAGCTAACCAAGAAATTTGAAGGTCTGGAGGCTTGGGATGATTTCACAACATCTGAAGAATTAATATAAGCCACAACAGAGACTATTTTTTGCATGGTGTGTTTGCACAAAGATATCATATTGGATAGATCAAATTCAGATTGCAAAACACAGTTACTAATACTACCCACTGAGTATCTAAATGAGCAATTGTCGGAAGCCAAATCAGTCCACAAAGAAAATGCCTGATCACAAATATAGGAGAATGTTGTGTGGGAATGAACAGGAACAATTTTGCAATCTTGAAGATATTTAACAGCAAGGATGCAATCTGGCTCCATGGAATGAACTGGAATTTGATGAATTTTCGGAAGGCGACGCAATTGATCAAACGGGATTTTCAGAAGGCGACGCGATTTTCAGAAGGCGACCTGTCGGTTTGGGCATGCTCTGCTTTGAATCAGATTTTCCCATAGTTGCAGTATTCTTATGCATTTTGGTATGATCGAACCAACCCACAGTAATTTTGGGGAATTTGAATTTTGAATTGAGGAAAGAGAGTGAGGACGTAGGTGAGGGAAATAGGAACCCATAGCTGATAGATTAGACAGCCAAGAAGAGAAGTTAATATGTCTGATTATTACTTATTTGGTCAAAGTATACCTAATGGCATTTTAAAAAAGGCAGTAAACCACCTTGCATTTTAGATGAATAAAGTATACCCCATTGTCATTTTCCCTTTAATAAACTCAGTTTTACTTAGAAGGGCCTGATGAGAATCTAATTCTCAATCCAGGCCCCAATGATATTCACGACCAAAACGCAGCAGGTCCCTTCTGCGGTCATCGGCCGCCCCAAGCCAACACGTCGTCACCGATCCCCAAGTCAACTGGCGGATCGACGAAATCCTCATCCCAATCTGAAGTTCGGTAGTGGCAGCCGTTGATTTTGCGCCAGCATCGTTGATTACAATCTTAAATCATAACCGAGCAGTGCCAAAGCGCCAGCAACGATGGATGCCCAGCATCCCCTGTTCATCTCACAGACCCAGCGGCGGCTCTGGTTTTTCCGGCGGCCTGATCGCACTCGATTTACGCGGCGGAACGAGCAAAGGGCTATTGACGGTGGATGATGACTGAGGCAATTACAAATCGCCCATAACCGCCCCCTTGAATCTGATCCCAACAATTCATTGAATTGATGATCACCATCCCATGGGATCGCTCACAGGGCGGCTTCTTTCCGGTGAATTCGCTTCACTTGCCCAGCAAGTGGTATGGCGATAGCGAGATCAGGTGAGTGAGTGAGCCACGCCCACATTTTCTCGATTAAGAAATACGGGTTTAAGGCTTCAAGCCTTCAAAAATTTCATTAAATCCTTTTTTTTATAATAAAATCAAATTTTATATTAAAATAAATATTAAGCTTTAAGGATTTAGAAATTTTCGTAAACGAATAAAACATGAGATACTGGGACAAAACAATCCAATTGTTTTGCTCACGATGAAGATGGGCAAAATAAATTGAAACGCACACTAAATATTTTACTTACGAATTTATACAATTACGTATACAACCAATAAAATAGTTTGGAACTCTGATACCACTGTTGGATTTTAGAGGCACGAACACCATGTTCGGCGCAGCGGAAGATTACGATTCACCAACAATGAATCTCAAACATGGTTGTATAACATAACAATTAAAAGATAAATAAATATATATAAATCCTTACAACGATTTGTACGCGCAGCGTTGAATCTCGAGACGAATTTGCTAGGAAAATTCAGACTGAAATTTTATGGAGAAATTATATTTCTTGGGTATTTTTGGAATTCCCATAGGATACATATTTATAGGGATTAACTTGGCTTAATTCCTAAGCAAGATATCGGGCCTAGCCCGTAATATAATCTCTACGAATTATATTTCCCTAAATATGTTCATACGAATAATATCTTTACCATATCTATTATTCTTGTATAATAATATTCCAAATATTATTATTGGGATTTCATATTTAATTAAATCTAATTTAATTAAATAATAATAATTAATTTCAAATATAATTATTATTATATTCTCCATAAATTAAATATTATATCCAATACAATATTTAATCAACCAACTATAATTAGTAAATTGACATTACTTGTTGTGTGACCTATAGGTCCTCGTATATCGAGCGATTAGTCAAACTAACGGTCTTAATTGAACTCTAGACAATAAATCAGACATTCTCAATATACGAGGTACGTTGCGAGGAAATCTGCAACTACCTGTAATATTGTAGGCTATTGTGATATCTTCCTTTCATTCACGAATACCCGATTAAGTCTAGGACATGATGAAGTGTCTATTCAAATAACTTAATCATATTATCTCAAATCACTAATTGATCAAGTATATCACACTTAGCCACAAAGTCTAAGTTGATGTGCATCGGCCGACGACTTAGATCCAATTATGATGAGAAGACGAGTATTCTCTCTAAATCCACATTGAGGAATGAATCCTATTCTTGGCTCAACTACCACGCACATGCATTTTGTGATGAACCCAATCCATGTCATATCTACCCATGGATGGGTGCAAGCATCGATCATGGTCAAAGTTCATCACTCCACACATGTCGATCGTATTGACCTCAAGTCAAAGGAGTATCATATCGCTCCCACTAACCGAGACACCCGTAGACACATTATGTGGAATTACATCAAACAGTTTCTCAGATGGGTATACCAATACCCTCCCCGGTATCTGTGCATCTATCATGAGATACCCGGTATCTCGTAGTAAGTGAGATCTTACTACACTCTCTGAGAGTATGATGCAGATCGCACACCAATCTCAATTGCATCATCAATATCCCATTCTTGATGATCCTTGATCGGGGTTATTTGAGAATCATACTTAAGTCATCTGAGTTCTCACTCACTCAATGATAGTAGTGATTCATGGGAACACAAATAAGAATATATGCAAACAATCAAACATCATATTCAGATAAGTGTAATGCCATAAATTTAATATTAAATCAATAATAATATTAAACTAAATCTGAATATTATCTTAGTATTATGTCCTTTCGATGGATTATCTCTAGGACCCTAACACTAACAGTTGATGTTGAAGAATGTTGATCGGAGGGCTTAGCACCGTGATCTCGGACCAGACGTCGATGTTGATGAAGATCTTGGAGAACTTCGTAGGAGAAATGCGATCGGAGAGGTTGAGCACCGTAATTCCGGATCGAATGCCGATGTTGATGAAGATCTTGAAGAACTTCGTAGAAGAAACGCGACCGGAGAGGTTGAGCATCGTGATCCCGGATCGAACGCTGATGTTGATGAAGAACTTGGAGAGCTTCGTAGGAGAAACGCGATCGGAGAGGTTGAGCACCGTAATCCCATATCGAATGTCATGTTTCCGCGAAGAACGCCGTTGAAGCCGCAAAGAACGTCTTTGAATCTTCAAGGAGAAACGCCGGATCGGAGGGGTGCTGGACCTTGATCTCGGATCAGAGACCGTTGTTGATGAAGAACGTCGTTGAAGCCGCAAAAATGCCGTTGAATCTTCAAGACTTCTGAACTCTTGAATTTTCTGACTTCTGATGTCTTCTGAATGTGTGTGTTGAATGAATGAATGAATGAATGAAGACCCCTATTTATAGGGTGAGGAGATGAAAACTTTCCTCTTTTATGGTGCCACGTGGCGCTTTCTGATTGGCTGATGCCAATTTGATGGGCTTTTATTGACCAATTTCCAGATTTAGCTGATTTAATTTGATCTTCATTAATCCATTTCCTTCTTCATGCAAGATATGATTTGATATTTCTTGGGCACTAATTCAACTGTATTAATTACTGCAGAATCGTATTTTTGGCAAGCTTGTACCGTGTATACTAAATACCAATTTATTTATTTAATTTGAGAATTAATTTATTTAAATCTCTAAAATAAATTAATAAATTTATTTTGATATTAATATTTATTTGTACACGTGCCATTATTTAATTGAGTGTAAATTTTATTTGCTTACAAATGCCCCCTCGTGCTTTGTTCACGGTCGTTTTGACTTGGAGTGAATGAAGCACGAAAGTATTTTGCGCCCTCATATGCATTTGAAGTTTTGAATCGTGACTGAACTTAGAGGATGTCTAAGCTGCCTACGTACCCCTTTAAAAAGGATCAAGTTATAACGTAGTTCAAGGGGGCGCCATAAACAGTTTATACTCATGTAGGCTAGGAGTGACATACAGTTTAAACTCGTGTGTCAAAGAGATTTAATTTGAATTTGTTTGATAGTTTTCGCTCATATCAAGGAGCATATTTTGAATTTGTTTGATAGTTTTTGCTCGTATCAAGGAGCATATTTTGAATTTATTTGGTAGTTTATACTCGTATCAAGGAGTATATTTTGAATTCGTTTGATAGTTTATACTCGTATCAAGGAGTATCACTTGATTCACGGAGGCTTCAATTTGATCTCTAGCTTGAAAACTTCAGACAATTTATTCTCTCATCAAGGAGAATGGATTTGATGGTGACTTCAATTTGATCTCCGGCTTGAGAGCTTCAGACAATTTAGTCTCTTATCAAGGAGAATGGATTTGATGGAGACTTCAATTTAATCTCCGACCTGAAAACTTCAGACAATTTATTCTCTTGTCAAGGAGAACGAATTTGATGGAGACTTCAATTTGACCTCCGGCTTGAGAGCTTCAGACAGTTTATTCTTTTTTCATGGAGAACGGATTTGATGGAGACTTCAATTTGACCTCCGGCTTGAAAACTTCAGACAATTTAGTCTCTTGTCAAGGAGAACGGATTTTAAGGGACTTTGAGACAGTTTTAGCTCTTATCAAGAAACATTTCAACTTCAAATTTGTAGACAGTTTGATCTCTTATCAAGGAGACTTCATTTTCAAATTTGTAGATAGTTCGGCTCGTATCGAGGATCATTGTATTTCAAACTTGTAGAAAGTTTATACTCGTATGAAGGAGTATCATTTGATTTGGAGAGAGACTTCAATTTGTTCTTCGGCTTGGGAGCTTTAGACGGTTTTGCCTTGTCGAGGAGATTTGATTTGATGGACTTTGAGATAGTTTCTGCTCGTATCAAGGATCATCACATACATTTTATACTCTTATCAAGGAGCTTCATAGACAATTTATGCTCTTGTCAAGGAGCTTCACAGACAGTTATGCTCTTGTCAAGGAGTATTTGATTTGATGGACTTTGAGATAGTTTTCGCTCATACCAAGGAGCATCACAGACAGTTTACGCTCGTGTAAAGGAGCTTTGATTTGGGAAATTTCAAAAAGTCTCTTCGAGCGCTATATCTCCTTGCTCGACCAATTGCATGATTTTTTCCTTGAAGATAAAGCAGTCTTCAATTGAGTGGCCCACTAAACGGTGGTACTTGCAGTATTTTGGGTCATCAATGAGTCCATCTTTCCGACCGTTTCATCTTAGGCAACTCGATAAGTTTTGCATCCATCAAGTCATCGAATAACCCGGAGACGTCAGAGTCTAAGAAAGGATATTATTTTTGTCGTAGCTCTTTCAGAGTCAACCCGCTTTGCCCCTTATCCCGAGGAAGGTCTGTTATGTATTCCTTGGTTGAAGGTTTAACATATGTCATGTTGTGATGCTTTTGACTTGGTGGTTCTTCAACTCCACTTGCGGCCATGCTTAGTTCCATGTCATGAGCTCTTGTAGCCAAATCTTCGAAGGTCATCGGTTGAATTCCTTGAAGAATGTATCGGAGACTCCATTGCATGCCTTGGATGCACATCTCGATTGCAGAAGCCTCAGAAAGTTGGTCCTTACAATTCAGGCTCAGATTCCTCCATCGATTGATATAATCAATCACGGGCTCATTCATCCTTTGGTGAGTGTTGGTTAGCTCGATCATGCTAACTGTTCTTCTTGTGCTGTAGAATCGGTTTAGGAACTCATACTCCATTTGATCCCAATTGTCGATGGAGTTGGCCTCTAAGTCGATGTACCAGTCGAATGCATTTTCTTTCAAGGAGCGAACAAACTATTTGGCAAGATGATCCCCATAAGTTCCGGTATTGTTGCACGTTTCAACAAAGTGGGCCACGTGCTGCTTCGGGTTTCCCTTACCATCGAATTGTTGGAACTTTGGAGATTGGTAACCGGTTGGCATTCGCAAGCTATCGATCCTCTTTGTGTAAGACTTGATGTAGCTGAAGGTCGTTTTGGAGCTATCATTGAACTTTCCTTTCACAGTCTCCAGAATGAGTTCCTTGAGCAGGTCGACTTGGATCCCTCTATCTGATGAGATCTGCAGTTCCTTGGCAGTTGCTTCGGTTTCACCAACTTGGTGTTTAGTTGAGGTCTCTTCGTCATCGTGCTCCTCAACTTGCTTTCCTTTGACGTGGCTTGCATCGCTGCCATCTACCCTATTCATCAGACTAGCGATCTGGATGTCTTGATTCTTGACGTGCTCCGTAAGTCCCGCAACAGCCTTGATCAGGCTGTCAAGCTTTTCATCAATAGTTGAGGCATCTGCCACCATGGCTGTCGCTATGCTTGAGTCTGAAGATGAGCCCGATGATAAGCGTGGGCTAGAGCATGCAGAGTTGACTTCCCCATCTTCGCCGATGTAGGAAGGCTTGTTCATAACTATCCCAGATAAGGGGCTTCCTTCTGAAAAGTCGCGTGTCAATGACTTTTTCGACATGCTTCTCGTGACGATGTTGGCGTTAGGAGCCGTTGAAGGGTTGGTCCTTGATAGGATAATCTTGTGTGGAGGAGTCATTCCAATGATCCTAAGCTTGTTTGAGGAGATAAGAGATAAGAGGTGGAGTAGATCCCACTGGGCGTACCAAATTTGTAACTGCAAATTTTGAATTTATTAAATATAATAAACACGAAAATATTTACAATCTAATTTATTCGGATTAAACCGAAAAACTTGTGTGCGGGTTGACTAACTCTATATTTGGTCCTCTGATTCTTCTCTTGAGAATTGACTTTGACTTGATTCCGGATTTTTTGGAGACTGGTATGTAGCAAAATTTTATCGGATGATGATGATGATGATGATGAAATTAATTCGAGGGCGTCAAGCCGTGTTTTGAATTAATTGTTAATGTTGAAGATTCTGTGGAGGGAGACGCTGGGTCGTTGAGTCCACGAAAAAGCTGATGATGGAGAACGTTGATCGGTGGAGGTAGATGTTGAGTCGTTGAGTCCACGAAGAAGTTGATGTTAAAGAACGTTGATCGGAGGGCTTAGCACCGTGATCTCGGATCAGACGTTGATGTTGATGAAGATCTTGGAGAACTTCGTAGGAGAAATGCGATCGGAGAGGTTGAGCACCGTAATTCCAGATCGAATACTGTTGATGAAGATCTTGAAAAGCTTCGTAGGAGAAACGCGACCGGAGAGGTTGAGCACCGTTATCCCGGATCGAATGCCGATTTGATGAAGAACTTGGAGAGCTTCGTAGGAGAAACACGATCGGAGAGGTTGAGCACCGTAATCCCAGAACGAATGCCGATGTTGCAGCGAAGAACGCCATTGAAGCCGCGAAGAATGCCTTTGAATCTTCAAGGAGAAATGCCGGATCGGAGGGGTGCTGGACCTTGATCTCGTATCGGAGACCGTTGTTGATGAAGAACGTCGTTGAAGCCGCAAAAAATGCCGTTGAATCTTCAAGACTTCTGAACTCTTGAATTTTCTGACTTCTGATGTCTTCTGAATGTGTGTGTTGAATGAATGAATGAAGACCCCTATTTATAGGGTGAGGAGATGAAAACTTTCCTCCTTTATGGTGCCACGTAGCGCTTTCTGATTGACTAATGCCAATTTGATGAGCTTTTATTGACCAATTTTCAGATTTAGCTGATTTGATTTTCATTAATTCATTTTCTTCTTCATGCAAGATATGATTTGATATTTCTTGGGCACTAAGTCAACTGTATTAATTACTGCAGACTCGTTATTTGGCAAGCTTGTACCGTGTATACTAAATACCAATTTATTTATTTATTTAATTTGAGAATTAATTTATTTAAATCCCCAAAATAAATTAATAAATTTATTTTGATATTAATATATATTTGTACACGAGCCATTATTTAATTGGGTGCAAATTTTATTTGCTTACAATCCTGAACATAAACACTGTATATACCAGACCCCAATTATAAAACCATCCATGAACATCCCACATTAGATCAATCAGCAATCCATCCAGAAAAATAGTTCGATTTTCTGTGAAATTACACTACAGCCTCTTCACACGGATCATTTTTTCTTATCAATCGAAACACACAGCACCAGATACTTCAATCCGTCGTTTTTCCCGCTGCAATGGATCAGGATACTAAAATCCTTTCGTAGAATCCGGCCGCAAAACTGGGCCTTCATCGAATACAGGGTATTGCTCGAGAAATGCTCCTGCCACAAAAAAAACTACCACAATATTTCAAATGAAAATATTCCAGAAGAAGTTTCAAATGGGAAACAAATTCCCATGAATGTAGGGTGGAAGTATTGCAGCTGCCATTTGTTCATCTTACACCAAGAATATAAGACATTTTAAATAATTTGCGTACAAGACATTTTTAAATAATTTGCATCATTTTTAACTACATAATCAATGATATCTGAAATCATTCACAAGATTTGGGGGTTTTTTTTGAAATTAATTCAATTCTAAAAGCGTTCAATATAATCTAGAGGAATTTCTCAAAATCTATTCATTTCTCAAGTCAACAACAGATGTAAATTGAAAGAATTGTGTAGTCCATCAATTTCTTAAACAGAAAAAACATCTCACTCTTCCATAAAATTCAATAAAAATAATTACCCGAATTTAAACCGTTTGTCCTGCCCGATGTCTCCGACAGTCAGCCCGAGCTCAGAATCGACGACGATCAGAATGTAGAACCCTACCATCTTAATTGCATCTAGCCCCAACCCTACCGCCACCAACTCTAGTCGCCCGGCATACAAATCTGGTGGGGTTGAGATGAGCGCGGTGGAAGGGCGACACTCCAGTGATGCTGGCCACCACCGTGATTTAGGGGCGACCACCACCATGATGTCGGTCACTAACCCTAGATCTAATTTTGGGGCGATCACTGTCGACATAAGTTGGTCACGGAAAAATCAGAACTAGAAGGGCGGCGCCACCGTCGACATAAGTGGGTCACGGAAAAATCAGGGTGTGGATATGAGTTGGACTTCGTCTGATTTAGGGGCAACCGCCATGACTTTGTTTTGTGTGTCGGCAGTCTACTACGGTCCGATTTGTGGATGTCGCTGACAACTGAGATCAAAGAGAGAAGGGCGTTTGATGGAGCGGCCATGGATGGGAGAGAGAGAGGAATGCACGGTTACCATCTAAGTGTCTAGTCTAGTAACTCTAGTCCAATAGTACCAGGCTGCCAACACATGTATGGTGGTGTTATAAAATGTAGTGTGTTGTATTTGGTTATTTTATAGAAACCCTATTGTATTTTGATCCATATATGTGTAGAGTAATTAATCCTTAAAATTAAACATGAAACTTTAAGAAATAAGTATAATAATTTGCAATTATAATTCACATAGATTTCCCTATAAGCCACAACGAAGTGATGTGTTTATATGACACATTTCAAATTAAAAATAATATAAATTGTTGTAAATCTAGTAGATTTATTATTCCAAATCTAGGAGATTTGATGTGGACATTATTAATGGACCAATAACCCAATGGACTACATATTTTAGATTAGAGTTTTACTCTTATAAATATACCATTGTACTCAGAATTATACACACTCATACACAAGAATATTAGTGAAACTCTGGCTTGGCTCACCCACAGACTTAGTCGTTCCCGACGAACTGGGTGAACAAATCTCGCATCTCTATTTATCGCTCTAGATTTACAATACCTTATCAGCACGAGACTCTGCCCGACACTAATCGGTACGATCTAAATTAATTTTCTCTATAGCATGTGATTTAATTGTGGTATCTAATTATTTGATCAATGCGTATTATGTTTCATATGCACTTGAATTATTGCATTGATTTTTACTTCGTATTTGCAATTAATTTGGATCGAGTTGAATTGAAAAACTAAATAAAAATTAATGAGTAGTTTTTGTATGAGACCGTCTCATAGCATGAGAAAATAGGAATGAGTGTAACTAGGGCATGGACTTATTAACACCTTGGTATTAACACCTTGGTAGGGGTAGGTGTTAATTTGTGTGGTCTCATGCCATGAGACGGTCTCATGCAAGTTTTTGCCAAAATTAATTGACGAGCGCACGGCCGCCGCTCGCCAAACGCCCTTGCCCAGAAGTCGCCTCACGGTCGCCGCTCGAAGCCACCGCCTGAAGTTGCCTCACGGCCGCTGCCGCCGTGCGCAATCGCCGCCGCGTGCGATCGCTACCGTGCCAGGCACACCGCTCGCCGCACGGGACAGCCGCGCCGCATCGCGCCTGTCGCGCGCCTTCCGTGCCACGCCGACGCGCGTCCGCCGCGCAGGTGATCCGGCTGGGCGCTGGTGAAGCCAGTATTTGCGACAGACCTTTGCGACTGCCGTTCATGGTGGATCCTGCGACATAACCTTCCTATTAATTAACATGGGCTGAACTTCTGAAAAAAGAGAATGGACTTTGGGCTTTTTTTTTTTCCGAAAAGAAATCCTGGCAAATTAACTGGGCCTTTTAATTTGTTTTTAACCTGGGCCCTTTTTCACTCCCTGGGCCATTCTTTTATTCCCTGGGCCTTTTTTTTCATTTAATTAGTTGGGCCCTTTAATTTTTTTTATCATGGGCCTCTTCAAATTGGGCCTTTTTAATTAATTGAAGATTAGTTAATTAACTTGGGCCTCTTTAATTATTTTATCTTGGGTCATTGAAACTTTATTATTAAACTTGGGCCTCATATAATTTTTGCTAGTATTTTTGTGCCCTCGAATTAATTTATCGAGTTTTGAAAAATTAAAAGGCAATAATTCTTCCATGTAAATTAAGCCCGAAATTTTTGGAATTAATTTCAAGTATTAGTTCTCAATAAATTATCTTATATGCTTAATTGATACATGCGCATGTCTTTTATGATTTAATTATCTTGCATGCATTATTACCCTTCTGCACATAGCATTTTATTTATAGTCCGCATATCTTGCCCGGGTAGGCGGCGCCCGATACTTGTCAGACCGTAATTTATGTTTTGGGTAGACGGCGCCCAATACTTGCTCCTATGTGCTCTAGAATAATCAAATAAATCCTTATTTCTCCGTTGTCAATAAATTGGTCACAACTCTTACCATGTCACTTTAAAAATTGTAATGAACAATGTCTGATATTACCATGAAAGAATTCGATGAGCTTGCTCTCGATGGTAATAACTTCCTGACATGGGCGCTAGATGTCGAGATTCATCTAGCCTCAAATGAGTTGAGCGAAATAATTATCGAAGGTTCGAAATCCACTAACGCCCAGTAGGCGAAAGCATTGTTTTTTCTCATGAATCACCTGAGTATGGAATTCATTTTTCAGATCCTCATTCAGGGACCCTAGAATATTGTGGAAGTCCCTAAAGGACCGTTTCCAACAACAAAACGATATACTCCTCCCTCCGGTACAATACGATTGATTGAGACTCCGTTTCCAAGACCTTAAGTTTATAACGGAGTACAACTCTGCTTTGCAACATATTGTAACCCAGTTGATGCAGAACACTCTGTCAATATTCCACGCTAGCAACCTTATACTCAAGCAGCAGTATAGGGACAATTAGATGATTGGTCGCAAACGTGGAAGGTGGAGAGAGAGTAAGATGATCTGGGCTAAAGGTCGAGGTCGTAGTACATCCGGTGGTAACAGAACCTCGAATTTCGCTCTACAAAAACCTGGCTCTCAAGACAAGATTGAGCACTCCTGCTACAGACACGGATGCAAAGGCCATTGGTCTCGCACGTGTCGCACTCCCAAACACTTGGTTGAGGCTTATCAAAAGCAGCAGAAGGACGACAAGGGGAAGGCCCCTATGGTTGAACCTCACGATGACAGCTTGCCTGAAGCAGAATTTGACCAAGACAACAATGATCTCTTGAGCTCGTAGCTCAAAAACTTTGGAGACAATGAGTGATTTGAGTATTTGATTATTTTTTGTACTTTTTTTTGGATAAAATAATTTATATTTTTGGATCCTTTCTTTCGGATACTTTATTTTATGGATGATATTATATTTTAGCTTTGATGTGTTTACCTTAACGCTGTCCATTAAATTTACTTGGATATTGCTATTATTATACATGGCTTGTAAACATATCAACTATTAGGTTTGGGCTATTTCCTCTGGCATGGTGGATGCAAATAATGATTTATGTTTGGTAGATAGCGCCACCACACATACAATCTTAAGAGATAGGAAGTATTTTCATAACTTGGTAGAACGTAAGGGGGGTATAACTACAATAGCCAATGATAGTATGTTGATAGTGGGCTCCGGAAGAGCTTCCATTGTCCTCCCCATGGGTACCGAACTCATAATTAATAATGCTTTATTATTTCCACAATCTAAGCGAACCCTGCTCAGTTTTAGAGATATTAGAACTAATGGCTATCACATTGAAACTGAAACTGAGAACAATAACGAATACCTTTTGATGACTATTACTCGAGGTATCCGTAAACAAGTTATAGAAAAACTTCCTTCCTTCTCCTCCGGATTGTACTATTCCTACATCCGGCCGTCTAATCTCCATCTAGCTATGAGTATGAAATTTCATGACCCAAATTATTTTAAATTATGGCATCAGCAGTTAGGTCATCCAGGACAAACTATGATACGTAGGATTCTATCTAATTCAATTGGTCATAATATTTCGAATAATAGAATCCCTCCTGTTGATGAATTTATTTGTGATGCATGTTCAAAGGGTAAGTTAATAGTGCGCCCGTCGCGCACTAAGGTTGGACTAGAGTCTCCAGTTTTCCTTGAACGATTTCAGGGAGACATTTGTGGACCGATTCACCCAGCATCTGGACCATTTCGGTATTTCATGGTCCTAATTGATGCCTCCACTAGGTGGGCATATGCCTATTTGTTGTCCACCCGCAATCAAGCTTTTGCAAAGCTCATTGCAAAAACTATCGAGCTTGGAGCTCATTCCTAGATTATCCAATTAAATCGATACGCATGGATAATGCTGCGGAGTTCAGCTCAAAGGCCTTTGCAGATTACTGCATGGTCCTGGGAATTAAAGTGGAGCATTCGGTCCCCTACGTCCACACCCAAAATGGTCTTGCTGAGGCGCTAATAAAACGTATCAAACTTATCGCGAGACCATTGCTTATAACTACCCACTTCATGCTGGGGGCATGCAGTTCTACATGCATCGCACTTGATACAAATCCGTCCAACTGCATATAATGATCATTCCCCCCTACAGGTAGTGCGTGGGAAAGAACCTAGCATTTCTCATCTGCGTATTTTCGGATGTGCGGTATATGTTCCGATAACATTACCAAAGCGGACCTCTATGGGCCCACAAAGAAAACTCGGTATTTACGTCGGATTTGACTCTCCATCCATCGTGAAATACCTCGAGCCTTTATCTGGGGATCAATTAACGGCCCGGTTCGCTAATTGCACGTTCGATGAAGATCACTTCTCGGCATTAGGGAGAGATCCGAATTCAAAATTGAATGAATGCTGGGAACTTACGTAGAACGTAAGTGATCTTCAGTATCTAGATCCACACACTAGTCAATCTGAACTGGAAGTTCAGAAGATCATTAACTTGCAAAATTTAGCAAACAATCTGCCAGACGCGTTCACTGACCATAGAGGTGTAACTAAATCGCATATACCTGCAGTAAATGCTCCCCAAAGGGTTGAGGTCCCAAGCAAAATAAATACTCATGCCCCCACACGCCAGAAGCGTAAAGGACCCTCAAGAGATAGTAATACACCTAAACGAAAAGCTAGCAAAACTGGTCAGTAGAATGTAAAATCTCTAGCAGAGATTCATCTAGATAACTCAAAGTCTCTAGAAAAGACTCTTCTAGAAGATGAGCGTCCTAGTGCTGAAGCACGTGCATAAAATATTCAATGCACTAGGACCGCGGAACGAACAGACCCAGGCACACTGGGAAATGAGGAAGGCCTGGTTCACATAAACGTTGAAGTCTCTATGAATTTCATAGATACGGGAGAAACATATAATATAAATATTACTGTCGTCGATGACACATTTGCAGCGATAATTGCTCTTTCCGTTAACGATCCGGATCCAGAATCCAAAACTATCGCTGAGTGCTGGAAGTGCTCCGATTGGGTAAAATGGAAAGAGGCAATTGAAGCAGAGCTCGCATCGCTTAACAAAAGATAAGTATTTGACTCTATCGTTCGTACACCTGCGCACCCTATCCCTGTAGGATATAAATGGATATTTGTACGAATACGAAATGAGAACAATACTATGGAGAGGTATAAAGCGAGGCTGGTAGCTCAAGGGTTTTCGCAGAGACCCGGTATTGATTTCGATCAAACCTATTCTCTCGTCATGGACTCAATAACGTTCCGCTACTTGATATCTTTGACAGTTAAATTGAATCTCCAAATGAGATTAATGGACGTAGTAACCGCATACTTATACGGATCACTTGATGCCGACATTTATATGAAAATCCCCGATGGACTTGACATTCCTCAGATGAGGGATGGTGAAAACCGCAGTATGTATAGCATCAAACTGCAGAAGTCGTTATATGGTCTGAAGCAATCGGGCCTCATGTGGTACAACCGACTTAGTGAATTCTTCCAGAAGAAGGGATACACATTCGATAAAGCTTTCCCATGCGTATTCACGAAGAAATCGCAATGTGGTTTTTGCATCATATCCATTTATGTTGATGACCTAAACATAATCGGAACATGCAAAGAGATCGAAGAAGCCAGTTCAATCTTGAAGGCTAAATTCGAAATGAAAGTCTTGGGTAAAACCAAATACTGCCTCGGCCTGCAAATCGAGCATCTCCCAGAAGGAATTCTTATACATCAGTCAACCTACATGAAGAAGGTATTGGAGAGATTTCACATGGATAAATCTCACTCACTTAGCACCCGTGTGGTTGTCCAATCCCTCGAAGTGGATAAAGACCCATTTAGGCCAAGAGAAGATTCAGAAGAAATTTTGGGGCCAGAAGTTCCTTATCTTAGCGCTGTTGGAGCATTGTTCTATCTCGCAAATTGTACTAGACCGGACATTGCATTTGCAGTTAATTTGCTTGCGAGATATAACTCTTCTCCTACAAGGAGACATTAGAATGGTGTTAAGCACGTTCTACGGTACCTCCAAGGGTCTCAAGATCTTGGACTGTTTTACCGTAAGAACCAAGACAAAACATTGGTAGGTTATGCGGATGCTGGCTATTTGTTTGATCCCCACAACGCCATATCCCAGACTGGTTACATTTTTCTCTGTGGTGGTACCGTGATCTCATGGAGATCGGTTAAACAAACCATGGTTACCACGTCTTCAAACCACTCAGAGATAATAACTTTATTTGAAGCCGCACGAGAATGTGTTTGGGTTAAGGTCCTTGGTAAAACACATTGGTGACTCGTGTGGTATCGCTAAAGGCGATACACCTCCCACCGTTATATTTGAAGACAACGCAGCTTGCATCACACAAATGAGTAATGGTACGTCAAAGGAAACTTGACAAAACATATTTCACCTAAGTTTTTCTACCCATGCGAACTCCAGAAGAGTGACGTGATTACAATTCAAAAGGTACAATCTAGTGACAATCTAGCAGATCTGTTCACTAAGTCCTTACATACGTCTACTTTTGAAAAGTACATTTGTGGTATCGGGATTCAAAAGCTCAAAGTGTTGTTGTCTTCAGGGGGAGCAGTAACCCCAAAATAAATCTAGAAGATTTGATCTGAAAGATCGATAACATTCCTCCCTAACTTAATATTTGGCCGATACCTAGCACGTGGAGTTTTTATGACATGTTATGTCGTAATATCTAAGGGGGAGTGTTGTAAATCTAGCAGATTTATTATTCCAAATCTAGGAGATTTGATGTGGACATTACTAATGGACCAATAACCCAATGGACTTCATATTTTAGATTAGGGTTTTACTCTTATAAATATATCATTGTACTCAGAATTGTAGACACTCATACACAAGAATATTAGTGAAACTCCTGGCTTGGCTCACCCCCAGACGTAGTCGTTCCCGACGAATTGGGTGAACAAATCTCGCGTCCCTATTTATCGCTCTCGATTTACAACATAAATATCATTTGACATTATTTCAGATCATTAATATCAAATCATTATATATATATATATATGATGGAATGTCACCTTTCTACAAATATGTATTGGAATTAAACTAATTAATAATGCCGAGATTAATGTTGTGATGAATTAAATTAAACTGGACATGATCTCGCATTCATGCCAAGCCTTTTCTTCATAAAGTTGAACATATCTTGCATACTGGAAATTCAAAAGGTCGATAGAGTACAATAATTTCTCAATTATTTACAACCCAGTATAATTTTAGAACTTATTAATTTTTTCATTAGTTATTTTTATTTAACAAAATTATTTATGCACCAGGTATTGTTCAATTTAAAAAAAGCTAATATTGTACAGTGACAATAACAGTAACATGGAATTTAAAACAAAAATAAAAATTAATTTAAAAATATGTTCATATATTAATTTTGACCCGCGGAATGAACGGTTAGTCATTTGATCGGTTGGATTTATACGTGGGTGGCTTTTGTTTGATAATTTGCATGGCAAATTAGACGCAGAATTTGTAGGGGAGAGAAGAGAAGGTAATGGATTTAAATTGCAGATCAATTATTAAACTAATTTCACACCATATCAAATTGTCCACTTATTAATAAATGAATTAATTTCAATAATAAGTTAAATGGTCTCCTATGCTCATGTCTTTCTTGATAGTTGATATAATGGAGCATGATAGCAGCAAGCTACCGAAGCTTAACTACACAAATTGACTGAAAATCAAGCACAAGCAGTAGCTTAAAACCAAGGGGATATTTTGTACACTCTTTCTGCTAATAATGAAGCATTACAAACAAGATAAATCTTGACCAGCACAAACTGAAACACACAAGTAAAAGCTAAAGCATACCCTCTTCAAAATCAGTCTTCCAAAGGGTACATTTGTTCGATCAACCGCAATAAGAATTAATAATAAAGCTTCTCCATGTCGGCCTTCCTAATAGCATAATAATATATTACTAGTTAAATACTTACTTAATAACAAGGATCAGGCAATAGAATCGAGCCTGGAGGCAATTTGGCGAAGCTTCGAGTAAACCTTAGCCGCGGGAGACCCCAATATCAGACTGCAAAGACAATGCCTCGCCATCTTGATACGAGAGTAAGACCCCAAAATGTGAATCTTAGTGTCCGCAATAACAATCCTCGTCTGTGTCGTATTCTCAATCACAAACTTGGTTCTTCCCATTTTTCCAGACAGCCTACCTATGGCACGGGAAAGGTGCTCCCCACGGAGTGTCTTCACGTCCTTGATCTCAAACGAGTCAACGTACAACTCATCGAGCCGCAACAGAGCCTCGGCTTCCACGCTTTCAAAGCCTAGCACAAAGGCATGAATGAAGTCGGCACATTTTTGGAGATGACCAATCTCGGGGGTGTCAGTTCTGGTTTTCAATTCAACCCGGCGAGCTTTTAAGTTCATACGAATGTCAACTTTCATCTGATTGTAGACTAGATCGTATATGTTATCCCAATCTTCATAGAGGGGCTTGACGCGGTGAGGTGGAACGGGAACTTTGCGGAACTGGATTCCTCCTGCCTCCTCAGCATGTACAGCCTTGAACTCGGGCTTTGGTGGCAACACAACAGCTTCAATCTCCATGGCTGCAATGAGATAGTACATTTTTTTATATTTGTATTCACACCAAAAATGGAGTACAATCTTACATATTGACTCAATAGCTAGTTGTCCCAAAATTTCTTTCATTTAAATACATTCAAAATAACAACATTGAACCAACATACCCCTAACACTAAAATATTATTAGAATTAAAATATAATATTAAATTTTGAAAAAAAAAAAAAAAAAATTCTGGTTTCCGACCGGGATAAACAGAAACGGGTTATGTTATAATTCCGGATAGCAAACCTGATTTTAAAGTTTCAAGAAAATTACCCAAACTAATCGGATATTCGGTTCGGTTACTTGAAAGTGGTCTAAAAGTCGAATATTCGAAAATAACAAATTTGTCATAGTATAGAAAGGATGATCCATCAACTTATAAGAAACTTTTTCATCATCTAAGTGAAAAGCAAATAGCAAACCCAAAAAGATACGCAGACTGGAGTTCATGATGTTTGGAACAAGATTCTTTATCTTTATATTTGCAAATTAATCAAACATAGTTGGAGCTCAATTTTGAAAAGTTTTAAGGCGTTTTAACAAACACTTTGATTGAATCACAATGTTGCCACAATGCAATCAGAAGCAGGAAGCACCGAAGCAGAATACAAAAACATGAGATGGTCAGGCTATGGTAGCTGCTCTTTCGTGTCATATAGGGAGCTGTATAAAGAAGTCAATTGAAATAACAGGTAAATATCTCAACAAAATTATTTTACCTTAAGCAAAAGAACCAGAATCCTAATTTGAGGTGGGCGGTGGGAGACGGGAGCCGCGTCGCAGGCGGCAGATTTGGATGGTGGGCGGAAGGCGGCTGTCGGAGAATTGGGCAAATTAGGGATTTGAGAGATGCACGATCTAACCCTCTCTTCCTCTCTTGCTGCCTATTGCCCTGCATACATTACACACACATGTATATATATTTTTAGTTTAATTGTAATTTATTTTTATTTCCTCCAATTTTTTACCCATTTTCTTTTTATACGTTGTCAATCAATTTTTTTGCTCATTCTCCCTTTTAAAAATAAACATTACTCAAAAAAAAAAAAAATTGGATCCCACAATATTTTTACTTTTTCTTAATAAAATATTAATTTTCATAATCTTGTGCCCAATAGTAAAGAAGTAAAAATATTTGGAGGGAGTAGTTTCTATTTGTAATAGTATTAGTTAGTATTTTACCAAGAGTTTTAGTAATTTATTTTTATTATTAATGATATTAATACAAAAACATTACAATGTCAAACAGAATCCATGTACATGCAACCATAAAGTTAAAACGTTTACTTAATTTTGATTCAAAAAAAAAAAAAAAAAATGCACAAAACTGCCTATGCATCCGACTAATAAATCTACCAAAAAAAACTATAATGGAGTAACTCAATAGCTAGTTGTCTCAAAATTTCTCTCATTTACATACATTCATAATAACATCGAACCAATGTAACTCAAACACTAAAATAATATATTAAATTTTAATTAGAATTAAAAAATAATATTAAATTTTGAAAATAAAATAAAATTTAGTACCGATCGAGAGAAACGAGTTATGTTAGAATACCGAATTCCAAACCTAATTTTTAAATTTCGAATTCGAGTTATCCGATTTTTCAGGAAAATTACTCAAATCGGCCAAATATTCAGTTCGGGTACCTGAAACCTATTGTGCACGATAAGAAGTCAAAAAGTTGAATATTTAAAAGTAACAAATTTGTCAGAGTATAGAAAGGATGGTGATCCATCAATTTATAAGAAGCTTTTTCATCATCTAAGTGAAAAGCAAATAGGAAAACCAAATATATATGTGAGGACAATGCTGCTTTACAGACTTGTTTAGAGAAGTTATAGATGAGCATATATATTGGGATTTTTGTTGACATTATATGTTTGGAATGTATCGCAGTTTGTTTGGGAGGAATGTGTTGGATTTGGATAGCTGACTCATATTGAAGTCTGATGGTTTGGCTGATGTTAATGACACATGTTTTTGAACAAGCTTATGGTTGGACCCGACTTTTGATGTGTGTTTTTCAATATTTTGGATGTTTCGTATATGTAATGTGCTTTTCCCTCTGCTTTTTAATTAATTTGTGATGGGATTTGATTTTAAGGGTATAATTAGTCACTGGTTTGCCATAGTTTGTTTGATACATATATGCTGTTTGCGGCTTACTACATTTGCTCTCATCTTATCTATGTTTGATGCACAATCGTCACGGCAAGGGAATTTTTTTGCATCATGAGGTTTTTTTACCAGTTTTTTTAGGCAAAAAGTTGCATGAAACAGTATAAATTAACACTCGGTCTTGTTTGGTTGGGCTTATTAGGGTGTAAAAGGCTCAAATATGAAGGGTCTATTAACCAAAATTTCTGCTTGGTAGGAGAGATTAAAATAAGGTTGACCCGGCTGTATTACGTTGACCCGGTAGAATATTACAGTCATTCACTATTCTCATCAACAAAATTTATCTCACACTTTTGATGGTACAATTTTATTATTGATTCTACAGTAATGAAAACTTCCCAAAATAGCCTCACTCGTATACTCTTTTCCCTTTTCCCTCAACTTCAATCTCCCTCTTCGATCCAATCTAACGACGGCAATTGAAGCTCTACAATTTTGGCAACCAATTGTTTTGATTCTAGGAATTGAAGCTCTTCGAGGACGAACGCCGACGATCGATTCATTTTTATTGGCTCCGACAACTGAACCTTTGAAGATTTGACGGCGAGCGACGGCGATCCAAGCTCTTTAAATTCCGGCGACCTATTTGTTGTTGATTCTGCAACTGAAGTCTTGTGGATTTAAGAATTTAAGGTTTGTTAGATATTTTTGTTGGACGCATATTTGAGAATTTAAGATTTGACTTTAGATTTGTTGGATGATGAAGTTCCATACATTCCGGCAACTGGTTTATTGAAATTTGTTTGAAATTTAAGATATGAGAATTTGGGGGTTTTATTATTTGAAAAGGTGAATGATGAATTGGCAATTAGAACAATCAATTTGTGTAGTTAATTATTTCCAAAGCAAACTGGGCTCTGTAAAATTGGATGTAAATTAACATGGTTGTTCTGGGTTCTTCAATTTTGTACGAATTAGATTTTGGGTTCTTGAAGTTCTGCAAGTTTCATTGAAAGTTATGAAGGGCAATATGGTATTTTCAATGTTTTCCTACTAATTATACTTTCTATCAAGTAAGAAATTAAGATTTGTAAGAATCTTTAATATGTGCTACCAATGTAATAAATAGATATTACCCTCTTCCCATACTAAATTAATATTCATATACTTATGCCCCTTATTTTTATCTACTCTACCAAGTGGAGCCTCAACCCATTCAAAGTATTAATGCACTATTTATACTACATTTCATCATCTCATGCCATGAAACATCTCATACAAAACCTACTCAACACACACACACACACACACACACACACACATATATATATATATATATATATATAATCAGGGTATTCCAGTACAAATAACTCCCTAAATAAGTTAGGTATCACTACAAAAAATGCGCGCTTTAACAAAGAGAATTTGCGACGGAAGTAAAACCGGCGCAAATATGCGACGAACCATAATCGGTACTCGTCAATGTTTATAATTTGCGACGGAATGGAAAAGCCCATCGTAAATTACGTGAATTTGTGACAGAGATGTCCATCGTAAAATAAACGGCCCTTGGACTTCGTATAAACCGCCAAAATTTACTACGGAAATGCAGTCGTAAATTTCAAATTTATATTTTGCGATGGATAACATTCCGTCGCAATTTTTTATTTTTTTTGCCTATATAAGGCAGTGTCCAGCGAGCTTATTCACCACAAGAGCCAAATTCATTCACTAAAAGAGGAAGAAGAAAAGAAGGGAGGAGACATCTGACGAGCACTCAAGAGCCAAATTCGTCCCGATCAAAGTCCTCGTTTCGTCGATCTCAACACAATAATCGTAATTTTTTTTTACCGTTTAAATTTTATTTTAGAACATGTTAATTAGTCTTTAATTTTTTTTATAATTATAAGTATTAATAATTAGTATGTGATGAAAAATGTGTCATGAGCACCGAAACTAAGAGAAATAAGCTATTGGAAATGGAGGCTATTGAAGGAAAAAAGGGCTGAGTTTGGGGAGGAAGATGAAGATGGTACAAAGTACGAGGAGAACAAAGTTGGGATGGTTTTGATTGTGGGAAGTAATGAGTTTCCGCTCTAAATTAATCCCTACACGTGTTATGATCAAGTGGGATATCAAACCACTATCTACCTTTTATTTTATCAGTTTAGCATTTGCATTTTGACCCCAGACTTGTTTAGGTCTTTTTAATGGGTGTCTTTATTTCATTTAAATTACTTTTAGTGATAGTGGTCCCAAATGGTTGTTAAAAGTACTGTACCAAGGCTGAGTAATGGTATGCAGAAAAATACCTTCTACCACCTTCCTCCCTATTTCTCTCTCTTCTTGATTCCCCTCCCTCACATTTCTCCCATTCTCTTGAAATATTCATCCAACTTTAATTATCCAATTACATAAACCCAAAAAATTACAAAAATATTCACATTTAATTATTGTTTGTAGTTAAATCACTACAATTGGTATCTAGAGACAAGTTCTTCTCTCGATTCTATGGCAGAGGGTACTCGTTTTAAAGACCTGCAGGAGGCACAAAAAAAATTAGAGAAGTTATTTACATATGAAACTTTAAAATGGCAAGCAAAGGAAGAAAAATTGCAAGAAACAATCACTGGGTTAGCAGATCAATATTTAGGTATTTTTGGTGAATTAAAGCATGTTACACATATTCTTGCTGCTCTTCAACTCCAGGTTTTAAATTCTGATAAAGGAAAAACTCATACTGATAGAGAATCCCTTTTGGGGGATCCTTCTCTAGAATCTACTGGTTCCATCCCTTTTATTCGTTCCCCAAATTCTCAAACACTCGAATAAATTATTGACCCCCCTCCCATGGCTGTTCATACACCTCTACCCAGAGTGGAGTTCCCAAAATCTGATGGCACAAACCCTAGGGTCTGGATCCTTCGTTGCAACAACTATTTTAAAATTATCCCTAACATCCCAGATTCCCAATAGGTGCATTTAGCCTTAATGCACTTTGAAGGGAAAACAACCCTTTGGTTTCAAAATATATCCAGAAAACCCCCTGATCTTACTTGGAATCAGTTTATTAAGATCATATCTACTAGATTTGAGGAATTGAAGGAGGCCTCGATTGTTGTTACTTTCAATAAGTTGAAGCAAACTGGTTCCTTTAGGGATTATGTTGATAAATTTGAAGAGCTTAAGGCTTGTTTGTTACTATTTAATGGGGAGGAATTTTCCAAGTCCTATTTTGTTGCAAGTTTTATCAGTGGCCTTTCTGATGAACTTCAATCTTCATTGAATATGTTTGAGCCTAGTACCCTGCAGCAGGCCATTAATTTGGGGAAGAATCAGGAACAAACCTTGGAGGCCCTTACCAAAAAATTCAGGCCATACTCTAAACCCTCTCCATACACACCACATCATAGCTTTTCCCCTACCAATCAGCAAACAAAGAAACCTGATTCACCAGGGGGTATTCCTGGCAAACCTCATAGTTTGAATCCCAAATCCCAGTTTAAGGTCCTCACTCCTGATGAGATGGCAGCCAGGAGAGAGAGAGAGAGGCCTTTGCTACAATTGTGATGAACCATACTCTTTTGGCCACAACTGTAAACAGAAGGTTGCCTATATGATTCTACCTGATGATGTTGATCCCTATTCTCTCACTCAACCGACTGTTGATCCTATTTTTGATGACTCTACTGCCCCTATGGAAGAGTTCCAAATGACCTTTAATGCAGTTTTAGGGGAAAGGGACTTGACCACTATGAGGTTATGGGGACAATATGATGAACATAAGTTGCATATTCTAATTGATACTGGAAGTACTATTAGTTTTATTAAGGCTACTATTGCTCATAAACTGGGTTGCCCACTTTCCAAATCTGCTCCTATTTTGGTCAGGATAACCAATGGGGATAAAATGGTTAGCTCATACCAAGTTGATAATTTCTCTTGGTCTCTGCAATCTCATACATTCTCTTATTCCCTTAGATTATTGGAGAATGTAGGTTGTGATTTTATACTTGGGGGTGATTGGTTGAAGTCTTGTACAACAATTGAGTTGGATTACAATCAAATGACATTTACTGTCAATCTTTTGCGGAAGAGGATTAAACTCCAGGCCTTTACTTCACTTATTGATTACCAAATGATTTTGGATACCACCCTACACATGATACTCCACTCTACTGAACTAGAAGAAGTGGAGGAAATATACTTGCCCACTCCAGCAACCCTATAACATGATCACTCACCAGCCCTACAGAAGATATTAGACACATATCAGGATGTGTTTGCGGAGCCAGAGGGCCTCCCTCCTGAGAGGGGTGTTGAACATCAGATTCTTTTCAAGCCTGGAGATACCCCCAAACAACAATTTCCATATAGAACTTCTCATTCCCATAAATAGGAAATAGAGAAGATTGTTAAGGAGTTACTGTTTTCTGGAGTCATCCAGGACAACAAAAGCCCCTGGAAAAATTATTTTTAAGGCCAGTAGGTTTGGAGGGGTAGCAAAAAGAGGTCAGAACATTTGCGGGCTGACATTATAAGGACCGCAACTTTTCAACATGGCAAAGTAAGGCCAAATTGGACTATATTACCTTCAATTGGGCCGAATTTGGCCTTAATTTGCCACGTTGAAGAGTTGCGGTCCTTATAATGCCAACCCGCAAATGAACTGACCTCTTTTTGCTACCCCCAAACCTACTGGCCTTAAAAATAATTTTTTCCCGATGATTTTCATGTCAGTATAGTCGTTCATTCTCCAATCATCTTTCGGAAATATCGTGTCATTAAAGTAGGCGGCTATGGAATAAAAATGAATTATATGAACCTAAAATTGTATAGACATCTATATATATAGAGAACAAAAAAACTTGTAATTTTAATTAATGATTAACTTGAAAAAGTTAGATGGAATTTTACACAAGACATGAAGAAGAAATAAATGTGCAATAAAACTGAAAGCATCTCCATGGAAGAAAAATGAAGCAGGGCAAGGTGATTTATATAGGAAGATGATTGGTGAGAGAATTGTGAGTATTGTGACTCACCTACCCTCTTACTAGATGTTGTGACTCACCGTCAATCAATATTTAAGTTATCCAGCTTCATATATATTTGCGAGAAAAATGTTCCTTGAAATATTTGCACTACACCCTATTTTAACTCTCCCTGATTTTGCTAAAACTTTCGTGGTGGAAACAGATGCTAGTGGTAAGGGTATTGGAGCTGTGCTCATGCAGGAAGGTAGGCCAATTGCTTTCATGAGTAAGAGTTTATGCCCCATAAATCAGGCTTTATCCATTTATGAAAGGGAATTTCTTGTTGTGTTGATGGCCATTCAAAAGTGGAAGCACTATTTGCAGGGTCAGAGGTTTATAATCAGAACAGATTAACAATCTCTTAGATACTTGCTGGATCAAAAGGTTGTCACCCCTGTTCAACAGAGGTGGATAACTAAATTAATAGGTTTTAACTATGATATTTAGTACAAAAGGGGATTAGACAATAGAGCAGCTGATGCTCTGTCTAGGAGGTAAGATGCTACTGCTGAATGTGCTGCCTTAACAACAGTAACACCTTCTTGGATTCAACAGGTACTTCAGAGCTATTCTAAGGATGGTTTTATTCAGAGAATATTTTCTACTAAAACTATTGATGCTAGTACCTATCCAAATTTTAGCTTATCTGAGGGCTTTGTAAGGTTTAAGGGAAGAGTTGTTATTGGTGATTCAGTTGGGTTGAGGAAGTTGATCTTCACTGAAATGCATAATTCAGCCTATGGTGGACATTCTGGGGTGAATGGTACCTACTTAAGGGTTAAAAGAACCTTCTATTGGCCTAAGATGAAGTCAAATATTGAAGCATGGGTTAAGGAGTGTGAAGTTTGTGCTAAATGTAAATTTGAACATGGTCCTTATCTAGGTTTATTGCAGCCTCTACCTATTCCAAGTCAGGCTTGGTCACATATTTCCATGAATTTTTATTGAAGGATTGCCTAAATCCTGGGGAAAAAATGTGATTCTAGTGGTGGTGGACAGGTTCACAAAGTATACTCACTTTATGGCCTTATATCATCCTTTCACGACTCAAACTATTGCTAAACTCTTCTTGAATATTATTTGCAAACTACATGGTCTACCTGTGTGCATGGTCTACGCAAGGTAATTTAAATGTTGAACAATTCCACTCCAATTTTCTAACCTTGTGGAGCGAATATTCTAGTACTGTCACTGCAAAGGTTCCTAAGGAGTCTTTGGAAGTCATACAAACATTGCATGCAACAAGTCAACAAGATCAATTTCTAATGAAACTTCGTCCTGAGTTTGAAATTGTTCGTGAGAATCTACTAAATGGGGATCCTATTCCATCATTGGACATATGCCTTGGAGATTTGTTGCGCGAGGAACAATAGCTGACTACTTTAAAAGGCCAAGTGCCTGAGATCGGGACTTCTGAGGTCATTGCATATGCTGCCAAACGAAAGGCAGGTGCTACAATTGGGCCTTGCTTCAAATGCCATGAATTTGGTCACCTTGTTCGTACCTGTCCCAAGAAATCTTGTAATTATTGCAAGGAACTCCGTCATATTATTAAGGATTGTCCAACCCGTCCACAAAATCGTCGTCCACAAGCACTACATGCAAATATTGATGCAACACCACAGGTTCACCCCACACCGTCTACTCTCACACCGAAGGTGGTGCAACAAATGATTGTTGCAGCTCTTTCAGCTGTTGGGCTCCAAGGTACATCAAGTAAGCCTAAACAAACTTGTTTTGTTGATTCTGGTGCTTCTAATCATATGACAGGTTGTCCTAATGGCCTCACAAATATTAAAAGTTATAAGGGGACAAAACATATTCAGATTGCAAATGGTAGTACTTTGCCTATTACTGCTACTGGTAGCTTAGGGGGGCATTTTCTCATGTGTTTGTGGCACCAGGCCTATCCACTAATTTGATTTTGGTTGGACAATTGGTTGGTAATAACTATGATGTACATTTTTCTCTTGACGGCTGTGTTGTACAGGACCAGGTGTTGGGGAGGGTGATCACGAAGGGGCCTAATGTTGGGAGGTTATTCCCATTACACTTTGCTACAAAAACTAGAAATGTGTGTTTTGTTACTAATAAAGTTTCTTGTAATCGTGAGACTTGGCATAAATGTTTAGGACATCTTAATTCTGTTGTTTTGTCTCATTTGATCAACACTGGTTGTTTGGGTAATAAAGATTCTTTTTCCTCTCAGAATTCAGATTTTACTTGTGATGCATGTTGTCTAGGAAAAAGTACAACCCTTCATTTTTCTTTACATGGGGGTCGTGCTTCTATGCGTTTTGATGTTATTCACCCTGATGTGTGGGGAATTAGTCCTATTGTATCACATGTTAAGTTTTGATACTTTGTCACGTTTATTGATGACTTTAATAGATTCACTTGGATTTATTTTCCACATCATATAAGTGAAGTCTAATAAATTTTTAAGAAATTTGTAGCATATTTAAACACACAATTCTCTACTACAATGAAGATATTGTGTTATGACTCTGGAGGGGAATATATGTCTAAGGAATTTCAAGAGTTTCAACAAACTAAAGGAATACTTTCTCAGCGATCTTGTCCGTCCACTCCTCAACAAAATGGGGTCGCAGAATGGAAGAATCGCCATTTGCTAAATATAACTCGTGCATTATTACTCGAATCCTCTACCCCAGTGACATTTTGGGTTAAGGCGTTGTCTACTGCGGTGCACTTGATCAGCAGACTTCCAATGCAGGCCATTAGCTATGAGAGTCCTTATTTTGGTTGTTTGAAATACAACCAGAGTATAAATTTCTCCATGTTTTTGGATGTGTTTGTTTTGTCCATTTACCTCCTACAGAGCGTCATAAACTTGGTCCACAAGCAGTCAGATGTGCATTCATGGAATATAGTACTTCACAAAAAGGGTTTATGTGCTATGATCCTATGACTAATAGAATCCGAATCTCTCGTAATGTGGTTTTCTTTGAGAATGTGAGTTTCTTTCAAACACATGTTGCTTATACTGAGGAACTTGCATTTTTACCTTCCTTTGAAGATCAGTCTGCATCTAATCTTCATTTCAAGCCTGGTATCATGTATCAGTGTATGCTTGCTTCATGTTCCACTCCCCTTCCGGCACCTGCTCGCCCACCTGATCCCCCTGAACAACTGCTTAGTCGTACTGGTCGGATTTCTCGTCCACCAGAGAGGTATAATTTTTCTAAATTATCATTGGCAGCCACTCTGAATAATCATGTTGTTCCTTCTTCTAATTCACATGCTGCTACTCAAGAATGTTGGAGAGTGCTATGAAAGAAGAACTTCAAGATCTTCTTGAAAAATCATACTTTGGACATTGTTCCTTGTTCTTAGAATGTCAAACCTATTAGATGCAAGTGGATTTATTCCTTGAAGCATCAGTTTGATGGATCTTTGGAACGTTATAAAGCTCGGTTGGTCGCTCTTGGAAATCAACAAGAATATGACATTAATTATGACGAGACTTTTGCACCTGTGACTAAAATTACTATAGTGAGAACAGTCTTGTCAATTACAGCATCCCATGGATGGATTCTGACTTAGATGGATGTCAAGAATGCCTTTTTTCATGATGGTCTTATAGATAAAATTTACATGGCACCTCCTCCTGGTATGTTCTCCAAACCTTCTTCATGATGTTTGTCAGTTAAGGAGATCTTTATATGGATCCCGTGCTTGGTTCGATAAGTTCCGATATACTTTACTTGATTTCCATTTCCATCAAAGTCATTCAGATTCATCTTTATTTTTTAAGAAAACTACGGGTGGCATTGTTGTTCTTCTAGTATATATGGATTATATTGTTATCACAGGAACCGATTCTGCCTTGATTGATCAATTAAAGCATCATCTTTGTAAATCATTTCATATGAAAGATCTTGGGCAACTAAGCTACTTTCTAGGTCTAGAGGTTCAGTCCAATCCTGGTGGTGGTGTTTTTCATCAGCATCGATACACACAAGATGTGCTTAAATTGGATAGTCTTCAAGATGGGAACTCTGTTTTGACTCCTCACGAGATAAACTTGAAACTTTCACATGTTGATGGTGATCTGCTTAATGATCCTTCCATATATAGGCAAATCGTTGGCAGCTTGAACTATTTGACAATTACACGACCTGATATTTCACATATAGTTCAACAAGACAGTCAATATATGCCTGAACCACGCCATTCTCATTTTGCAACAGTTCAGCATATTCTTCGTTATCTTGAAGGAACTTCAGGTCGTGGCCTTTTCTTTCCTATTGGCTCTTCTATTCGGTTGACTGCATACAGTGATGCGGATTGGGCTGGTTGTGTTGATACTCGAAGATCTATTACTGGTTGGTTTATGTTTCTAGGAACTTCCCTAATTTCTTGGAAAAGCAAGAAACAAGACCGTGTGTCCAAGTCTTCAACGGAGTCTGGATATCGAGCCATGTCAGCGCTTGCTAAGAGATTGTTTGGCTTCGAGGATTGCTTGCTGAATTGGGATTTCCTCAGCAGGATCCAACACTACTTCACGCGGACTATACTAGCGCTATCCAAATTATGGTCAATCTAGTGTTTCAGGAGCGAACAAGACATGTTGAAGTGGACTGCCATTATATACGGGAGGCATATGCTAAGTATACCCTTACTCTTACTCTTCCTCATATTTCAAGTCAGCTACAAATTGTTGATATCTTTACCAAGGCCCTTTCCCGACAAAGACATCAGTTCTTAGTAGACAGAATTGATACTTCATAATCAGCCAACATCAATTTGAGGAGGGGGGGGGGGGGGGGGGGTGTTAATGAGAATCCCTAACTTGTAGCTTGACAAATAACTAATTTGATTTGTAACTACCCAATCTTTATAGCTAGTCAATTCCAATTGTAACTATTCCTAATTTGTAGCTAGTAACTATCTCTAATTTGTAGCTTGTAATCATTGTGATAGTTGTATAAATAGAGGAGTCTCAAAGAGGAGAAGACATCCAGAATTTGAGAGATATGTATACATGTTTAGGATATATTTAACAGCGTTTGGGTTGGAGAATAACTCTTCTTTTATCCATCTAGACTAAGTCTTCTATGTTTGCAGCAATAAAGAAAATGAGAAAAATAGATGATGAATATTAACATTACTTACTATAATGAGAAAGATTTGCATATGTAACACATACAAATAATATAGGTTAAAATACATATTACATAAACTAAGACAGTGAAAGAATTACATTACAACTAAAATGTCAATTAGATTTAGTATAGTCAAATTGAAAGACTTCAGTCCATGCTACGCTTTGCAAACAATAAATTAAATTGTGGTTAAAACCTTCAGCATTAATCAAATTAAATGATATAACATAAATACCTTTAGCATCTGATGTACCAAAGCAGATACTCTACTACATCATACGATTGAAGCCTAAAAGAATACATCGAGTTAAATATATGATTCTCATCGATTACTGCTAATACTGGTACTGCTATGATTAAGACTAATACTACTACTATAGACACGGTTACTACTACGACTACGACTAATTACTATTAGTACAACAACTACTACTACTATTACAACTAATTACTATTAAATACTACAATTACGAGTAATTACAAACACTACTACTACAACTACCGAGTAACTACTATTATTTACAAAAAACTAATACTATCAGTACAATGGCTAACGAGTAACAACAAAAAACTACTACGACAACAACTATACAAACTACTACTACTACTACTAACTATTACTAATTCACTAAACTACAACTATTTACTGCTTCTACCTACCATTAGACGTGTCTACCGGCTATAAACGACCAGTTTTACTAATTAACTAAACTACAACTATATACTACTTCTGACTACCAGTTGAAGCAACCGTTTAGATGGTTAACCGTCGCTTGTGGTTTTAAGACTGCTCTAACTGGAACCTAATAGTGTGCACTACGATTTTGGTTACGGTTTAAAACTAGAACCACTGACCATGGTTTCGGTTTTTTAGCATCTCTAACTATTAATACCGACTTGACGATGACTACTTCAACAAATGCTGCTATTACTATGACTACATCTACTATTGTGATTGCCTACTTCTACTACTACCATCATCACTACTTCTAAATATTTCCAATAGTACCTGGAAAACCTGAATTAAAGTTTACCAACAACTATTGTGCCATTAACCTAAAATTCAAATAAAGAAACTTGGAATTAACACAAGTTTTGGTGAAGAAGTAATTGGTTATGCTTCAGTTGAAGCTGGTGAGATGATAAGGTGGAACTCAGGCAGACAACATCAGCTCTGTTTCCCATACTGTAGTTAGTGTCCAAAAAAGATATAGAATCATAAAAGAGATATACATTTAATACCCAAGGGGAAAGGAAAAGCCAACCATTTTATCATGTTTTTCAGGAGACTTCAGAAAACATCCATTGAGAAAACATTCGCAAGCTTTGTTCACCAAGGTTACACTGCATGATAGAAAGAAGAGACAAACAAGAAAAAAGTTAATCAAAACATGAGTAATATCTTGTATCATCCTTAATCATTCCGGATATTGTCCGTCTTCCATATCTAAGAAAAAGAGAAAACGATGAGTCGAGTTTCAATTTATCCAGAAAATTTGCAGGTTCTTCAACTTACATCACGAGGTCCCGTTTCAAAGCATGTGTTTCAGGGTAACACTTATCTAATCCCCATGCTCCACCCATATTGTCATGAAAAAGTAAGAGCAAAAAGAATTATATTTATGTCCCAAATAAAGAATAGTTTTGCTTATAATCTATAAACGTTATTAAAAGTGGGAGCACTAATCATATTTGGTTCATAAAAGTCATATTAACTAAACATCGAGACATCTTCTGTTGAAGAAAGGACGTCAAGTCTTGGCAGCTGAGAATTTAAAGACTTCTTTGCAGGTAGCTCTACACTTTGAAATGAAACATCAAATTCTCGATATGTAGAATTCACAGAGAAAATAATTAAGTTGAAGAAATGGATATGATGCCTCAAACCCATGCAACAATCAAGGCAACAGATGCAGTTGGATCGAATTATTGCTTCCATTTCTGCTATAATATATCCTTTAGAATCTAAAAATAAAGTTTGTTCAACTGGAATAGTAAATATTAAAACACAAATCATTTTCTTAGCCAATAAGAATTCTTCAGCAGCCTAATGCTTGGGTTGGGAAGGTATTAACCAAGAAATCATACCTTATCTAACAGGTCAATCAAAATGTAACCTACATATCTTTTGAGCAGACGTTTTGCAAAAACTTGTTCAAATGAGATAGATTTTCATCTGCAATGCATATAAAATATACATGTCAAAATATAAATTTGGTACATAAACAAGACAGTTAAAAGAAAAGTACAATACAACTAAAAAGTCCAATAACATAGACAAATTGAGAGACTTTTGTCCATGTTGCGCTCTGCAAATAGTAAATTAAATTGTTGTTTTGGTCAAATGAAATGCTATACCAAAAATGTCTTCAACATCTGATCCACCAAAGCAAAAGCTCTGGTAAGAATGGAAATAAAACAATACATTCAGCTAAACATAAGACTCTCATTGGCTACTGCTTATACTGATACAGTTATGACTAAAACAACTACTACTACTAGTACAATTATTACTCTAATAAGATTATGATTATCTATCTACGACAGTTGCAGCTGCTACAACTACTAATTACTACTCCCCTCCATCCCCCAATTTTATTCCCATTGGAATGAGCATGAATTTAAAGAAAAATGAGATAAAATAGACAAAGTAAGGGTATTGTGGAGTTCATTTATGAATAGAGTGATTGTTTGTGAGAGACCAGATTTAGGAGACGGGCTAGATAGGCAATTGGGATTAGATTTGGGGGACAAATGAAATATTTAATACTAGAGAGTACTACTACTACTATTAACTACTCCTCCCTCCGTCCCCAAACACTTCACACAATTTTCCCTACCTAACTTTATTTTCACAATATTCACATATTTACACAAAATATTACTCCCTCCATCCCAATTTTGTTAACCCATTTGGCTTTTGTTGACTTTAATGTGAGACTTAATTTGTAATATTTAAATGGATAAAATAATTTTTTTATGATTGCGTATTATTCAATTTAAGTGCATGAAACAAAAAGAAGATGTTTTTCTACGTAATTATTAGTAAAATAAGGTGTAATTTAGAGGTATTTGAAAGGGGTAAATAATGAAATGGGTAAACAAAATTGGGACGGAGGGAGTATTACCTTTTACACTCACTTCCATCAATTTTATTATTTTAATAATAAAACTTTACGCATCATCCTCAATAGTCAATACTCTATCCATTACACATTTTTTTTTTTAAAAGTGTGTCCCCAAAAGTGTGAAGAGTGTTTGGGAACGAATGTAGTATCACATACTAATAACTACTACTACAACGACCAATGAGTAACAACCTCTTGGGGTTAACAACTTCCCCAACACAACCAACAACTAATACTACTACGACTACTATTATCTATGACTATGGCATCATTTAGGACTACAAGTACAACAACTACTACAAGATACCCTACTTTTTCTTTTATCAGGCACTACAAGCTACCCTACTAATAATTAATAACAATTAGTACAACTACAATGACTAAATACTACTGCTACAAACTACTACTACTACTACTACTAAATAATACAAATTAGTACAACTACAATGACTAAATCCTACTACTACACACTGACTACTACTAAACATGCTCATTGAATAGGAACCGGCGGATAGCGAGCCCCCAAACCGAAACTTAACCGGCTGAAATAAGGTTTCGGTTACAGGTTTGGAACTGCCGGTTCAGATAATAATCTCTACAAATGATTATGAAATTATAAAAAAATTGGAGAATTGTAGATTTCAGTTTTAAAATTACTTCAACGAAACTTAACCATGTGTCTGTAGTTTACATTTTCAATCTGGAACTGCTTTACACGATTCCAATTTTCTTTTTTGGGCATCTCTAACTCCTAATACAACTACAACTACTACGCCTACAACAACTACTACTATTGTAATTGCCACGCTATCAAAACAACTACTTCTACTATCACCACCTCACCACTGTTGGGAAAATAGGGGTGCCCGGAATCTATTCGGGATGAAATTTAAATACGAATTTAAATACAATTATTACTAGCATGAATTAATCCTAATTAATTCAAATAATAATTCCAACAACTAATTTAACATCATGCATGTTGAATTAATTCACATATAATCTATGGCGGAATAAACAAGATGATATGTGATTAACGTACCTCTCATAGAACTTGGCCTTTAAATAAAACGGGACTAACACGTACGCGCTTTACCAACCCAAAAGCCTTCTCAAGTATTCCCTTTCGCCTTATTCGATCACCGGTGGGAGATGCTATCGAACAATTTAAATAACTAAGGAAAAAAAATATATATGCTCTTGATTTTTCCAACACATGGAATAACGTACTTGGGGATGAAATAATCACCCCCTATTTATAAAGTGTAGTGGCCGAATTTTTGAGAATATTTGGGCCTTGAGAAAATCTTTTCTTAGACTCTAAGATATCTTGAATATATCCCATATATTCTTTTCTCCATTATAAAATATTCCACAAAAATCTCACTCACTTTATTTACTAGCAATTTTCGAAAACTTTAGGAGTAGATACCAAGATTTGGATCTTCTTGAATATATGAGATAATCTTGCATTCCAAGAATACTTATCTTCCATAATATCTTTTCAAGAAAATCAACAAAATCTTTTCTCTCCTAATTAGGCCAAAATTTCGAAAATTACAATGAAAAATCAGCATAATATAATCTTTTTATTTTAATCACCTTATCATTATTGGACTACTTAATGTGCTACTTGAGGGGCCTTTAAGGAGAATTAAGATTGGACCTCCTAATGGACTTCTGAATTTCAATATTGAGCCCCAATATAATTCAATCCATTAATATTAATTATTACCACTAATAAATTAATATTGCACTATCCATCTTAATCCATATTACGATAATATGGGCTCCCGGTTATTATTTCCCGCATTTAAGATTATCAAGTCCATTAATTAATTAAGCTTCTGAATAGCTCTAAATTAATTAATATATTTCACCTTGGAGTAAAGACAGCTCAATATTATTATCCGTACCGAAGAAACTAATTCTTCACTTGCAAGATTTGGTACGATAAAATTTCTGAGCCCACCAAGGGGACTAATCACACGAGCCGTACTCGCACGCGTTTCTCCGTATTAAATCTTAGCAACCGTCGTATGATTAATATTACTGCCCAAAGCACAAGGTTTTGAAGTCACAATGATTCTCACCCAACATGAATCAAAGCAGTAACCATTAAGCACACACGGTCCTATTTAAGTGACGGAGATTAAGAAATCAACAACCACTGAGGTCTAATTCTTCACATTTCAGAACAGAAGAATTTATCCTCGCTGTAGGTCCTCTTCAACACATACTAAATGTGCTAGTGCAATCTCTTAGTCAAGACAGGCCAATCTGAGACTTACACATCGACCTTTCACGGCGGATTGTTCAATTATACCTAGGTCGTGAAAATGTACGTTTAGTTACAAGGAAACTGTTAATGTTGTCTTCCGTGATCGGGTATCACCACATTAACTACAATGTAACATGTACCATATAATGAACGGTTTGCAATAGATATTCAACATTCAATCATAACTAAAGCAAATGCGATAAAAGAATTATTCTCATAAACAAGTGTTTGATACACGAGTTATACAAAGTAAAAGCATACTTTCACGTATAACTCCAACAATCTCCCACGTATACTTAAAGTCTGCTTTTTAGTATACATCATGCATGTCTTAGTGTAGTAGCTCTACGTGACATCTCATGCCAACATACACTAACCTAATAATTCCTCCCACTTATACTTAAAGCAGATTGGCAATAGTCTTGACTCCCATCCCATCCACATGTCTCTCGAATGTACTCTGAGGCAGACCCTTTGTGAATGGATGTACTAGGTTGTCCTCCGACATTTATCTTTGCCACCTCTTTATCTCCTCTCTTAACGATTTCTCGTATAAGATGGTGTTTTCTTTCAATGTGTTTTGCTGGCCTTGTGGGCTCTCGGTTCCCTTGAATTTGCAACTGCTCCGACATTATCACAAAGGACAGTGATTATGATGGGCAAATTCGGAACAACGTCCAAGTCCACTAAGAAGTACTTGAGCCAAACCGCTTCTTTCGCTGCTTCACAAACAGTTACTTATTCGGCTTTCATGGTCGAATCGGCGATGCATTTCTGCAAATCGTTTCTCCATGTCATGGCTCCTTCTCCCATGAAAAACACACTACCCGAGGTAGATATTCTGGATTCTATATCTGATTGGAAATTTGAGTCCGTGTATCCCATGGGAATTAGATTGTCTGACTGTTAAATCAGCATTCCAACACAAGTTCTTTTCAGAAACTTCAGAATGCATTTAATTGCAATCTAATGTGCTTTCCCGGGGTTATTTTGATATCTTGCCATCATGCCCACGGCAAAGCAGATATCCGGTCTCGTACACAACATTGCATACATAAGACTTCCTACGTCTGAAACGTACGAAACGTCTTTCATGTCATCTATCTCCACTTGAGTCTTAGGGCATATTTCTTTAGATAGACGGATTCCGTGCCTAAAAGGTACAAAACCTTTCTTGGAATCTTGCATGCTGAAATGCTTCAAAACATTAGCTTTGTATGAAACTTGCGATAAGCCCAACATTCTTGCATGCTGAAATGCCCAACGTCCTTCATATCAAACTGATTTGATAGCCATACCCTTACGTCTGACAATACCTTTACATTGTTTCCAATGAGCCGAATATCGTCTATGTATAATACTAAGAATACCACCGCAGTTCCGTCACACCTTTTATACACACAACTTTCAAACTTGTTTTGATCACAAACCCGTAAGACTTAATTACTTGATCAAAACACTGGTTCCAAGTACGCGATGCTTGCTTAAGTCCATAAATGAATCTCTTAAGCTTGCATACGAGATTCTCTTGGCCTTTTTCAATGAAACCTTTGGGCTGTTGCATATAGATATCTATCCCGTCAAGACTTCTGTTAAGGAAAGCCGTCTTGACATCCATTTGTCATATCTCATAATCTCGGTGCGCAGCGATCTACAAGAGAATACGGATGGACTTAAGCATAGCTACAGGCTAAAAGGTCTCCTCATAATCAATCCCTTCTTTCTGAGTATACCCTTTGGCCACAAGCCTCGCTTTGAAGGTCTCTACCCTTCCGTCCGGTCCTCTTTTCCTCTTGTACACCCACTTGCATCCAATGGGTTCTACCCCATTGGGTGGCTCGACCAACTCCCACACTTGATTATGATCCATCGAAACCATCTCGGCTTCCATTGCCGTTTGCCACGACTCTGCGTCTTTGTCTTAGATTGCCTCGTCGTACGTCCATGGGTCCGATTCATCACCGGGAACCAAATCCAAAGATTCTCCTATCCCCATGAATTTCTCGGGTTGTCTAGCAATCCTCCCACTACGACGGGGTTCCGATTGTGAAGGTGTGATGTGTGGTACATCATCTTGTATACTTGGTATAGGAGTTTGACCTCTTAACTCGTCTAAGGTAATCTCACTTCTGGGCTTTCTTTTGTTCATATAGTCTTCCTCCAAGAATTTAAAGTGTGAACTAATCACGGTCTTTTGATCCTTGGGACTATAGAACATACACCCTTTCGTTCCCGCAGGGTATCCTATAAACAACCTTAATTCTGAACGTGGATCCAACTTACCGGCTTTCTTGTCTAGCACGTATGCCGGACAACCCCAAATCCACAGGTGTTTTAGACTGGGCTTGCGCCCGGTCCACAATTCCATTAGGGTTTTAGGAACCGATTTGGATGGCACCAAGTTTAGAATGTAAGCCGCCGTTTCCAAGGCGTTACCCAAAACGATTTGGGTAAATCCAAATAACTCATCATGGATCTGATTATTTCTAAAAGAGTCTGCTTCCTTCGTTCCGCCATACCGTTCTATTTTGAGGGGTTCCCGGTGCGGTACAGGGACACAATCCCTTCGTCCGATAGGTAGTTCAAGAATTCATTGCTAAGGTATTCGCCTCCACGATCAAATCGTAGAGACTTGATACTTCTTTCCCTATGCATCATAAGGTAGATGTATCCATATCTCGAGTAATGACAAATTACTCATACCCCTTCTTGCTATGATCATCATTGAACCACACATATCGGTATGAACGAGTTCTAACACTTTGGTGGCTCTATTCCCCTTGGCTCCAAATGCCCTCTAGGTCATTTTACCCTCTAAACAGGATTCACAAGTTGGAAATGACTCAACTTGAAGTGACTCCAAGGATTCATTTTTCACCAGCCTTTGTATCCGCATTAGATTAATATGACTTAATCTAAGATGCCATAGAAGTGTTTCGTTCATGTCCGAAGAATGCCTTCTTTTATTACTCGAAATAATCGATGTGTTATTAGATTCAATTTTATGAGTGGTGTGCCCAAATAATGGTATAAAGATCATCCATTGAAGTTCCAGAACAGATAAACTCATCGTTTCAAGCAATAATAACATCCTTATTAAAAGAAACTGAGTATCTATTCAAAACCAGTTCAGAAACTGAAGGTTGAGTTCTTTCTAAACTAGGAACATGAAGAACGTCTCTCAAGACCATAACTCTATCTTCAAAAGATAGGCGCACTTCTCCCACTGCTTCAGCTGCCACTCTCGTAGCATTGCCCGATGTGATGGGGATCTCACTTCCGTTAAGTCGTCGGGTTAGCTTGAACCCATGAAACAAATGTGATTAGTAGCTCTCGTATCCACTATCCACGAATAGACAGCATACGCCACTTCACAAGTTTAGACGACTAGGGTGTGTGAATTACCTAACTTTCCTAGCCTCTTAGGCTTGGAACAGGCAGACCTCCATTGTCCTCTCTCACCACAACTAAAACACTTCCCCTTCTATGCTAGCCTTTGCATTTGCCTTTCGCAACAATTGGATTTGCTTGGATCCGGCCTTTGGTTCTCTTCCTCTTTTTCCCTCCCTTGGGACCAAAAGAGGTAGACGGACCATTAGCCACCATAGCACTAGACTGGTGCTCCATTATCACCTCCACCGAAACTAAAGCTTGCAAGAGCTCGGGCAAACGACTTGTTCATTCATTCATCTGACAGTTCAGATGAAACTACTCAAAGCTTCTCGGTAGAGAATGGTATATGAAATCAACCTTAGAAAGGGACATTGAAATCCGCACCAAGTACTTCCAACTTGTTAAGGTATGCCATTATCTCGAGAACGTGCTCCCTCACGGGCGTTCCTTCCACCATTTCCAACTTGACCGAGTCATGTTTGGTGAACTGATTAGTCATGGGATTCTGATGTGAAAACATCTCTTCAAGGCTTTCCATGATTTCAAAAGTGGATACAATGTCTTCATTAATGCGCCTCACATCCTCAGACAGAGATGTCAAGATGATGCACTTCATGTGTTCATTGTCACGCTGTCAATCATAAACTACCTTTTCCCATTGCTTGACTTATCATTAGGCTTGTCGGGTTCATTAACGTGAATAACCCAATTGTGTGTTCGTGCAGTAAGGACAAATTTAAAATTACATTTCCAATCGATATAATTCTCTCCAAAAAGTTTATTAACTTTAAGTATATTAAACAGTGGATTAAAAGGTTGTGACATGATGAAATGAGAATAAAACATACATTCATATTAATATCTAGAAAAATACGAAATTATCACATAATTCGATCACATCAATTATATTGAAGCCTTAAAATAATATAATCATGCATCAGCCAACATCTCGAAACAATTTAAATGCGCCACGAGGGGTGGTCTATACATTTAAACACATTCAAGCGGATCACAAACTTAAAAGTTACAAATCCTTAATTCAAAATTAATAATTGGCTCCCACTTTGGCCACATAGAAATTGACAGGGACTCCGAGGGGAGTAAGTTAATATCAATTTCCTATGCCTAAGTAATAACCATAATTAAATAAAGGATTATTATTTTGCTTTGAGCAAGCCACTCGTGGTGAGGGTCAATACCGCCACTAGTAATAATCCACAATCATCCTTTCGGAATTTATTCATGTGAAATCTGTTCTTTTGGCCGATCCGAGGGGAAAATGTATTCCAAAAGAACTTCACAAATAAATAAATTATGGAGGCCAAATTAATCCAATTTTAATATCCGAAATAAAATTGCGATTAAATAAACATACTTAGTAATTTTCGAAAGTAAGATTTTTCTTGGACAATTAAATTCATGCAAACACATATTAACAATTAATAATAATTGCACGAAATAAAGCATCCATCAAAATAAAATTAAACACATTGGAGCACTCAAATCCAATAGTCACGGTTTAATTTCTTCACGTCTTGATGCGAAAAATCGTCCTTGTTGTTTTCCATCGTTCGTCTCGACACGCTCCCACTCGAACAACAACACTTCATCAAAAACAACATCGTTTGGGGTTCGGGACGACGTTTAAAATCACACAAAAAAAACAGAACTGAAAAAAATCCACGGCCCGAGATACGGCGCGCGTCGGCCCACGGAGTGGGCCCGCGCGCCTCTCGGCCAAGCAGCCGAGGCACCGAGGCGCTGCAGGCCGTGCCCGAGGCGCGCGCGCGCACTTGCGCGCCGCCGGCCACCCGTCGCGCGCGGGTCGTGCGCCGTGCACCCCGTGAGCCGGGTTTCGACGTTCGTTCTCATTTTCTTCACCCCATGCACAATTTTACATCCATGCATGTGCCGCGCACGCATGCGTCGTCCGGGTACGCCGTCTTTAATTCTTCGTTCTTCGTCACGATCCGGTTACAATTTATTTTTCAAAAAAAAAATACTAGATCTAGACTAGTCTATTACAATGATCAAATCAAAATAAAAACAACTAATCTACTCGTGGATTTTCTCACGAGAAAAACGAATTCGAACGAATCGAATTAAAAACAATTAATTCACACGCATGAAAAAAAACAACATTAAAACCATGACAATTGGATACCTGCAAAAAAGATCTAGCAATTCTACTATCCAATTTCAATTTAATGTTCAACAATTTAAATTCCAATTTAAAGATCAGAGCCTGAAACTGTGGCTCTGATACCAGTTGTTGGGAAAATAGGGGTGCCCGGAATCTATTCGGGATGAAATTTAAATACGAATTTAAATACAATTATTACTAGCATGAATTAATCCTAATTAATTCAAATAATAATTCCAACAACTAATTTAACATCATGCATGTTGAATTAATTCACATATAATCTACGGCGGAATAAACAAGATGATATGTGATTAACGTACCTCTCGTAGAACTTGGCCTTTGAATAAAACGGGACTAACACGTACGCGCTTTACCAACCCAAAAGCCTTCTCAAGTATTCCCTTTCGCCTTATTCGATCACCGGTGGGAGATGCTATCGAACAATTTAAATAACTAATGAAAAAGAAAAATATCTATGCTCTTGATTTTTCCAACACATGGAATAATGTACTTGGGGATGAAATAATCACCCCCTATTTATAAAGTGTAGTGGCCGAATTTTTTAGAATATTTGGGCCTTGAGAAAATCTTTTCTTAGACTCTAAGAAATCTTGAATATATCCCATATATTCTTTTCTCCATTATAAAATATTCCACAAAAATCTCACTCACTTTATTTACTAGCAATTTTCGAAAACTTTAGGAGTAGATACCAAGATTTGGATCTTCTTGAATATATGAGATAATCTTGCATTCCAAGAATACTTATCTTCCATAATATCTTTTCAAGAAAATCAACAAAATCTTTTCTCTCCTAATTAGGCCAAAATTTTGAAAAATCAACATAATATAATCTTTTTATTTTAATCACCTTATCATTATTGGACTACTTAATGGGCTACTTGAGGGGCCTTTAAGGAGAATTAAGATTGGACCTCCTAATGGACTTCTGAATTTCAATATTGAGCCCCAATATAATTCAATCCATTAATATTAATTATTACCACTAATAAATTAATATTGCACTATCCATCTTAATCCATATTACGATAATATGGACTCCCGGTTATTATTTCCTGCGTTTAAGATTATCAAGTCCATTAATTAATTAAGCTTCTGAATAGCTCTAAATTAATTAATATATTTCACCTTGGAGTAAAGACAGCTCAACATTATTATCCGTACCGAAGAAACTAATTCTTCACTTGCAAGATTTGGTACGATAAAACTTCTGAGCCCACCAAGGGGACTAATCACACGAGCCGTACTCGCACGTGTTTCTCCGTATTAAATCTTAGCAACCGTCGTATGATTAATATTACTGCCCAAAGCACAAGGTTCGAAGTCACAATGATTCTCACCCAACATGAATCAAAGCAGTAACCATTAAGCACACACGGTCTTATTTAAGTGACGGAGATTAAGAAATCAACAACCACTGAGGTCTAATTCTTCACATTTCAGAACAGAAGAATTTATCCTCGCTGTAGGTCATCTTCAACACATACTAAATGTGCTAGTGCAATCTCTTAGTCAAGACAGGCCAATCTGAGACTTACACATCGACCTTTCACGGCGGATTGTTCAATTCCACATAGGTCGTGAAAATGTACGTTTAGTTACAAGGAAACTGTTAATGTTGTCTTTCGTGATCGGGTATCACCACATTAACTACAATGTAACATGTACCATATAATGAACGGTTTGCAATAGATATTCAACATTCAATCATAACTAAAGCAAATGCGATAAAAGAATTATTCTCATAAACAAGTGTTTGATACACGAGTTATACAAAGTAAAAGCATACTTTCACGTATAACTCCAACAACCACTGCTACGACTAACAATAACACTAGAACTGCCACACTTAATATTACCAAGTGCAGAATAATATTTTAAAAGGACTATGAATAATCTGGTAATAAATAAATAAGTCATGTGTTTCCCTTCAATAGCAACTAGATGATATAGTAAGGTGAAGCTCAAACTGGCATTAAATTTGTTTGCCAATAGTTGATTTCCAAAGAAGATGTTAAATCATAAAAGAGACTTAGCGTTATGATCATCATTTCCAAGAGACTTCATAAATCATCCACTGTGACAAACGTTCACAAGTTTCGTTAACCATGATTAAACACTACACACCAAAAAATTCAGGGTAAGAACAAGCCAGTTAATTTAAAGAAGAGAAGAGAGAGAGAGAGAGAGAGAGAGAGAGATGCAATTAATTCAATTAAAATATATTGATAAAAGGAAATGAACACCCTTAGCCAAGATAAACCACGATTCATCCATCTTCAAGGAGAAATTACATTATCTGAAACCTAAAATTGAAAATCAAATACAAGTGAGGATATATCTTACATTTACTAAAGGGGTTTCAAATCCCTTTAGGTCGAATGAGAGGGTCATCACTGCTTATATTATATCGGGTCAAGAAGAGTGAGAACAATAAAGATGACATAGATGAATGCAAAAGAAAGAGATGCAAAGGATGCAATACGAAGAAAGACAGAAGAGAATCTGAAATGAAGAACGGGATATCCTATCCTCCTCAAATGGAGTCAGCTAATCAAAAAACGACAAAAAAAAGGCGGCATTCGCAAGAATAAGGTACATAGTTACTTGGCATTTCAACAATTATCGAAAAGAAAACCGGCAAAAATAGAGAAGGGAGTTACCAGAAGGCAAGAGAGACACAGGAAAACACTATGTGAGGAGCTTTAGAAGAAGACTTATTCATCTCCAAACACAAGTACAAATATTAAACCGGAAGACTAGTGAGCTTAATGTTGAAAAACAGTGATTAAAAAATATCAGAGTTAGTATATTGGGTATCTGCATGAAAGTATGAAGAGCCAAGATTCGCTAAGATATGAAAGACTCCCATTAGACAACATAGGAATCACGCACTGGAAAAAACTGTAATATCAATACCTAATCAATTGCCGGCACCACAAGGAAAAAAACCACCATTGTCATTAGATGTGCAGGCAGCGAAATGAGAAAAAAATGGAATTATATTAGACAATAAAGAAACCAGTTGACTGGACAAGTGCATAAGAGACAGTTACAAGACATTTGAACAGTTATGGAACAGAAGGAATTACCAGAAAGCAAGAGATACAGAGAGAAACACTTGGTAAGGAAGAATGATTCATCTCCAAATACAAGTACAAATATTATATCCGCTAAACGGAAGAAACAGAGATTGAAAAACATTAGGGTCAGTATACTAGGTGGATGCATGAGAATATAAAGGATGCAACCAAGACTCAGAAGACTACAAGTAGACAACGTAGAAAAGACTAGAATGGATGGGTTGGCACCACAAAAAAAAAAGGAATTTATGATCACCTCAGCTACTCATAAATTTATAAAAAAACCAAAGGGGTAGAAGTATTTCAAACAATACGAGGAAAAGAGAGAAGCAATTCAAAAAAGAAACAACTATGAGAATATAGAATGAAGAACATAAGAAAATATAGAATAAAGAAGGGTATATCAATACCTCTTCAATAGAGCCAACTACTCAAATATTGGCAAAAAACAACCGCAAGAATTAAGACGAAAAAGAGAAAAAAAAATTCAAAAGAGTAACAAATAGAAACAGGAGGATTAGTAGGAGGAACAAAGAGAAGTTGTAGTGAATCAGAGAAATTAAAAAAGAGTGAGAACAATAAAAAGGACAAATATGAACACAAAAGAAAGAAAGACAACGAAGCAACTCGAAGAAGCAATAGAAAAGAAGAGAAGGGAATATCATATAAATAGCGAATTACTAGATACTACTCCATGTAGTCGGCTACTCATTATTTGGCAAAACCAGGTCTATAGAGAATATCACAAAATAATGGAAAACAAGAGAAAAGCAATTCAACAAAGGAAGAAACGAAAGTAGGAGGATTTTATGGGAAGAATGAAGAGAATTTGAAAGATTTGTAAAAGAGAGTGAGAACAATAAAGAGGATGAAATCTAAAGAAAGAAACGCAAACGAGGCAACAAAGAGTGAAATACAGATCCTCCTCAATAAAAAGTTAGCTACCCAGAAATTAACAAAAAACAGGGGAAATACAGAGGATAACGAGAGGAAATTTAAAATATGAACAAACATGGATTTTACTGGAGGAGTGCAGAGATTCAGATAAAGAGAGTGCGAAATATATAAAAGGACAAAGATGGATGCAAACGAAAGAGAAGCAAATGAGGCAACTCAAAGAAAAGGAAGAGAGTATCAAATGGAAATGGAAGATCATATCATCTTTAATAGACACTGTTATTCGGAACTTGACTAAAAATAGAAGGAAAAAAAGTGGAGCAATTTGAAGAAAGAATAAACACGAGTGGAAGGACTTTACTTGAGGAAATGATAGAAGTTGCAGAGATTTGGAAAGGAGAGGGTAGAACAAGTAAGAGAACACAGATGAATGCAAAACAAAGAAAACAAAGAATGAAAGATACCAGGTTAATATATATCGAGTGGAGCCAAGATTCTCTAAGATATAAAAAGATTCCCATTAGACAACATAGAAATCAGGCACTTGAAAAGACTGAAATATCAATGTCAAATTGATAATTTAATCACCCAAAAAAAGACCAGCAATGTCTATTATATGGAAAACCCATAGTTGTGAGAAGCAAACACAACCATAAGATGAAAAAGAGAAGCAATTCAAAAGAGTAACAAGGAGCAGACAAATTTATGAAAGGAATGAAGCGAACATGAAATGAATAATGGATAAAAAAAATCCTACCAGTGGAGTTACTCAGGAATTGATAAAAAAAAAAGCATTAGAGACAATGCAAAAATAACAGGATAAGAGAAAAGAACAAACACAAATGGGAGGATTATACAGGATAGATGGAGATAAAATGCAACGGAAAGGTGAAGGAAGAAACTAGAAGGAAAAGAAGAGAATACCAGGGGAAGAGTGATCTTATCAAATCCTTTTCAATGAGTCAATTACTCAAAAGATGACAAAACCAAGAGATTTGGAAAATTTGGGGAACAAGCAAGAGTGAAAGGAATTTATGGGAGTAATAGAGAGAAGTAGCATATATTTTGAAAAGGCTAGCTAACAAAACAATAAAGATGACAAGGATGAACACAAGAGAAAGGTAAACACAACAATTAGAAGAAGTAAAAGAATAGAATATCAAATAAAAAAATGGAAATATCATATCCTCCCCCATGGAGTCAACTATTCCAAAATTGAGAAAAATACCCCCAATGGGTTAGTGATAATCGCACGAATAAGAGAAAAAGAGAACAACTCAATAAGGGAAAAAATTGGAGAGTTTTACAGGAGAAATGGAGAGAAGTAGCAGCGCTTCAAAAAAAAAGTAAAACAACAAAGAGGACAAATATTAATGCATAAGAAAGGAAGGCAAGATGAGTATTATCGAACAAAGAATGGAATATAAGATTTTCCTCAGTGAAGTCAAGTACTCAAAAAGTGACAAAAACACCATAGAGATGGAGGGTATCCCAATGATGAGAGGAAAGAGAGAGAAGCAATTCAAAAGATAACATACATGAGTGACGAGATTACAAGAAAAAGTGCAGAGATTCGGAAGAAGTAGTGAACTAAAAGGACAAAGAATGAAAACAAAAGAAAGAAAGATAACAAGGCAACTCAAATAAGGAAAATTAGAATATTTAATGAATAAAGAGTCGGCTACCTAGAAATTGATAAAAAATTGGGGATATAGGCAATTCATGAATATAAGAAGCTGAAAGATTAAGAAAATAGAATGAGGAATATACAAGGGAAAAGATGAATGAAGACAAAAGAAAAGTAATAAAGGCAGCTCGAAGAAAAGAAGAGAATATCAAATGGGCATGATATTAGATCATCTTCAATGGAGACAACTATTCGGAACTTAACAAAAAACCAAAGGATAGAGGCTATCACAAGAATAAGGGGAAAAGAGGAGCAATTTAAAAGGAATGACAAACAAGAGTAAAAGGATTTTACCGGAGGGAAGTATAGAAGTTGCAAAGACTTGGGAAAAGGGGGAGTGGAACAATTAAGAGAACAAAGATGAATGCAAAAGAGACAGAAAATGAATGAAAAATGTCAGATCAACGTATCAGGTGGATGCATGAAAGTACGAAGGATGGAACCAAGATTCTCTAAGATTAGAAAGACTCTAATTAGAAAACACAAAAATCAGGCAAGTAGAGTGAAAATATCTAATAGATAATTTAGCACCGGAAAAAGACTAACAATGTATATTAAAGTGATAGAGGTAATCACAATAATAAGAGGAAAAAGAGAGAAGATATTCAAAAGAATAGCAACCAGGAGCAAACAAATTATGGAAGGAATGAAGAGAAGTTTCACAGATTCGAAGAAAAAAAAAGTAAGATCAATAAAGAGGACAAAGATGAACGTAAACGGAAGAACGACAAAAAAGACAACTCGAAGAAGGATAAGAAAAGAACATGAAATGAATAACGAAATATCATCCTACTCAGAGGAGTTCACTGCTAATAAATTGACAAAAAACAAGGAGTAAGAAGCAATGCAAGAATATGAGAAATAAGAGAAGCAATTCAAAAGAAGAAGAATCCCAAGTGGAAGGATTATACAAGACGGATGAACATAAGTTGCACGGAATTGAAAATAGAGACGGATAACAAATAGGAGGAAAAAAACACAAAGGAAAGGAAAATTAGGAAACTTGAAGGAAAATGAGAGAATACCAAACGAAGGATGAATTATTAGATCCTTCTCAATAAGCCGACTTCTCAAAAGATAACAATCTAAGAAATTTGGAAAATTGCAAGTATAAGAGGTAAACGAAAATAAACTAAAATGAGGAACAAACAAGAGTGAAATGAATTTATGGGAGGAATATAGAGAAGTAAAATATATTTGGAAAAATCTAGCTAGAGAAACAATAAAGATTATAAGGATGAACACAAGAGAAAGAAAGACAAATGCAACAATTTGAAGAAGTAAAAAGAATAGAATATTAAATAAAGAATGGAAATATCATATCCTCCCCAATGGAGTTAACTACTCCAAAATTGAGAAAAAAAATACTCCTATGGGTTAGAGATAATCGCATGAGAGAAAAGGAGAACAACTCAAACAGGTGAAAAAAATGGGAGAATTTTACAGGAGAAATGGAGAGAAGTAGCAGAGCTTCAGAAACATAAGAGTTAAACAATAAAGAGGACAAAGATTTATGCAAAAGAAAAAAAGGAAAATGAGAGTATCAAACGAAGAATGCAACATAAGATTTTCCTCAGTGGAGTCGACTACAGAAAAATTGAAAAAAAAACACCATAGACATAGAGGGTGTCCCAATGATGAGAGGAAAGAGAGAGAAAGCAATACAAAAGAGAACAACCATGAGTTACGGAATTACGAGAGAAAATGCAGAGATTCAGAAAAAATAGTGGTAAAACAAAGAGAATAAAGAATGAAGATAAAAGAAAGAAAGACAGTGAGTCAAGTCTAATAAGGAAAGTTGGAATATCGAATGAATAATGGTATATTAGAAGATATTACTCAAAATGAGTCAACGAGAAAATGCAGATATTCAGAAAAAATAGTGGTAAAACAAAGAGGACAAAGAATGAAGATAAAAGAAAGAAAGACAACGAGTCAAGTCTAATAAGGAAAGTTGGAATATTGAATGAATAATGGTATATTAGAAGATATTACTCAAAATGAGTCAACTACCCAAAAATTGACAAAAAAAACCTGGGGAAATAGGCAGTTCATTAATTTAAGAAGTTGGAAGAGATTAAAAAATGAGAATGGGGAATATAAAAAGAAAAAGATGAATGCAAACAAAACAAAAGGAATGAAGGCAACTCAAAGAAAATAAGAGAAAATGGACATGGAATAATAGATCATCTTCTATGGAGACAGCTAAAAAGGGCTCAAGAATAAGGGGAAAAGATGAGCAACTTAAACGAATAACAAACACGAGTGGAAGGATTTCACCGGAGGAAAGGAAAGAAGTTGCAAATATTTGGGAAATGGAGAGTAGAACAATTAAAAGAACAACAATTCAAAAGAGGAAAAAAAAGGGAGAATTTTACTAAAAATATGGAGAGAAGTAAGGATTCAAACAAAAAAGAGTGAAACAATAAAGAGGACAAATATGAATGCAAACACGAGTGGAAGGACTTCACCGGAGGGAAGAATACAAGTTGCAAAGATTTGGGAAAATGGGGAATGGAACAATTAAGAGAAACAACAAATCAAAAGAGGAAAAAAATAAGTGGAAGAACTTTATTGAAGAAATGGAGAGAAGTAACAAAGATTCAAACAAAAAAGGCTGAAATAATAAAGAAGACAAAGATGAATACAAAAAAAAATTAATACAAAGGAGGAAACTCGAAGAAGAAAAATAAGTGAGTATCAAGGATATCAACTACTCAGATTTAATAAAAGCACCATAGGGATAGATGTTGTCGCAAGGATGAGAGGAAAGAGAAAAACGTAATTCAAAAGAGGAACAAGTCTGAGTGACGAGATTACAATAGAAGCTGAAGAGGTTTGGGAAAAAAGGACAACGAATAAAAAAACGTAAATGGGTCAATTTGAAGTAAAGGAAAGAATATCAAATAATGAATGGAAATATAAGATTTTCCCCATTGGAGTCGGCTACTCAGAAATTGAAAATAATATCCAAGGGGTTAAAGATAATCATACGAATAAGAGAAACAGAGTACAACAATTCAAAAGAGGAAAAAAATGTGGAAAAATTTACAGGAGGAATGGAGAGAAGTATCAGAGCTTCAGAAAAGAAAAAAAAGAGTGAAATAATAAAGAGAATAAAGATTTATGTAAAAGAAAGAAAGGCAAAGAAGAGTATCAAACGGAGAATGGAACATCAGATTTTCCTCAGTGGAATCAACTACTATTTTTTTTTTTTTAAAAAAAACACCATAGAGGTAGATAGTGTCCCAAGGATGAGAAGAAAGAGAGAGAGAAGCAACTCAAAAGAGAACAAACATGAGTTATGAGTCAAGTCGAATAAAGAAATTTGGAATATAGAATGAATAATGGTATATTAAGAAGATATTACTCAAAATGAGTCAACAACCCTGAAAATTGACAAAAAAAATGGGACATAGGCAATTCATTAATTTAAGAAGTTGGAAGAGATTAAAAAATGAGAATAAGGAATATAAAAGGAAAAAGATGAATGCAAAAAAAAAAAAAAAAAAAAGCAATTAAGGTAACTCGAAGAAAAGAGGAGAATATCAAATGGACATAGAACGTTAGATCATCTTCTATGGAGACAATTATTCAAAACTAGACAAAAAACCAAAGGACAGAGGCTCAAGACTAAGGGGGAACGAGAAGCAAGTTAAAGGAATAACAAACACGAGTGGAAAGATTTTACCGGAGGGACGGAAAGAAGTTGCAACAATTTGGAAAAATGGAGAATGGGACAATTAAGAGAACAACAATTTAAAAGAGGAAAAAAATATGTGGGAGAATTTTACTGATGAAATGGAGAGAAGTAAAGATTCAAACAAAAAGGAGTGAAACAATAAAGAGGACAAAGATGAACGCAAACACGAGTGGAAGGATTTCATCGGAGAAAAGAATAGAAGTTGCAAAGATTTGAAAAAGGGGAAAATGGAACAATTAAGAGAACAACAATTCAAATAAGAAAAAAAAAATAAGTGGGAGAATTTCATTGAAGAAATAGAGAGAAGTAGAAAAGATTCAAATAAAAAAAAAAGTGAAATAATAAAGAGGACAAAGATGAATGCAAAACAAATTAATACAAAGAAAGAAACTCGAAGAAGGAAAATAAGTGAGTATCGAGTGAAGAATGGTATATCAGATCCTCCTCATTGGTTTCAACTACTCAGATTTAATAAAAGCACCATAGGGATAGATGTTTTCGCAAGGATGAAAGAAAAGAGAGAGAAGTAATTCAAAAAAGGAACAAATCTGAGTGACGAGATTACGATAGAAGCTGAAGAAATTTGGAAAAAAATATTGGAAAAACAAAAAGGATAAAGAATGAACAAAAAAAGAAACGCAAATGGGATAATTTGAAGAAGTAAAGATTATCAAATAATGAATGGAAATATAAGATCTTCCCAAATGAAATCAGTTACTCAGAAATTGAAAATAATACCCAAGGGTTAGAGATAATCATATGAATAAGAGAAACAGAGTACAACAATTCAAAAGATGAAAAAAAAAGTGGGAAAATTTACAGGAGAAATAGAGAGAAGTAGCAGAACTTCAGGAAAAAAAAAAGAGTGAAATAATAAAGATGGCAAAAATTTATGCAAAAGAAAGAAAGACAAAGAGGAGTATCAAACAAAGAATGGAACATAAGATTGTCCTCAGTGGATTCAACTGCTCAAAAATAAATAATAAAATAAAAAATACCGTAGTGATAGAGGGTGTCCCAAGGATGAGCGGAAAGAAAGAGAAGCAATTCAAAAGAGAACATACATAAAATATGGGATTACGAGAGAATGCAGATATTCAGAAAAAATAGTGGTAAAACAAATAGGACAAAGAATGAAAATAAAATAAAGAAAGACAATGAGTCAAGTCGAATAAGAATAGTTGAAATATCGAATGAACAAAATGGTATATTAGAAGATATTACTCAAAATTAGTCAACTACCCAGAATTTGACAAAGAAAAGGGAAAATAGGCAGTTCATTAGTTTAAGAACTTGGTAGAGATTAAAAAATGAGAATGAGGAATATGAAAGAAAAAAGATGAATGGAAACAAAAGAAACGAAATGAAGGCAACTCAAAGAAAAGAAGAAAATATCAAATGGACATAGAATATTAGATCATCCTCTATGGAGATTGTTATTCAGAGCTTGACAAAAAAACCAAAGGACAGAGGCTCAAGAATAAGGGGAAAATAGGAGCAACTTAAAGGAATAACAAACGCGAATGGAAGAATTTCACCGGAGGGAAGGAAATAAGTTACAAAAATTTGGGAAAATGGAGAGTAGAACAATTCAGAAGAGAAAAAAAAATATGTGGGAGAATTTTACTGAAGAAATGGAGAGAAGTAAAGATTCAAACAAAAAAAGTGAAACAATAAAGAGGACAAAGATGAATGCAAACACGAGTGGAAGAATTTCATTGGAGGAAAGAATAGATGTTGCAAAGATTTGGAAAAAGGGAGAGTGGAACAATTAAGAGAACAACAATTCAAATGAGGAAATAAATAAGTTGGAGAATTTTACTGAAGAAATTGAGAGAAGTAACAAAGATTCAAACAAAAAAAAGTGAAACAATAAAGGATAAAGATGAATGCCAAAGAAATTAATACAAAGGAGGAAACTTGAAGAAGGAATATAAGTGAGTATAAAGTGAAGAATGGTATATCAAATCCTCCTCAATGGTTTCAACTACTCAGATTTAATAAAAGCACCATAGGGATAGATGTTTCGCAAGGATGGAAGGAAAGAGAGAGAAGTAATTCAAAAGAGAAACAAATCTGAGTGACGAGGTTACGATCGAAGCTGAAGAGATTTGAAAACAAGGATTGCTAAAACAAAAAGGACAAAGAATGAACCAAAAGAAAGAAACGCAAATGGGGCAATTTGAAGAAGTAAAGATTATTATATAATGAATGAAAATATAAGATCTTCCCCAATGGAGTCAGCTACTCAGAAATTGAAAATAATACCCAAAGGGTTAGAGATAATCAAACGAATAAGAGAAACAGAGTACTACAATTCAAAAGAGGAAAAAAAGAAGTGGAAAAATTTACAAGAGAAAAGGAGAGAAGTAGGAGAGCTTTAGAAAAAACAAAGTGAAACAATAAAGAGGACAAAGATTTATGCAAAAGAAAGAAAGACAAATGAGAGTATCAAACGAAGAATGTAACATAAGATTTTCCTCAGTGGATTCAACTACTAAAAAATTTAAAAAAAAACATTATAGGAGATAGAGGGTGTCCCAAGGATGAGAGGAAAGAGAGAGAAGCAACTCAAAAGAGAACAAACATGAGTTACGGGATTATGAGAGAAAGTGCAGAGATTAAAAAAAAGTAGTGGTTAAAAAAAGAGGACAAGAATAAAAACAAAATAAAGAAAGACAATGAGTCAAGTCGAACAAGGAAAGTTGGAATATAGAGTGAATAATGTGGTATATTAGAAGATATTACTCAAAATGTGTCAACAACCCAGAAATTAACCAAAAAAAAAATAGGGGAAATAGGCAATTCATTAATTTAAGAAGTTGGAAGAGATTAAAAATGAGAATGAGGAATATAAAAGGAAAAGGATGAATGAAAATAAAAGAAAAGCAATGAAGGCAACTTGAAAAATAGAAGAGAATATCAAATGCACATGCAATATTAGATCATTTTCTATGGAGACAGCTATTCAGAACTTGACAAAAAAACCAATGGATAAAGGCACAAGAATAAGAGGAAAAGAGGAGCAACCTTTAAGGAATAATAAACACGAACGCCGGAGGGAAGGAAAGAAGTTGCAAAGATTTGAGAAAATGGCGAGCGGAACAATTAAGAGAACTCCTCAAATGATGAAAAAATAAGTGGGAGAATTTTACTAAAGAAGTGGTGAGAAGTAACGATTCAAACAAAAAACAGTGAAACAATAAAGAAGTCAAAGATGAATGCAAACACGAGTTGAAGGATTTCACCGGAGGGAAGAAGGTTTGGTGATAACTCAAAAGGTTTTACTAAAGGTTTTGGTGTCTTGATAATAGGTACAGTCAGAGTGGAAAATGTGTCCTTTGTGGAAGGACTGAAGCATAACTTGTTGTCAGTAAGTCAATTCTGTGACAAAGGTTTCAGTGTTGAGTTCTCAACGATATATGTTCAGTCAAGGACAAATCAACACAAGTGCTTCTATCAGGTATTAGGAAATGTAACATTTATCTCGCTGATTGGAGCAACACTATTCCCAATACTTGTTTTGTTGCTAAAAGCTCTCTAGAGCTCAGTTGGTTATGGCATAAACGATTAAGCCACCTGAACTTCAAGATTCTTAACAAAATTTCTAGACAATCGCTTGTTGAAGGTCTACCTAATGAAGTTTTTAGCAAAGATCATGTGTGCAAAGCTTGTCAGGAGGGGAAGCAGGTCAGAGCGTCATTTAAGGAGAAAGCTACCTTCTCCACTGACAGGATACTTCAGCTCTTGCACATGGATCTATTTGGTCCCATAATACCTGTGAGTATGAATGATAGGAAATATACCCTTGTGGTTATTGATGATTATTCTAGATATACTTGGGTTATTTTCTTGTTGAATAAGAAGGAAACACAGGTGAAGCTTCTAGAGTTGCTCAGGAGACTCAGCAATGAGAAGAATCAGTCCATTACTAAGATCAGATCTGACAAGGGCACTGAATTTATAAATTCATATATTTCTGACTTTTGTAATGAACTTGGTATAGCTCATGAGACTTCTGCAGCTAGAACCCCATAACAGAATGGTATCACTGAAAGGAGAAACAGGACACTGATGGAAGCTGCTAGGACCATGCTGGCTGAGTCAGGATTGCCCAAGAAATTCTGGGCTGAGGCAATCAACACTGCATGCTACACTCAGAACAGATCCATGCTGAACAAACAACATGCTCAGACCCCATATGAGACATGGAATAAGAGGAAACCTCGTATTTCTTATTTCCATATTTTTTTGTTGTAAATGTTTCATCCTCAACAATGGGAAGACTCAGTTGAAAGCGTTTGATAGAAAATCTGATGAAGGAATATTCTTAGGATATTCTGAAATTAGTAAAGCTTTCAGGGTTTACAACTGCAGGACTCTTGTTGTGGAAGAATCACCACATGTTGTGTTTGATGAATCTGCTAATGAGTCTAGGGTAAAGATGTTGAATCCTGACACTGAGGAGATCACAAGGAAAGTGACAAGGCTGAGCTTAAAGAATCAACCTAATCCAAAAGTCAAAACTGTGCCAATTCCAAGATGGGATGATGAAGACGATCAGGAAGATGACCCAAGAGTCACTCCTAAGCCCAGCACATTAGGGATTGTTGAGCCTCGGACTGAGGAATAGGCTCAATCTGAGGTAAGCATCGTCTATGAAGATGCGGTCGCAGCTGAGATGGTTCCTGAGTCACCTCATCAAGGGGGAATCAATGTCCATGCTATTAAACTTATAAATCCCTTTGGTATAGACTCAGGATCATCACCTTCTGTTCAATATCCTGAATTTTATGAGCCTGTAGACACTAACACTGCAGGTACTTTAGGAACAACTCCAGGTAAGAGGATATGGCTAGAAAGTCATCCCATTGACCAAGTCATTGGTGATCCAACTGAGGGAGTCAGGACCAGACGGTTTCATGGTGAGAGCGCATTGTTCTGTTGCTTTCTCTTTGGGCAAGAGCCTCAGAACATTAAAGAAGCTCTCACTGACTCGATCTGGATCATAGCCATGCAAGAGGAGTTGAATCAGTTCACAAGGAATCGGGTTTGGGAACTGGTAGATAGACCTAGGCATCAAGGTGTTATTGGTACCAAGTAGGTCTTCAAGAAGGATGAGAATGGTGTTGTAGTAAGGAACAAGGCTAGACTGGTTGCAAAGGGGTATTGTCAGTTTGAAGGAATAGACTATGATGAGAGTTTTGCTCCAGTGGCTAGGTTGGAAGCTATCAGGTTGTTTCTTGCATATGCAACATACAAGAAGTTTAAGGTGTATCAAATGGACGTCAAGAGTTCCTTCCTGAATGGTGTACTCAATGAAGAGGTATATGTTGAACAACCTCCCGGGTTTGAGGTTGGAGATAGAGTATACCATTTGAAGAAAGCGGTCTATGAACTTAAGCAAGCACCAAGAGCTTGGTATGATACCCTCTCTCAATTCATGACTGACCATGGGTTCAAGAAGGGAACCGTGGATAGGACATTGTTCAAGATTACTGAAGGTGATGACATTCTCTTGGTCCAGATTTATGTGGATGACATAATATTTGGATCACCAAATCAGCAGCTCTGTGAGAAATTCTCTAAGTTGATGACTGGTAAATTTGAGATGTCAATGATGGGAGAGATGAACTTCTTTTTAGGATTGCAGGTTAAGCAGACTGATCAAGGTATCTTCATTAATCAGGCCAAGTATACAAGAGACTTGATTCAAAAGTTTGGAGTTCAGAACAACAATCCGGCTAGGATCCCATTGAACACAAATTGGAAGATAGATCCTGACACTGAAGGGACTTCAGTGAATCAGACTGAGTACCTAGGGCTGATTGGTTCTTTGTTATACCTGACTGCAAGCAGACCTGATATTACTTTTGCAGTTGGTGTGTGTGCTAGGTATCAGTCTGATCCCAAGAGAAGTCATTTGGAGGCTGCTAAGAGGATACTTAAGTATTTGAAAAGGACAGTCAATATGGGACTATGGTATCCTTCAGATGACAACTTAGAACTGAGAGGTTATTCAGATACAGATTATGGAGGTTGTAGGATTGATAGGAAATCAACCTCAGGGACATGTCAGTTATGGGAAGTAAGTTGATCTCGTGGTTTAGTAAGAAACAGAATTCAGTGGCAACATCCACAACTGAGGCTGAGTATATGGCTGCAGGTAGTTGTTGTGCTCAGATTTTGTGGTTGAGACAACAATTAAGAGACTACCAAGTGTTTGCTAATGAGGTTCCAATCTATTGTGACAACAATAGTGCTATAGCAATTACTCAGAACCCAGTGCTTCACACAAGATGCAAGCATGTGGATATTAGGCATCACTTCATTCGAGATCATGTGGAGAAGAAGGACATTAGGATGGAGAAAATTCACACTGACAGGCAGAGAGCTGACATCTTGACTAAGCCTTTGGCTGAAGCAAGATTTATGGAACTGTCAGTGGAGTTAGGTCTCTTAGATCCGGGAGAGCAGTCAGTATAGAGTTTAGGGGGAACTCAGGCCAGACTCGACTCAGCAAGGAATCAGGGTGCTACAATGTCTCTCTGACAGGTATGAGTTATATCCTGACTCTTGTGAATTTAAAGCGTCTCCTTGAGTCCTTCGTCCTGAAAATATTTATTAAATGCATTCAGTTTTCATTTAAAGCGCGTCTTTTCATATTTAAACCCATGCGCATCGGAGCATTTAATGCTTCAGTTACTTTTTCAATTACGTGTCCGTTTTATATGGAATATGACTGACATGAGGATATGATTGATAATGAGATTAATCCTGGCCTTTAATTTCAAAACTTTTCAAATTCAGGATTAATCCCAACCTCACGTTTGAGTAACTGACTAATTCATATCAATCTAGTCTGCCATTTGAGGAATTTACGCAAACACAAACGCACATTGAACACTGAGTATTCTCTTGCTCAAACACAAATCTTCTGCAAAATCTTTTCTCAAACAAATCAAAACAAATGGCATTCTTGGATTCCAACTGGACAACTGACAAGCCTGAAGAAGTTGTCATGAACAAGTTGGTTAATATGGAGCACGTTATCACCATGGAGGGTGATGATCCCGTTTTCGAATAGCAAAAATGGGAATTCAGGAGAATTTTTTTTTTTAATCTCATCCTCAGGGAGTTCAGGAAGAGTGAATAATAAACAAGTCACTGCATTGCTAAGAGTCAGAGACATCAAGTCAGTGTGATGACTTGAGGGCTCAGTCTCTTAACAAGGCAGTGACTCGAGAGATTACACTTCAAGTCACTGCATTACTCAGAGGCTGAGCTACCAAGTCAGTGTGAAGACTTGGAGACTCATACTCTAAGTAACACAGTGACTCGAGATGCTGAACTCTCGAGTGTATTGCCTGAACTGGTCAGTGAGAAGGATTCTCAATGACCTGAATACTTAACCAAAGTTTTCTTTTAACAATGCTCTCAGTGAGCAGATTTTCACAACACTTTAGTAAATACTCTAAAAGATAAGAACGCTTAGTTTAACGTGGTTCATAGACTCAAGCTCCTACGTCCACGGCCTGATTTAACAGGAAATCCACTAACTGGGATTCTTATTTTTAACATGCCAAGGTGCACCCAGATCTATACTCCAGATCTTGCTTACTTCCTTACTTCCTCACAAAACAAGTTACTACCAGCAACCTGACAATGGTTATAGTTTCAGTTGGGTTTTCTCCAACTAGGTGAGGTTTTCCCTTGCAATGTGTTAGCCTAAAGCTAAGATTGGGAAAACCTCTCTAAGCTAAGAGTTACAAGTTGAACACTCATTTGTGTATTTATGAGAACCCTAATGGTCAGGGTACAAGGTGTGAATCGTGCCTCCTTATATCTCCCATATAATGCACTTAAACACTCACACCTTCACAGCTCGTAGGTGTTGATTTTTCTTGCTTTACACACCTTAAACCGAAGCTATGAGCTTGTATTTATAATGTGGATTCAAATGTAACCGTTGGAGAGGATTACATTTGAATCCAGCATTTAATGGTTTCAACCACTTTTCTTGGAATGCGGCCTTGTCAGTGTCAGATTTGCTGCCTTGTGCTGATTGGTCCACGTGGGCTGGATCCAACGGATCTTTGACTCAGTGGGTTGACCAGGACCCACTGACTTTAGGTGGCTTCATCCTTCACTGACTCGATGATCTTCAGTGGACTGACCGTCTTCAGTGTAGTTGTCCTTCAGAGACTGTTTGAAGATCTCTCCAAGAAGTTTGTCATAAGGCTGAATGATAAACTTCCCTGACCACAGTAGCCTGACTCCTTCAGGGCCTACTTGGTGCAGCACTGATCCTCCTGATCATGCTCTTCACTGAGTGGTCCACCTGACTTAGCTTAGATCAGCCCAGTTTTACACTCAGTGGGACATCCTTAAGGCTTCTCTTCAGGTTCAGGTCACTAGCATTGCTTCAGTTAGTTCTTCTTGGTGTCATCTTGATATCCTCAGGCTGTGTTGCTGAGTTCCCCCTCGCTGAGTTCCCCCTCAACTGAGTGTTCCCTCAACTGAGTTCTTCTCAAGTGACAGCCTATTCTATTGAGAGCTAACCTAGCCTGACCTGAAACAAAAGATACTATCCTGACTGCTTTCACCTATTACATGTTGTTTTGGAAAATCATAAAAACTAAACCTTATCCCAACAATTTCCCCCTTTTTGATGATTCCAAAACTTCTAACCAAATAATTTTCTATTACAAGAATAATATCAGAACACAGGTAATAGTTTGAAATATGCAGAAATTCCCATATTTTAAAACATTTAAGATATGTTCGGTTGACCATTTTTCTTAACAAAATTGGATCAGTGGTCATGTGAACAACCTGCTCTAATACCAATTGATGGTCCCGTTTTTGAATAGCAAAAATGGGAATTCAGGAGAATTTTTTTTAACTTATCCTCAGGGAGTTTAGGAAGAGTGAATAATACTCAAGTCACTGCATTGCTAAGAGTCGGAGACATCAAGTCAGTGTGATGACTTGAGGGCTCAGTCTCTTAACAAGGCAGTGACTCAAGAGATTACACTTCAAGTCACTGCATTACTCAGAGGCTGAGCTACCAAGTCAGTGTGAAGACTTGGAGACTCATACTCTAAGTAACACAGTGACTCGAGATGCTGAACTCTCGAGTGCGTTGCCTGAACTGGTCAGTGAGAAGGATTCTCCCTGACCTGAATACTTAACCAAAGTTTTCTTTTAGCAATGCTCTCAGTGAGTAGATTTTCACAACACTTTAGTAAATACTCTAAAAGTGTTGGTCCCACTAGATAGATTAATTGCGGAAGCTTATGTTTAAATGTCTTTCAAAGTCTTTTACAAGAGAGTAATAAACAATAAACAATAATTAAAATAAAGCGATAAATAACACAAGATATATAGTGGTTCGGATTAAATATCCTACGTCCACTCTCCCTTATCACCAAGGGGTCTCACTATCAATCAACTCACAAACTTACTCACTGGAATTTCCGAAGTACCAGCACCTTCTTACAAACTCTTTAGATCTAACTTCGATCTAAAGATAGACTTACTCCAACCTTGTCTAACAAGATGAACAGGTTGAGTATATAAACTCCTTACGAGTAGATGAGTAATTAAGAACAAAAGTGAGTGCAAACGCGTAGTGATCAAAAGCTTAGTATGGCAATATGCGCGTGAATGATTCTAGAGCTTTTTCCAGATCTGCACTCAAGTATATATAGAGGGGATTAGGGACATAGCCGTTGGGAGGCTAATCCAATCAGATCCTCTATATATGGAAGCTTCAATCAATCAATTCCCTAATTGATTGATTGGGTTGGTGAGATCTTGATTGATTGTCTTCATATCTTCTCAATCCAATCTTGATTTGACTTGATTAATCACCAACGGATCAATGCTTCCAATTGCCTAACTCTGATACTCTCCAGAGAAGGCAGGACCAGACACCAGGCAACCTCGGCGTCCTCTGGTCCTCATCTGGTGAACAACCAGAATACTCAGTAGAATCAAGGGATCAAACTGAGCATCTTTTGTTCCACCAGACTCGTCTGGTCAGAACTCGTCTGGTCAGGGAATGTTCTCTGCCTCTGGTCTTGATCTCTTCTGCTGAAGTCCTCTGGTGGAGTCTTCTGGTGAAGTCCTCTGGTGGGGTCTTCTGGTGACTCTTCTGGTGAGGTCTTCTGGTCTGGCAGTTCCCCCTAGACTAAGTCCTAACTAATCCTCATCTGGCTAACAGGTCCAGATGGTCCTATTACAACTTCTGGTTTGTTTTAACTCATCAAAACTAACAAATTTTATCCTAACAATTTCCCCCTTTTTGATGAAGTTAAAACACTACCAGAACTGATCAAAAGTAAAACAAAAGCAAGAAAACAATAAAGGGATGAGACCTTAGAATAGATCTCATCAGGCAAATAATAAGACAACAAGGAGTTGTCTTTAGAACAAAGAAGATATGTATTTTTCATTAATAATCAGAGGACAAAATAATTACAGATTACATTGAAGTTCATTGTCCTATTCTAGGCATATCTTCTGTTCTCTTTAGGGACAAGAAACCAGTCAAGGAACCTATCCTGGACGGCCTTCAACTCTGCAGAAGATGTTGGGGTGAAATTCACCAACACCTTGGTCTTGTAAAGCTTCTTCAGTTCTGCCCAATCCACCTGGTTCCCAATCATGGGAGTGTTGAGATAAGTAAATTCAGGAGCAGTCACCTCCAGGTTAAACTCAATAGTTGAATCCATCAGTTGCTTGTACAAGTCTGCATCATAGGCTTGCATCCAAGAATGGAAGGTTCTGTTGATCAGCTCATCATCTTCTGGTGCTGGCCTCTGGATATAATGTTGAATGAACCAGAGGGTCTTGGCTTCTCTCCATCTCTCAATCAGAGGATACGGCACAGTAGAGTCAAAAGACCCTTCTGTCCTGAGTGGCAAGATGTTCATAACTTCCACAGGAGCTTTCCTCTCCTGACCTGAGCCACCTGCACCAGAAGGAATACTAGCTACTCTGGCCTTCTTGTTCTGCCTCTTAACATATCTGAGCCTCTGCTCTTCATCTATGTTCTTCCTGATTCTGGCTTGCCTCTCTGCTGGAGTCTCTTCCTTGTATCTCTTCTCTGCTTCTTCGACAACAGATTCAAGGAAACTCTTCTTTACTTTTCTAATCTTCCTCTTAGCAGGACCAGGAATGGTAGAAGGATCCTGCTCAGCTTCAGATGACTCTTCTTCTGCAGCAAGCTGTTTAGCCATAGATAGAGATTTCAACTCTTCTTTCTTCTTCTTCTGCAACTCAGCCTTGGCCAATGTGTTCTCCAGCAGGTCCAGACGAGCTCCATGGCTAAAAAGAGTCTCATTTGTGGTCTTCGCCAGATCAGTTCTGGCCTTCTCTTCCCCCTTTTTAACTTCATCAAGGAGGGGCTCCACTACCTGCCTTATGAGATCAGGCAAGGCAGTGTTGGAGGAAGAGTGAAGATCACGAAGTTGCTTGGCCTCCTCCAGGTAAGCCTTAGACTCTGCAACAAGTCTCTCTTGCTTATCCAACATCTCCTGGAGGGAGTCTTTCAGCTTTGCAGTCTGAATCATTTGGCTGGCCATCTCCACCTTGAGTACAGAAATTGGCCTCATCTGCTCCAACACGTGCTCTTGGAGCTGCTTCTGGCTATGCATGACATCTAGCTTGACAAATAAGCCATTAGCCTTGAATGAAGCTTTAACCTCTGCCAGAGTGGACTTGATCTGTTTGAGGAAGATTCTCCTCTCTTGCTTGATCTGATGCTCAATCATAGCAGGGGCCATATGTTGGATTGCTTTGGAAAAGCGCCCTATCTGCATGATCTGCTCGTTGAAGAAAACCTTCATCTTCTGGAGCACAGCAAGAGACATCTCAAAATCCTCCTCGTCGGAATAAAGCTCTGGAGGGAAGACAAAGTGAGGACCAAACTTGTAAGTGGGGCCCTCTGGAGTGAGCATTACTCCTCTCTGGATGAGCAGGGTGCGAATCAAGACCTTAGCTGCACCAGGGGTCTCCAGCTCTGCTGGGTTCTGAATGTTCATCTTCTGCTTCAGCTCAATCTCCCAAGCAGTGAAGTTAGAGGCACCCATTTCCTCAAGCAATAGCATCAGGTCCTCCACATCTTCAAGTCTGGCCTTGCTCCAGACCTTGGCATCAGTAAGCTCTGCCAGGAGTGGTAAGTGCTCCAGAAGAACTGGAAAATGCTCTCTTAGCCAGAGCTGAGCACTTACACTCATACTCTGCCTAATGGGACCCATTTCTGCAGATGAGAAAGTGAAGGGTTTGGGCCCAGAGGCAGAGGAGGAAGGGGCTAAGTCAGCAGGCTCAAGTGAAGCTTCCTCATCTTTACTATCATCGCTGGTTAAACAAGTTGGAGAGCGGGGAGGGCCAACGAATCCCAGAGCCATAGAAATGGTTGGGTCCTGGTCTGTATGGGTTTGGGGAGGGTTTGGATTTTGTGAAGTAGAGGTGGTAGGGATAGGTTGCTCTGCACCAGAAGAGGAAGGAATATCTGGTACAGAATGTGTAGGAGGGATTTGGGAGGTGGAAGTGTTTGAAGGGGGGACTTCAGCACCAGAGGAGGTTGAGGGTACCTCTGATACAGAAGGTGGGGGAGAGGGGTTAGTGGGAAGATGTGTTTGTGAATTTGGGGGAGAAGGTGTTTGGGTAGGAATGGTAGAGGGAGTATAAACAGGTGTATCTGGGATAGGCTGCTCTGGTGGAAGAATGGGGTTACCAGAGGCAGATGGGTTTTGGGGAATGTTATCTGGGGGAGAGGTAGAAGGGGAAACAAGATTTATGGGGGAGGAAGAGGGAAAGGAAGGGTTTACCTCTGCTGGGTCAACACCAGCAGGCACAACAAATTCCGGAGCATCCTCCATCATCTGGGAGGCATCCTCAATAGCTTTCTCCAAGGCCTCTCCAAGATCATATCCAGAGTCTGAATCTTGAAGAAGGGCTCTCTTGGCCTTGGATTTCCTCACCAGAGGCACATCCTCGTCTTCATCTTCCTCCTCTGATGGCTCATCCGCCAGAAGGGTTTTCTTTGCCTTTCTGCTAGTCCTCCTTTTCTTAGCAGAACCTCTCCTGTCCTCGTCTGGCCGCTTCCTCTTGGCTGCTCCAGCCCTCTTAACAGCTTTATCATCATCACCCTTCTTCTTAAGCACATCAAGAAGGGGAATCTGGTCCTCCTCTGAGGAACCAGAAAAGGCAACGGTTGAAGAACCAGTTGCATCAGAAACTTTCTTCTGAGTCTTCTGCTTCTGCTGCTTTCTCTGCCCCTTAGGAGGTGAGGGAATAGATTGAATAGGAGGGGCAGGGATGGCTTGCTCTCCATCAGAGTCGGCATGGCCGTGGAGAGGACCATCCTTGGAGAAGAGGATCTTGGACTTGTGATAACTGTGGCACCAAGATGACTTCCACTTCTTCTCTGGAAGAAGAGAATCTAGAATAAGAGTTAACTTAGTCCCCAAAGAGACATTTGCAGTGAAATGGAACTGCAATTCCCCTGGCTTGGAAGGACACGGCTCCTTCTTTACCCTCAACTTGTTCTTCCTCAACACACCCCAGAAGAACTCCGCCCAATTACATTCCACACCATCATACAAAGCCCTCATCACACACATCCTACCATTAAAAATGGCATCTGTGCTGTGATTCTCACACATAAGTACTTTTACCACGATGTCGAACAACACCTTGAACTTCTGCCTTAAATGCTTGTCAACAAACCCTTTCGTGATGTTCTGGCAAGAAGATCGAGCAAAAATCTTGAATGATCCAATGATATCATCTTCCTTGTACGTCAACGGATCCACTCCCACTGCAGATACGTTCTCGAACAAAGCGCAGAAATCGTGCTTAGAGAACACCAAGTCATCATCACCAATCTTTGAAGAGATGTAATCATCATGAATCTTCATGCGAACCAGAAACTGTGCCGCATAACCGTCAAGGGTGCGAAAATCCTTGGGAACAGTGGAGATCAACTTCTCCACCCCTGCATTCTGGAACATCTCCAGAACTGACAGCACAATCGGGTTCTTGGTGGTATAGAAGTCCACCACCATCTCCGTCTTAAGCTTTTTCATCATCAGGACATGATCGAAGTTGCACGGAGGAGCCATTTCTGTGAGGGAGAGAGAAAATGCTTTGCAGAGAGAGGTTAGGGTTTGAAAGTATGGAAACGTGAAAGGACAGATTGAAAATAAAATTGATTTAAATAGAATAAGACGCGTGGTTTGAAAATTAAATGAAGTGTGAACGCGTGTTATTTCAAATTCAATTTAGAAAACAAAATCAATTTTAGCATTGATTGACATTTTGCACAGTGATTAAATCCGATGGCCATGATGAAAGGCGAGATACAGATTTAATCTGGTGCGTTGGCATAGTCATTGGGACTGGGCATAAAGGGGTTTTGTGGCAGTCAAGAGAAAAAGCGAAATGATTGCCTAGGCCCTATACCCTAGTCTTAAATACACTCTGAAGTTGAAAGGTTTTGAGTGTATTTACTAATTTGAAAAGTGTATCCCAATGATCAGAGGCCAGAGAAGTAGAGACATACCTGTCATCTGATATTGTAACCAGATGATACCACAACTAGTCTGGTGATACTTCTCCTCTGATGGAACTCATCTGGTCCTGGTCAGAAAAGACTTTGGACACATCTCTGTCTTAGCACCTCATCTGGGATAAGTGTCACCTGGTATATACCTCATCTGGAAGTATACCCTCTCTGATATATCTAATCTGCAGGTATGTTAGCAAAAGGAAAATATATGAAGAGAATTAATAAAACAAGGATACTTCTCTGAGGTTCCCCCTAAATCAAATCTGTCTCTGGATCCAACAAATCTAACTCAAAGGCTAACTCTCTGAATCTGGTCTCAGCCAAAGGCTTGGTTAAAATATCTGCCCTCTGCCTCTCTGTTGCAATCTTTTCCATCCTTATATCTCCCTTCTCAACATGATCTCTGATAAAATGATGCCTTATATCAACATGTTTGCATCTGGTATGAAGAACTGGATTCTGGGTGATTGCAATGGCACTATTACTATCACAGAATATAGGGATATCCTTAGCTCTAATCTGGTAATCCCTAAGCTGTTGACTTATCCAGAGAAGTTGAGAACAACAACTCCCTGCAGCCATGTACTCTGCTTCTGTTGTTGATGTAGCAACTGAAGTCTGCTTCTTGGAAAACCAGGATACCAATTTATTTCCTAAAAATTGGCATGTTCCACTTGTAGATTTCCTATCTATTCTGCACCCACCATAGTCTGAATCTGAATAACCACTCAATTCCAAGTTGTCATCTGCAGGATACCATAATCCTAAATTCACAGTTCCTTTAAGATATTTCAATATCTTCCTAGCTGCTTCCAAGTGACTCTTCTTGGGGTTAGCTTGAAATCTGGCACAAACTCCTACAGCAAAAGTAATATCCGGTCTGCTTGCAGTCAGATACAAAAGAGAACCAATAAGTGCTCTGTACTGAGTCTGGTCCACACTTTCTCCAGACTCATCTGGATCCATGTTGAAATTTGTCATCATAGGGATCTTGGCTGCTTTGCTAGATCCTATTCCAAATTTCTCTAACATGTTTCTGGTGTACTTAGCTTGATTAATAAAAATTCCCTTCTCTGATTGCTTAACCTGCAAACCCAAAAAGTAATTCATTTCTCCCATCATGGACATCTCAAACTGTCCCTGCATGAGCTCACCAAACTTCTCACACAGCTTCTTGTTAGGGGATCCAAATATGATGTCATCAACATATATCTGGACCAGAAGGATGTCCTTTCCTTCTTCTTTCCTAAACAAGGTCCTATCAATCTTACCCTTAGTAAAACCATTGTCCAGAAGAAATTGAGATAGAGTGTCATACCATGCTCTGGGTGCCTGCTTCAGCCCATAAAGAGCTTTCTTAAGCTTAAACACCTTGTCACCTTGTTCAAAACCAGGAGGTTGTTCCACATACACTTCCTCAATGAGAATCCCATTAAGAAAGGCAGATTTCACATCCATCTGGTATACTTTGAACTTCATGTGAGCAGCATATGCTAAGAATAATCTGATGGCTTCTAGTCTGGCAACAGGAGCAAATGTCTCATCATAGTCTATTCCTTCAGACTGAGAATAGCCCTGGGCCACTAGCCTTGCCTTATTCCTAGTAATGACATCATTCTCATCTTTCTTATTCTTGAAAACCCACTTAGTGCCTATCACCTTTTGATGTCTTGGTCTGTCTACCAGCTCCCAAACATCCTGTCTGGTGAATTGATTCAATTCCTCCTGCATAGCAACAATCCAATTTGAATCTTTCAGTGCCTCCTTGATATTCTTGGGCTCAATCAAGGACACATAGCAACTGAATAAGGCTGCTAAGTTAATAGTTCTCCTAGTCTGGACACCCTTAGTTGGATCTCCTAAGATCAGGTCATTGGGGTGATCAACCAGGGTCCTCCTTCCCATGGTCTTGCCTGGTTGATCATCTTCTGCAGTACCTTGGTGATTCTCACCATCTGCAGAAGAGCTTCCCCCTACAGAAGTTCCAACCTCTTCTGGTTCTGCTCCTTGTGAAGGCTTCTGCTTCAGAGAACCAGGAGATGGGTCATCATCTGAATCTGAATCTGAATCAAGAATAGGTGGATTGACCTTGATAACTCTGGGTGTAGTCTGATTCTGGGTCTCAGCAGAAGACTTAGAATCCACCTTGCACTCAAAAGCAGATTCATCAAAAACAACATGAGGTGTTTCCTCCACACAAAGTAAATTCTTATTAAAAACTCTAAAAGCTTTACTGGTGCTGGAATATCCCAAAAATATTCCATCAGCCACTTTAGCATCAAAGGTTCTTAATTTAGATTTCCCATTGTCATGGATGAAACACTTACATCCAAAAATATGAAAATATGAAACAGATGGGGTTTTACCTTTCCATACCTCATATGGGGTCTTATTGTGTCTCTGGGCAATCAGGCACCTGTTCTGAGTGTAGCAAGCTGTATTGATGGCTTCTGCCCAAAATCTCTGTGGAGTGCTGTACTCTGCCAGAAGTGTTCTTGCAGCCTCTTTGAGAGTCCTATTCCTCCTTTCTGCTACTCCATTTTGTTGAGGTGTTCTGGCAGCAGATGTCTCATGAAAAATCCCATGATCCTTGCAGTAATCTGCAATATGTGAATTCAAAAACTCTGTTCCTTTGTCACTTCTGATCCTGACTATGCTCTGGTTCTGCTCATTCTGAATCTGCTTGAAGAACTCTGGCAGCTTAGTCATAGTTTCATTTTTCTTAAACAAGAACACTACCCAAGTGTATCTTGAAAAATCATCTACTATTACTAAGGTGTACTTCCTTCCACTGAAACTAAGAGGAGAAACAGGTCCAAACAGGTCCATGTGAAGTAGTTGAAGTACTCTGGTTGTGGTTGTGCTATGGACATCCTTAAAGGAAGTCTTGGGTTGTTTACCCTTCTGGCATGAACCACAAACCTGATCCTTCTTAAACACTTCATTTGGAAGACATCGAATGAGACCTTTTCTGGCAATCTTATTCAGTGTCTTGAAGTTAAGATGACACAATCTCTTGTGCCAAATCCAGCTGTTCTCTGCAGATCCTTTAGCAACCAGGCAAGCATTTCTAGGGCAACTGCCAAAATCTGCAAGATAAATGTTACCCTTCCTCAAGCCTATTAGCAAGATATCATTATAATCAGAAGAGAAAACAGTGCATGAATCACTAGAAAACTTCACTGAGTATCCCTTGTCACAGAATTGGGATACAGAGAGCAAATTATGCTTGAGTCCTTCTACGTAGTAGACTTCATCTACAGATACTCCATTGAAGGTCAACTTTCCAACTCCTCTGGTGACTCCATAGTTGTTGTCACGAAACATCACTCTTGGTCCATTCAATGGCTTGAAATCTTGGAGATTATCCTTCTGGAAGGTCATGTGCTTGGAACATCCACTATCAATGTACCAGACATGGTTGCTTGAAAATCCTTTCTCCAATGGACTCTTGTCTACCTGCAGAGAGATCAATTAGGTCCCCTACTAGTGCTGGGTCCTGATTGGTTAGTTACAGGTTTTGTAGGAATCCAAAGATAAAGATCATCCCTTGATGGATGAGGAGATCTTATCTTCCTTCCAAATCTATCTACCAGCACATGTCCTCTTACTATGACATATTGAGCTACTGGTCTGATAAGGACACCTTTCCTATAAACAGGTCTGGTGTACCTTTTCTTAAATCTGGCCTTTGGAATGGCCTGCCTCAAAGACATGGTCTTAAAGGTCTGGTTATAAGGGTACATCCTAGAAGAACCATCTCTGGTGTCATAACTACCCAGATCAGTTGGTTTTCTATAGATGGGTTTGGAAGACCTCCTCTGGTTCTGATAATTAGACTTGCTCTGGTTCTTATTGTTCCTTTGAGTATACCTATTCTGGAATTGATTTTTCTGAGAAAATTGTCTCTGGGGTACCTGGTTCTGTTGAACATTGTTCCTTCTCTGGTAGTTATTACTCTGATTGGTATTCCCCTTTCTAGAGTGTTTCCTTTGAGGTTCCCTAATCTGTTTAGGTTCCCTTTGAGGATTTCTCTGGGATCCTCTGTTGGGACATTGTCAGTTTTGATTAAGATCCCAAAGCCCCTGAAAAGATGTTTGCCTTATTATGTCTGTGTCAGGCTAGTCTTGGTTAGGATTAGTGCTTAGTCATTTTACACTTCACAGGTACTCAGTGAGAGGAGAACTCACTGGATACAATCAAGACTCAGAGCCTGAAGACGAAGAGCACCATCCTGAACTTATGGCAGTCTTCTAAGCTGGCTGAGTAAGTGTCAGTGATGAAGAATATGACCCTGAGGTCATTACTAACTCAGTCCTGAAGGGAACAGGTTGTCACTGAGTTAATGGGAAGACTTGGAGTAGAGACAAGCAATGCAAAAGGAATTTCAGCGTCAGGACAAGACCGGTGAGCTCAAGACAAAATGAACTTAATAAGACAAGCCTGAAGCTCAGGAATAAGTTCTGACATTCTCACCAACCTGATGACGTGGACCAATCCGAGGAGGACACGCACGTACGGAACCTGACATGAAGACTGAATTCAGACTGCATATTCAACGGGCAAGCATTTAATGTGCATTTAATGCAAATACCAAATCCATGCAAGGGCGGCTGCTGCATGGAGATATGTCCGTTTGAAGCCCCTCTACATAGATGACTAGAAGGCTATCTCTCCAACGGATAGTTATTCAAATCACCTATAAATACAGAAGGCCTTGAACCCATTCAAGGTTACGGGAAATTTCCAAGCCAGAAATTACTCAAACTCTCAAACATTCAAAGCATTCAACCTTTAAAAGAAGCACTCGAAAACATTCAAATTTCCCAAGTGTTTCTTAGCAACCGAGAGTTATTCTGTATTCCAAGAGCTAAATAGAATTATCTTAAGCTTAGAGAGATTATCCAATCCATAGCTTAGCTTTGTCTTGTAAGGATAATCTCAACCTAGTTGGAATCCAAACTGAAACCAAAACCCTAAGATAGGCTTGTTGGGAGTAAGTCAGTTAGTGTGATAGTAAGAGGAGTTTGTATAGATCAGTGAGGTAACTGATCTTGGTGCACCTTGGCACGTTAAAAACAAGAATCCCTTGAGTGGATTTCCTGTTAAGTCAGGCCATGGACGTAGGAGCTTGAGACTCTGAACCACGTTAAACTCCTTGTGTTCTTACTGCTTTGATATTGTGCATACTTGCCATATTACCTGTTCATTCATTGCATTCAAGTTTATCAGGTCTGAATCAATCAGCCTGATCCTCAAAAGAACACTGCCCTACTAAACACTTCTCAGATTTGAGTAAAACAAGTTTTCAGAAAGCAAACTAAAACAAGACTTTAAACTATCAGGGCTCAAACATTTCCGCACTGAACTTGAACTGATAGTTAGCCAACTGACCCGCACCAAGTGTAGTCAGTGGGTGTATTATCAGCTCCTAGTTCTTTACCACTCTGAGTAAAGGGGACTCAGTCAGTTTTAAGTTTAAAAATTGGTATACGTGTATTCCCCCCCCCCCCCCCCCCATACACGTATTCCTCAGTCTTGTACCGGGACCAACATCCTCCAATTTGAGTATTTCCTACTCCTTGGGACTCATTGTTCACAGAACCATCAACCTTTAATGGTTCCCCTTGTTGACACTTATTCTCTAGCATCTTCTCTTCCAGAACAGTCAACTCTTCTGGACCATTTGTTAAGTGATTAACAGAGTGGTTCCTTTTCCAATCAGGATTGTGAACCACCTTGTAACCATTACCAGTTAAGTCTTTATCATTCCAGATTTCTACCAATTTACCAGCTCTTACAGACTTGTCTTTATTATAAAGGTATTTATGAGTTTTAGTGGTAATTCCAGAATATCCTAAACCACTCTTATCACAAATGCGCTGAGAAGACTCTGATATGATAGATACAACAGATGGTATCTTGGGTGCTTCTCTGGGCATAGGTATCTCCTCTATGTTGTGGACAACTTGTTTTCCCTTGATAAGAGTTTGGTATTTGGCTCTGAGTTCAGTGATCTCATCCTCTTGAGAATTCCTTTCTTTCATGAGTTGATCTACCAGAGTATCTCTTTCTGTGATCTTATCCTGAAGTTCAGAGACTTCTTTGGAATGATCTTTCATGAGTTCTCTGGTGGATTTATGCTCATGAGAGAGAGATTGAACTTCAGCTCTGAGCCTACCATTCTCTTTCTCAAGTTTTTGACAGAGTTGGACACAATTTTGGAGATCTGATAGCATTTGTTGCATATCAGACTCTCTGGAGTTACCAGATGAATTAGAGGATTCAGTACATTTGGAATTTGATAAGACTAAAGTAGTTTCATTTACCTCAGTGATGTCTGCCATAAGACACACATCATCATCTGATCCAAAGTCAGAAGAAGAAGAACTGGAACTAGTATCCTCCTCCTCTGCTTCTGCCAGTAATGCTCTCTTGTCTGCATATCTCCTATCTCTCTTGATTCTTTTCTCTTCTCTTTCCCTAGGGGTAAGCTGAGGACAATCATAACTGTAGTGACCAGTCTTGTTGCAAGTGTAGCAGGCATTGTCTCCTCTGGGACTAGGACTTGGCTCTCTCCTCCTCTGGTTGTAGTCTGATCTGGCAGGGCTACTCTCTCTCCTCTGGTAATCAGGTCTGCCAGAGCTACCATCCCTCCTCTGATGATCTGATCTCCCAGAGTTGCCAGGGTTGTCATCTCTCCTCCTTTCTGGAGTTCTGAATCTGGTCTTCCTTGAGTCTCCAGATATCTTCTCCTTTTCTGCAGGCTTGAAGGAACTCTTTCTATCTCTGGAAGATTCCTTCCAATGCCTTTTGTACCTTCCATACTTAGAACTCATTTTATCTAATTTTCGAGTTAGAAGTGCTACCTGCTCCTTGAGGCTCAAGTCATCTGCAGTAGACTCCTTTGGCTTGACATCAGAATTGATGGTTGAAGAGAATGCAACACCTTTCTGACCAGAAGAGGAAACCTCTTCTGTTTGATCCTCCTCTTGAAGATCATACTCATAGGCTTTGAGATCAGACAACAGAAGATGATGATCCAGAGTATTGAGATCCTTGTTGTCCTTGATCACAGTGACTTTAATTCTCCACCTGCTTGTTAGTGAGCGCAAGATTTTACTATTAATTTCTTTTTCAGAGTAGGTCTTACCTAAGGCACTAGCCTTGTTTAGAAGGTTTGTGAGACGCATGTCCAGCTGGTCAATGGTCTCGTCTGGTTTCATCTTGAAGGTGTCAAACGAGTGTTGAACAGCTTGGAGCTTGTTGTCTTTAATCTTCTCTGTTCCTTCACAGAGCAGAGCAAGTTTGTCCCACATCTCCTTGGCAGTGGCACATGTTCTGACCTTTTCAATCACCTCTTTGGTAAGTGTGTTGATGATCTCTGTTCTGGCCACCTGGTCCAAATTGTAGAGCTTTCTTTCATCATTATCAAGCTCGTCTCTCTTTTTGAGAATTCTCTGCCTGGGGACTCTATCCTCTGCAGTTTTTTGAGCAGCTTCACTTGTTTCTACTCTGGACTCAGACCTGCCACTATCAATAGGAGTCCAGTAAAATTTAATGGGGCCACTTTCAACCACATCTAACATGCGGTGGTGAATAGCTCCAAGATGATTACTCATCATGAAGCTCCAGTGGCTATAATCCTCGAACGAGAATTCTGGCAGTTTGCGACTCTTATAAGAAGATTTTGAAGACATATTTACTAAGATAAAGGATTTATCTAGATTTTGAACAAAAACAATAAATGAGCAATGGATCTGCCCGGTGACCACCAAAAGCTTTTCAAAGCAGTGGTCGTTGGACACACTGCTCTGATACCACTTGTTGGTCCCACTAGATAGATTAATTGCGGAAGCTTATGTTTAAATGTCTTTCAAAGTCTTTTACAAGAGAGTAATAAACAATAAACAATAATTAAAATAAAGCGATAAATAACACAAGATATATAGTGGTTCGGATTAAATATCCTACGTCCACTCTCCCTTATCACCAAGGGGTCTCACTATCAATCAACTCACAAACTTACTCACTGGAATTTCCGAAGTACCAGCACCTTCTTACAAACTCTTTAGATCTAACTTCGATCTAAAGATAGACTTACTCCAACCTTGTCTAACAAGATGAACAGGTTGAGTATATAAACTCCTTACGAGTAGATGAGTAATTAAGAACAAAAGTGAGTGCAAACGCGTAGTGATCAAAAGCTTAGTATGGCAATATGCGCGTGAATGATTCTAGAGCTTTTTCCAGATCTGCACTCAAGTATATATAGAGGGGATTAGGGACATAGCCGTTGGGAGGCTAATCCAATCAGATCCTCTATATATGGAAGCTTCAATCAATCAATTCCCTAATTGATTGATTGGGTTGGTGAGATCTTGATTGATTGTCTTCATATCTTCTCAATCCAATCTTGATTTGACTTGATTAATCACCAACGGATCAATGCTTCCAATTGCCTAACTCTGATACTCTCCAGAGAAGGCAGGACCAGACACCAGGCAACCTCGGCGTCCTCTGGTCCTCATCTGGTGAACAACCAGAATACTCAGTAGAATCAGGGGATCAAACTGAGCATCTTTTGTTCCACCAGACTCGTCTGGTCAGAACTCGTCTGGTCAGGGAATGTTCTCTACCTCTGGTCTTGATCTCTTCTGCTGAAGTCCTCTGGTGGAGTCTTCTGGTGAAGTCCTCTGGTGGGGTCTTCTGGTGACTCTTCTGGTGAGGTCTTCTGGTCTGGCAGTTCCCCCTAGACTAAGTCCTAACTAATCCTCATCTGGCTAACAGGTCCAGATGGTCCTATTACAACTTCTGGTTTGTTTTAACTCATCAAAACTAACAAATTTTATCCTAACAAAAAGATAAGAACGCTTAGTTTAACGTGGTTCAGAGACTCAAGATCCTACGTCCACGGCCTGATTTAACAAGAAATCCACTAACTGGGATTCTTGTTTTTAACGTGCCAAGGTGCACCCAGATCTATACTCCAGATCTTGCTTACTTCCTTACTTCCTCACAAAACAACTTACTACCAGCAACCTGACAATGGTTATGGTTTCAGTTGGGTTTTCTCCAACTAAGTTAGGTTTTCCCTTACAATGTGTTAGCCTAAAACTAAGATTGGGAAAACCTCTCTAAGCTAAGAGTTACAAGCTGAACACTCATTTGTGTATTTATGAGAACCCTAATGGTCAGGGTACAAGGTGTGAATTGTGCCTCCTTATATCTCCCATATAATGCACTTAAACACTCACTCCTTCACAGCTCATAGGTGTTGATTTTTCTTGCTTTACACACCTTAAACCGAAGCTATGAGCTTGTATTTATAATGTGGATTCAAATGTAACCGTTGGAGAGGATTACATTTGAATCCAGCATTTAATGGTTTCAACCACTTTTCTTGGAATGCTGCCTTGTCAGTGTCAGATTTGATGCCTTGTGTTGATTGGTCCACGTGGGCTGGATCCAATGGATCTTTGACTCAGTAGGTTGACCAGGACCCACTGACTTTAGGTGGCTTCATCCTTCACTGACTCGATGATCTTCAGTGGACTGACCGTCTTCAGTGTAGTTGTCCTTCAGAGACTGTTTGAAGATCTCTCCAAGAAGTTTGTCATAAGGCTGAATGACAAACTTCCCTGACCACAGTAGCCTGACTCCTTCAGGGCCTACTTGGTGCAGCACTGACCCTCCTGATCATGCTCTTCACTGAGTGGTCCACCTGACTTAGCTTAGATCAGCCCAGTTTTACACTCAGTGGGACATCCTTCAGGCTTCTCTTCAGGTTCAGGTCACTGGCATGGCTTCAGTTAGTTCTTCTTGGTGTCATCTTGATATCCTCAGGCTGTGTTGTTGAGTTCCCCCTCGCTGAGTTTCCCCTCAACTGAGTGTTCCCTCAACTGAGTTCCTCTCAAGTGACAACCTATTCTATTGAGAGCTAACCTAGCCTGACCTGAAATAAAAGATATTATCCTGACTGCTTTCACCTATTACATGTTGTTTTGGAAAATCATAAAAACTAAACCATATCCCAACAATTTTCCCCTTTTAGATGATTCCAAAATTTCTAACCAAATAATTTTCTATTACAAGAATAATGTCAGAACACAGGTAATAGTTTGAAATATGCAGAAATTCCCATATTTTAAAACATTTAAGATCTGTTCGGTTGACCATTTTTCTTAACAAAACTGGATCCGTAGTCATGTGAACAACCTGCTCTGATACCAATTGATGGTCCCGTTTTCTAATAGCAAAAATGAGAATTCAGGAGATTTTTTTTTTTAACTTATCCTCAGGTTGTTCAGGAAGAGTGAATAATACTCAAGTCACTGCATTGCTAAGAGTCGGAGACATCAGTGTGATGACTTGAGGGCACAGTCTCTTAACAAGGCAGTGACTCGAGAGATTACACTTCAAGTCACTGCATTACTCAGAGGCGGAGCTACCAAGTCAGTGTGAAGACTTGGAGACTCATACTCTAAGTAACACAGTGACTCGAGATGCTGAACTCTCGAGTGCGTTGCCTGAACTGGTCAGTGAGAAGGATTCTCCCTGACCTGAATACTTAACCAAAGTTTTCTTTTAACAATGCTCTCAGTGAGCAGATTTTCACAACACTTTAGTAAATACTCTAAAAGATAAGAACACTTAGTTTAACGTGGTTCAGAGACTCAAGCTCCTACGTCTACAGCCTGATTTAACAGGAAATCCACTAACTGGGATTCTTGTTTTTAATGTGCCAAGGTGCACCCAGATCTATACTCCAGATCTTGCTTACTTCCTTACTTCCTCACAAAACAACTTACTACCAGCAACCTGACAATGGTTATGGTTTCAGTTGGGTTTTCTCCAACTAGGTGAGGTTTTCCCTTACAATGTGTTAGCCTAAAGCTAAGATTGGGAAAACCTCTCTAAGCTAAGAGTTACAAGTTGAACACTCATTTGTGTATTTATGAGAACCCTAATGGTCAGTGTTCAAGGTGTGAATCGTGCCTCCTTGTATCTCTCATATAATGCACTTAAACACTCACACCTTCACAGCTCGTAGGTGTTGATTTTTCTTGCTTTACACACCTTAAACCGAAGCTATGAGCTTGTATTTGTAATGTGGATTCAAATGTAACTGTTGGAGAGGATTACATTTGAATCCAACATTTAATAGTTTCAACCACTTTTCTTGGAATGCGGCCTTATCAGTGTCAGATTTGCTGCTTTGTGTTGATTGGTCCACGTGGGCTGGATCCAACGGATCTTTGACTCAGTAGGTTGACCAGGACCCACTGACTTTAGGTGGCTTCATCCTTCACTGACTAGGTGATCTTCAGTGGACTGACCGTCTTCAGTGTAGTTGTCCTTCAGAGACTGTTTGAAGATCTCTCCAAGAAGTTTCTCATAAGGCTGAATGACAAACTTCCCTGATCACAGTAGCCTGACTCCTTCAGGGCCTACTTGGTGCAGCACTGATCCTCCTGATCATGCTCTTCACTGAGTGGTCCACCTGACTTAGCTTAGATCAGCCCAGTTTTACACTCAGTGGGACATCCTCCAGGCTTCTCTTCAGGTTCAGGTCACTAGCATGGCTTCAGTTAGTTCTTCTTGGTGTCATCTTGATATCCTCAGGCTGTGTTGCTGAGTTCCCCCTCGCTGAGTTCCCCCTCAACTGAGTGTTCCCTCAACTGAGTGTTCCCTCAACTGAGTTCTTCTCAACTGACAGCCTATTCTATTGAGAGCTAACCTAGCCTGACCTGAAACAAAAGATACTATCCTGACTGCTTTCACCTATTACATGTTATTTTGGAAAATTATCAAAACTAAACCATATCCCAACAGAGGGTGCGTGCCTTTCCGTGAAGGAGATCCTCCCAGTTTTTTACTGGATCTCCAAAGCTGGGTTGGGGAAGTATTTTACCCTGCGACCCACTTCTGTGCTTCCAAAGACAGTGGTGGAGGCTTATTACAATTTATTTCTATGCAAGGGTGAATTATTCACCAGGGTGACCTTGCTGATACCCACTGGTGAGAAGGATGTTGATGGAGAGCCCTTCTACAATGTCGAGACGCGGGACGTCAACTTGAGGAAGGCCATAAAGGAGGTGTATGCACTTCCATGCTCTGGCGTCAACCCTAGGACTTACAAGAAGAATGCTGAAGGAGAATTACTTGGGAAGTGGTCCAAGACTGGGTCTTCGGAGTTCAAGGCACGTCAACACAAGGATACCCTGAAGTCTGAGTATAGGGCCTTGGTTGACTTGGTGTTAAAAATCATCATGGGCTCTACTGGCTCGCATGAGCAACTCAGTCAGCCCAAACTAAGGATCATGGGTGCTCTAGTTGATGGTGTGGAAGCCAACTGGGAGCAATTCTTCTTGTACCATATCAATCAGGCTGCTGGAGACAAACTGAAGAAAGATGCTGAGATGAAGCATATTTCAGTTGGAGCCATGCTTCCCTTCGGGACGAGGTTATCCATTCTCATCGGCCATGCGTGCAAGGGCTGTACGTTTGACTTGGAGGATAACCTGTCCTCGAAGAAGATAATGTTCACCACATCTGGTGATACTTATGCGGTTCTTGGTCTCACTGACCCCAATGCTCCACCAAAGGGTCAGAGAAAGAAGTCTGCGGGCAAGGCCAAGAAGGTGGTCACGAGCCTTATGGAGAGAGTGGATGAGCTCTTTGAGAAGAGTAAGGAGGCTGAGGCCGGTGTAACTGCTGAGCGGGCTGAAGTGAAGGAAGTTGAGGAGAGAGTCCTGGAGGAGAAGAGGACTAAGCTGAAAGTGGTCCTGAAAGAAAAGGCCACAACCAAGGGTGTTGGCAAAGGGACTGAGAAAGTCTCCAAGAAGGCCGTCTCTGAGGCTGGGGAGACTGACGATGAAGTCAAGTCCGGGGGAGAGGAAGGTGATAGGCCTTTAAAGAGGCTAAGGAGGGGACCCAAGAAATCCCCAGCCAAGGGTCTGAAGGAGGTGAGTTCTGAGAGGGAGAAGTCAAGCTCTCCACGAGCCTTTGACTTGGAGGTAGTGAGAGGAACAATCGAGACGGCTGAGCTTCTGCAGCCTGAGATTGTGTTTAACCCAACCCCTTCACCAAAACCCACTGAACCCACCCCACCATCCAACCCTGAACCCACACCCCAACAACCAGATATACCCATCCCTGACGCTAACCCCACCCCATCTGAGTCAGTGCCATCAACCTCACAACCCACTAAGCCTGACCAGATCACTGAACCCACAATAGACCATCCAAACCCTGACCAGTCTTCTGAACCCAATCATCCTAACCCTGATAACTTCCCCGCATATCCCAATCCCAAAAACTGCCCCAAAACCTCTCAAGCCGGAGATCAGGATGATGATTTCTTGGAGATGCAGGAGGAGGAGGAGTTGGATGCCAACATGGTTGCTGGGATTTTGGAGAACAATTTGAGGGGGAACGCCACAGAATGGGCAGCCAAGTGTTGGCCTAATCTGAATAGGTACAGGGAGCTGTGTGCTAATGTTGTGGAGCTCAAGGTTTGGCTGGACTTCAAACAGTCAAACATGCAGGAGCAACACATGCTAGTTGACGCCAGGGGCTGAGAGCACTGGGAACTAGAAGAAGCTAGGCTCTGTACATATTTTGGTCTCACTAGCTGGCTGCAGCTTCAGAACTTTGAAAATTTGAAGCAGCTGGTTACTGAGATGATGGCAAAGATGAAGGTTGATCTTAACACTGAGTCTGAGAGGGAGGATGAGGATGAGGCTCAGGGTGGTGCTTGTGAGAAAGTGGTGGAGGAGACGGCTGGAGAAGTTAATGAGATGATACCCGAGTCTCCAACTCAGAGGGAAGGTGTTAAAGATGTTGGTGCCAAGGGTGGACCAACGGCTGAGGATGTTGAGAACATTTCAACTGCCAATGAGACATCAGTCTATGATGGGATTCCCTGCCCTGAGACAAAGGAGTATTATATTGAGGCATCTAAGGAGACTCCTAGTTCTGAGGGACTTGTTCCCAAAGTTCAAGTTGGCTTAGCTGAGCCTGAGCAGGTGGATATGACCACTTCACAACTGCCTTCAGTGCACCCTGAAGAGGGGACTGACGATGCAGGGGCTGACAAGGGAAAATAGCCACTTACTGATGAGGCCATTGATGGAGATGATGATGTGTTTATCACAGGAGTAGGAAGAGCTGAGTTCACCAGCATTGTCGAGGTGAAGAAGGAAAAGACAACGGAGAACTTAGCTGAGCTTCAGGAGGGGGTGATGAGGCTCAGGGCTAAAAAAAGAAGAAGATTCCAAGGCACTGGCTAAACACATCAAATGGACCAAGTCAGCGTACAACACTCTTGCCAACAGGGAGTTGATACTGCTGAAGTGCACGATGGTGGATACGGCCAAATCAATGAGGAGTGAAAGAAGGAGGACGAAGAAGATGCTGAGGCGGACTCTAAAGCAGCTTGAGAAGAGGGATGAGCTCAGAGAGGAAAAGCTAAATCTTGCTGTAGAGAGGCTTGCAGCTCAGGCTGGGGCGCTCTTTACTCAGGCTCTGAACGACTCAGCGTCCAAGTTGGAGCTGGAGTCAGGAAAGTTAGCTCAGACTTCTCAAACTGCTGCTGAGGTTTTGGCTAAGGCCACTGATGAGTCGGCTAAGATACTGGCTAAGGCAAGCAGGGTCAGCGGTGAGTCCTTGAAGGTGGAGGAAAGGATCACCAAGGCTGAACAAAGTCTCCAACACAACATGGAGGTCTTTGAAAAGAAGCTGAAAGCTGCCATCAATTCAGTGTCGTATGCTGGAACTGGGATAGCCACGGGAGTTGATATGTTGAAGGAGGGCGTGCAGGAAGTTCAATCATTAGCTGCCTTCGTCATCAACAGTGGAGCTGAAGTGTTTCCATCCCAGGCCAATGATGATGCCAAAAAGGGGAAAAAGAAGAGGAAAAGATCCCAGCCTGAGGCATCGGAGGCTAAGACTCAAGAAGAAATCGAAGTGGTGGACCCTGAGGCAAACCCTGAGGGGAATGTTCTTTTTGTGCGGAAGTCAGCCAGACTTGCTGAAGCCGCAGCGAAGAAGACTAATGACCCTTCCAAGAAACTCCCTTCCAAACCAGTTGAGGCCATTCAGAAGTCACCCCCAGTCAATACAAGGAAGAATCCCATCACATACTCTGCGGAGACAGTGGCGGAACTTTGCAATGAGGCATGGGGAACACCTTCTGAGAAGTCGGAGGCTGAGCGCAGGGAAGACATAGCTCAGAAAGAGAAGATGTGCATACTGGAAAAGAAGGTGGAGAAGCTGACTGATCTCACTGATCTGCAACAACGTGAACTTGACGATGTTGTGGTCAGTCTGTTGAGGAGGAGGAAGGCGAAGCCTGAGCCGCGAAAGTACAGGAAGAAGCTAACAGCCAGGAAGTCCACTTTACTGCAAGTCAGGAGGCCGAAAACAATTCAGAGGGAAGCTTATATTGATGAGTTCATCTCAGAAACATTGAAGGAGTTCTGGGTTGATGCAAGGGATGAGTTTGTCAAGCTATGGTACGTAGTGAAGAAGTGGGGCGACTCTGAAGATATCAATGCCCACTTCACTGACTATATGATGGACAACCACCCTGAGTTGATTCAGAAGATCTTGGAAGAAGCTGAAGCAACCCAAGTCCAAGTGAAAGCTCCTGAGTTCGTGATTCGTCCACCACCTCTTGTACCTGGAACTGGAAAGCACAATTAATACAAAGGTCATAATGACTGAGGTTCTGCAGATTGCAAAGGCTGAAGGTTATGTGAACCAACCTAAGAGAGTTGACGAGCTGAAGGTTAGAGTTTATGCTGGTTATGGACTCAAGCCTGAAATTAGATTAGTTTAGGTGTTCACATCCTTTCGTGTAATGGATTAGATTCATTTTAACCATATCTATATCATTCAATGAAATCTATTACTTTGCCCACAGACAAAAACTCATTGTCTATTTTGGCTGTTATTTAAATTCTGTACTTTATTAAAAATTGCTCTAACACTGACTTATCTTATAGATAGGATTTTATATTTCCTCTAGGTGTTTTGAGGATCTTTTCAGTGTTTTGGCATCATCAAAAAGGGGGAAATTGTTGGGACATTGTCAGTTTTGATTAAGATCCCAAAGCCCCTGAAAAGATGTTATGCTATTGTTGTTAGGCTAGTCTTAGTTAGGATTTGTACTTAGTTATTTTACATTTCACAAGTACTCAGTGAGAGGAGAACTCGCTGATGTCAATCAAGACTAAGAGCCTGAAGACGAAGAGCACCATCCTGAACTTATGGCAGTCTTCTAAGCTGGCTGAGTAAGTGTCAGTAATGAAAAGTATGACCATAAGGTCATTACTAACTCAGTCCTGAAGGGAACAGGATAATGCTGAGTTAATGGGAAAGACTTGGAGTAGAGCCAAGCAATGCAAAAGGAATGTCAGCGTCAGGACAAGACCGGTGTGCTCGAGACAAAAAGAAGAACTTAATAAGACAAGCCTGAAGCCTAGGAATAAGTTCTGACATTCTCATCAACCTGATGACGTGGACCAATCCAGGAAGGACACACACGTACGAACCCTGACATGAAGACTGACTTCAGCCTGCACATTCAACGGGCAAGCATTAAATGGTGCATTAAATGCAATTACCAAATCTATGCAAGGACGACTATTGCATGGGAAATATGTCTGTTTGAACCACTTTACATAGATGACTAGAAGGCTATCTCTTCCAACGGATAGTTTTCAAATCAACTATAAATACGGAAGGCCTTGAACCCATTCAAGGTTACGGGAAATTTCCAAGCCAGAAATTACTCAAACTCTCAAGCATTCAAAGCATTCAGCCTTTAGAAGAAGCACTCGAAACCAGTCAAATTTCCCAAGTGTTTCTTAGTTACTGAGAGTTATTTTGTATTCCAAGAGCGTACTAGCATTATCTTAAGCTTAGAGTGATTATCCCATCCTTAGCAAAGCCTTGTCTTGTAAGGATAATCACAACCTAGTTGGAATCCAAACTGAAACCAAAACCCTAAGTTAGGTTTGTTGGTAGTAAGTTCAGTTAGTGAGTTAGTAAGGAGTTGTATAGGTCAGTGAGGTTAGCTGATCTTGGTGCACCTTGGCACGTTAAAAAACAAGAATCCCTTGAGTGGATTTCCTATTAAATCAGGTCGTGGACGTAGGAGCTTGAGTCTCTGAACCACGTTAAACCCCATGTGTTCTTATTGCTTTAATATTGTGCATACCTGCCATATTAACTGTCATTCATAGCATTTATTTTATCAGGCCTGAATCAATCAACCTGATCCTTCAAAAGAGCATTGCCCTACTACTCACTATTCAAAATTAAGTAAACAAGTTTTTCAGAAAGCAAACTAAACAAGACTTTAAACTATCAGGGCTCACGCATTTCCGCACTGAACTTGAATTGATAGTTAGCCAACCGAGCCGCACTAAGTGTAGTCAGTGGGTACATTATCAGCTCTTAGTTCTTTATCACTCTGAGTAAAGGAGACTCAGTAAGGTTCAGGTTGAAAATTTGGTATACGTGTATTCTCCCCCCCCCCCCCCCCATACACGTATTCATCAGTCTTGTACCGGGACCAACATAACCCTTATAACTTCATCCAATAAGTGGGCTTGTAAGCAATTCTTAATTAAGTATTTTAATTAAAAACATATAATGTAATTTAATTATTAAAAAAACTTAACTAATTAAAAAAGAATTGTAGTTCAACACTCTTAATTTGATTATTAAAGTGTTTTCCATGAATTTGATAAAAAAAAAATCATTTACTTATTTGATTATGTTATGCAAATTTTTAAGTTTATAATGAGATTGTGAATTCAAACAATGACAATTTTGAAATGAATATTTTAATATTGACAAAGTATTATATGAATAATACTCACGGTAACTATTACCGTGAACAACAAATTACTAATATCTGACGAAGTGGTATAGCTCAAGTCAAATGGTTAAAATCCCATTGCCTATGATACAAAGGTCGTGGGTTCGAGCCACAACTTTATCGATAAAAAATACTAATACCTTATGTTGAAATAACTAACACCTTTAGTGAGAATAACTAATACCAATTCAACTAATAGCTTTAATAAAAAAAAACTAAATACTATTTGGAGCTGATAATTTTAGTGCAATTCACTGATACTTTTAGTTTAATCTACTAATACCATTCAAAAAAGTTTCATTGTGAATATTGTTCACATAATACCTTCTCTTGAATATTATTTGTTAGGAACATGCTTGACAAAAAAATCGATTCGAATATTCGACTCAAGTCTTCGTATATTTTCTAATAATTCGATATGAGTTTCAAATCAAATATAAATCACATTTACTATTTGAAAAATATTCGATTCGAATTCGATATTCGAATTAATTTTACGAATACGAATTCAAATATTGTGGTATTCGACTCGATTCGATTTGTTTACATCCCTAATGCAAATGTGTATTAATATTGGAGCAAAAGTGTGTTAATATTAGAGCAAAAGTATGTTAATATTAGAGCAAATGTAGATTTAAAGGGGTTGAAGAATAAAATAAAAATCACATATTTGTTTGTTCTTATAAAAATATATACTTGTTCTTATTATTATTTTAAAGTACAAAAATATTTTTTTAATGACTAATAACACACATTATGTCCTTAGTAACATGCATCTGTCCATATAGTAACACAAACTGGGAGCGAAAATCCTGAAACTTGACTTGCACGAGATATTGGAAAAGAACACCAAACTCGACCCCGCCAAGATCCACGAATTTTAATTTGGAGCGACATGACCCATGTATTTTTTAATATTTACTTATTTTAGGTATATATCATGTGTAAAATATTTCACAAGAGAGTTTCACTTCTTTTAATTAGCTAATTGATTGATTTTGAGAGAATTAGATGAGATAATGTCACAAGAAAATATTGAAATTCTTAATTTCATATGTTATTGTTATCGGCTATTTAATTTATTATTTACCATCCTACCTCCAATCTTATATTAAAAGGAGGATGTACCTACTCCAAATGCTGCCAAGTGTTATGTTATTAAAATTAAAATTAAAAATCAATCCTTCTCCCTACTTTTTTTTTAATAAAAAATGTAAGCCATCTGTCAATTATGTTATTATATACTAACACTTATTACTTGTGAAGAAACTGAAGGGTTTTAACCTATAAAAAAAACTGAAGAGGTTCCTCTAAAACCCATCGTTTCCTCATCTTAATTGGAAAATTAATTACCTTCGCGAATTGCTCGCTTTATACATGAGTACAACTACTCAAATCCCAAAATCATCTAAACATACCCCAATACTTTAAAGACAATAATAGACATATATAAAATGACTAAGATGTCTTATATAGACCAAATGCTCCACTCTAGCAAGAGGCGATTAACAGTGAAATCGACTCTATCATGCAAAATCACACGTGGGAGTTGGTTGATCTTCCACAAGGTTGCAAACCCTTAGTATGTAAATGGATCCTTAAAAGAAAGTACAAAGCAGATGGGTCAATTGACAAATACAAAGCCCACTTAGTTGCAATGGGTTTCAAACAAATCGAAGGGTATGATTTCTTTGATACCTATTCACAGGTAACGAGGATTACTTACATTAGGGTGTTAATCGCGATTGTTGTCTTGCATAATCTCGAAATTCACCAAATGGATGTTAAAACTGCGTTCCTCAATGGTGAAATAGATACAGACATATATATGGATCAACTAGAGGGGTTTGTTGCACCTGGAAATGAGAAGAATGTGTGCAAACTTGTGAGGTCGTTGTATGGACTTAAACAAGCTAAAAAACAATGACATTTGAAATTTGATAGCACCATCTATCAAATGGTTTTCGTATTAATGAGTGTGACAAATGTGTGTGTGCGTATGTGAAGAGTACACCGAAAGAATTTGTCATTTTGTGTCTGTACGTTGACGACATGCTCATTATGAGTAATGATCATGATCTACTCATTAGTATGCAACGCATGTTGAGTCGAAACTTCGACATGAAAGATATGGGTGTAGCTGACGTGATTCTAGGAATCAAGATCAGCAGGACATCAAGTGGTATATCTTTAACTCAATCTCACTATGTAGAGAAAGTGTTAAAGAAGTTCAATGTCTTTGATGATCCACCTGCAAAGACACCTTTATATATGAGTGTTCATCTGAGCAAGAACAGAGGTAGTCCTGTAGCTCAACAAGAATATACTAGAGTTATCGAGAGTATAATGTACATTTCAAACTGTATGTATCCCGATATAGCATGTGCTATGAATAAACTCAGTAGATTCACAAGCAATCCAAGCAATGAGCATTGGAATGCACTCAGGAGAGTCTTGAGGTACTTAAAGTATACTCTAGACTTTGGGCTACAGTACACCAGGTATCCTGCTGTACTTGAAGGGTACTGCGATGTCAATTGGATATCTGACATTAAAGAGTCGTTCTCAACTAGTGGATATGTATTCACTATAGGAGGAGATGTTGTGTCTTAGAGATCAACTAAGCAGACATGCATAGCCCGATCCACCATGGAATCAGAATTCACAGCTTTAGATAAAACTAGTGAATAAGCAAAATGACTTCAAATTTTCTCGAGGATATTCCATGTTGGGATAGACCCGTACCTACTATAATGGTACATTATGACTGCCAAGCCGCAATTGGTAGGGTGCTAAGTGGCATGTATAACGTAAAGTCTATACATATTCGTTGTAGATATAACTCCGTAAGACAATTGATCTCGAGCGGAATGTGTCTAAAATGCACAAAAGTGAACTGGAGCAGTGGTAACCCAACCAAGTTGACTGGAGATCCCAAGATCTTGGTTCAACAGGAAAACTAAGCTGTGGAAGTTGGAGGATACACCTGGTAACCCGATCATTTCTTAGAAGATATTACACCAAGTGTGAATCTGTATGTGGTACAGGTTAAGTCTATACGACTTTTAATGAATCCTAAGTCCATGACCGATACTTGCACCCTTCCACGGGTAGATATGACATGGATTCACGAAATGAATGTGCATGGTAGTTGAGCTAAGAATATGATTCATTCCTCAAATGTGGACTTAGAGAGAATACTCGTTTTCTCATCATAATTGGATCTAAGTCGTCGGTCGGTGCACATCAACTTAGACTTTGTGGCTAAGTGTGATATATTTGATCAATTAGTGATTAGAGATAATATGATTAAGTTATTTGAATAGACATTCATCATGTTCAAGACTTAATCGGGTTTTCGTGAATGAAAGGAAGATATCACAATAGCCTACAATATTACAGGTAGTTGCAGAATTCCTCGCAACGTACCTCGTATATTGAGAATGTCTAATTTATTGTCTAAGGTTTAATTAAGACCGTTAGTTTGACTAACCGCTCGATATACGAGGGCCTATGGGTCACACAACAAGTAATGGTTATTTACCAATTACAGTTGGTTGATTAAATATTGTATTAGATATAATATTTAATTTATGGGGAATATAATAATTAGATTTGGAATTAATTATTATTGATATTTAATTAAATTGAATTTAATTAAATAGGAATTCTCAATAATAATATTTTGAATATTATTATGTAGGAAATTATTCATAAGGAAATAATTTGTAGGAATTTTATTTACAAGGAAATATAATCCGTAGAGATTTTATTTAATGAGTTAGAGCTTTTTATCTTGCTTGGAAATTAAGCTAAGCTCGTCCTTATAAATACAAGTCCTGTAGGAATTCTAAAAATACCAAGAAATTAATTCTCTCCATAAAATCTCTAGCTCGAATTTTCCTAGCAAATTCATCTCGAGATTCAACGCTGACAGATTGGTGCAAGTTGGTAGAAAATTGTTACGTGAATACCATAGTTGAGGAATCCGTGTACGAATCTCTGTAAGGATTCTATTTACGTTTTCTTATATTTAATTATGCAGACAATTGTTCGTTGTTGGTGAAATGTTTAATTCCACTGTGCATGTATTACGTATTTACGTGTCTCTAAAACCCAACAGTCCATAGATTATGTGAGATCTAAGGACCATCTAGCAGATCCATTAACTAAAAGTATAAATCGAGATCAGTTGTCCAAACTGTTAGAAGGAATGAGTCTAAAATCCACAAAAGTGAACCGAAGTAGTGGTAACACAACCAAGTTGACTAGAGATCCCAAGATCTTGGTTCAACGGGAAAACTAAGCTGTGGAAGTTGGAGAATACACTTGGTAACCCGACCATTCCTTAAAAGACAATACACCAAGTGTGAATCCGTATGTGGTACAAGTTAAGTCTATACGACTTTTAATAAATCCTAAGTCCATGTGGGGGACAGAGTATTAAGGGATACTCAAGAGGAGTTCACCTATGTAAGTGTGAAGTGAGAGGTCGCTTCAAATATCAGTGGATATTAAACATTTATGAATCCAAAGGGTGTTCATGGCTGAAACGGACAAACACGTGAGAACAAGAAAAGAGCATAGAGGTTTTATTGTGTCAGTATTACTGTCCAGGTACACGCCAAAGCAGAATAGTTCAAGGCACTGTGTCTACCAGGCCACCGGTATACTCGGTAATGCTTGACTATGGAAGGTTCAGAGCCCCAACTACCTATCCAGATGCAATAACGTCTCGTTTGAACTGGACTGTAGGTCTGCATGTTTATGGGTTCAATTTTCACTCATGTGGGAGGTTGTTGGAGAAAATGGTTGGTGATATTATTATTTATTTAATTAGAATTAAAGTGTGTTTGAGACTTTAATATTTGACCACTTAAATTTGGGTGTTGAGATTATTTTTTTCAGAAATTAATTATTTCGAGTGCGTTCTACTCGCGGAGTAGATGAGAATAATGTATTCATACTCGTAAAACTGATTTTCAGTGAGTGAGAAATTGAATCAGAAATTAAGTAGTTCAACACTTAGTTATGAGATTAATGAAGGAATTAAATGAGTCAATTAATTCTTCATCCCACATTGAATGTTTAGAATACTAATATACATGATATTAATATGAGTACAATGGAGTATAATAAGTTTTAATTGATTGCTAGACAATCAAAGTTGTCACACGCATGGGTGCGAGCCGCGCCCGAGCCCTTGGACTTGGTCTTGGTTCTTGACAATTGGACTTTGGGTCTTGGGCCCAGAGGGTATCTAATTTTTTGGAGCACCAAAATTCAGGATATCCGGTCCATAAATTTGGTTCGATTCGATTCTGAGATCCATCCGGTTAAAGGGTCAAACCGGTTCAGTCAGATGCTTTATTTGACACATGTGCTACGGCTTTCAGACATGCCACCAACAGACGCGTTTTGCATTAAATGATCACGCGTTTTTTCTTTCTGCACCGAGTGGAGGTTCGCCTATAAATAGCGTCCTCATGCATTATTTTGGCCACACTCCAAAAAATCTTATCTTCTCCCTCAGTCTCTTTGCATATATAGTCTAAGAGTCAGTCCAGTTCGAGCGCTCTTTTCGTTTACCGGTGCTTCAAGTCCTGCGGTGCTGCACACTTGAAGACGAAGTGTCGTTTTACCTTTGGGGATGTATTTCCAGAACCGAAGAGCACTACCGGTAAAATTTTATCTTGCGGGAAGAGGTCTTCCTCGACTCGACACATTTTCTTTTCCAGTATTACTTTTTTCCTTGTATTCAATATTATTGAGTTGTAATTATCTTTTTTCCCTCTATAAAAGAATAATTATTTTCACAGTCAATAACAACAACCAAATCCCAGACACGAAGGAATCACATCGTAAAGATCTCCCGTACGACAATCGGAACCTACAACCAAAATCAATCACAATCGAATGTTAATTAAATCATAAAGGAAAAAATAGAAATTAAAAATTGATCACAATCCCACAACGAAATAGTATACAACATGAGTTGTATATAAAAGGAGGCCAAAAGCATAACTGCCCCAAGATTGCAGCGGATCAACAACAGATGACAGCCCCCAATGATTACACTACGTACGGTCAAGATAAAAAAAGAAACAGGATCGAAGGGCTGAAATAAACTCCCGCCCAAACCTAAATTTAGAAAGATAGGATGTATTATATATTATAGGTTATAGATGGCGGAACATAGGGGTGGTTCGGTACGGTATACCGAAAATTTCACGCCATACCGTATACCATACCGAAAACTTCGGTATTTGATACATAGATACCGTTACTGTACCGAAAATTTCGGTATTAATAATTCAATTCGAACAAAAAGAGAAAATGATTAGGTGGTATTTCAAGACCGAAAATTAAGGAATTCAAAAGGTAAGTTGGTGTGTGAGTGATGATATGTGCAAAGTTAATAATATTTTATAGTACCTGAAACTTGTGATTGGAGGTTTTTGTTCATATAAGAGAGGGATTATTTTTGTTGTATAAATATCGGAGCGCTGCCCCCACTTTGTCGTTCGTTCACTGGAGAAATGAGGTTTGGAGAGAGGAGAAGAATTGTGGCCGCGGGAGAGAGAAAGGCAGAGATCGAAGAAGAAGGCAGAGATCGAAGAAGTGATGCCTAGGGTTTCATTTGAATGAATTAATATGTAATGGGCTTCCACTTCATTATTAATTAACTAATGGGCTTTGCTAGGTTTTGGTGGGCTTCAACATTATTTGAAATAACTAATGGGCTTCTACTTGATTACTAATGAAATTTTAAAACTATATAAAATAATTATAATTTTTTTAATAATTTTTTGGTATTTCAGTATATACCGAAATACCGCGGTATCCAACTTTCTATACCGTACCTTACTGAAATTTTTGGTATACCAAAATTTTCGATAAATTCGATATTTTCGGGTACGATAAGTGCGGTATATAGAAAATTTCGGTACTTTCCCCACCCCTAGCGGAACATACTGAATCATTGGACTAGCAAACTTTGACGACAAATTAGATAGTGTTTAAAAAGTTTTGGGGCAGTTAATATTTACTACAATCCTAAAGGTTAAATTGCAAAATAGGGGGCAAGAAATCCCAAAACCTAATTTCATACAATTTGGTGGTCTCCACCATTCACCAAAACCACAAGTTCATACGATTTGGTGTGCCCGTGTTCAAATTTGATTCTTAAAAAATTTGACACACTTTTAACTGATTGACACCTTTTGCACAGTTCCCGAGGTAAAACTTTGACCAGTAATATATGTTATTTTCGGGTGTTAGTTAATTTTGAACATAAACATAAATCTTATGAACACAAGTATAAAATAAATTTTGAATATAGATATAAATATTTGAGAATTCAAGCAAGTACAAATTCAAAATCATTCTTTCATTATTAATTGGAGAATTACATATAAAAAATGCCAAAATTATTACATGTACATAATTAGGCATAAACAACCCAAAAATTAATGAACAAACAGCTAAAAAAAAAAGTGCACAGACGCACATAAATTATGAACAAATGCTGTAAAATTTTGAACAAATGCCTCTAAATTATGAACAGAAGGCGTTTTCACAATTTTCCCCTGAAACTTTCGATTCCTTTCATATTTTGATACCTGAAATAAAAAAACAAATGAAATATAGAGCAATTAAATCAGTTAAGATTAAAAAAGAAAAATCATCAATAAAGCTTCACAATCAATCTTCAAACTCCATTAATACCCCATCTCCAATACCAGATTTGTCAAGTTTCTTTTACTAATACACGAAAACAATCTCTTCATTTTGGGAAATGAATTTAAAGAATAAGAATTCCAATCTGAATATTTCCATAACCGTTTCTGTTTAGATGAAAACTGTTTGATTTCTACCCACTACCCACTACACAAACCACACACACGGAGCACACTTACACACTCAACACTAAGCTTTCATTAATTCATTTAAGCTTACATTCAAGCACACAACTGCATCTATAATAAATACCCCATAAACATTCCAAATAACAAAGGATATATAATTACAGAGGGTATATATCACAGATCGCAGATATAAAAGAGAGTATATTACCTGAAGTTGAATCAACTATGACGGGAATCGACTAACGGAGCCAAATCCGGACATATCTACCATAGATCTATTAGCATATTTTTTAGATCTATGAAATCTGGACATATCGCATCCGCCTCGATTTCCATGTCGGTTTCGCATCGCCGTTGCTTGATTTCGCATCGCCGCCGCCGCCTCAGTTTCTCATCGCCACCGCCTCGGTTTTGCCTCTTCATACTATGATAGCGCCGCCGTCGCTTATCTTCCATTGTCTTCCATCGAACTGACATCCATATATGGTCACCAAAATATTAGAGGTGGGTATGGTGTTTTTTGAATTAATAGATAGGGAGAGAGAGAATGAGGAATACGTGTGGTTGAGGGAGAGAATGAGGGAGAGTGATGAGATAAGGAGTGATATTTTAGGAGAGAGGGGGAGTTGGGTGGGGTCAACCTTTCTAAAATACAAATCAGCATACAATTGTATGAAATTGGGTTTTAGAATTTCTCATGTTTTAAACTGCATTTAAGGCTTGGGGATTGTACTAGGGCGCATTTATTTCAAAAGTTTTCCATTCATAGTAGCAATTTTCATACAAAATTTTTTTAGGTTAAGAGAATTATTGAAAATATATAACCTCTGTTATAAATCCAGCAGATTTATTATACCAAATCTAGAAGATTTGATGTGGACATTACTAATGGGCCAAGTAATCTAAACAGACTTTAGGTTTTAGACTAGGTCTTTTCTATTATAAATATATCCCTATACTTAGAATTATATACACACACATATACAAATCTCCTGGCTTGGTATTGCCCCCAGACGTAGTCATTCCTAACGAACTGGGTCAACATATATGCGTCTATATTTTCATATTTCTCTACACACTTAAACACGTTATCAGCACGAGTGCTCTGCAAATTAGGGTTTCGTGATTTTGTAGCCCCTTCAAACTGATTAAGGTACTCCCCTGCGATTATGTATTAATTTATCTAACTCATGTGAATCTGATTTGAATTTCAGTATGTTACTTGTTCTTTCATGTTTTGTAGACGACGGATTCATATGTATATTACTGGTATAATATATTACCATGTGAATTTCTTATATTTTCAATGGTGGGTGACATCAAAATAAAAAAAATCAAATTCATTTGCATGCTTTGTAATATAATTGCCGGCTGAGAATTATACTATGCAATCAATTCTTTTATTAGGTTATTGATTATAAGAATCCTGTTAATTGGGATTTACTTGATCTGTTTGCCAAAATCAAATGTCTACTTACTTGATCTTCTTAATTATTGAAATCAAAATCTTTATTATTGATTACTTTTTCATAATCGGTATTTATAAAAAAAAATATGTTTTTTTTATTTTAGAATTTAGTGCTACTGGCCCTATTAAACATGTTTAGTAAAATCACGTTGCTTTCAAAATATAAAACCTGGCTGATGACGCACCAGTGCTTTAGTTATTAAAATCAATGGAATATTATGTGAATATGTGCATTCATATGTGCCGCCGAAAAAGAAAACCTTTATAATTGTGAATATAAAGACAACTTTTATAATTGTGAATATGTTGTCTGCTAGTTTCTGAATTGAGTTGTCTCTTGACCTCGATTGAATATATATAATTATTTGATCTAAATAAATAAATGTAACAACTTTTGGTTACTCAAATCTGTAACCAATAGGACTAAATTATTTGTTTTAGATTTGGAGTATATGCCCAACTATATAAAATCTGTCTGATATGGAAACTATATATCTGCATAATTAAGTACATATATTAAGCTAATTTTTAGGTATGTATTGTAATCCATCTAAACTATTGTGAATATATTATGCCATGTGATTTTAATTTTGCTAATTTCTGTGAAAATTCATACAGTGTATATATTGATTGCAATATAATTATATGTTAGTGTAAATACATGTTCACTATTATAAACCCCCTTGATAAAGAACATTCATGAGTGATGTGTATAATATAGATCAATGTGATAAAGTAAATTCACAAAGCATCAAATATTATGTGACACATGGTCTCAAAATCAATTCCACATTCTTGAAAATAAAAATTATACTTTGCTACGCTTGCATAATTAAATATATATTCATCCTCGATTGTGTAGATGGCTGAACCAACTCGACCTGAATTTGAAATATTGGACTCAGAAGGAATTGAGTACCATCGTTGGGTTTCTGATATGGAAACGACCTTCTTGGGGAAGGATTATCTTTCCACTATTGAACCCACTGACAAGGACAAAGAACCGTCTGACAAGGTCAAAGCTAATTCCCTAATGTTTCTAAGGCGACATATTGATCCTAGTTTACGCTGGGAATACCTTCAATTGAAAACACCCAAAGAACTGTGGGATGCCCTGAAGGGACGTTTTGGAAACATTCATGATACTTTGCTTCCTGAACTAACGGTCTAGTGGAATGAAATCCGCTTATTTGACTACAAAAAGGTCAACGATTTCAATAAGGACATGTTACACCTTAAAGCACGTCTTACTTTATGTGGAAAGGAAATCACAGAAGATGATATGATACAAAAAACTCTCTCAACTTTCCCTACTTCAACACTTATACTGGCCAACCAGTATAGACTTAAATATGATAACAAGAGAATACCACATTCAACAAGTTGATTAACATGTTGCAAGTAGCTGAGAGGCATGACCAAGTACTTTTGAACAATAATTCCAGGCCTACCGGGACAAAGAAAATTCCCGAGGCTAACTTTGGTCAAGGAAATAGTGGAAATAACCCCAAAGGAAAGGGGACAATACGTGCTCATCCCTACCAACGCGAGAATAATGCACCACGCGGTAGAGGCCGTGGTAGGGGCCATGGTGGCCCTCACACTAAAGGGCGTCATGAAGGCATTAGTACCACTAGTGGTTATGGTGGTAACAAATTCAATGGTCGGGGCACCAAGGTACAAAACACACCTCAAGATCCTCCAAAGAGAAAGGAACGAGATGCTAATGAACCATGCTATAGGTATGGGGATATTGGCCATTGGTTTAAAAATTGCAAGGTGAGTAACAAAGTAGCAGCCAACTATAAGAGGTATCGGGAATCTAAAGAACAAGAGACCCACTACGTTGAAGACGAGGAAACTCTCACAAATGTTAACCTCACGATTGCAGACTTCAGTGGCAACAAGGACCTTGCCCAGTCAATGGATACTCCTAATTTTGACTGATCTGCCTGATTAATTTATCATTTTTGCTTAAAGTTATTTAGACCATATTTTTTTAGTTAGATTTTGTTATGAGACCTTAACATTATTATCGATGATTTAATTATAAATTTGAATTAATTCTAAAGTATTGAATATTTTTTTTAGTTTATGTTATATGGTTCAAGCGATGTAATGTTACCATGTAAAGTAATACATCGGAGGAATAAAAGAATGAAAAGTAAATCATTCTACTCAAATTTTATCTCAAGAGGATATGAGATATTTATTCCAAGTTAATTAATAATATTACTACATGGATTTGTAGGAATGTCTCGCGGAGAAATAGAATGCTTAGCTGACAGTGGGACCACCCATACAATTTTAAAGAATAGACAATTATTTATTGAACTTATTCATTATAATTCATCTGTAACTACACTGATTGGAGCATCCCAATTGATTAAAGGGCGAGGAACTGCCAAATTATTGATGCCTAACGGCACACTTATTCAAATCAAAGAAGCTCTACATGCACCAAGAGCCAATCGAACCTTGTTAAGTTTTAAAGATATTCGTGCCAACGGCTATCATTTGGAAACTCACAGTGAGAATGAAATTGAATATCTATTTATCACCTCTAATGAATGTGGAAGAAAGCACATTTTAGAGATATTAATGAGTCAATCTAGTGGGTTGTATCTCATTACCATTCGAGTTTTTGAATCGTATGTTGTCACTAATGATGAACTAAGTGACACTGATTTATACAAGCTTTGGCATGACCATCTTGGGCTCCCAGGTCGTGACATGATGATTCGTATTTTGAACACACGAACATCCATTTTTTCGAGTAAAGAATAAATTGGGATAAACATCCGATACAATGCACATTGTCGGTCATATTGTTGCTTCATCGCAACATTTGTCATCTGAAGCACAAGATACATTACCTACATTCCAATCTGCCTCATTGCAGCACGTCACTCATTTTGCAAAGCCTGTTCTTTAGCAAAGGTAACATCGAGACCTTCTTATGCTAAAGATACAAAACAAAATATTCCATTCTTACAAAGAATACAAGGTGATATTGTGGACCAATTCATCCAGAGTGTGGACCATTCAAGTATTTTATGGTTCTGGTTAATGCTTCGACACGCTGGTCACATGTCGCTCTATTGTCCACTAGAAATTCTGCATTTTCAAAACTCTTAGCACAAATCATACGTTTAAGGGCTCACCACCCTGATCATCCTATTAAGTCTATAAGACTTGACAACGCTGGAGAGTTTACATCAAAAGCATTTGATGATTATTGCATGTCTAGTGGGATAGATGTAGAGCATCCCGTACCCCATGTTCATACACAAAATGGTCTCGCAGAAGCCACCATTAAAAGACTACAAATGGTGGCTAGGGCACTGATTATGCGCACCAACATGCCTATCTCTGCATGGGGTTATGCAATATTACATGCAGCTGTACTTATTCGTTTCAGACCCACTATTGACCAACCATTTTCTGCGTACCAGTTGGTAACTGGATATGAGCCTGACATTTCACACCTACGCATATTTGGTTGTGCAGTATATGTGCCTATTGCGCCCCCACAACGCACTAAAATGGGTCCTCAGAGACGATTAGGCATTTATGTTGGATATAAATCCCCAACAATTATCCGCTAGATAGAGCCCTTGACAGACGACCTATTTACCGCTAGATTCGCAGATTGTCACTTTGATGAGACGGTCTTCCCGTCGTTGGGGGGAGATAAGAAAAAGAATTTTCTTAGGGAACGACAGGAATTGTCGTGGTCTGTCCCCACCCTGTCTCATTTTGATCCCCGAACTTCACAATGTGAAAGTGAAGTAAAAAGAATAATTGATCTTCAGAACGTGGCAGATTCGATGCCTGATTCATTTACTGATATTGCTAAAGTGACTAGGTCTCATATACCAGCTGCAAATGTGCCTGCAAGGTTAGAAGTCCCTAATAAAGGGCACAACACTGCAGATAAAGGTGTTGCAACCACACTTGGTGGAAGTGTGGTTGAGGTCGTGGCTCCCGAAAGGAAAAGGAGGAGGCCACATGGTTCGATTGACACCCACCCAAGGAAGAAAATGGTAGGTGCGGCACAACCGAATCCATTGATCATCAATGTTGAGAATCCATCTCATGAGATTATCTCTGATTATAGTTATATCCAAGAATCATTACTGGAGGACGCTCTGATGTTTGATATGATTCCAGAGAATAAAGAAACCTCCATGAATTATGAGAGTGCATATGAGTTGATGGACAAACAATGCACTAAAATTGATGATATATTTGCTTTTACTGTTGCTCAAGAAATTATAGAGCACGATGATATCGAACCACGCTCTATTGCAGAATGTCAATAAAGAGCGGATTGGCCTAAATGGAAAGAAGCAATCCAGGCAGAACTTGATTCTTTGACAAAGAGACAGGTATTTGGTCCGGTAGTGCTAACCCCACCAAGTGTAAAGCCTGTAGGACATAAATAGGTCTGTGTCAGAAAGCGTAATGAGAAAAATGAGGTCCTGAGATATAAAGTTCGTCTTGTAGCGCAAGGTTTTTCACAACGCCCTGGAATTGACTATGAGGAGACATACTCTCCCGTGATGGACGTTATAACGTTCCGCTACTTAGTTAGCTTAGTAGTTTCCGAAGGACTGGAAATGCAGCTTATGGATGTGGTTACTGCATATCTCTATGGGGATCTTGATTCAGAGATATATATATATATGAAAGTGCCTGATGGCCTTCCATTACCCAAGTCAAGTGACTCTAAACCACGGAGTGCGTTCGCAATTAGATTGAAACGCTCATTTTACGGATTGAAACAATCTGGACTGATGTGGTATACCCGTCTAAGTGATTACTTGATTGGAAAAGGTTACAAGAACGATGAAAAGCGCCCCTGCGTATTCATAAAGAAAACAAGTTCCGGATTTGCGATCGTAGCAGTTTATATTGATGACATGAACTTAATAGGTACTCTTGATGAAATAAGAGAAACCGCGAGCTACTTGAAATCTGAATTTGAGATGAAAGATCTTGGGAGAACTCGGTTTTGCCTAGGCCTTGAACTAGAACACCGAGTTTGTGGAATACTTATCCACCAATCTGCATATGTCCAGAAGATACTCAGGCGATTTAATATGGACAAAGTGCACCCTGTTAGCACTCCCATGATCAGTCGAAGTTTGGATTTAAAGAAAGATCAATTTCTTCCAAAGGAAGATGACAAAGAGCTATTGGGAGCTGAAATTCCCTATTTAAGTGCAATAGGCGCATTATTGTACTTAGCTCAATGTACTCGACCAGATATTGCATTCTCAGTGAACTTGTTAGCTAGATTTAGTTCAGGACCAACGCAGCGTCATTGGAATGGTGTCAAGAATATCTTTCGATACTTAAAAGGAACCATTGACATGGGTCTGTTATTTCCTTACAAAGAGAAAAAGGGGGCCACATATGAAATTGTAACCCCTAAGGAAAATATTGAAACTACCCCCTACACTGACACGTCAAATGATGTATTAGTTGGCTTTGCTGATGCTGGTTATCTTTCTGACCCACATAAAGGGCGTTCTCAAACTGGTTATGTATTTACCATAGGAAACACAGCGATATCTTGGAGGTTAACTAAACAAACTCTTGTAGCTACATCATCAAACCATTCGGAGATCATTGCCTTACATGAAGCTGTTCATGAGTGTATTTGGTTAAGGTCTATCATCACACATATTCAAAGAAGTAGTGGTCTGAGTTCTACCACTGAAGAGACGACATGTATATACGAAGACAATGCTGCTTGCATCGAACAAATGAAATTGGGCTACATTAAATGTGACAATACGAAGCATATATCGCCAAAGTTTTTCTATAACCAGCAACAACAAGCATTGCTCAAGATTCAAGTAACACAAGTAAGCTCTGAAGAAAATGCAGCTGATTTGTTTACAAAATCATTTCCGAAGTCCACTTTCGAGAAACATTTTAGAAGAATTGGGATGCATAGACTTTCTGAGCTTAATTGATAGATGTACGTATCATTCGAGAAGCTTAAAGGGTTGTTGTCTTCAGGAGGAGCGGTAACCCTGAAATAAATCCAGAAGATTTGATCCGGAAGATCAATAAAATTACATTCCTCCCTAACTTAATATTTGGTCGATACCTAGCACGTGGAGTTTTTATGACAAGACATTTGTGTTATGTCATAATGTCCAAGGGGGAGTGTTATAAATCCAGCAGATTTATTATACCAAATTTAGAAGATTTGATGTAGACATTACTAATGGGTCAAGTAACCTAAACATGCTTTAGGTTTTAGACTAAGTCTTTTCTATTATAAATATATCCCTGTACTCAGAATTATATACACACACATATACGAATCTCCTGGCTTGGTATTGCCCCCAGACGTAGTCATTCCTGACAAACTGGATCAACATATTTGCGTCTATATTTTCATATTTGTTGGGATATAGATTAGATGTTTTGAAGATGTTAAAATAAGAACTGGTAACTAGTCTAGGTCTAGAATAGGTCTTTGGTTAAGGGGGAAGAAATCTGTGCAGACCAGATGAGGTGACCAGATGAAGTGTCCAGACCAGAGCAGATAAGTCGTCTGACCAGAGGAGTCTAACCAGAGGAGTCTGTCAGAGGAGTCTGACCAGATGAGCCTGACCAGATGAGTCTGACCAGAGGAGTCTGCCAGAAGACCTCTCCCAGATGAGGTTTAGAGCAGAAGTGTCACCAGACCAGACCAAACCAGAAGACCCCAGACCAGACGAGTCCTGGCCAGATGAGGAAAACGGATTAGTTCACCCACATGGAGGTTTCGTAGTAATCTGGAGACACGGAGATCTTGGAGTTTCAATGATGGAGAGAAGGCAATCTGGAGAGTCAACTGATTAGGAGGATTGATTGATTGGTATCAATCTTAAAAGATCCAATCAATGGAGGAGATCAATCAATCATATAATCAATCTTTGATTGATTATATCCCTCCAATTATGGTTGTTTGAATTGTTAGCTCTCTGACTTGATGTGAATATACTAGCTTTTACTAGTAGCTTCCCCGCAAGAGTACGAGTTCACTGTAGTATGGGCAAGTATGGGGACCAAGTATTATCGAACCCAAGGGAAAGTGTGTATGCGAATAGATCCCTGAAGATCTACGCGTCGTAGCTAATATGAGTGTGTGATTTTTGGATTTTTGGGAAAATTAATTAAACTAAACTAAAATTATCCTACGAATGCAAAAGGAAAATTAAACTAAGTATCAAAAGGTATTGTTCAGGTATGTGATGATGATGCTTAGGATAGGAATCCCTACGTATACTAACGGAGCAGGTACATAATCAAAATAACTGTGACGCGCAAGAAATAACCTAAGTAAAAGAATGCAAGGTGAAAGCTCAAGATTCTAAACCCTAATACTTTACCCTAACACTCGACTTCACTAATACACTAACAAGTTAATAGATTGTGCTTAATTAATGAGACCCTAATTTAACTAAGGTGATGCGGTCGTCCTCCTTCGCTAAACTGGTAAATGAATTAACCCTTTCTAAACCCTCTAGTTAAGTCTACTCGTTGTTAAAGAGTGATACGGTCGTCCTCTCTATAACACCTTTCGAACTAAATTCAAAAGTAAAGTCTAGATTAATTTTAAGAATTCATTAACCAAGAGAATTAAAACCTAACTTCACGAGTTACCCTAATTACGTACCCACAACCTACTTCTACGAGTTCATCCTACCCCAAGCATACAAGGGTTTAGCTAGACATGGCTATAACGTAAATAAGAGCAATTAAATAAGCAACAAACACAAACATGGTAATCAAGACGAAGAAGAGAACAAACATAAACTAGGGTTTTCAGAAGTAAAAGAAGAACTAAAATTAACTCAATAAAAGAAGTCTCAACGTGCTCAATAACAAAAATCTGAAGAAACGAAACTAAAAACAAGGTTGTAGTATGAATTCGTAATAAAAACCTCAAAAACCGTAAACGTAAACTTCTTCTCTTCTTCCTCTCCCAAAACGAATTCTAAAACTCTCAAACTCTCTCCTCTCTCTGTGTGTATTCTCCCAAAAACGTGCTTGAAACGAATATATATATGCACGGGCCGAATCGTGAACTCGTGGGCCGAAAAACGCCTTGTAAAACGTGAAAATTGGAAGTGCTCGAGCGGACCTGCTCGAGCGGTCGCGCTCGAGCATGGAGCTCGAATGGAACACGGGCTCGAGCGCTCGCGCTCGAGCTGCTCGAATGGTGGAAATCCTCTGCATAAAATTGGGCGCTCGAGTAACACGCTCGAGAGGTGGCGCTCGAGCGCTAGAAATCTTCTGTACGTTTTGGGCGCTCGAGCAACGTGCTCGAGCGCTAGTGCTCGAGTGCTTTACTCGAATGCTCCCCAAAATTCCTCCAAATAGCACTTTTCTTCTTCAACACTAACACCATTCGTATTTCTTCGATATCTTCTCATCCGGGCATCCGTTTGAGACGATTCAAAGTCCTACGAACTCCGTTCTTCGCCCTCGATTCACCTACGAGCATCAAAGAGACAAATTCATCAATTTAGAGAAATAATGCTCAAATGACTCCAAATACTCGACAAAATCGGCCAAAATAAGGGTATTTCAAGTGACGAATCATGATAATTTTACGCCTAATCACTCTCCAACGACTAGTTAATTCCTACAACTATAAATAGGATTATTTTTTGTTGAGTTCACTAGAGAGACAAGAGTCGGGCAAGAGCATACAAGACACACAAACTCTCCACTCACTCACCTTGTTCATTCAAATTTTATATCTACTCTTTTAGGAGTTCTAGTTGGAATTTTTACTCAACCTATTCACCACATTGAAAGGTTGTTGTAAGTTGTACGAAGGAGCTAGTACTTCGCAATTCCAGTGGTTCGTGAGTAAGTTGGTTGGAGAGAAAGTCCCCTTTGAAGAAAGGGAGAGTGGACGTAGGACTTGTTGTCCGAACTACTATAAATCCTGGTGTTATTTACTTTTATGCATTTAGTTTGCAGCATTTCAATTCTAGCACTTACTTTATAATTTGGTTTTCTTAAAAATATTTCAAAACGCTTTCCGCTGGATAACCTTTTTTTTGGGACCAACAATATTTATCTACACACTTAAACAACCTCTAATATATTTTTCTATTCTTTTATAGTTCTTGAGAAATGAGAAAGTTGAGTGTTTTATTTTCTTTTTACAAAATTAGATAAAATGGTCAAGTCTCGAGTTTGAGATGATGTTCATGAGATATTTTTTAAAATATAAACTTACAAATTTATCAGATCACTCATATATTTAAGTATGCAAACATATTTTCAAAATAAATGAGAAACTATTCAAGCTCACACTGTCACGCATAGACTAGCCTAGAGAGGGAGCTATCACAACTATAAAACCAAGTTGAACTCTCCCGTTACATACAATATTAATTAGCACGGATGAAAATTTTACTAATTCTAAGCGTGTCTAGTCGGACTAAGTGGATTTTTTCCAAAAACAAAAAATTATGCCTAAGGCAAAATAGATTTTTTTTTTTTTTTTTTTTTTGTCTCGAGTGTGTTAATATAAGGGCTAAGATGTTATCCGTTCTTAAAAATTAAATATTTATTCTTATTATAACTATAAGGATAAGTATAAGTTCCTTATTCTGTCCTTCATCTTTTTAAATCTATTTTTCTTTGGATTTGTACTGATTTGTTCATATAGGAACATATTTTTCACCATATAGTAATATATTTTTATTCATATAGTAACATATATTTAAATATCTTACATGTGTTTAGTATTACTATTTTGGACTAATATTTGTTTCTATAATGATAAAATGCATTATCTGTTTTTACAGTAACATATGTTTACCCTTATAATAATAAAATTTGAGAGCAACTTTGTTTTTGTCTTTGTGGCAGCTTTACCCGACCAACCTGCTTGAGATTTGCAAATTTTTCTATTTTTTATTAGAGTAGTTCTAGTGTGCACTTGAATACATGATATGCACTTGAATTTTATAAAAAAAATAAAATACTCCAAGCAGAATCAGTAATATTCCAAGAAGTAGTTAGTGATACCTTAAGAAGTAGTCACTGATACTCCAAGAAGTAATCAGTAATATCTCAACTACAAAAAGAAACACAGTTCGGTGTGTTTGTGTGTATTTTAAAAAATTAAAATTGAGCTTAAAATTCAAATGCATGTTATGCACTTGAGTGCATGTTAAAATTTGTGTTTTTATTATTTTTCACGTATCCCTGATCCGTTAAATATTTTATATAAGTGTTGACAAAAACTTATGTGCACTCTAGTTTACATGAACTCAGATATTATTGTTGTATGTATATAATTGCTATGTATATACATTATTATTGTTTGAAAAAATCAAATATTTTTTTAAACAATCACTACAAGAAATAGGAGTGTTTCCGACGGATTTATAACGACGGATGAAAATCCATCGTAAATGAAATAATTACCGACCAACTATTGCTCTGAAAAATAGATAGCAAATACAAGCCCCCAACATCAACTACAACTCCGACTATTGTAGAATTCGGCGGGAAAAAATGTGATGTGGTCGGGCAAAAAATAATTCCGACCAATCTTTGGTAGGAAATAAGTCACTAAAATACACAAGAAAAAATGAATATTGATATATTTTCTTACATTATTTTTCGATTAATAGTTTGTCTGTAATGGCGTTAAAAAATTATTCTTTTACCGACCAATATTTAATCGATATTAATATCAGTGTATATTTTTAAAATATTTTTATTATTTAATTTGTTAGCGGGAAAAAGTATTTGTTCCCTCCAAACATAATTTTTTTTTTACCAACTAATACTTCATCGGTAATAATATCAAAGTATTTTTAAAATAAATTTATAATTTGTTGGCAGGAAGAAGTATAGGTTCCGCCAAACATAAAAATGTTATTGTTCTTTACTAACCTATATTTCGTCAGCATTATTAAATAAAGAGAAAAAATTTCTTTTTTACTTTACTACCGACCAATAATTGGTTGTTAGTTATATAGAAAACATTTTACTTACTAGCGTCCAACAAAATGTTGGTATAAGTGAAAATTAAAGTAAAAAAAAATATATATAGTGGAAATATTTTTTTAGGCTTAATTGCAAATAAAATCATCACTTTTCCATAAATTTCGATATAAGTTAAACTTTTAATTTTTGGCAAAAAAAAAATCATCATTTGCAAATTTGTTGCAATTTAAACTTCGGATAGTTTGTCCCTTGCCCGAAAGTTGATGTGTACAAATAAATACACAATCATCGTCTTAATAAGCATCCACATTATTAAATATTAAAAAAAACAAAAAAATAACAAATTTATATTATAAATAAGTTTAAATATAAAAGAATAGATTATATTTCTTAGAATTAAAATACTTGTTTGTGCTTTGAAACTTTAAAAATATATTAATATTTTTTAAAATGAATAATTCAAATACGTTTGAAATCATTTTAAAAATCAAATTCTAATTTAAAAAAATCAAAATGTCCTAACTCCAGTCTACAATACACGTTCAAAATATCTCAACCCCAATTAGAATATCCTATAATTAATTGAAGAAAGTAAATTAAATAAACCTTCAATCAGTTCTTCATTCTCAAGCATATTGTATATCCAACAACTCTGTAAATAGTCTTCCCATGTCCATGTCCATTCTCCACCCTTTTCTTGCAAATTTCGAGTCGAGGTAAAGGCCAGATATATGCAATATTTAAGGCATCAATCTTAAAAATAATGTGAAGAAAAAATTGTTCGATTTTTGGGTAGATTGAAATTGTAATTTTTTAAGAGAAAACAATTTAATCCATAAGGGTGGAACGGCGCGGTCGGATGGTGAAGATAAGAAATGAGGATGAACAATGGTTTTAGGGTTGAATTTGGTAATTGCATAATAATTTTTGGGGGATTTTGGCTTTGGTAATTGAGATGACCTGAGATTTAGTCTATTAAACACTTCAAGACAGGATCCAAAGAAACTCAACGTAGAGTGTCCAGTGAGACTATGGTCAGATAGCACGCCTACAAACAACTCTGAAGCTTATCAGGTGGATAACTATCTAATTTAGTTTGAGTGTGAAATTTGTGAGCCTAAGATTTTATACTCGTTTTAGATTTCCTAAAAACACTTTTCTGGCTTAATTTATAGAAGTCTTGTAGTTAATTTATGAGCAGTAAGGATGAGTGATTCAATGTTGATAAAAGTATGTTGAATGCTCAAAAGAATATGAAATAATATAAAATAATAAGCAAAATAGTAAGGGCACAATGTTTAATGTGGTTCAGAGACTCAAGCTACGTCCACGACATGATGAATTTCTTAACATAGAATTAACTTATTTTTAACGTACCAAAGTACACTGTTGATCATACTTTAACAATCACCTATCACTGACTCGCTCTTGGGTTTGATTTAGTATTCTGGTTTCCAACTATGTGATAATCCTTAGTTAATTTACTTGTGTTTGGGTGTTTGGATTTAATGTGTAATTGAGTTTTTGTTTTGTGATATCTATTCTAGTTGAAGGTCAATATATTAGGATTATGGATTTTGATTGCTCGATTTTATGATTTGATCTTTTAATTCGTATTAGATTGTGTGTTTATCGCAATGAGAGTTTGATCGATGCATGATCTAGTATGAGTGTGAGTGATTTATGTGATTTAAGTGGATATTGAGGCATCACAACGAGAGTTGTATGTTTTCATTAGAACCCTATAAATCCTACATTAGTTGCTTGATTTAATTGTCGGGTAGTGAGTGCGGAGATTAATAATTCGATGTTTTCCTTTGACATGTTTACCTAAACTTATCCAGAACGGTGAATACATTATTTTTAGTGATTTCTTCTATAGTTAATCGGAAACTAGAATAGTGATTACTTATCGAACGTGTACTTGATTCCCATGTGATGAAAAACACCAGAACCCGTCTCTTTTAAGTGTTGTAAAAATCCTTAAAATTTGCTTATTACTCTAATTTAGTTAATTGTTTTAATTTGTTTAGTTGCTTTAGTTTGAGTTTTAGTTTTGACAAAAACCTTGATCTAAAACATTGATTCGCACTACAATCTCACGCCGACACATAGTATTAGGGCTACACTAGCCACTAGCCCAGTGGTTCGATAATTTAACTTGTTCACTTGCCTAACTACGACAACGCACGTAACACTGTGCATCTACTGTTTGCTTATTGCTTTATACTTGTAATATTTATTTGAGCATCTTTTCTCCTATTTGAATCAATGTTTTAAGAGATCATTTTTATATATATCTTAATAATTAAGAGTAAGTTTTATGTGAGATCATCCCACTATGCAACTGATATTATTTCAATAGAAATATCACCACTTTTCAAAATAAATTAAATATATCACTTATTTTTTTTTAATGTAAAATGTATCATTTTAAGATATAATTTTGAAAAGGTGAAAACAAAAATTCTATTGAAAAGGGATACTTGTTCGTAACCCAAATTTTAATATTTTAGATCCGTCATAAGTGACAAATGAAAAATTCCCGACATACCTTATTTTAAATGATGCCCCCAAATTTTAAATTTTGAATCCGTCAACTTAATAGTTAAAGAAATATACTTTTATTCAATATGGTGGCGTTGTAGAAAAAATAACTGAAAATTTGGATTTTAATTAGCTATGGGAGAGAAATACAATTTTGACATTACACCGGTGGAGTGTTAGTCTATGAAAAGTGCAAATTAATATCAACAAATTTCTGAAGTCCTATTGGTTGCAAGTTGACTCAAAATTATTAACGTCTAATTTTTCGTCGGTAAAATAATATTTACTATACAAAATACATTAATTAACTTTGATCAATTACTTTAGTTAATTATTAGCCACGGGAAATTGGTCGGTATTAACAACCATTTCCCACTGGAAATTGATTGGTAAAACTTTTGGCTTCAACTCAATTCTTAACGCTCAAATTTTCACTTCCCCACAAAAATATTCATATAGCGCGCCCAGCTAATTGGAAAAGGATACTTTTCATTTTAAATTTTACATCTCCACCTTTTCATATCTCCTCAAAAACATTTCCCATTCTCTCTTCATAGGAATACATCTTCATCTTTTCTAAATAAAAAAATTTCTTCACCAACATATTCTTTTATCAGTTTGATTGTAGATTGAAATTGTGTAGTGTCTAAATTTTTCTTTCTTTGCAACAATTATATTATCGAAGGCAAAAGATAGGCAATTTATATTATACTTTGGTTGACCTTAAAAGGATATATCTCTAATCTTACCTCAAATTGTTGATATGGATTTTTTTTTTTAAAGTGATACTCATGAGATGTGCAAGTTGTTGGAAATTGGTTATATATTAACTATTTTTTTTAGGAATGAAAATGTTAATTTTTGGAAAAACAAAATTAACGAGATTGTTCTACTCTCGGAGTAGATGAACGTGGTATATTTAATATCTCAAAACCGATTTTCGGTGAGTGAGAAATTAATTTGGGAAGTTGGATAATTGTTCATGTTTGTTGAATAACTCATGGGAATGGAAAGGTTGAGTTCCATCCCACATTGGAAACTTGCAAGAAGTGTTCCTTGGATATAAGAAGGAAAATATTCATGTTCTTCAACTTGGTACATGGGGACCCTAACAATGAACCACACGCGCGCGCCCCGCCCGAGCCCGGGCCCGGGATCGGGTTCGTGGGTCGTGGTTTTTGGCAATTGGGCTTTGGGGCCTACCTATATTTTTAGAGTACCAAAAATATGAAAAGGCCCAATACCTTTTTGGGCCGAACCAGTTTGGAAGGCCCATTGGATTTGGGTCGGCCAACGAACATGATTAATACACTCACAGAATGATTAATACACTCCAGATTTCGAATTTGATTTAAAATTGAAATATTCGGAGGAATATTCTGTTCTTGCTTCCCAAGAAAGAGATTACGTCTCTATCCACTGATTTCATGGTCAGTCCACGATTTTCTCAACCGATCGTCCTCATCTGCATTGCAGATTTCCACCTATATATAACCCTTCATATCCTGACTTTCGTACTCACCTTTCAGCCTACGAATCTTAGAGTTTAGAAAGTCTTTCGCATATACTTATTTCGTTCAGTTCGAAATTCCAATTTCGTTCACCGAGAGTTTATACACGGTGGTGCTACCGGTATAAACTGTTAAACCGTTTTACCTTTGGAGACTCATACGCACGATACCGTAAGCACTATACGAGGCGTATTCAGTCTTGCGGGAAAAGGATTTTCCTAGACTCGGTTTATTCATACGAATTCATTTTGTATTTACTTTGTTCGTGCAGTGTTCGAGACACATCCCCTACTCTAAAACAACAATCGCAAGACTGAAAATTTTCTGTTTCGAATCACTGCCATGTCGAACCACAATTCTGACAACGAGATGGATATGAGTTCACCGCAAGCTACTCCTACCAAAGATGCAGTTAATGCATCTAACTCTCCTGTTTTACCTACAGGTAGGTCTGATCCCTCTTCTACTTTTCAATTTGGAAACTTTGGAAGCATTCTTAATGAGTGGTTCAAAGCCAATCCCTTCGTGAGAAATTCCAATCCCTTCATGGGAAACTCCAGCACTAATCCCTGTGTGGGAAACTCAAGTGCTAATCCTTTCGGGGGAAACTTCGGCGGCAATTCTTCCGTAGGAAATATCGGGGCCAATCCCTTCTTGGCAACCAACCAGGCCTCCCTCCCGGGGACTGTTAGGCCGGTTGTGGTGAAAGGAGAGAAACCCGAAAAGTTTTTGGGTAATGACTTCAAGAGATGACAAAAGAAGATGCACTTCTACTTGACCACCATCTCCTTGGTGAAATATGTCAAGGAGGATTGCCCGAGCGTACCCGCAGAAGATGCTGATCGGGAAACAAGGATCGCCTACGATACTTGGATCCATGATGATTATTTGTGTAGGAATTACATCCTGAATGGGATGTCTGATGCCCTCAATGATGTATATGATGAATACCCAACTTCCAAGGCCTTGTGGGAGTCTTTGGAGAAGAAGTACAAAACCGAAGATGCGGGAACTAGCAAGTTCGTCGTCTCCACTTTGTATGAGTTCAAAATGGAGGACAACAAATCTGTTGTTGAACAAGTTCAAAAGCTGCAAGTGATCTTCCACAACATTGCAGTACAAGGGATGGAGCTGCCTGAAGCCTTTCAGGTTGCCACTGTGATTGACAAACTGCCTTCATCTTGGAAGGAGTTTAAGTCCTACCTCAAGCACAAGCGAAAGCAAGTGATCATGGAGGATCTTGTTACCCGACTCCGGATCGAGGAAGATAACAAGAAAAGAGAGAAGAAGGGCTCGATTGCTTCTATCGAGGCAAAGGCGAACCTGATGGAGAAAAGTGAACCATCAAAGAAGAGAAAGCGTCAAGACGACAAAGGCAAAGGCAAAGGCAAGGCAAGGTTGTTGCTCCTGCCCCGAAGAAATTCAGTGGGAAGTGCTACAACTGTGGCAAACCCAATCATCGGGCCGCTGATTGTCGTCAGCCTAAAAAAGAAGACAAGGGAAAGAAGAAATCTGTGAACGTTGCAGAATGAGAGCTCACGGAATTGGATATGTCTGCTGTAGTGACCGAGGTCAACATGGTGGACAACAAGAAAGAATGGTTCGTGGACACAGGTGCCACTTTCCACGTTTGCTCGGAGAAATCTGCCTTCTCCACATATTCTCCTGCTGCGGGAAGAAAGCTCTACATGGGAAACCAAACCTCGTCTCAAGTGGCTGGTGTAGGAATGGTGGTAATCAAACTGACTTCGGGAAAGGAGCTCAAGCTGAAGGACGTGATGCATGTCCCGGACATCCGGAAGAATCTGATTTCGGGGTCTCTTTTAGTTAGTAGTCAGTGTAAGCTAGTGTTTGAGTCAAATGGTGTTGTACTTAGCAAGTTTGGCATCTTCCTAGGAAAAGGTTACCTCGAGAAGGGCCTTTTTAAGATGTCTGTCATGACTGTAAGCCGTGATGGCAAAAACACTATTATCAATGAGAATGCTTCTACTTCTGCTTATATCGTTGAGTGTTCCTCTTTATGGCATTTTAGATTAGGACATGTTAATCTAAAATCTATAAAACGTTTAGTAAATTTAGATTTACTTAAAATTGAGAATGTTGACACATCCAAAAGATGTGAAATTTGTGTAGAAGCAAAGATGACTAAATTACCAATTAAGTCAGTTGAAAGGAACACTACTCCTCTAGAATTAATTCACACTGATGTATGTGATTTAAAGTTTGTGCAAACTAGAGGTGGAAAAAAGTACTTTATTACTTTTATTGATAATAACACAAGATTCTGTTACGTTTACTTGCTACGAAGTAAAGATGAAGCTATTGAAGCTTTTAAAAATTATAAAAGTGAAGTAGAGAATCAAATGAACACTACAATTAAAGCAATTCGTAGTGATAGAGGTGGAGAGTATGTGGCTCCGTTTGAACAATTATGTGCCGAATCCGGTATCATACATCAAACGACAGCTCCTTACTCACCTCGATCGAATGGTATTGCGGAGAGGAAAAACCAAACCTTGAAAGAGATGATGAACGCAATGTTAATCAGCTCAGGTTTATCTCAGAACATGTGGGGGGAAGCTATTCTGTCAGCTAACCAAATTTTAAATAAAATTCCACTAAAGACTCAAGATAAGACACATTATGAGTTGTGGAAAAATCGCAAACCATCCTACAAATACCTCAAAGTGTGGGGGTGTTTGGCTAAAGTTGAAGTGCCACTTCCTAAACAAGTGAAAATCGGACCTAAGACGGTCGATGGGATCTTTATAGGATACGCCTTCAATAGTAGTGCCTATCGGTTCTTGATTCATAAATCAGAGATACCCGATATGACAGTAGGTACTACAATAGAATCAAGGAATTGTTGATAGGCGAGCAGGATCATCATTTGGGCGACCAGGATTAGTGCAAATCACACAAAATTTAAACTGGAATTAACACATGATTCACCCAAGACATCCGGCGAGCAAAACCTACATGCGATCAAGACACATAGGCGAACAAAATCAGATCAAAAGCCACATGACGAGCTCAAACGGCATCCTGCCGATCAGATCCAACCACAACGCCAAAATAACAATTAAACAAGATGAAAGACCATCAGAATCAGACTAAAGACTCCTCAAGGACAAGTCCAAAGTGACGAACAGCTCTAGACTGCGAGCAAGTCCAGTAGATAAGGATAGAATTTAGTTAAGATAAGGTCAAACTAGTCAAAGGACAGGTGTCGAGCATGCAGACTTGGTCGGCCAAAGGACGTGCCACCTCCTGCAGGGCAAAAGTCTATAAATACTTAGATTTTTTCAGCAAATAAAATAAGCACAAATTATTATACAGGTCCAAACTTCGATTACGAATCTAAAGCTGCTCGATTAACTTACAATCGAACTTAAACATGTAAGCTTTTATACGATTCTAATCCACCTAAACCCGAAAATTCGTATTCACTAATTACGTTAGTGATCAATCACACGTAATTGTTTGATGATCAATTAACCACCTAAAATTGCTTAAAACAGCCATTAACCTTCAAGATTAGAACTGATCGTCAACAAATTGGCGCTAGAAGGAGGGTCGAACCTCCGATTCATTGAATACAAGGAGATTATCCCAGAATTGAAGAACAAGTTTGAGTTTTTGAAGAAAAAACTCAAGAACACCAAGAACAACACTTGATATTCACTGTGAAAATGCCTCAATCAAGGGAGACACAACGTTCTCAACATATAACCCGGGATTCACACTCTCGAATGTCCCAAGCTGGTGGGCGAGCAAGGGCGAGCAGAAACAACCAAGAGAATCAAACAAATGTTGCTCGCCAGTTAATACCACCAGAGTTGGACGCCATTGCCCGCAACCCCGACGAATTGGCACGTACAATTGCCATGCTCCAGGCTTTACAGAGACAACAAGCCCAACCTGGCCCGTCATATGTGCGAGCAAGGGGTAGCCCCACAAAGACTCGCGAACATGATAAGGTTAGGGGGGATCATTTGAATGAGGCTGACAGCGCCCAAGCTCGTAAGGCCAAAGGCAAAGAAAAATTGAACATTGAGGTCGCCAGTCAGGGAGGTTCAACTCAGAACCCGGCCATGGCGGCAAGTCAGGGTACACGCCAAAGTGCTCTGGAAAGATTGGGTCGACGTGGCCGGGGAATCCTGGAGGTACATCCCCCTGCTGGAGCAGCTTGCCCAGCCGCAATACCTGCTCGCCAATCGGTCCTTGACCGGCTGACTAGGTCAGCTTTTGGTCGCCTTGGCCCGAATGCAGAGCCCAATCCCAGGAGGCCAATCCAGGGGATTCCCACTCCCAATGTGGGACTGGAGCGAACAGACGGCTGTGCGCCTCTGCTCGCCGAACAGCCACATAGTCAGGGGGGATCCTTAGAGGAGCTCGCCTCCATGAGAAAGGCCATTGAAAGCATGCAGGGCCAGCTGGATCAACAGAGAGGTTATGGGAACACGACTCTTCCGGTCTCACCCTTGTCAGTAGTAATTCTGAAGGCTCCAATTCAACAAAAGATCCAGTTTCCAGCAAGTATCCAGTATGAGGGCACGGCGGATCCCCGAGTGCATTTGATGAAGTATACCAATTATATGGTATCAATGGGGGCAAGCGATGCAACCCAATGTCGAAACTTTCCTTTAACTCTCGGAGATCGTGTCCATAAGTGGTTTTCGGCCCTGCCACCAGCTTCAATTCATTCGTTTGCCCAGCTGGGTAAAGAGTTCTTATCCCATTTCTCTACAGCCGGGTCTTATCTATCCCAAAGACATCGGTTATCCAACTTGAAACAAACTGACGATGAGTCGGACCGATCATATTTGGAAAGATTTGACAAGGTCTTGTTAGAGGGAGAATCCGTCAGTGAGGACACCAAGATTGTGGCCGTTTTGGCTGGACTCAAGAAAGGTACTGAACTCTGGAAAGATGTGCACCTAAGATGCCCGAAGACATACGCCGAGTTTCGGGATCGGGCAGGCATTTTTGTCTCCATGCATGAAGCCCTACAAAAGGATATGGGAGACAAAGGAGAGCAGAAAGAAGGTGCAAAAAAGCCCGGAACTGGTTATCGAGCTCCCAAAAACATGAAGGCCTTTACCGAAGGAACGGAGCTGAAAGACAAACTGAACCACATTCTTACTGTATCAATCGATACAGTTTATAATAGTGTCCGGGACAAAGAATTGCTAACGCCTCCCCGTAAGATACGTCAGGAAACGAGCAAGTTGAACCAGAATAAATATTGTGCCTACCATCAAAGTGTAGGGCACTTTACAAGCGAATGTCGTGACTTGCTAAAGCAGTTGTGGCGTTTTTACGAAGAGGGAAAGCTATCAGAGTTCGTGAAAAGACAGCCCGGCAAAAGAACCAGAGACGAAGATTCTGATGAAGAAGACCAGGACCAGGCACCTCATCGGAATCGAGCTGGACGACCAGCTCAGGCGCCAGCCGGGGGGCCAGTTCCAGACATCCAGATAATGGAACCCGCAGGACCCATAGGTGGTTATTCTGATGGACGACCACCAATCTCTAACCGGAAAAGAAAGGCAGAATTACGAGCGATCGGACAAGTACAAGAAATGGGGGTCATTCCACCTACCATGCAAACACCGGAATTAATTTTCACCGACAGAGATTTGGAAGGAGTTCTGACCCCACACAACGATTCGCTTGTGATATGTGCCAAGATTATGGAAACAAGGGTGCATAGATTACTGGTGGATACTGGAGCCTACACTAATGTCCTTTTCAAAAAGACACTTGATCAAATGGGAGATTATGCAGGCTACATCAGAGACACAAATCACCGCATTCTGGGATTTGGAAATGCCGTGACAATCTCGTTGGGAATAGTAACTTTCGCTATGCAACTTGTGACGGTCAAAGAGCCTGAGAAGAATATTGCAAGAATGGTGGATTTCTTGGTCGTCGATCAAGAATCGTCATACAATGGATTCCTGGGTCGACCTTTCTTAAACGAATTCAGGGCCGCATGTTCAACTTACCATTATTGCATAAAATTCCCAACAGCAAGTGGAGTTGGCACGGTGAAAGGAGACCAAAGAAAAGCTCGAGAATGTCTTCTGCAAATTCAGTCAAGACAGGGACAAGTATCTATGATGGAAGCATCAACTAGTCAACTCGAAAATGAACCCTCAATTTTGGAGGACATCCTTGGAGCCCAAAACAATAAGATGGACATTGACGACCAACCTTCACCTACAGGCGATCAGGCACAGCAGGGCGACGGGCAAAACTGGCCAAAAGCAATGTTACCTCCCGTAGCCGACCGTTCGTGCCCAGATGATAACCAGGGAAGTCCAACTTCGGTGGCCGAGTCTCACCCAAGGCCCGCAGATGATTTTGACCCTCGATTGGGTGCTGAACCCATGGACATTGAGGATGAGCTAGTCCGGAAGGACCAATAGTTGACCCTAGATGGAAAGGGCAAAAACGACGGGCAACTCCCGTTGAAGAGTTGGAGGCCATCAAGGTTAATCCTGAGCGTGACAGTCTTGAACTTTACATTGGATCTGAACTCCCTGAGCCTTACAGAACGCGCATGACGGACTTTCTGAAGGCTAACTTGGACGTCTTTGCGTGGTCTCATGCTGATATGGTGGGAATCAGCCCGAAGGATGCCTGTCACAGGTTGAATATCAACCCAGCCCGAAAACCTGTCCACCAGAAACGGCGAAAATATGGACCAGACAAGTATCAAGCTTTAAACGAAGAAGTCAAAAAGCTGCTGGACAACGATTTAATTAAACAAGCGTTATGTCCACAATGGGTTGCGAATCCTGTCCTGGTACGGAAGCCGAACAGAACCTGGAGGTTATGCATAGATTTTACAGATCTTAATGCAGCATGCCCGAAGGATAACTTTCCGCTCCCACACATCGATCAACTGGTGGACAGTACTGCCGGTCACGAAATGTTCACATTCATGGATGCTTTCGCAGGATACCACCAGATTCCAATGCACCCGGACGACCAAGAAAATACGGTTTTTATACAAATAAAAATCTGTTGTGCTGGAAGAGGATGCCGTTTGGTCTAATTAATGCTGGAGCAACTTACCAGAGGTTGGTGAACAAAATATTCGACCAACAAATTGGAGATACAGTAGAAGTCTACGTTGATGACATCGTAGTCAAAAGTCCCCATAAGGAAGATCACCTCCATCATCTTTCCCAAGTATTTGACATACTCCGAAAATACAATATGAAGTTAAATCCAAAGAAAAGTAGTTTTGGAGTACATTCTGGAAAGTTCTTGGGCCATCTGGTCAGCAAACGCGGAATCGAAGCTAATCCAGCAAAAGTAAAGGCAATCGTCGATATGAAACCACCACGCTCTGTTAAAGAGGTGCAAAGGTTGACCGGTTGCCTAGCAGCTTTAAACAGATTCATATCACGGTCAGGAGACAAGTGCCGTCCATTTTTCGAGGCCATCAAAAAGGGCAACTTTGCCTGGACAGAAAACTGCCAGAAAGCTTTTGATCAATTGAAAGAATATCTGGGAGATGTAAAAATTCTGTCAAAACCAATTCCCGGTGAGAAGCTATATTTATACTTGGCAGCATCTGACACAGCCATAAGTTCGGTATTAGTTCGAGCAGATGGCAAGTTTCACCTGCCAATCTACTATGTCAGCCAGGCCCTGCACGATGCTGAGATAAAGTACTCACCAACTGAAAAACTGGCATATGCTCTTGTCATGAGTGTCAGGAAATTAAGACCATACTTTTTCGATCACCAAGTCGAAGTCTTGACACTTTCCCACTCAAACAAATATTACATCGACCCGATACCGCTGGCCGTCTTTTGAAATGGTCCATAGAGATCGGCCAGTTTGGCGTGACTTATGCACCTCGAACCGCGATTAAGGGACAAGCGTTAGCCGACTTTATAGTTGAACTAACCTTCCCTCAAAATCCAACGAGAGGGCTAGATCACCCATGGCATCTTTACGTGGATGGCTCGTCAACAAATCTGGCCTCGGGGGCAGGAATAGTGCTCATCAGTCCCGATCGGCAAGTATTCACATCAGCAGTCAGATTTGAATTCATGGCCACCAACAATGAAGCTGAGTACGAGGCCCTAATTGCAGGTCTTCACTTGTCACTAGCAGTTGGAGTAAGACAACTCCAGATTTTCGGAGACTCCCAGCTCATTGTAAGCCAAGTACGAGGCGAATATGAGGCCAGAGACGAGCAAATGATCGAATATCAACGAATAGTGGCTCACTTGATATCTCTTTTAGATCAAGTGTTTATCCAACAGATACCTCGAACAAGCAACACACAAGCTGACGCCCTAGCAAGATTAGCAACAAGTGATGGGCCAGCAGATCTGACGGACATTGTCATTACCAGGAAGGTCCAACCATCAACAATGGACTACGAAGTAAATCAAGTAGTCGAGTACAACAACGATGATGATTGGAGACCTCCTATAGCCAAATACTTGAAAGACGGGGAGTTGCCAAACAACTCGTTTGAAGCTGAAAGAATTAAAAAACAGGCGACCAGATATACTCTGGTAGACGAACAGCTTTACAAAAGAGGCTTCTCACTCCCGCTACTCAAGTGTTTATCTAGGGGGCAAGGAAGGACAGTCCTGGAGGATATACATTCTGGAGTTTGTGGAAATCACACTGGGGGGCAAGCGTTGGCCTACAAAACTGTAAGGCAAGGTTACTATTGGCCAACCTTACGAAAAGATGCAATCCAATTAGCCAAGGCTTGCCACCAATGTCAGGTTTTTGCTCCAAGCATTCATGCCCCTGCCCAGGAGCTTGTATCGGTTTACAGCCCATGGTCATTTGCAAGATGGGGGATTGACATTATTGGCCCTTTCCCGGCTGGAGTGGGAAATGTTCGATTTGCCGTCATAGCAGTCGACTATTATACAAAGTGGGCAGAAGCAAAGGCCATGGTGAAAATTACACAGCAAAACATGATCAACTTCATATGGCAGAACATCATCTGTCGCTTTGGAATTCCACGAACAATCGTGACAGATAATGGCCCACAGTTTGATGAAAAGGAGTTGAGAGACTTTTGTGCAAAATGGGGGATCAGGAAACACTATTCAACTCCCTACCATCCCCAGTCAAACGGGCAAGTTGAAGCTGTAAATAAGATCATCAAGCATACATTGAAAATACGTCTGGCAGAAAGCAAAAGCAGATGGTCAGAAAAACTCCCGGAAGTCTTGTGGGCATATAGGGTTTCTCCCAGGTCAAGCACCGGAGAGACACCTTTTGCAATGGCTTTCAGAACAGAGGCGGTAATACCAATTGAATTAAAGACTGACACAGTCAGGACAACCAGCTTTGATGAACAAGCAAATCATTCTGCCTTAGCCACAGAAGCAGATTTGCTCGAAGAAAGAAGATTACACGCTGAGCTAAAGAATGCCACGTACAAGCAAAGAGCAGAGCGTTACTATAATTCTCAAGTCAAGATAAGAAAATTTGAAGTTGGTGACCTCGTTCTAAGAAAGAAGCTTGCCCCACCTCCAGGCATATTTGGCCCGACTTGGGAGGGCCCGTACAGGGTAACAGATAGGTTACCCAATGGAGCATATGACATAGAGGACTTAGATGGCAACTCGGCCCAATATTCCTGGAATGCAGCTAATCTAAGGAAATACTTTCAGTAGGCGACCAGTTCTGCTTCATGAGAGAGTGAAGTTAAGATAGGCGAGCTACTAAGTCCACTGGGCGAACTGGAATGGCAGAGATACAAGATGGGTCCAAAAAACTTGCCTAATTTTTTGAAATTTTTCACCAAGTATAAATGGTCGAACAAAGATGAATTGGGTCAAGTCTGGTCGCATGCTGGGATGTCAGTATCTTGTGATAATTTCATTTCCTCTTAAGAGTTTAAAGATGTCTTGACAAATTGTATAGTAGTCGAGCAACTCTGACTCTTGATGTAAATTATGTTTTTAATAAGTTGGAAGCTTAACATTGTTTCTGTCGAGCAAATCCAACCTAGCTAGTGCAGGGTTACATTCTTGGTCGCGTTTGATACTTGTAATTTTTAAATGTTTGTTCAATATTAAGTTGTTCGTTCGAAATAGAAATGTGAGCTCAAGGCGCAAGTTGATTATACAACCAAGCCCATTGAAGGCTGTTCGTTTTTAAATGGACATAGCCTAAGGCCAAAAGCCCATCAAATCCTAAGGCCAAAAAAAAAAAAGGTTCTTAAGGAACAAGACCCAACTACATTAAGATTGTTGAAGCACAGAAAAAGATGCAAAGAACAATTAATGTAAGATAAAAGACGAGCAAGTAAGCGAAATATATCTATTGATGATAAGGCTTAATCGCCCAAAAATTACAAAAGGATGAACAACAACAAAAAAGAAGTACAAGTTCCTAGCTAATCCTGTCCGCTAAGATCCTTGTCCGGCAGGAGGAGATATGTTGTCATCTTTGGGGTCTTCGAGTGGAGAGCCTTCAATGGCAGGATCAACTGGGATCACCTCGGTTAGCTCAGCGATCAATCCCTCAGCATCAGCACGCTCCTTTAGAGCTCTTTCACTTTGATCGGCAGGAAGGATTTGCTCGCTCTCCGCAGCATCGCCCTCTTCTTCCTCGTCCTCGGCAGGACTTGTGATAATTATCTCGGGGCCAATGAAGTCGAGCTTGATCCCATATTCAGGCAGGTCGCCAATTTGCAGAGTTGTGCCCGGAGCAGGAGGGTTAGATTCAACAAAATTGCACAACTCCTTGCCGATCTCTTCGACAACTGCGGCAGCCTTGAATTCATGGGCAATACGGATGCTCTCCGCATAACCAGTTACGTAACCAAGAATCGAGCTCACCTCCATCTTAGGAATAAGTTCCTCTTGGGTAATGGAGTTGGCGAGCTGGATTTCAAGGTCCGCAATTTTGGCCGTTGCCTCAGTCGCGAATTTCTCGGCGACCTCCTTCTGCTGCTGAGCGCGAGCAAGTTCTGCTCGCATGTGCTCGACCTCGGCCATCTTGACCTTCAGCTCCTCGGAGACTTTGACGTGCAGGTCCAAGGCACGTTGCTCGCTAACCTGATGAGCTTTGGCTTTATTCTCGAGGTCGGCGATAATCTTCTTCGCCTCAGCCTTAGCGTCATCACGCTCTCTGGCAATACGGCTGACCGTGGCCGCATGCTGGCGTGAGTCTTTCTCAAGGTCCTCAACCTGGTCGACCAAACGTTGCACGGCCGCCAAGGTGTTTCCCGCCTCGACAAGACACAAACGGCCATTATCACGAGGCGCTTGTGCCTTGACGGTCTCATTTAGATCCTTGGTCCAGCTACGAGCAACGACCTCAGAGGCGCGGCGAACAAAAGAGTCCGGGATTTCGCGCAGATTGGTCGGCACCTTTGAGCAGGCGAAACGATGCACCAGGTTAGATCGCCCTGGATACTGCTCGGGCGAGTAGCTGAAAAGAAGTTTTTCAGTTAGTTTTTTTTTTAAAAAAGAAAAAAAGAAAAAAATGCCAAGTGTCCTGGGCGAGCAGGGTTATACCTGTCAAGACGACCCTTATCCCAGCCAAGATAGGTGGGGTCGGATGAAGGGCCAGAACCTTCACGGGTGGCGACGACCAAAGCTTGCTTGCCGGGACGCTCCACCGAAGGAGTTTGCTCGCTATCGCCTTCGGATGGTCGAACAGCCGCCGTCACTTTCTCTTGAGCCGTCTTTGCTCGTTTGGCAGCCTTCTCGATATCGGAGACGGGAGTGCCGTCTCCACGAAGAAGCCTCTTCGCCCTCGGAACCAGTGTCTTGGGCGGACTCGCCACGGGGGCAGGAGGCTGAGCCAAGCTCGACCCTCCGGTTTGCCGAGGGTCTCCTTTTCCACCCTTGGCCGCAAGGGCGATGATCTTTGAGAGGGGATCCGACTTCTTGCGTCCTTTTTTGGTCGGCATCTCCCAGACACGGTTATCAAGCTCTAGGAAGGAAGGGTGAAGCACAACGGAGGCGAGCTGATTTGTAAAGGACAGGAAAACAAATTAATACCAAGCATAAAATCGACCAGATCTGCTCGCCCAACATGAAGATACTTACCCTCTGGGATACGAGCTAGAGCCTCGAGATGGTGAGGGTAGGTCGTGAGATGAGCAACTCGCAGTGTGTCCTCGGAGAAGAGGTGGCCGATACTTCGATCTTCTCGGCGACGAAGGGCGATCAAACACGCAACGAACAGAAATAGATCGCTTATGCTATTCTTCACAGTTCGCCACCCCAAGTTCTTGGGACCTGAAACAAAGGGAAAAGAGAATTAAAATTAGTCCAACCACTTCAAAGATATAGAAGGGGTAAGACTCACGCTTTAATTCCCTAAACTCCGCCGGGGTTTCAATTCGTTCAGAACCCCCTGAAGAGCGAGCAGAAGCACGCCAATCGCCTCCAATCCAGAACCAGTCATGCTTCCAATCCCGCACTTTCCCAGGAATATCCTCGACAAGTTTTTGCCCTGGTCGCGCCTTCAGATAGTACCAGCCCGCCTCTTCCCCAGTGCAGCCGGTTATCGTCATCAGGTAGCCAACCTCCTCGGCGGACAGCCTGTTGGGATACCCCTCCAGAGCGAACATTACCATCAAGGCCATCAGATTTATCCACCCAATGGGAGTAAGTTGGGTGATAGCCAAGTTCACGTCATGAAGAAATTGCCCGACCAAAGGATGCAACGGCAAAGAAACTCCAGCGTTTAGAGTGGCCAGGTTGATCGCCGTCAGTCCGCGTGGTGGGCGATCAGCTCTGTCGTCCGCCAAGGGAGCGTACATTGGGATGTCAAAGGGAATCTTGTAATCCCTCCGAATCTCGACCAAGTTCTCCTCGGTGATGGCGGACACGATGCAGCTCGCTGCGAACTCGGTCGCTTTAAGTTTCCGTACTCCGCGAGCAGGAATGACAAAGCGATTGGAATGCTCCTTTTCATACTCATTCCAGTCGACACGGCGAGCAACCGCCACTGGAACCCGATGTTCGATCAATCTGGGCGCAGGGAAGTTAATGTCCTTGAGATAGGCCCAGGTCAGTTCGTCAAGGTTCACCGGCTGGAGTACCTCGACCTCTTCGTCCTCGTCTTCGTGGAGGTCCGAGCTCGTCTCTTCTAAGAGCTGGCGAGCAGGATTTGCTCACCCCTCTCTTTCCCCGGAGGGATGAGCTCCAGAATTGACCGAACGTGCAACCGAAGCTGCCTCGGGATCGGATTCCAAGTTGACTATAGGAGGATTTTCTTCGACGGGCCGTTTTTCAGGATTCCGGGGAGGAAAAGAACCGGTCTCAGAGTGCGACGCCATCGAACAAGTTAAGGGAGAGATGTTAGGGTTTTGCAGATTCCGGCAAGGGAAGAACACGGCGGCTCGGAATTTTCCACGGCGGAGTAGGAATTCTCGGTGAATCAAGAACGCACACGAAGCAAGAAGAGAAGAAAGAGAAGAAAATAAGCAGAGAAAAAACTACCTTGACGTTGTTTGAAGATCGCCGGAAGTTGGAAACGGTCGCCGGAGATTTGAAAGAAGGAAGAAAGAGGATTTCGCGCCTAAGAAACAGTGTAAAAATGGAAAAAACGAAGAAAATTTTCCTTTTATACTTCTGGAAAAACGGGGTACCGGGCGAACAAAGTTGAAAGTGGAAGGACCAAATTGCAAATTCTGGGCGCGTGCAGCACCTGTCCGACAAAACGGGAAGGCGCGTCTCCTCGGGATTGTGTGCGCGTGGGCGGTAGCAATCATTCCGCCCACGTCACACCTCGAGCCGTGCCCAGACCTTGGGATCCCAACCGTCCCCGACCCGAGTCTGCTCGACCAATGTTGTCCGCCCGTGAAAAGCTGATCGCCCCAAGGACATTCTTGCTCGCCTTAGTGACACTTAAAAGTTGCCAACCCAAAAAGTGCTCATTCACCATCTTCACAATTTATTGATTGGCAAGGGGGCAATTGTTGATAGGCGAGCAGGATCATCATTTGGGCGACCAGGATTAGCGCAAATCACACAAAATTTAAACTGGAATTAACACATGATTCACCCAAGACATCCGGCGAGCAAAACCTACATGCGATCAAGACACATAGGCGAACAAAATCAGATCAAAAGCCACATGACGAGCTCAAACGGCATCCTGCCGATCAGATCCAACCACAACGCCAAAATAACAATTAAACAAGATGAAAGACCATCAGAATCAGACTAAAGACTCCTCAAGGACAAGTCCAAAGTGACGAACAGCTCTAGACTGCGAGCAAGTCCAGTAGATAAGGATAGAATTTAGTTAAGATAAGGTCAAACTAGTCAAAGGACAGGTGTCGAGCATGCAGACTTGGTCGGCCAAAGGACGTGCCACCTCCTGCAGGGCAAAAGTCTATAAATACTTAGATTTTTTCAGCAAATAAAATAAGCACAAATTATTATACACGTCCAAACTTCGATTACGAATCTAAAGCTGCTCGATTAACTTACAATCGAACTTAAACACGTAAGCTTTTATACGATTCTAATCCACCTAAACCCGAAAATTCGTATTCACTAATTACGTTAGTGATCAATCACACGTAATTGTTTGATGATCAATTAACCACCTAAAATTGCTTAAAACAGCCATTAACCTTCAAGATTAGAACTGATCGTCAACAGGAATTCTGTATTCTTTGAAAATGTGTTCCCGTGTAGGGACAAAGAAGAAGTGAGTTCAAATAAACGAACTCATGAAGAATCAAGTGAAGCTGCAGGTCCTTCCACTCAGCAGAGTGAAGAACCAAGACGCAGTAAACGAGCTAGAATTGATAAGACCTATGGTCCAGACTTCATCACGTACGTGTTAGAAGAAGAACCTAGGACTATCAAAGAAGCTCTTTCCAGACCAGATGCATCTCTCTGGAAAGAAGCAATAAACAGTGAATATGATTCAATTCTGCAAAATCATACGTGGGAGTTGGTTGATCTCCCTAAAGGTTGCAAGACCTTAGGATGTAAGTGGATCCTTAAAAAAAAGTACAAAGCAGACGGATCAATTGACAAGTATAAAGCACGTTTGGTTGCAAAGGGTTTTAAACAAAGAGAAGGACATGATTTCTTTGACACCTACTCTCCAGTTACAAGGATTACATCCATTCGTGTACTTATCGCGATTGCTGCTTTGCATAATCTCGAAATACATCAAATGGATGTAAAGACTGCTTTTCTTAATGGAGAGATGGATGCTGAGATATACATGAATCAACCAGAGGGTTATGTTGTACCCGGGAACGAGAAAAAGGTTTGTAAACTCGTTCGGTCGTTGTATGGACTTAAACAAGCTCCTGTACAATGGCATTTGAAATTTGACAATATTATGTTGTCAAATGGATTTCGAATTAACGAATGTGACAATTGCGTGTATGTGAAAGATACACCAAATGGATTTGTTATCGTATGCTTATATGTTGATGACATGTTAATCATAGGTAACAATTCAAATGTGATCGTTAATACGAAAAACATGTTAAAGAAAAATTTTAACATGAAAGATATGGGTTTAGCAGACGTGATTCTAGGAATCAAAATAGAAATAACAATGGAATTTCTTTAACACAATCTCATTATGTTGAGAAAGTCTTGAAGAAATTTAATGCATTTGATGATCCACCTGCTAAAACTCCACTTGAACAAAATGTTCATCTGAAGAAAAACAGAGGTGAACCTGTGAATCAGTTGGAATATGCAAGGATCATTGGAAGCGTGATGTACATTACTAATTGCACACGTCCTGATCTTGCATGCTTTGTGAACAAACTGAGCAGGTACACAAGCAATCCAAGTCAGGAACATTGGAAAGCTTTGAAAAGGGTCTTGAGATACTTGAAGTATACTCTTGATTTTGGGCTACACTACACGCGACATCCAGCTGTACTTGAAGGGTACAGTGACGCTAATTGGATATCCGATAGTAAAGACTCGTTCTCAACTAGTGGATATGTATTCACTATTGGAGGAGCAGCTGTATCGTGGAAATCCACAAAATAGACGTGTATTGCCCGTTCCACTATGGAATCTGAGTTCATCGCTTTGGATCAAGCTGGTGAAGAAGCTGAATGACTTCATAACTTTTTAGAAGACATTCCTTATTGGAACAAACCGGTACCATCTGTAATGGTACATTGTGACTGTCAAGCTGCTATTGGTAGAGCTTTGAGCTGTATGTACAACGGAAAGTCGAGACATATCCGTCGTCGACATAACTCCGTTAGACATTTGATCTCAACTGGTATTATAACAATTGATTATGTAAGATCAATTGATAACATAGAGGATCCGCTCACGAAGAGCTTGAACCGAGATCAAATGAATAAGCTGATAGAGGGAATGGGTCTAAAATCCACAAATAAAACTGAAGCAGTGGTAACCTAACCATGATGACTGGAGATCCCAAGAACTTGGTTCAAAAGGGAAAACTAAGCTGTGAATGTTAGTTGTACAACACTTGAAAATCATGACCATTCCTGACAGCACCGTATCAAGTGTTAGTAGATCTGTGAGTTGTGGTAAAGGATAAGTCGTTGACTTTTAATGATTCCTACAAGTCCAAGTGGGACTGAGTATGACGAGATACTCGAAAGGAGATCACCTATATAAATGAGAAGTGAGGGCCGCTTCGACCAAACATTTATGAATACAAAGGGCGTCCAGGGCCAAAATGGAAAAAAAACGTGAGAACAAATCGGAATCGAGACTGACTTGTGTCTGCATTGTCTGTAAGGTATACACTAATGAGGATTAGTTCAAGGCATCGTGTCCACTAAGCCACCGGTATACCCGATGGTACCGGGCTACGGAAAGTTCAAAGTCATTGGCTGCTTATCCGGAAGCAATGAAGTCTCAATCGAGCTGAACGAACAAGCCTGACTCTGTATAGGTGCAATTCTCACTCATGTGGGGGATTGTTGGAAATTGGTTATATATTAACTAATTTTTTTAGGAATGAAAATGTTAATTTTTGGGAAAACAAAATTAACGAGATTGTTCTACTCTCGGAGTAGATGAACGTGGTATATTTAATATCTCAAAACCGATTTCCGGTGAGTGAGAAATTAATTTGGGAAGTTGGATAATTGTTCATGTTTGTTGAATAACTCATGGGAATGGAAAGGTTGAGTTCCATCCCACATTTGAAACTTGCAAGAAGTGTTCCTTGGATATAAGAAGGAAAATATTCATGTTCTTCAACTTGGTACATGGGGACCCTAACCATGAACCACACACGCGCGCGCGAGCCCGAGCCCGCGCCCGGGCCCTGGACCGGGTCCGAGTTCGTGGGTCGTGGTTCTTGGTTCTTGGCAATTGGGCTTTGGGACCTACCTATATTTTTAGAGTACCAAAAATATAAAAATACCCAATACCTTTTTGGGCCGAACCAGTTTGGGAGGCCCATCGGATTTGGGTCGGCCCACGAACATGATTAATACATTCACAGAATGATTAATACACTCCAGATTTTGAATTTGATTTAAAATTGAAATATTCGGAGGAATATTCTGTTCTTGCTTCCCAAGAAAGAGATTACGTCTCTATCCACTGATTTCGTGGTTATCCCACGATTTTCTCAATCGTTCGTCCTCATCTGCAGTGCAGATTTCCGCCTATATATACCCCTTCATATTCAGACTTTCGTACTCACCTTTCAGCCTACGAATTTTAGAGTTTAGAAAGCCTTTTGCATATACTTATTTTGTTCAGTTCGAAATTTCGATTTCGTTCGCCGAGAGTTTATACACGGTGGTGCTACCTGTATAAACTGTTAAACCGTTTTACCTTTGGAGACTCATACGCACGATACCGTAAGCATTATACGGGACGTATTCAGTCTTGCGGGAAAAGGATTTTCCTTGACTCGGTTTATTCATACGAATTCATTTCGTATTTACTTTGTTCGTGCAGTGTTCGAGACACATCCCCTATCTCTAAAACAACACAAGCATCCACAACACTTTTGATAGTAAGTTTCCATTATGCTTTGTTGTTTTCTTGATTTATATTTAATGCTAATTAGTTTTTTCAAACAATTATTTTCTAAGGTTTATCTGTTTAATTTCTTTCATTGTGATGTTACATTTAATAGGCCCACTAGGCGGATAGAAACAATGAGCATAAGCTCGAGCTTGCACTCAAGGATTCGACAACTCACTGAAAAGGGGCGAATTTTTTCTTCGGTTAAACTTGATTTAGAGCCTGTATGCTTTTTTCCAACTTGTTCTACTCTTTAATGTGATTTAATTTGATTTTGATATGTTGTAGATTAATGGTTTTTGCCTTTTCTTGTACAAACTCTGGTAAGGAGTTGATTGAACTCTAAATTGCTAATTATTTTCTATCTATGGGTAGTGATTGTTGGACAGCAGTATATGTTGGCTTTATTTTGTTCATTTAGGAAAGGTATTTATGCAGTTTAATTGTTAAATTAGTTCCCTTAGACTTTGGAGAAGGGAGGGGAAACCTAGTTTTTTTTTTTTTTTTTATGGGTTATTATTGTTTGGACTTTGGAGAAGGCAAGGGAAACCTGGGTTGATATATATGCATATATGGTTTCAAAATTCAGGTGTGTATGTATTGTCATGAAATTATTACAACCTTGCCCTTTTTATGTGTATGTATTTTGTTTGTTTTGAAATAAGTTTAGAGAAACTATTCTTTTAAATCAATAAGCTACTCTCTGTGTGTAGGAAATGGAATTTCGGGGCTTTTTTTTTATAATTTGCCAAGTGAAATTACGACCGCATATCCGTTGGTAAAAAATAATTTCCCAACAAACAGTTTATCGGTATAAATTTGAGGCGAAAAGACAACAATGCCCTTGAGTTTTACCGACCAACATCTGGTCGGTATAAATTATGATTGAGTATTAAATATAAATAAAAAATATAGATTTTCTGACTAATGTATGGTCGATAATAACTACACAATGACAACAAACTAATTTCCAGTCGGTAAAAACATTACCGAGGAGGCTTCTTACGACGGATTTTAGCGACAATTTATCAGTCGGTAAAAGTTCATTTCCGAACAACTTTAATTTATTCCGACCAATTTGTTTGTCGGTGTAACCAATTTTTCTAGTGGTGAATGATAATTAAATGCATAACATTGATACTAAAAAAAGAAAATTAATGTGAACTAGAGTTTAAAGTAAACCTACTAATAAGTGTTTAAAGTCATGTTTGAGTAGTTAAGAAAGTAAAGAAAAACTGTTAAATCTTTAGTGCTCTTTAATTTCGACAAGTAAATAGTTAATATTCGACCCTAGTGCTCGCCGACTTCATCGGTAGAGGACTACGTGTTTATATTATGGGATTATTATAGCGACGTGAAATTCTAACTTCGAAATTTAGGTCACGTTTGTTTTCGTCTTGAGGTGGATGATGGAAATTCGGATGAGGAAAAAAAGTGGATGAACGAAATCCTGTGAATAGTAATCTTTTGTTTGTTTTGAGTTGGATGTAGTAGAGATGGATGAAGTTTTATATCAAATCAATAATGATGACGTATTATTATATTATTATTTATTAAAGAGGTAATGATTGAATGATTGTGTTGAATTGTAATATAAAATAATTAATATTATTATGTATAATTATATAATTAATTAATTATATTATATTATTTGAAATGAATTAAAACGCAAAATAATTGAATTAATAAAAGATTCATAATGAATTATAAAATTATTTTAACTTGTCTGCCATCCTAGAAAGATTCATAATATCATTTTTATTATTTTTTTTGAAAGATTCATAATATTATTTTTATTTATTTTTTAATTTTGTGTCTAATAATGAATTATAAAATAAAATAAATAGCCAATGTTTTAATGGATACATATTTAATACAATTTTATTATAAGATGCATTTATTTATACGGTAGTCATAATTAATGAAAATAGCAATTAATTTCACGATATTTAATATTAATATGTTTTCATTGAATTTTTTGTAAACAATTTAAAATAAATATTATACTAATTTAATTGATAGTGTATTATAAAGTAGAAGATAGTGATTAATAAAATATATATTTAATGTGAAAAGATAAAGTTGATTTGATAGATATTGAATTATGTGAAAATAGGGGTGTAGGTGTATAATATGGATGAATGTGTATTTGGATGGGGGATGAGATGTGCAAATCCGAAAAATGGTCAGGACGGTGGGAGGCCCATCCCCCATCTGGACTTTGTAAGCTGAAAACAAACAAGCTCTTAGGAATTTTAAAATTTTCGAGGAAGAATTAAACTGTATCTTCCCAAAATACTTTTTACAGTTAATTTTTTTAAAATTTTAATATGAGAATTAATTTGTAATATTTAATGGATAAAATATTTTTAATGATGATTTATTATTTAATTTAAGTGAATTAAAAAACACAAAAATTATTTTAGTGTGTAGCAAAGAGTAAATTTTATATGAAAATAGTTTTTGATAAGCTTATCATGAAACTGTTTTAAAATATCGAATATTTGATCAGGAGTATCGATAATCTCACAAGAAGTATCATTAATTGAGGTTCAAGAAAATTTAGAACAATTACAATATAATACCACCGACTCATATTAATGATATCCCTGGTGAGATTATCGATAATTTTGGTTAATTTAATATAGTTTCATAATAAGCTTATCATGAACTATTCTCATATAATACTTTGTCTTTAGGGAAATGAGATATATTACACTGAAAAAGTATGATTTAATTACATTGAAAAGTGTAGTTAGATTACACTGAAAAATTTACATTAAAAATCAGTTTTTAGTGTAAACTTTTCAGTGTAATTAACTTATATTTTTCGGTATAAATAATTTTAATTGTGTTCTGGTACATATGATAGTAGGGATGGCAATGGGGCGGGGCAGGGCGGGTACCTAAGTACCCAGACCCGCCCCGCGCCTATCCACAGTCGACCCGCCCCGCCCCGCACCGCACCCCATCGCGGGGCGGCATTTTGTGCCCCATACCCGCCCTGCACGGGGCAGGTCCGCCCCACCCCGCCCCATTCTTATCCCAAAAAAAATATACATATTTTAAAATATAAGCACATGTAAATTATAAAATTAAATTCACAATTAAATTATACAATAAACATAACCATCAAACCACAAAATTATCATAATCTCATGTCAGAAATGACAATAAGTCTAATTAACAAATTCAAGATAATTACGAGTCCAGAATTAACAAAAAATATATGTGAATGACATAATTAATTGTAAGCCTAGGGTTTAATATATATTAATTAAAAAAGATTAATTTATGGATGTGATTATGTTAATTTGAATGATATAATTGAATCAATTGAGTCAATAATTAATATGCACGTTTATTGATATATTTATGAGAGGTCTTTTTATATATTTACTATATATACATATAATACTTAATATATATATATATTTATATGTATATATAAAATAGATTGCGGGGCAGAGCGGGGCGGGGCAACATACATACCCATACCCGATCTGCCCCACGTGCGGGGCGGGGCAGACCTGCCCCATTTTTAGCATGGGGCGGGGCTGACCTGACCCAATCGGGGCAGGGCGGGGCGGACTCGGGGCGGGCCGTTTTGCCATCCCTATATGATAGTGTTCCTTTTATTTAATAGTCTAACTAGAGACTAAAGGTAATACTAATATTAGTATTCTGTAATTTTTAGTCGGTTGATTAGTTTGTCTGGAGTTTATATTTGTTAATAGATGAGTGTCCCGCGTATTACGCGGGATATTCCTAAAAAATTGATTATACATTATGCATTACATATACAATAACATTATAAATTTGTTCACCATAAAATTAATATAGTTATATTATATAGTAAATATATTCAAAATAATGTCACATGTTAAACACATTTAAGTCAATATAATGATATATTAAATTTGTTTTGAGATTAAAAAAATCAAATAATTAAATTTAAGTGCACTGTGTTTTCAAGAAAATAAAAAGGGAAAATTGTTTTTTTGTCCTGTAACTTTACCTCATTTTGATTTTCGTCCTGCTGACTTTTAAATTTTGATTTTAGTCCTATAACTTTACTTAGTTTTGATTTTTGTCCTGCTGACTTTCAAATTTTGATTTTGGTCCTGTAACTTACATTTTTTTTTTTTTGGTCCTACAACCTACCAACCCTTACAGGTTGAAAATAAAAAAGAGGTAAAGTTACAGGACTAAAATCAAAATTTGAAAGTCAACAGGACAAAAATAAAAAAGCGGTAAAGTTACAGGATTAAAATCAAAATTTGAAAGTCAGCAGGACAAAAATAAAAAAGTGGTAAAGTTATAGGACGAAAAAGATCATTTTCCCAAAATAAAAAATTATCAGTTAAATGTTAATTTTTTTAATATTTTTATTTTAAAAAAATTCAATCAATCATTTAATCGATAAAAAATTCAAAATTAATTAATATATTTAGTTCCAATTTTAATATATTTTAACAAATTAGGAATTTCTAAATTGGAAATCCTTAAATATAGTGAGACAATAAAAATAAAATAATTAAACATTAAAGTTTCATATAATTAGAGTTTTAAATATAATTGATCAATTCAATTTAGTATATTTTTATAGCCTCAAGTTATATACAATAGATATTCCAAATTTGTATATATTCATAGTTTAGCTTAGTTGGTTAAAAATATAAGTTGTACTCAAGTGGTCCTGTGTTCGAATCCATGAATTTGCATAATTTTTTAAATTAGACTCTTTATTATATAATGACACATATGCATAATATTGACACGTAGGATTTTCACAAGCATGCCACGTAGGACATATATGGCACATAAGCATATGACACGTGTGCAGAATCAACCACATGACGACACGTATACAAAATCAACCATATAATGACAAATAAGCAAGACCAACTCCCTATTAGTATAATAGAGGATTTTATTTAAGAATACGTATATCAATATTTGTTTTTCTGTGCCAGGTTAGTATCACTAAGTATCTCTGATGACATTTCATACATGTTTAGATAAAGATAACGCTCAATCACCTATATTTAAACCTTACATATCATTATTTTGTTTATTAATTGCATTATTATTATTATGTCAAATAATTTCAATAAAGACAAAAACTTGTATGAAACCGTCTCATGACATGAGACAACACAAATTAACACCTACCCTACCAAAGTGTTAATGAGACAATGCCCTAGCTACACCAATTCTCATTGTCTCATGCCATGAGACGGTCTCATACAAGACCTACTCTTCAATTAATTATCATAACTTCAGACAATGTTTATATAGTAGTCTGACATTAGGTGATCCCACCTACACTAGTCCAGAGACAACAATTTTCAGACGGATAATGCGACGTTTCTTTATATTTGTCACTGTATCAATAATGATGTAAATTTATATATATATATTTTTTAGGGTGAGTCACCTAGATGCACAATTCATAGAATTTAATTGCATAAAGTCACCCAAATTTTCCTACATTGCAAAGAACCACATTTTATAGGGTCCACAAGGCACAAAGCCATCATCAGCCCATTTTCTAATTCTGCAGCCCATGTCAGCCTTTTCGCAGGCTGGTTTTTTTTTTTCTTCCGAATTTTGAATTATGCGCATCTTTTTTGGTAGGCTGTTTCTTTTTTTGAATTTATCATCCAAGAATTCATTTATTATTTTGTCGAAATTTCATTCCTTTTAATTAATGCAATCCAAAATTCTTTTTTTTTACTTTCCCATTTTCATTCACCTAAATTCAGACCATTTTTTTCTTTATTTTTTGAGAATGTAGGGAAATAAAAAAAATTCAGACCATCATTTTCAAATTTTGGCAGAAAACATTTTTTAGTATGAACTAAAACAAATAAAAATAAAAAATAAATGCACCAACAACAATTTTATTACCAACAATTTGAAATTTACATATTTAAAAACTAAAATAACATATATGGTTGCAGAAATGTAAAAAAATTATTTGCATATATGGTTGCAGAAATGCAAAATTTATTTGCATATATGCCCTCAACTTTGTAGAATCTTCTATTTTCCTTTAAGCTTCATTCCTATTAAAAATGCCTGCAAATCAAAACTCAACATCACCATTCAACTCAAATCCAACTATGTACAGGGGAAAAAACACACAGAAAATATGGCACAACAAAAATTGAATATATACCCTCCAGTATTTTTTTTCTTCAGTGAACATATACCCTCCAACAAATCTAGTAAATTGAATATCTTCTATTTTATCAAAGCAACAAAAAATCCCAAACAATATACAAAAATACACAATATGTTTTAAAAATTGAGTGGACACAAATATTCAATTCATACTAACAATCAAATAAACTCACAAAATATTGTTTGGGATTTCGAATAGCAAACCCTCAACTCCAAAAGAAAATTTTTGAACTTACCCGTAACTGAGATAAATAGCAGTCCGCTCTTCCGCCACCGTGTGCGCCGCTATTCGACCGCTCGACCGCCGCTCATCCGACCGCCGTCATCATACGGGTCCAAATCTAATCGAATTGCACCGCCTGGAGTTAGATCACCACCGGATCTGTTCGGAAACTTAGTTCCGTCCGTCCGCCGTCGTCTCAGTGTCATCCCTGCCGGCACGCATTAGATCGGTGGGGAGTGCTAGGGGCGATGGGGGATATATACGGGGGGGGGGGGGGGGGTTGGGTCGGTGGGGTAATAGAGAGAGAGAGAGAAGATAATAGGGTGGGGTGGGGGATAATGGGGATTTTTTGCTTATTGACTTACGGAAGAGAGAGGGAAGAGAGAATAAGAGAGAGAAAAGTGGGACCCATAAAAAAGTAAAAAGTGTGGGTTTTTTTTATATAAATTGGAGTTTTATGCAATGTAGAATTTTTGAAGAGGCTTGGTGCAATTAGGGTCCAAAAAGTGTGGTTATAAGCAATTATTTCTATTTTTTATAACAAAATATTTTTAATAAGTATTCCCTCCATTTGTAAAAAGTGATTTAATTTATTTGTAAAGTTTTTATCTAATATTTAATAGAATATTATGAGATTCATATCTGAATAACATGAGTGTTTGAAAACATAAAATTTTGAAAGATTAAAATCAACCCTATAAAGGTATGGTAAGTGAACTCAAAATGGGATAAAATTGTTATAAATTCAGCAGATTTATTATACTAAATCTAAAAGATTTGATGTTGACATTACTAATGGACTTATAACCTAAACATACTTTAGGTTTAGACTAGGTCTTTTCTGTTATAAATAGATCATTGTACACAGAATTGTATATACGCATGCACACACATATTAGTGAAACTCCTGGCTTGGTACGCCCCCAGACATAGTCGTTATCGATAAACTGGGTGAACAAATTCGCGTCTCTACTTTACGCTCTCAATTTACAACACATTATCAGCACGAGACTCTGCCCAAGGCTAATCGGTACGGATCTAAATTAATTTTCTCTATTGCATGATTATTAATTGTCGTATCGAATTCTTTGATTCATGCGTATTATATTTTTATGTGCACTTGAACTATTGCATCAATTATTATTATATTTATAATTAATTGGATCAAATCAAGAAAAAAAATTATTAATTAAAACAAGCACAGCTGCCGCCGCACGGCCACCGAGCCCGCTGTCGCGCCCGTCGCACGCCTGCAGCCACGCACACCCGTCGCGCCCACCGCACACACCCATCGCGCCCATCGCACGCCCGTAACCGTGCGCACCCGTCGCGCCCGTCGCACCCGCCACACGACTGCCCTGCACGCAACCTCACCGCGAGCCGCCGGGCGTCGAGCCCTGCTCCACCGCAGCCTGGCTTCGCGCAACTGTGTGCCCCTATCGGCCCCAAGCGTCGAGCGCCGCGCTCCGCCGGGCAACCACGGCCAAAGGCAGCGTCACCTCGCAGCGGCGCGCAGCCGCCGCCATGGCTCCGCCCGAAGCTGCCAGTGGCTTTTGCTTCCTCCGCCCTCCCAATCCTGCGCTGCCCTCATTATTTTGGGCCTTAAGTGGCCCAACTCGTTTGGGCCACACTCAACAAAAAAAAATTATGTTTTGGGCCTGAAGCCCAGGAGCTAGGATTAATTCTTTTGAGCCTATTTTATTTAATACTTTGGACCTGAAGCTCCAATTTTATGGGCTAAAATTAATTTATTGAGCTATTGAATTTTATTATATTATTTGAGTCTCATATAATTTTGAAAATATTTTTGTGCCCTTAACTTATTTTATCAAGTTTTCGAAAAATACTTGAAAAATTAAAAGATAATAATTCTTGCATATTAATTAAGCCCGAAATTTTTTGCAATCAATTTTAATATTAGTTCCCAATAAACTTTTCTTGTTATCTAATGTGCTTAATTGATATATGTGCATGCTTCTATGAATTCATTATCTTGCATGCATTAATACTTTTGCACATAGTCCCTATATTACAGTCCGCATATATTGCCGGGGTAGACGGCGCACGGTATTTGTCGGACCGTAAATTATATTTTGGGTAGACGACGCTCAATTCTTACTTCTATGTGCCCTAGAATAGTCAAATAAATTCTTATTTCTCCGTTGTCAATAAATTTGGTCATATTTCTTACCATACCACTTTAAAAATTGTAGCGTATAATGTCTGATATTACCAAAAAAGAATTCGTTGAGCTTGCTCTTAATGGTAGTAATTACCTGACATGGGCACTAGATGTCGAGATCCATCTAGCCTCGACTGAGTTGAGCGAAGCCATTGTCGAAGGTTCAAAATCCACTAACGCCCATAACGCGAAAGCATTGATTTTTCTCAGGAATCACCTGAATGAGGATTTGAAAAATAAATATCTCACTCTAAAAGACCCCGGAGCGTTGTGAAAATCCCTGAAGGATTGTTTCCAATAACAGAACAATGTACTCCTCTCCCCGGCACAATACGATTGGTTGAAACTCCGCTTCCAAGATCTTAAGTCTATAACGGAGTACAATTCTACTTTGCAACATATTTTATCCCATCTGTTACAGAACACTCTGTCAATATTCCATGCTAGCAACCTTATACTCCAGCAGCAGTATAGGGCCAACAATATGAGTGGTCGCAAGCGTGGAAGGGGGAGAGAGAGTAAGGAAATTTGGGCTAAAGGCCGAGGTCGTAGTACATCTGATGGTCACAGAACCTCGAATGACAATCAAGCTCAGAATCGTGAAAAGGGTGTACCTAACACGAATTTCGCTCTACAAAAGCCTGTCTCTCACAACAAGATTGAGCAGTCCTGCTACAGATGCGGATGCAAAGGTCATTGGTCTCGCACGTGTCGTACTCCCAAGCACTTGGTTGAGGCTTATCTAAAGCAGCAGAAGGACGACAAGGGGAAGACTCCTATAGTCGAACCTCACAATGTCAGCCAGCCAGAAGCAGAATTTGACCACGACAACGATGATCTCTTGGGCTTGTAGCTCAAACCTGTGGAGATAATGAGTGATTTGAGTATTTAATTATTTTAGTACTTTGTTTGTTTTTTGTTAAAATAATTTATATTTTGGATCCTGTCTTTCAGATATTTTATTTTATGGATGACATGATATTTGTGATTTAACTTTGATGTGTTTACCTTAATGCTATCCGTCAAATTTATTTGAATATTGTTATTCTTATACATGGCTTGTAAACATATCAGCTATTAAGTTTGGGCTTTTTCCTCTAGCATGATGGATTCAAATTGTGATTTATGTTTGGTAGATAGCGCCACCACACACACAATCTTAAGAGATAGGAAGTATTTTCATAACTTGGTTGAACGTAAGGGAAGTGTAACTACGATAGCCAATGATAAAATTATGATAGTGGGCCCTGGAAGAGTTTCCATTGTCCTCCCCATGGGTACCGAACTCATAATTGATAATGCTTTATTGTTTCCACAATCTAAGCGTACTATGCTCAGTTTTAAAGATATAAGATCTAATAGCTATCACATTTAAACAGAAAATGAGAATAATAACGAATACCTTTTAATGACTATTACTCGAGGTAGCCGTAAATAAGTTATAGAAAAACTTTCCTCCTTCTCTTCTGGATTGTACTATTCCTACATCCGGCCGTCTAATCTCCATCTAGCCATGATTATGAAATTTCATGACCCGAACTTCTTTAAAATATGGTATCAGCGGTTAGGTCATCCAGGACAAACTATGATACGTAGGATTCTATCTAATTCCATTGGTCATAATATTTCAAATAATAGAATCCCTCTTGTTGATGAATTTATATGTGATGCATGTTTAAAGGGTAAATTAATAGTGCGCCCGTCGCGCACCAAAGTGGGACTAGAGTCTCCGGTTTTCCTTGAAAGGATTCAGGGAGACATTTGTGGACCGATTCACCCAGCATCAGGACCATTTCGACATTTCATGGTCCTAATTGATGCCTCCACTAGGTGGACATATACATGTTTGTTGTCTACCCGCAATCAAGCTTTTGCAAAGCTCATTGCGAAAACTATCGAGCTTCGAGCTCAGTTCCCAGATTATCCAATAAAATTTATTCGAATGGATAATGCTGCCGATTTTACCTCAAAAGCCTTTACATATTACTGTATGGCTCTGGGTATTAAGGTGGAGCATTCGGTCCCCTACATCCACACCTAAAATGGTCTTGCTGAAGCGCTAATAAAACGTATCAAACTTATCGCTAGACCATTGCTTATGAACTCTAAATTACCCACTTCATGCTGGGGGCATGCACTCCTACATGCATCACACCTGATACAAATCCATCCAACTGCATATAATGATCATTCCCCCCTACAGTTAGTGCGTGGGAAAGAACCAAGCATTTTCCATCTGCGTATTTTTGGATGTGCAGTGTATGTTCCGATAACATTACCAAAGCGGACCTCTATGGGCCCACAAAGGAAGCTAGGTATTTACATTAGATTTGACTCTCCATGCATTGTGAAATACCTAGAACCTTTGTCCGGGGATCAATTAACAGCCCAGTTCGCTGACTGCACATTCGGTGAAGATCACTCCCCGACATTAGGGAGAGATCCGAATTCAAAATTGAATGAATGTCGGGAGCTTACGTGGAACGTAAGTAATCTTCAGTATCTAGATCCACACACTAGTCAATCTGAACTAGAAGTTCAGAAGATCATTAACTTGCAAAATTTAGCAAACAGTCTGCCAAACGCGTTCACTGACCATAGAGGTGTAACTAAATCGCATATACCAGCAGTAAATGCACCCCAAAGGGTTGAGGTCCCAAGTAAATCAAGTATACATGCCCCCACACGCCAGAAGCGTAAAGGACCTGCATCCAATACAAACACACCTAAAAGAAAGGCTAGCAAAACTAGTCAGCCGAACGTGAAATCTCTAGAAGAGATTCGTCTAGAAAACTTAAAGTCTCTAGAAGAGATTCGTCCAGAAGACGAGCGTCTTAGTGATGAAGCAAGTGCATAAAATATTCAACGCACTAGGACCGCGGAATGACCAGACCCAGATACACTGAGAAATGAAGAAGACCTAGTTGACATAAACGTTGAAATCTCTATGAATTTCATAGATACAAGAGAAATATATAATAGAAATATTATTGTCGTCGACGATACATTTGCAGCGACAATTGCTCTTTCCGTTATAAATAACGATCTAGATCCAAAACCCAAAACTATCGCTGAGTGCCGGAAGCGCTCCGATTGGATAAGATAGAAAGAGACAATTGAAGCAGAGCTCGCATCGCTGAATAAAAGAGAAGTATTTGACTCTATCGTCCGTACACCCGCGCGCGCTATCCCTGTAGGATATAAAGGGGTTTTTGTACGAAAACGAAATGAGAACAATACTGTGAAGAGATACAAAGCGAGACTAGTAGCTCAAGGGATTTCGCGGAGACCCGGTATTGATTTCGATCAAACCTATTCTCCCGTAATGGATGTAATAACGTTCCGCTACTTAATATCTTTGACAGTTAAATTAAATCTCTAGATGAGATTGATGGACGTTGTAACCACATATTTATACGGATCATTATATGCCGACATCTATATGAAAATCCCTGATGGATTCAAGATTCCCCAGCCGAGGAATGGTGAAAATTGCAGTATGTATAACATAAAACTGCAGAAGTCGTTGTACGGCCTAAAACAATCAGGTCTTATGTGGTATAACCGACTTAGTGAATTCATCCAGAAGAAGGGATACACAAGTGATATAGCTTTCCCATGCGTATTCATGAAGAAATCGCAAAGTGGTTTTTGCATCATATCCGTATATGTTGATGATCTAAACATAATCGGAACATGCAAAGAGATTGAAGAAGTCAATTCAATCTTGAAAGCTGAATTTGAAATGAAAGTCTTGGGTAAAACCAAGTATTGCCTCGACCTGCAGATCAAGCATCTCCCAGAAGGAATTCTTATACATCAGTCAACCTACGTGAAAAAGGTATTGGAGAGATTTCACATGGATAAATCTCATCCACTCAGCACACCAAAGGTTGTCCGATCCCTAGAAGTGGATAATGACCCATTTAGACCAAGAGAAGATACAGAAGAAATTATGGGGCCAGAAGTTCCTTATCATAGCGCTGTTAGAGCATTACTCTATCTCGCAAATTGCATTAGACCGGACACTGTATTTGCAGTTAATTTGCTTACGAGATATAGCGCTTCTCCTACAAGGAGACATTTGAATGGTGTTAAACATGTTCTACGGTACCTCCAAGGGTCTCAAGATCTTGGACTGTTTTACCGTAGGAACCAAGACAAAACCTTGGTAGGTTATGCGGATGCTGACTATTTGTCTGATCCCCACAATGCCATATCCCAGTCTGGTTACGTTTTTCACTGTGGTGTTACCGCGATCTCATGGAGATCGGTTAATCAAACCATGGTTACCACGTCTTCAAACCACTAAGAGATAATAACTTTGGTTGAAGCCGCACGAGAATGTGTTTGGTTGAAATCCTTGGTAAAACACATCGATGACTCGTGTGGTATCGCTAAAGGCGATACGTCCCCTACTGTTATATTTGAAGACAATGCAGCTTGCATCGCACAAATGAGTAATGTGTACGTCAAAGGAAACTTGACGAAACATATTTCACCTTAGTTTTTCTACCCATACGAACTCCAGAAGAGTGACGTGATTACCATTCAAAAGGTGCAATCTAGTGACAATCTAGCAGATCTGTTCACTAAGTCCTTACCTATATCTACTTTTGAAAAATACATTCATAGTATTGGGATGCAAAAGTTCAAAGGGTTGTTGTCTTCAGGGGGGCGGTAACCCCGAAATAAATTCATAAGATTTGATCCGAGAGATCAATAAAATTACATTCCTCCCTAACTAAATATTTGGTCGCTACCTAGCACGTGGAGTTTTTATGATAAGACATATATATTATGTCGTAATGTCCAGGGGGGGTGTTATAAATCTAGTAGATTTATTATACCAAATCTAGAAGATTTGGTGTGGACATTACTAATGGACTTATAACCTAAACGAGCTTTAGGTTTAGACTAGGTTTTTTCTATTATAAATAGATCATTGTACTCAGAATTGTATATACGCGTACACATACATATTAGTGAAACTCCTGGCTTGGTACGCTCCCAGACATAGTCGTTATCGACGATCTGGGTGAACAAATTCGCGTCTCTACTTTACGCTCTCAATTTACACAAAAACAAAGGGGAAAAACTATTAATTCCTTAATATGGATGAATAGTTTGATTTAAGTTAAAATTATTATATTCTGATATTTTCATCGCTAACCATAGCTGGAGGAGGGCCACCAACATTTCTAATACCTGTCTGTCCCTTGCCCAGTGGCAATATCGTCTTTTACTTTAGCCCACTTGGTTTGAATTATCGACGAGAAGAGAACCGTATGCTTTTCCACTGTTCCAAGTTTAGATTCTAGAACTAAACTTGAATAATGCGAAAGTAGAGTAGACCCCTTTAATAAACTGCGTTGATGAAAGACCTTTAATAAACTGCGTTGATGAAAGAATTAATCAAGCTTTTCCCTCTTCAACATCTACTGGTATTGGAAATTAATCTTCCCCAAGCGCTTCTCCATTAACTTTTGCCGATTTGTAAGTTGTTTGTTTCCCCCTTGCCTACAATGTTTATTTTTTCTTGTTTTTATGCTAGTTCAGAACTTCAATCAATTAGGGCAATCCTGCTAAAATTTGTCCGTTTCTTATTTTGCTTTGTAATTTTGATATTCTTTGTTTTAAATTGCGGAAAAATCTCAGAATGATGAAATTGTTGTTATTGAATTCTTTCCTGTTTTGTAATTTTGACATTCTGTAACTGTGTGTATTGGTTCTCGATTTCATTTTCTCTTGCTATGAATTCTGGCAATTTGTTTGTTAATTTTTAGTTTTTTTTCCCCCTCTTCTAGGGAGATTTTGGGTTGTTTAATTCAACTTTTAATGACTTAACTTAGTTGAATGGCGTTGCTGCCCTAATTTTACAGTTGATTGAAGGACAATTGAGAATGATTTGGTGGTGCTCTTAGTTTCTTTTCCAGAAGAAATCACGGAAATACAATATGGTTTCAACTGATAATGGAAAGAATAGTGTGGTACATGAGGAATCTAGTGTTGGTAAAGTAAAAAATCATGCCACTCTCAGCATCTCAACATCCCATAGGGGTCTTATAAATGATAATTCTTCAGAGAAAGAGTTTAGTGGAGCCAACTCTCCTCTCTCCAAAAGGCTAAGGTTCCTTCAATTCGGTAACTTAGCTTCCCCATCTGCACCATTTTATCGAATTGCTGAAGAGAGAGACGAGGTTTCACGCACCGTACCTTCTTCCAGCAGTCTTCATATCCGCGAGCGTTTTAATAGGATGTTTTCTCGTAAAATTGACTGGAATAGCCTTTGGAGAATGTGCAAAGAATGGATAAAAGACCCCATGAACATGGCTCTTTTCGTCTGGATCGTAGTTGTTGCTGTTTCAGGTGCTATTTTGTTTATGGTCATGATCGGAATGTTGAACCATGCCCTCCCGAAGAAGACTCAGAGGGATGCTTGGTTTGAAGTCAATAATCAGATCCTCAATGCTCTATTCACTCTCATGTGTTTATACCAACACCCAAAACGGATATACCACCTTTCTCTGCTACTGAGGTGGAAATCAGAAGATGTGCTGAAGCTCCGTAAAATTTACTGCAAGAACGGTGCCTATAAACCCCACGAGTGGGCCCACATGATGGTGGTCGTGTTTCTACTCAACTTAAACTGTTTTGCTCAATATGCATTATGTGGTCTTAATTTAGGTTACAAGAGGTCAGAACGACCTCCTATAGGGGTCGGAATATGTATATCTGTGGCAATTGGTGCCCCTGCATTTGCTGGAGTTTACACTATGCTTAGCCCTCTTGGGAAAGATTACGAAACTGAGGGAGACGAAGAAGCACAAATTCGAGATACCGCCGAGGGTAGTACCAGTAGTACAAGTAGGATAGGTCAATCTAGGAGACAATCATTCGAAAAGACGTTCTCATTCGCATTCAGAGATCAGGGAACATCTGTTGAGACACCCCCACCAAGTTGGAGCGGGGGGATTCTTGATTTCTGGGACGATATTTCTTTAGCTTATCTTTCACTATTCTGTAGCTTCTGTGTTTTTGGATGGAACATGGAGAGACTTGGGTTTGGGAATATGTATGTCCACATCGCGACTTTTCTTCTATTTTGTATGGCCCCCTTTTGGATATTCAATCTGGCTGCTGTTAATATTGATAATGAGACTGTGAGGGAGGCTTTAGGTATCACCGGGATTTTTCTATGTGTGTTCGGTTTACTTTATGGTGGCTTCTGGAGAATTCAGATGAGGAAGAGGTTTAATTTGCCTTCATACACATTCTGTTGTGGGAAACCAGCTGTGAGTGATTGTGCTCTGTGGCTTTTCTGCTGCTGGTGCTCTCTAGCTCAGGAGGTTAGAACGGGGAATTCATATGATATCGTGGAGAACAAGTTATATCGGAAAAATCCTGTTATTCCACCATTAAATCGTGAAGATGGTGAGTTTGAGTTCAGATCTCATCCCGGTTCTCCTTTTGGGAACAGCCCTTCTCCGTCTCATAACACAAAGGCGAGTCCCAGTCGACTTTCCAGGGAATACAATAGTCCGGGGAGGCAGATGTCTTTAATTGAGGAAGAATCTTCGGAAAAAGTTAAAGATGAAACAATGATACCACCGAGTCCTTCAGTAATTCGACGAGATGAGGCTTAGCTCACATGGTAATTTTGGAATTGTTGTATTACTTTGTCATGTTAATAATACATTTGATTATTCCTTCGATTGCTTTGTGATGTTAATACCTTTGACTATTGTTTTGTGTATACACTTGTGAGTTATATGCTTCTTTTACTGCTGAGTTCATTTTCTGTTGTAGCATTTGATTTCCTTATGACGCAGATAATGCTTAGTTTACATTTTTACAGAGACGCCTTAAATATTCTAAAGAATGTAATAGAATTCATGCACAATGATTATCAACTGTAATGAGCATTTTTACAAATTTGTCATATATATGTGTGTACCATAGTAAATAGGTGGGAATAGGTTAGACTATTCGACAGGGTATTACAGACCGGTCTATTAAAGTTCGGCTCGGCTCATTTAATAAAGAAGTCAAACTCATATTTTTTTAAAGCTAATTTATTTAAATAGGTTAGACTTGAACTTTTTATAGGTTTTTTTTTAAAGTCTAATAGACCGGTCTATTCAACTATATTAATATATAAAATATATATTACTCCCTCCGTCCCAAATCAGTTGTCACATTTTCCTTTATCATCCATCCCACATTAGTTTTCACACCCTAAAAAGGAAAGTTTTCTTATAACTTTTACCCTCAAAATTATCACTTATTTACCTATATGTCATTACTTTTCTTACACAAATAAACCACAACCACACAATTAAAGTTGATTTGACATAAAATTCTCACTTTATTACTTTAACTATATAAAACAATAAATTTTCTTAATTACCGTGAAAACTGATTTGGGACAGAGGGAGTATGTAATATGTAATGCCTAATAATACAATACATATATAATACAATAAAGAAATAAATATACACATACATATATATATATATATATATATATATATTTATATAAGAATATTATTAAATATGAATTAAAATATGAGCACGGCTATTTATACCCATAAATTTACTTAGTATACACACCCCTAAGTTAACTCACCATATATTTTAGCTACATTTTACTTTTTCTTAGTACACCTCCTTAAAATTTACAATTATAACTCTAATTATTATTTACATCACTCAATTAATTATATACACACCCACCAATTTAATTTATAATTTAAAAAAATTGCACACTCCACCCTCATTTTCGTCCTCCTAAACCACCCTAGTACTGCCCACGTCCCCCCTCCCCATCCCCGCAAAAAAAAAAAAAAAAAAAAAAAATCTTGAAACCACATTCTAACCCAAAACCACCCTTCATTGTATGTTTTTTTTTCTAGCGTTTCCAGCCCCCCCTCCCCCATCATACGAAGAAGGCCTATTTAATTCCTTACAGCTGTAAATGAATTCATAGAAAAAAATTAATATCATTAAACGTTGTATGTATATTATTTATACTTATATGATTTATTTTATTATATTTATTGTAATTGAGTGCGTAAAATAAAATGCGAGATTTGTTCACCCAATTCGTCGAGAACGACTACGTCTGGGGGCGAGTCAAACCAGGAGTTTCACTAATGTTCTTGTGTATGAGTGTTTACAATTCTGAGTACAATTATATATTTATAAGAGTAAAATCCTAGTCTAAGATATGAAGCCTATTGGGTTATTGGTTCATTAGTAATGTCCACATCAAATCTTCTAGATTTGGAATAATAAATCTGCTAGATTTACAACACTCCCCCTTGGACATTACGACATAACATAAATGTCTTTTCATCAAAACTCCACGTGCTAGATATCGGCCAAATAATAAGTTAGGGAGGAATGTATTCGATCTTCCAGATCAAATCTTCTAGATTTATTTCGGGGTTACCACTCCCCCTGAAGACAACAACACTTTGAGCCTTTGCATCCCAATACCACGAACATACTTTTCAAAAGTAGACGTAGGTAAGGACTTAGTGAACATATCTGCTAGATTGTCACTAGATTGCACCTTTTGAATGGTAATCACGTCACTCTTCTGGAGTTCGTATGAGTAGAAAAACTTAGGTGAAATATATTTCGTCAGGTTTTTCTTGACGTACCCATTACTCATTTGTGCGATGCAGGCGGCGTTGTCTTCAAATATAACGGGGGGAGGTGTATCGCCTTTGGCGATACCACACGAGTCACCAATGTGTTTTACCAAGGACCTTAACCAAACACATTCTCGTGCGGCTTCAAACAAAGCTATTATCTCTGAGTGGTTTGAAAACGTGGTAACCATGGTTTGTTTAACCGATCTCCATGAGATCGCGGTACCACCACAGAGAAAAACGTAACCAGTCTGGGATATGGCGTTGTGGGGATCAGACAAATAGCCAGCATCCGCATAACCTACTAAGGTTTTGTCTTGGTTCTTTCGGTAAAATAATCCAAGATCTTGAGACCCTTGGAGGTACCGTAGAACATGCTTAACACCACTCCAATGTCTCCTTGTAGGAGAAGCGCTATATCTAGCAAGCAAATTGATAGCAAATGCAATGTCCGGCCGAGTGCAATTTGCGGGATAGAGCAATGCTCCAACAACACTAAGATAAGGAACTTCTGGCCCCAGAATTTCTTCTGAATCTTCTCTTGGTCTAAATGGGTCCTTATCCACTTTGAGGGATCGAACAACCATAAGTGTGCTAAGTGGATGAGATTTATCCATGTGAAATCTCTCCAATACCTTCTTCACGTAGGCCGACTGATGTATAAGAATTAATTCTGGGAGATGCTCGATCTGCAGGCTTAGGCAGTATTTGGTTTTACCCAAGGCTTTCATTTCGAATTCGGCTTTCAAGATTAAACTGGCTTCTTCAATCTCTTTGCATGTTCCGATTATGTTTAGGTCATCAACATAGACGGATATGATGGAAAAACCACTTTGTGATTTCTTCTTTTGAATGTCTATTAACATAGACGGATATGTTTAGGTCATCAACATAGACGGATATCGAATGTCTATTCCTTCTTTTGAAGGAACTCACTAAGTTGGTTGTACCATATGAGACCCGATTGCTTCAGGCCGTACATCGACTTTTGCAGTTTTATGCTATATAAACTACGATTTTCACCATTCCTCATCTGGGGAATGTCAAATCCATCGGGGATTTTTTTATATAAATGTCGGCATCAAGTGATCCGTATAAGTAAGCGGTTACTACGTCCATTAATCTCATCTGGAGATTCATTTTAACTGCCAAAGATATCAAGTAGCGGAACGTTATTGAGTCCATGACGGGAGAATAGGTTTGATCGAAATCAATTCCGGGTCTTTGTGAAAACCCTTAAGCTACAAGCCTCGCTTTATACCTCTCCACAGTATTGTTCTCATTTCGTTTTCGTACAAATACCCCTTTATATCATACAGGGATAGCGCGCGCGTGTGTACGAACGAAAGAGCCAAATACTTGTCTTTTGTTAAGCGATGTGAGCTCTGCTTCAACTGCCTCTTTCCATTTTACCCAATCGGAGCGCTTCCGGCACTCAACGATAGTTTTGGATTTTGGATCCAGATCGTTAATGGAAAGAGCAATTATCGCTGCAAATGTGTCGTCGACGACAGTAATATTTTCATTATATGTTTCTCCCGTATCTATGAAATTCATAGAGACTTCAACGTTTTACGTTAACCAGACCTTCCTCATTTCCCAGTGTATTTGGGTCTGGTCATTCCGCGGTCCTAGTGCATTTAATATTTTGTGCACGTGCTTCATCACTAGGATGCTCATCTTCTAGAGACTTTGAGTTATCTAGACGAATATCTTCTGGAGATTTTACATTCGACTGACCAGTTTTGCTAGCTTTTCGTTTAGGTGTACTAGTATCTCTTGAGGGTCCTTTACGCTTCTGGCGTGTGGGGACATGAATACTTGTTTTGCTTGGGACCTCAACCCTTTGAGGAGCATTTACTGCAGGTATATGTGATTTAGTTACACCTCTATGGTCAGTGAATGCGTCTGGCAGATTGTTTGCTAAATTTTGCAAGTAAATGATCTTCTGAACTTCCAATTCAGATTGACTAGTGCGTGGATTTAGATACTGAAGGTCACTTACATTCCACGTAAGCTCCCGGTATTCATTCAATTTTGAATTCGGATCTCCCCCTAATGCCGGGAAGTGATCTTCATAGAACGTGCAATTAGCGAACCGGGCCGTTAATTGATCCCCGAACAAAGGCTCGAGGTATTTCATGATGGATGGAGAGTTAAATCCGACGTAAATACCGAGTTTCCTTTATGGGCCCAAATAGGTTCGCTTAGGTAATGTTATCGGAACATATACCGCACATCCGAAAATACGCAGATGGGAAATGCTAGGTTCTTTCACATGCACTAGCTGTAGGGGGAATGATCATTATATGAAGTTGGACGGATTTGTATCAAGTGCGATGCATGTAGGCCTGCATGCCCCCAGCATGAAGTGGGTAGTTTAGAGTTCATAAGCAATGTTCTCGCGATAAGTTTGATACGTTTTATTAGCGCCTCAGCAAGACCTTTTTGGGTATGGACGTAGGTGTTGGGAAAATAGGGGTGCCCGGAATCTAATCGGGATGAAATTTAAATACGAATTTAAATACAATTATTACTAGCATGAATTAATCCTAATTAATTCAAATAATAATTCCAACAACCAATTTAACATCATGCATGTTGAATTAATTCACATATAATCTATGGCGGAATAAACAAGATAATATGTGATTAACGTACCTCTCGTAGAACTTGGCCTTTGAATAAAACGGGACTAACACGTACGCGCTTTATCAACCCAAAAGTCTTCTCAAGTATTCCCTTTCACCTTATTCGATCACCGGTGGGAGATGCTATCGAACAATTTAAATAACTAAGGAAAAAGAAAAATATCTATGCTCTTGATTTTTCCAACACATGGAATTATGTACTTGGGGATGAAATAATCATCCCTATTTATAGAGGGGGGTTGGCCGAAATTTTATGTGTATATGGGCTTGGAGAAAATCTTTTCTTAGCCTCTAAGAAATCTTGAATATATCCCATATATTCTTTTCTCCAAAATAAAATATTCCACAAAAATCGCACCCTCCTAAATAAGTTGTAATTTTCGAAAATTATAGGTAGAGAATCCAAGATTTGAATCTTCTTGAATATATGAGATAATCTTGTATTCCAAGAATACTTATCTTCCATAATATCTTTCCAAGAAAATCAACAAAATCTAATCTCTCCTAATATTCATATTTTCGAAAATACACTAGAAAAATCAGCATAATAATTTTCTTTTTATTTTAATCACCTTATCATTATTGGGCTACTTAATGAGCTACTTTAGGGGCCTTTAAGGAGAATTAAGATTGGACCTCCTAATGGACTTCTGAATTTCAATATTGTGCCCCAATATAATGCAATCCATTAATATTAATTATTACCACTAATAAATTAATATTGCACTATCCATCTTAATCCATATTATGATAATATGGGCTCCCGGTTATTATTTCCCGCGTTTAAGATTATCAAGTCCATTAATTAATCAAGCTTCTTAATAGCTCTAAATTAATTAATATATTTCACCTTGGAGTAAAGACAGCTCAACATTATTATCCGTACCGAAGAAACTAATTCTTCACTTGCAAGATTTGGTACGATAAAACTTCTGAGCCCACCAAGGGGACTAATCACACGAGCCGTACTCGCACGCGTTTCTCCGTATTAAATCTTAGCAACCGTCGTATGATTAATATTACTGCCCAAGACACAAAGTTCGAAGTCACAATGATTCTCACCCAACATGAATCAAAGCAGTAACCATTAAGCACACACGGTCCTATTTAAGTGACGGAGATTAAGAAATCAACAACCACTGAGGTCTAATTCTTCACATTTCAGAACAGAAGAATTTATCCTCGCTGTAGGTCCTCTTCAACACATACTAAATGTGCTAGTGCAATCTCTTAGTCAAGACAGACCAATCTGAGCCTTACACATCGACCTTTCACGGCGGATTGTTCAATTCCACCTAGGTCGTGAAAATGTACGTTTAGTTACAAGTAAACTGTTAATGTTGTCTTCCGTGATCGGGTATCACCACATTAACTATAATGTAACTAGTACCATACATTGAACGGTTTGCAATAGAAATTCAACATTCAATCATAACTAAAGCAAATGTGATAAAAGAATTATTCTCATAAAACGAGTGTTTGATACACGAGTTATACAAAGTAAAAGCATACTTTCACGTATAACTCCAACAATCTCCCACTTATACTTAAAGTCTGCTTTTAGTATACATCACGCATGTCTTAGTGTAGTAGCTCTACGTGACATCTCATGCCAACCTACACTAACCTAATAATTCCCCCCACTTATACTTAAAGCAGATTGGCTATAGTCTTGACTCCCATTCTATCCACATGTCTCTCGAATGTACTCTGAGGCAGACCCTTTGTGAATGGATCCGCTAGGTTGTCACTCGACGCTATCCTTGCCACCTCTATATCTCATCTCTTAACGATTTCTCGTATAAGATGGTATTTTCTTTCTATGTGTTTGCTGGCCTTGTGGGCTCTTGGTTCCTTTGAATTTGCAACTGCTCCGGCATTGTCACAAAAGACAGTTATCTTGTCGGGCAAATTCGGAACAACGTCCAAGTCCACAAAGAAGTTCTTGAGCCAAACTGCCTCTTTCGCTGCTTCACAAGCAGCTACATACTCGGCTTCCATGGTCGAATCGGCGATGCATTTCTGCTTAATGCTTCTCCATGAAATGGCTCCTCCTCCCATGCAAAACACACTACCCGAGGTTGACTTTCTTGAGTCTATGTCTGATTGGAAATCCGAGTCCTTGTATCCTACGGGAACAAGACTATCTAACTGGTAAATCAGCATCCGCTCACGAGTTCTTTTCAGATACCTCAAGATGCACTTTACGGCAGTCTAATGGTCTTTCCCGGGATTACTTTGATATCTTGCCACCATGCCCACGGCAAAGCAGATATCCGGTCTCGTACACAGCATTGCATACATAAGGCTTCCTACGGCTGAAGCGTACGGAATACCTTTCATGTCATCTATCTCCGCTTGCGTCTTAGGGCTCATTTCTTTCGATAGATGGATTCCGTGTCTAAAAGGTACAAAACCTTTCTTGGAATCTTGCATGCTGAAACGCTTCAAAACAGTGTCAATGTATGAAGCTTGCGATAAGCCCAACATCCTCTTCTTGCGATCGCGAGTGATCTTGATCCCAAGGATGTGGCCGGCTTCCCCTAAGTCCTTCATATCAAATTGTTTTGACAACCATACCTTTACGTCTGACAATACCTTTACATTGTTTCCAATGAGCAGAATATCATCTACGTATAATACTAAGAATACCACCGCAGTTCTGTCACGCTTCTTATACACACAACTTTCGAACTCGTTTTGATCAAACCCATAAGACTTAATCACTTGATCAAAACACTGGTTCCAAGTACGCGATGCTTGCTTAAGTCCATAAATGGATCTCTTAAGCTTGCATACGAGATTCTCTTGGACTTTTTCAATGAAACCTTTGGGCTGTTGCATATAGATATCTATCCCGTCAAGACTTCCGTTAAGGAAAGCCGTCTTGACATCCATTTGCCAGATCTCGTAATCTAGGTGCGCAGCGATCGACAAGAGAATACGGATGGACTTAAGCATAGCTACAGGCGAAAAGGTTTCCTCATAATCGATCCCTTCTTTCTGAGTATACCCTTTGGCCACAAGCCTCGCTTTGAAGGTCTCTACCCTTCCGTCCGGTCCTCTTTTCCTCTTGTACACCCACTTGCATCCAATGGGTTCTACCCCATTGGGTGGTTCGACCAACTCCCACACTTGATTATGATCCATCGAACCCATCTCGGCTTCCATTGCCGTTTGCCACGACTCCGCGTCTTTGTCTTGGATTGCCTCGTCGTACGTCCATGGGTCCAATTCATCACCGGGAACCAAATCCGAAGATTCTCCTATCCCCATGAATCTCTCGGGCTGCCTAGCAATCCTCCCACTACGACGGGGTTCCGGTTGTGAAGATGTGACGTGTGGTACATCACCTTGTATACTTGGTATCGAGGTTTGACCTCTCAATTCTTCTAAGGTAATTTCACTTTTAGGCTTCCGATTGTTCATATAGTCTTCCTCCAAGAATTTAAAGTGTGTACTAATCACAGTCTTTTGATCCTTGGGACTATAGAACATACACCCTTTCGTTCCCGCAGGGTATCCTATAAACAGCCTTAATTCCGAACGTGGATCCAACTTACCGGCTTCCTTGTCTAGCACGTATGCCGGACAACCCCAAATCCGCAAATGTCTTAGACTGGACTTGCGCCCGGTCCACAATTCCATTGGGGTTTTAGGAACCGATTTGGATGGCACCAAGTTTAGAATGTAAGCCGCCGTTTCCAAGGCATTACCCTAAAACGACTTGGGTAAATCCGAATAACTCATCATGGATCTGACCATCTCTAAAAGAGTCCGGTTTCTTCGTTCCGCCACACCGTTCTGTTGAGGGGTTCCCGGTGCGGTTAACTGGGATACGATCCCTTCGTCCGATAAGTAGTTCAAGAATTCATCGCTGAGGTACTCGCCTCCACGATCTGATCGTAGAAACTTGATACTCTTTTCCCTATGTTTCTCGGCTTTGGCCTTAAATTCTTTGAACTTATCAAAAGTTTCAGACTTATGCCTCATAAGGTAAATGTACCCATATCTTGAGTAATCGTCAATGAAGGTGACGAAATACTCATACCCCATTCTCACTTTGATCGTCATTGGACCACACACATCGGTATGAACGAGTTCTAACACTTCCGTGGCTCTATTCCCCTTGGCTCCAAATGCCCTCTTAGTCATCTTACCCTCTAAACAGGATTCACAAGTTGGAAACGGCTCGACTTGGAGTGATTCCAAGGATCCGTCTTTCACCAATCTCTCTATCCGCTTTAGATTAATATGACCTAGTCTAAGATGCCATAGAAGTGTTTCGTTCATCTCCAAAGAACGCTTTCTTTTATTACTCGAAATGATCGACGTGTTATTAGATTCATTATTTGAGTGGTGTGCACACTTAATCATATAGAGATTGTTTACCAACGTTCCATGACAGATAGTATCATTCTTAAAAGAAACAGTAACAACTTTATTAAAAGTAACTGAATATCCATCAAAAAACAACTTAGAAACTGAAATTAAATTCTTCCTAAAGTTCGGGACGTATAAAACATCTCTTAAAATTAAAACTCTATCTTCAAAAGATAGGTGCACGACTCCCACTGCTTCGGCCACCACTCTCGTAGCATCGCCCAAAGTGATTGTGATCTCATTCTTGCTAAGTCACCGGGTTAGCTGGAGTGAAACAAATATGATCAGTTGCCCCGGTATCCACTACCCAAACGTGGGCAGCATACGCCGCAACATATGTTTCAACGACTAAAGCATGAGACTTACCTTTCTTTCCCGCCTTCTTAGGCTTAGAACAGGTCGCCCTCCAATGTCCCTTCTCACCACAATTGAAGCACTTACCCTTAGCAGCTTTCTTTCCACCTCCTTCTCCCTTTGCCTTGGGTTTCGCAACGGTTGGATTTGCTTGGGTCTGGTTTTTCGTCCTCTTCCTCTTCTTCCCTCCCTTGGGACCCGAAGAGGTAGACGGACCATTTGCCACCATAGCAACGGTTTGGTGATCCATTAGAGTCTCCGCCGATACCAAAACTTGCAAGAGCTCGGGCAAACTATTTGCCCGGTCATTCATTTGATAGTTCAACTGAAACTGCTCAAAGCTCTTTGGCAGAGAATGGAGAACGAAATCCACCTTAGTAGGGAGGTCAAATTCCGCACCAAGTACTTCCAACTTATTGAGATAACCCATCATCTCGATAACGTGATCCCTTACGGGCGTACCTTCCACCATCTTCAACGAAAGCATCTTTCGCATGGTGATTTGCCTAGCTGTACGGTTCTGATGTTTAAACATCGCTTCAAGATTGAGCATTATCTCAGAGGCGGTCTCCATGTGTTGGTGTTGGTGTTGCAACACATCTGACATTGAAGCCAGAATAGTATACCTAGCCATCTCATCGGAGTCTAACCAACTCTTATGCTCTTTCTTGACCGACTTGCTCGCATCTTCGGCAGGCTCTTGGGGTTTAGGAGTAGTAAGTACACATTTATGGTGTTGAGCAGTTAGGACAATATCAAGGTTACGTTTCCAATCAACATAGTTCTCACCAATAAGTTTGTTATCTTTAAGTATACTAAACAGTGGATTAAAAGGTTGCGACATGATGAACTGAGAATAAAACATACATTCATATCAATATCTAGAAAAATATGAAATTATCACATAATTCGATCACATCAATTATATTGAAACCTTAAAACAATATAATCATGCATCAGCCAACATCTCGAAACAATTTAAATGCGCCACGAGGGGTGGTCTATACATTTAAATACATTCAAGCGGATCACAAACTTTAAAAGTTACAAATCCTTAATTCAAAATTAATAGTTGGCTCCTACTTTGACCACATAGAAACTGACAGGGACTCCGAGGGGAGTAAGTTAATATCAATTTCCTATGCCTAAGTAATAACCATAATTAAATACAGGATTATTATTTTGCTTTGAGCAAGCCACTCGGGGTGAGGGTCAATACCGCCACTAGTAATAATCCACAATCATCCTTTCGGAATTTATTCATGTGAAATCCGTTCTTTTGGCCGATCCGAGGGGGAAATGTATTCCAAAAGAACTTCACAAATAAATAAATTATGGAGGTCAAATTAATCCAATTTTAATATCCGGAATAAAATTGAGATTAAACAAACATACTTAGTAATTTTCGAAAGTAAGGTTTTTCTTGGACAATTAAATTCATGCAAACACATATTAACAATTAATAATAATTGCACGAAATAAAACATCCATCAAAACAAAATTAAACACATTGGAGCACTCAAATCCAATTGTCACAGTTTAATTTCTTCACGTCTTGATGCAAAAAATCGTCCTTGTTGCTTTCCGTCGTTCGTCTCGACACGCTCCCACTCGAACAGTAACACTTCATAAAAAACAACATCGTTTGGGGTTCGGGAGGAAGTTTAAGATCACACAAAAAAAATACAGAACTGGAATTAATTTTAAAAAAATTCAACTGCCCGAGATACGGCGCGCGTCGGCCCAGAGTGGGCCGCACGCCTCTCGGCCCACGGCGGCCGAGCGCCGGGCGCCGGGCAGCAGCCCGTGCGCGCGCGTGCGCCACCCGTCGTACACGGGTCGTGCGTCTCACGCACCCCGTGTACCGGGTTTCGCCGTTCGTTCTCGTTTTTCACCCCATGCATGATTTTACGTCCATGCATGCGCCGCGCATGCATGCGTCGTCCGGGTACGCCGTCTCTAATTCTTCGTTCTTCGTCACGATCCGGTTACAATTTATTTTTACAAAAAAAAAATAAATACTAGATCTAGACTAGTCTATTACAATGATCGAATCAAAATAAAAACAACTAATCTACTCGTGGATTTTCTCACGAGAAAAACGAATTTGAACGAATCGAATTAAAAACAATTAATTCACACGCATGAAAAAAAATAACAACATTAAAACCATGACAATTTGATACCTGCAAAAAAGATCTAGCAATTCTACTATCCAATTTCAATTTAATGTTTAACAATTTAAATTCCAATTTAAAGATCAGAGCCCGAAACCGTGGCTCTGATACCAGTTATTGGGAAAATAGGGGTGTCCGGAATCTATTCGGGATGAAATTTAAATACGAATTTAAATACAATTATTACTAGCATGAATTAATCCTAATTAATTCAAATAATAATTTCAACAACCAATTTAACATCATGCATGTTGAATTAATTCACATATAATCTATGGCGGAATAAACAAGATAATATGTGATTAACGTACCTCTCGTAGAACTTGGCCTTTGAATAAAACGGGACTAACACGTACGCGCTTTATCAACCCAAAAGCCTTCTCAAGTATTCCCTTTCACCTTATTCGATCACCGGTGGGAGATGCTATCGAACAATTTAAATAACTAAGGAAAAAGAAAAATATCTATGCTTTTGATTTTTCCAACACATGAAATTATGTACTTGGGGATGAAATAATCATCCCTATTTATAGATGGGGGTTGGCCGAAATTTTATGTGTATATGGGCTTGGAGAAAATCTTTTCTTAGCCTCTAAGAAATCTTGAATATATCCCATATATTCTTTTCTCCAAAATAAAATATTTCACAAAAATCTCACCCTCCTAAATAAGTTGTAATTTTCGAAAATTATAGGTAGAGAATCCAAGATTTGGATCTTCTTGAATATATGAGATAATCTTGTATTCCAAGAATACTTATCTTCCATAATATCTTTCCAAGAAAATCAACAAAATCTAATCTCTCCTAATATTCATATTTTCGAAAATACACTAGAAAAATCAGCATAATTATTTTCTTTTTATTTTAATCACCTTATCATTATTGGGCTACTTAATGGGCTACTTGAGGGGCCTTTAAGGAGAATTAAGATTGGACCTCCTAATGGACTTCTGAATTTCAATATTGTGCCCCAATATAATTCAATCCATTAATATTAATTATTACCACTAATAAATTAATATTGCAATATCCATCTTAATCCATATTACGATAATATGGGCTCCCGGTTATTATTTCCCGCGTTTAAGATTATCAAGTCCATTAATTAATCAAGCTTCTGAATAGCTCTAAATTAATTAATATATTTCACCTTGGAGTAAAGACAACTCAACATTATTATCCGTACCGAAGAAACTAATTCTTCACTTGCAAGATTTGGTACGATAAAACTTCTGAGCCCACCAAGGGGACTAATCACACGAGCCGTACTCGCACGCATTTCTCCGTATTAAATCTTAGCAACCGTCGCATGATTAATATTACTGCCCAAGACACAAAGTTCGAAGTCACAATGATTCTCACCCAACATGAATCAAAGCAGTAACCATTAAGCACACACGGTCCTATTTAAGTGACGGAGATTAAGAAATCAACAACCACTGAGGTCTAATTCTTCACATTTCAGAACAAAAGAATTTATCCTCGGTGTAGGTCCTCTTCAACACATACTAAATGTGCTAGTGCAATCTCTTAGTCAAGACAGACCAATCTGAGCCTTACACATCGACCTTTCACGGCGGATTGTTCAATTCCACCTAGGTCGTGAAAATGTACGTTTAGTTACAAGTAAACTGTTAATGTTGTCTTCCGTGATCGGGTATCACCACATTAACTACAATGTAACTAGTACCATACATTGAACGGTTTGCAATAGAAATTCAATATTCAATCATAACTAAAGCAAATGTGATAAAAGAATTATTCTCATAAAACGAGTGTTTGATACACGAGTTATACAAAGTAAAGGCATACTTTCACGTATAACTCCAACAGTAGGGGACCGAATGCTCCACTTTAATTCCCAGGGCCATACAGTATTCTGTAAAGGCCTTTGAGCTGAACTCAGCAGCATTATCCATGCGAATCGATTTAATTGGATAATCCGGAAATTGAGCTCTAAGCTCGATAGTTTTCGCAATGAGCTCTGCAAGAGCTTGATTGTGGGTAGACAACTAACAGGCATATGTCCACCTAGTGAAGGCATCAATAAGGACCATGAAATACCGAAATGGTCCTGATGCTGGGTGAATCGATCTGCAAATGTCTCCTTGAATTCGTTCAAGGAAAACCGGAGACTCTAGTCCAACCTTAGTGTGCGACGGGCGCACTATTAATTTACCCTTAGAACATGCATCACAAATAAATTCATCAACAGGAAGGATTATATTATTCTAAATATTATGACTAATTGAATTAGATAGAATCCTACGTATTATAGATTGTCCTGGATGACTTAACCGCTGATGCCATAATTTAAAGAAGTTCAGGTCATGAAATTTCATACTCATAGCTAGATGGAGATTAGACGGACGGATGTAGGAATAGTACAATCTGGAGGAGAACGAAGGAAGTTTTTCTATAACTTGTTTACGGCTACCTCGAGTAATAGTCATCAAAAGGTATTCGTTATTGTTCTCAGTTTCAGTTTCAATATGATAGTCATTTATCCTAATGTCTCTAAAACTGAGCAGGGTACGCTTAGATTATGGAAACAATAAAGCATTATAGATTATGAGTTCGGTACCCACGGGGAGGACAATGGAAGCTCTTCCGGAGCCCACTATCAACATACTATCATCGGTTATTGTAGTTATACTCCCCTAACGTTCTACCAATTTATGAAAATACTTCCTATCTCTTAAGATTGTATGAGTGGTGGCGCTATCTACCAAATATAAATCACAATCTTAATCCATCATGCTAGAGGAAATTGCCCAAACCTAATAACTGATATGTTTACAAGCCATGTACATCAATATCCAAGTAAATTTAATGGACAGCTAAAACATAATATCATCCATAAAATAAAGTATCCAAAAGAAAGGATCCAAAAAACATAAATTGTTTTGTCCAAAAGAAAAGTACTAAAATAATCAAATTCGCAAATCACTCATCATCTCCAAAGTCCTTGAGCTCGATGCCCAGAGGGTCGACGTTGTCTTGGTTAGTATCTACTTCAGGCAGGCTGGCATGGTGAGATTCGACTCTAGGGGCCTTCCCCTTGTCGTCCTTCTGCTGCTTGTGATAAGCCTCAACCAAGTGCTTGGGAGTGCGACACGTGCGAGACCTAATGGCCTCTGCATCCGCATCTGTAGCAGGACTGCTCAACCTTATCTTGATTGCAAGATTTTTGAAGAGCGAAATTTGAGGTTCTGTGACCACCGGATATACTACGACCTCGGTCTTTAGCCAGATCATCTTACTCTCTCTCCCCCTTCCACGTTTGCAATCAATCATATAATTGTCCTTATAATGCTGCTAGAGTATAAGGTTGCTAGCGTAGAATGTTGACAGACTGTTCTGCATCAACTGAGTTACAATACGGTGCAAAGTAGAGTTGTACTCCGTTATAGACTTAAGGTCTTGGAAACGGAGTCTCAACCAATCGTATTGTACCGGAGGGAGGAGTATATCGTTTTGTTGTTGAAAACGGTCCTTCAGGGAGTTCCACAATATTCCGGGGTCCCTGAATGAGGATCTGAAAAATGAATTCCTCACTCAGGTGATTCATGAGAAAAATCAACGCATTCGCCTTTTGGGCGTTAGTGGATTTCGAACCTTCGATAATTGTTTCGCTCAACTCATTTAAGGCTAGATGGATCTCGACATCTAGTGCCCATGTCAGGTATTTATTACCATCGAGAGCAAGCTCATCAAATTCTTTCATGGTAATAACAGACGTTACTACAATTTTTAAAGTGACATGGTAAGAGTTGTGACCAATTTATTGACAACGGATAAATAAGGATTTATTCGATTATTCTAGAGCACATAGAAGCAAGAATTGGGCGCCGTCTACCCAAAACATAAATTACGGTCCGACAAGTACCAGGTGCCGCCTACCCGGGCATGATATGCGGACTATAAATAATAAACTATGTGCGGGAGTAATAATGCATGTAAGATAATTAAATCATAAAGACATGCACATGTAACAAATATTCATATATAATTCCTTGAGAACTAATCCATGAAAATAATTTCAAAGAAAATTCCAAACTTAATAAACATGCAAATTTAACTTTCTAAATATTTCATGTATATTAACGAAATATTTTTAGAATTTTAAATAAAATAAAATTAATCGGTAATTATCTGACGCCCAAAACGAGCCCAAAAGTGGGCTAGGGTTCACAAGGTCCCTGAGGCACGTTGCCTTGTGCGACGACGGATGCACGGAAGGGGTGCGGGGGTGCACACGGCAGATGGCGGGAGCAACTCGTGAAAAAGCGAAAAATTGCCAGCCAGCCGCGTCCTGCAGGCGCGACAGCCGTGGGCGATCGCGCTTTGTGGACGCGACGCTCACACCTGATCGCGATCTACAGGCGCGATCGGTGGCATTTTTTCTGGGCGACGCCATGGGCGCATCGCGGTGTGCGCGAAGGCGGCGCTCGGCCTCGACGTTGCGCGCGGTGGCGGCGCCGGCCTTCGCACCTTGCGATGGCGGCTCACGGCAGGGCGGTGGCAGCACAGGGCTGCACACGGGGGCGTGCACTGCTGCGTGCTCAACGGTCTCGAGCTGGAGCTGCGCGGCAGTGCGACGATGAGCGGCGACCAGCGGCGGCGAGACGGTGGGCGTCCGCGGCCGGTGGTTGCTAGCGCTCGACGGGTGGTGGTCGTGCGTCTTAGGGCGGCGGTCGTACGCTTGTCAATTAATTAATTTTTTTTCAATTTAATTCGTGAAACAATTTGATCCAATTATCGCAAATACGAAAATAAAATCGAAGTAATAATTCTAGTGCATGTAAAACATATAACACATGGATCAAACAATTCAATACGGCAATTAATTCACATGATTTGGAGAAAATTAATTTTAGGGCGTATCGGTTAGTCTCGGGCAGAGTCTCGTATCTAATTTTTTTTCAAGCAACTTATTTAGATATATAACCAAATATTTAAATAAATACTTATTGCTTTATCAAGGGATTCCTCGTACAGAGTAAACACATGCCACAAATTGTAATCAATAAAACTTTGAAAAACGCATCAATCAAATATGAAGCTTTCATGGAATATATTAGACAACCGAAGCTTTCTTCGACGGATGGCTACGAACATATTGTATCACATACGAATTAGAAGATTAAATACCTCTTGGCAGTAGCACGGAATGATTATGGCGGTGAGACACCGCATACGATTTCTTTATGGATCGAAAGAATTGGAGGTTGCAAACTTCAAATTCTAATTGGGTAGAGTCCTCGTGCTGATAACGTGTAGTAATTGAGTGCGTAAAATAAAAGGCGAGATTTGTTCACACAGTTCGTCGAGAACGACTACGTATAGGGGCGAGCCAAGCCAGAAGTATAAGGGTATTTATTACTTTTTAATAATAATATTTTTTTTCAAAATAAGAAATGGGTGAATAAAGTATTTTTGTGTGCACTACAAAAAAACATTGTTTTGCAACGGGAAACTTGCGACGGACAATTATCCGTCGCAAATTTCATGAATTTGCGACGGATATTGGAGACCCGTCGGAAAAAAAGATAATTTGCGACGGATATAAAAAAACCGTCGCAAAGTGTGGGGTCCATTAACTTCGTTGCATACCGATAAATTTTGCGATGAATTAGCTGTCTCAAATTTTAATTTCAATTTTGCGACGGACGTGTCCGTCGACAACCGACCCGTTAAAGAAACGGTCCACTTGACTATTTTGCGACGGAAATTGTCGTCGCACTTTTAACTTCGAATTTACGACGGCCTATTATGTCGCAAATATTGACCCGGTTTTGCGCGACCTTTCGGGAAACGTCGCGTTGACTGATTTGCGACGGAGTGTCCGTCGCAAAATTTTAAATTTCACATTTGCGACGGCTTGGCCGTCGCAAATACTAAAAAACGACGCCGTTCAGGTGTTTGACGGTCGCAATTTGCGACGGACAGGCGTCCGTCGCAAAATTTTTCCCCTTATATATAGGACAGCGCAGACGGCGAGAAGAATAAGAGGAAGAAGAGGAAAAAGAGAGGAAAATGAGGGAGAAGTCGGGTGCAGTCGCTGTAAAGCCAATCCGTCCCAACCGAGTGCTCGTTTCTTCATTAAATCGTAAGTTTTCTTCATTTTTACCGTTTAAAATTTAATTTCCAAGCATGTTTAGAATTTGTTAAGTTTAGAATTGAATTTAGTTGAATTGTTAAGTTTATATTATATTTTTAATTTTAGTAATTTTAGTTGTTTGATTTTAGTTGAATTGTTTTAGTAATTTGTTAATTTTTAATTGTTAAGCATGTTTAAATAATATTACAAAATAATTTTAGTTGATTGATTTTAGTTGAATTGTTTAATAATTTTACAAAATAATATTAGTAAATTGATTTAAGTTTAATATATAATTTTACAAAATAATATTTATAAGTTGTTTGATTTTAGTTGAGTAGGTAGTTTAATGATTTTAAATAATATTAGTTATTTGATTTAAGTTTAATATATAATTTTACACAATAATATTAGTTGATTGAATTTAGTTGAGTAGGTAGTTAATTAATTTTAAATAATATTAGTTGTTTGATTTAAGTTTAATATATAATTTTACAAAATAATATTAGTTGATTGAATTTAGTTGAGTAGGTAGTTTGAATTATATTAGTTATTTGATTTTAGTTTAATGATTTTAAATAATATTAGTTGCTTGATTTAAGTTTAATAATCTTACAAAATAATATTAGTTGATTGATTTTAATTTAGTTGAATGAATTTAGTTGAGTATGTAGTTTGAATAATATTAGTTGCTTGATTTAAGTTTAATAATTTTACAAAATAATATTATTAGTTGATTGATTTTAGTTTAGTTGAATGAATTTAGTTGAGTAGGTAGTTTGAATAATATTAGTTGCTTGATTTAAGTTTAATAATTTTACAAAATAATATTATTAGTTGATTGATTTTAGTTTAGTTGAATGAATTTAGTTGAGTAGGTAGTTTGAATAATATTAGTTGCTTGATTTAAGTTTAATAATTTTACAAAATAATATTATTAGTTGATTGATTTTAGTTTAGTTGAATGAATTTAGTTGAGTAGGTAGTTTGAATAATATTAGTTGCTTGATTTAAGTTTAATAATTTTATAAAATAATATTATTAATTGATTGATTTTAGTTTAGTTGAATGAATTTAGTTGAGTAGGTAGTTTGAATAATATTAGTTGCTTGATTTAAGTTTAATAATTTTACAAAATAATATTATTAGTTGATTGATTTTAGTTTAGTTGAATGAATTTAGTTGAGTAGGTAGTTTGAATAATATTAGTTGCTTGATTTAAGTTTAATAATTTTACAAAATAATATTATTAGTTGATTGATTTTAGTTTAGTTGAATGAATTTAGTTGAGTAGGTAGTTTGAATAATATTAGTTGCTTGATTTAAGTTTAATAATTTTACAAAATAATATTATTAGTTGATTGATTTTAGTTTAGTTGAATAATATTAGTTGATTGATTTTATTAGTTGAATTTAAAATTATTACAGATGAACCCAGGTCAAGATAATTTTCTCACTGTCATCATAGTCGACAACAAGTAAGTATTTTTTAATGAATTATGTATACTTTTAATTATATATATTAATATAATTAACTTGATTTTTTTAATTTTGTTGTCACAGACTGCTTTCAGCCCATGAGACTAGCTCAATCGTCTCACAAATCATTAGGATGAGACAGTTTGATTATGGTGCCCACTCGTGGAGTCAAGTGTCCGAGCAAAAGAGGATGAAGTACTTTGATGACTTCAAGGTATAAAAAATTTATTTATTATGATTTTAATTTAACTTTTAATTTTTTAATTTATTCGTTAATATTCTATTTTTAATTTATTTGCAGAGGCGGTGCGTTTGGGACCCTGCCAACGATAGTATTATGTACCAATTGTTTTGTGCGAAAGTGCAAGAACGGTATAAAAATATTATCTACGGCCTGAAGAAGCTGTGGGAGCGTGGAGATCGGGTGGAGTTGGGTCGAGCACCAGACGGACGATCGATATGGGATGGTTTGGTGGATCACTGGAACAGTGAACCATCATTCAGAAGAAGATCATGAAGAGAGAGAGAGAGAGAGAGAGAGAGAGAGAGAGAGAGAGAGAGAGAGAGAGAGAGAGAGAGAGAGAGAGTGGAAAGGGAGAGAAGAGAGAGCCAGTTTGAACAATTTATTTATATTTTTTGAATAATTTTTGTAGCATCATTCCCGGTCACAAGGTTTCCGCCATTATTACAGAGATAATGAGGGATAATCTAGAGGAGAACGCAATGAAGTTCAAACACGTCTCGTCGCAGCGGAAGCAGTATTACTTGGATGAGTTTCGGGTATATATATAGAAATAAGTTGGTTTAAAAATATTTGCATATATATACCCGAAACTCATCCAAGTAGTACTGCTTCCGCTGCGACGAGACGAGTTTGAACTTCATTGCGTTCTCCTCTAGATTATCCCTCATTATCTCTGTAATAATGGCGGAAACCTTGTGACCGGGAATGCTTAGATTCAGTGTTAATTAATTAATTACTTGTAGCAAACATATACATGATCTTAGATCATGTTATTCTATTATTCATTTATATACCTCGTGAGTTTCATTTAAATGGTCACAACATATATAAAAATAAGCGAGAAACGAAAATGAATTAATTTGGTGAATTTTGAAAAAAAAAGAGTCAATTTGGATACATATACAATTAATTGTGTACAAATGAGCGAATTATAAATTTAAACGGGAGTTGAAATAAATAAGTTTACCAAAAAAATATTAAATAGCCACAAAATTTATAAAAACAAGTGAGAAACGAAAATGAATTAATTTGGTGAATTTTGAAAAAAAAAACGAGTCAATTTGGATACATATACAATTAATTGCATACAAATAAACGAATTATAATTTTAAGCGGGAGTCGAAATAAATAATTTTATAGAAATAATAAAAATTAAATGGCCCTAATATTTATAAAAACAAGTTAGAAACGAAAATGAATTAATTTGGTGAATTATGGAAAAAACGAGTCAATTGGATACATATACAATTAATTGCATACAAAGGAATGAATTATAATTTTAATCGGGAGTCGAAATAAATAATTTTACCAAACTAATAAAAATTAAATGGCCACAACATTTATAAAAATAAGTGAGAAACAAAAATGAATTAATTTGGTGAATTATAGAAAAAAAGAGTCAATTTGGATACATATACAATTAATTGCGTACAAATGAACGAATTATAATTTTAAGCGGGAGTCGAAATAAATAATTTTACCAAACTAATAAAAATTAAATGGCCACAACATTTATAAAAACAAGTGAGAAACAAAAATGAATTAATTTGGTGAATTATAGAAAAAAAATGAGTCAATTTGGATACATATACAATTAATTGCGTACAAATGAACGAATTATAATTTTAAGCGGGAGTCGAAATAAATAATTTTACCAAACTAATAAAAATTAAATGGCCACAACATTTATAAAAACAAGTGAGAAACAAAAATGAATTAATTTGGTGAATTATAGAAAAAAAAAAAAGTCAATTTGGATACATATACAATTAATTGCGTACAAATGAACGAATTATAAAATTATGCATTGTCGAAATAAATAATTTTACAAAATAAAAAAAATAGTTGGGCAAAATATTTTAATAAACAATTTAGATACAAAAAGAAATTAATTTGGTGAATTATAAAAAAAAAAAGACTTAATTTGAATACATGTACAATTAATTGCATAAAAATGAATGAAAGTAGCTTGTGCCCTAGTGGCGCGCGCCCCCTCCTCTTGCACAAGAGGTCCCGTGTTCGATTCCCCTTGGACGCAAAAATGGATTAATTGTTCAAGGCCTAATAAGACTAATATAGAAGGTGGGCCGCATATAACAAGGAATGGGCCGGGTGGCCCAGTGGTTCACGCCCGCCCCGGGTGCCCGGGCTCGAACCACGCGAGCCACTTTTTTTTGTATAGGCTCGGTAATTTGCGACGGCCGAACTCCGTCGCAAATATTGACTTTTGCGACGGAAAACAGCCCGTCGCAAATTATAACAGAAAAAAATATATATATATAAACATTTGCGACGGAATGTGCCCGTCGCAAATGTTGTTGACCCGAACGGGTCTAACCCGAAAGATTTGCGACGGACTGCTGTCCGTCGCAAATTCTGTGCGACCCGGCCGGGTCTGACCCGCCAAATTTGCGACGGATTTGTCCGTCGTTAATTTGCGACGGAGAGCAAAATCCGTCGCAAAAATTAGCTACGGCTGTTTTAGGGACGGATACGTGTCCGTCGCAGAATCCGTTGCAAAACACTGTTTGCGACAGATTTTCCATCGCAAATTCCGTCGCAAAGCAGTGTTTTTTTTTGTAGTGGTGGGTGAATAGCCCCGCCCTTAAAATATTTTTTGATGGATTTGTTATGGTGCTATCATTTGACAATCCTTCGGTAAATTGTTTCTATTTCTCATTTAAAATTTAAAGAGTAAATTGTTACTCATTCTGTCCAATTTTACTTAAACTTATTTTTCTTTTTTTAGATGTCCAATTTTACTAGGTCTATTTCCTAAAAAAAAAAAAAGATTTTTACAATTTCAACTTACAACTCACTTTACTTTGCACACAATATACCAATTTTCTTAAACTCGTGCCAAATCAAACAGGTCAATATTAGATGGAGGGAGTATAATTTAATGATAATATAATTATTGAATATAATTTAGTAATATGACTAAAAAGGCTCCTAAAAGACTTTCTGGTCAAACTTATTAATTAAAAAAGTCAAGCTAAGTCTCTGAAAAAAGTCTATGATAGGTAACAAGCCAGACTTAGACCAAGAAATTCAATAGCAAGTTCAGACCGTCCAACAAGAAGCCTAACTCGGATCAGCCTATTTTCACCCCTGCTAGTAAATCAAATACTAAAAATGTTAAACAATTTTACTCTAAATGACCAATTTTATAGGGTTGTGGGCCAAACAAATTACAAGTTAACATATTATTTTAAATTGTCCACTAACAATGAATACAAAATGACATAGTATAGAGTGAAAATGGTTCATACACGAACCATCGAAGTGTATTAGCTATTTTCACTAAAGAATATTACTCCCTCTGTTCCATACTTGTTTGCTACATTATCAAAAAGGTTCGTCCCATACTTATTTGCTACATCCATTTTTGAAAAAAAAGTAACAATACTTTTTAATATTATATTCTCCATACACTAATAACAAAAAATATCTACTTTATCACTTTAAATATTACTCCCTTCGTCCCAAACTCGTTTGCTACATTGCCAAAAAGGTTTGTCCCATACTCGTTTGCTACATCTACTTTTGGCACTAAAGTAACAATACCTTGTAATATTATATTCTTCATACACTAATAACCAAAAATATCTATTTTATCACTTTATCACTTTAAATACTATAATATACTCTTTTCTTAAAATCCGTGCAAACAGTAAATGGAAAAATGAGTTTGGGACGGAGGGAGTAATAAACAACTATTTTCTTAAAACCCGCGCAAACAGTAACCTAGCAAATGAGTTTGGGACAGAGGGAATACTTATTTTCACCGAAGGATATTCGTTTTTTTTTTTCACTTATTAGTTATTTACTAGAAATAAACTAAGACTCTTCAGTGAAAACAACTAATACTCTTTAGTAAAAACAACTAATACTCTCTAGTGAAAACAACTAATACCCTTAAATGATTCATGTATGAACCAATTTCACTCTATACATACTCATACTAAATCCTAACTCTAGCAAGCTACATGATAAACGTGTCATTAACGAAATACAAAATAAATAAAAAATCAAATAGAGAAACACTCTTATGAAATATTCTACATAAAATATAAGCATATTTAAAGAAGTGGCAAAAAAACTCGAGAATCCTAAGCTGGCCGAACTAGGTCAAACAATTTTTTTTTTCAAAAAATCGAACAAAGGTAAAACAAAAAACTTGCTCCCAAATTACGTTACTATAATGACAAGTATGTGTTACTAGCTTTTACATAAATAAAATATTTCTCCATGTGTTGCTATAAGGACAAACATATATATTTTTGTAAGGACAAGTATATGTTTTTTACTGTGTACTTTATATCTATAAATAATGTATGTTTTTCTTTTCATGTTTGTACAAATTTTGTTCATATAGCAATACATTTTTCTCCATGCAGTAATATATTTTTGTTCATATATTTCTTATCGGTAAAATTGTGACTCGCACTCCTGACCTTTGACATAGATAGTGAAGTTCTAACTACATATTTTTGTTCATATAAACACACTTTCGAATACCTTACATGTGTTACTACAAGAATTAATATTTGCTTCAGTAAAGACAAGTATGTATTATTTGTAAATACAGTAATATATATTAGTTCTTACAGTAATATATATTTATCTTTATATAATACAATTTGAGAACGAGTTTTTTTGTTGTTTTGTCCTTGTACAATTTTTTTTAAATAGTCCTATTGACTTGTCCTGCTAGTTTTATAAGATTCGCGTGTTGATCCAAAAAAACGAGTGAAACTGTATTGGGGTGGGTGAGGGGTGGGGGGTGGTTTACACCTGTAATGCAATTTTGTTTTTTAAATACAATCTTAATGATATTGTTAGTAGATCTTTGAAGGTAGCTAGTTTGAGAAGATCTACTAAGCTGAGGGCAAACATATAACCCATGTATTGATAATCCAATAGTTGAAATTAACTTTTAATGCGGAATAATGAACCCTAACAAATTATACTCATATTAAGTAAAAACATACATTTTTAAATTTAGAGGGTGTTTGGCTAAACTTATTTGAAACATCTTATAAGTTGTTTTAAGAGCTTATAAGATGTAATTTTTAAGTAGCTTATAAGTTCCTAAAGTGTTTGGCTAGTACAACTTATAAGATCTTTGATAATTTATAACAAATATTTTTTAAATTTATAAAAAATATTTTTTTCTATTTTTTTTATGTTGAGGTAGGGGTAGGTAGGGGTTGGGGAGAGGTGGGGTGGTTCCAGTGTGAGGTGGGTGGTTGGGGTGGAGGTGGTAAGGAAAATAAGTTGGGAAATCCCAACTAATTTTTTTATCGCTTATAAGATGTTAGAAACTTATTTTATGATTTTATAAGCTGTTAACATCTTATTTTGCCAAATACATTGGTAGTACTTATAAACTCTTAAACAACTTATAAGATATTTTAAGGAGCTTATAAGCTCCGCCAAACACCCTCTTAATGTGCTCAGAGGAATTGGCTTCTTCTCATTATAAACCTTGACAAAATATCAATGCAATGAAAGTAAACAATAAATAACACACAAATATAAAGTGTTTAGAGATAAACTCCTGCGTCCATTGACCTGATTTAATAGGAGAATTTCTTAACTTGAACTTATTTATTTTATAGTGACAAGATGCACTGATTAAGAAACCTTTCTAAGGAATTTCCGATCCCTAGGATAATTTTGAGTACTAGTAGTACAACTCGTTTTCAAACAGTTATAAATTATCAGCTTACTAACTTTTTGTGCAACACTCACTCTCAACCTTTACTTGTGGTTTATGGTTTTAGTAGGTTTGTTTTCAACTATGGTGAAACAATTCCTACAATAAGAACAATTACTAAGGGTTGAATTATCTCTCTAAGCTTTGAATATGACTTTAAAGATTGTTGACTCTTATGGGGTAGAAACAATTGAGAAACTTATGTATTTTTGAGTGCTTCTTTGCATGCTTGTGAATGGGAGTTGCTAGGAATATTTCTTGCTCTTTGAAATTTCCCATAACCTTGACTGATTCAAGTCTTTCTGTATGTATAGACAAGTTTGAAAATACTTTCGTTGGGCAGGAAGCTTTCCACACAAGTCTATTTCTGGGGCAACAAAATAACTTTTCTAATGCATCAGCCACTTCTAAGTAAGTGAATATATATTACTGCATTAAATGTCAGATATTTGCTTTTGCAATCTTTGACTTCTATCATGATCTTGTTTTTCAGGTATGTACTGTCAGGTTGTTAGATACGTACCTTAAGTGTCATCACCTCATTGTCATATGTCAGAAGGTAGTTGAGATTATAGAACGATTTTTTAAGGTTGATTAACCTTGTATACATTTATTCGGTTGTGTGACATTCCTTCTGCTGCAAACACTTGTTCCCAACCAAGTTAACCAATAGTCATAAATGCTCCAATATCAATTGCATCAGAACATCTATCTTCAGGTTGATGTCTCAGAGGACTAATTAGCTTACTTGAACAAGTTATTTGTCAGCTTAAACGTGTGTGACTAGGTAGCTTATATCATTTACGCTTCTTTTACAACTCCTCGAGCTTGAATATCTTCGGATCTTCATGTATTAGCTGAAATCCTCCTTAGCTGATTATCTTAGCTATACAAAATATCTTGAGTTCAGCTTCCTAAAATCTAAGCTGATCAACTAGTTTGTCAAACTATTATACCAACATCTCCAAGAGGGTTTTGGGATTTTAATCAATAAAATACTTTATATTTCTAACACCACGAATTCCTTTATTTTAGTTATTCACATATCCTTCGTCCGTGAAATATTTTATACAAGTGTTTATCCTCAAAATAATTAATACTCCAATAAGATGAAATTTGAATTCACTATCCAAAATTAAAGAATACTCCCTCCGTCCCAAAAGATATTGCGGAAACTTTTGAACACATTGTTTAAGAAAAAGGTATAATAAGTATATTTTTATGTATATTATATAAGTATTGTGAGAGTAAAGTTTATTTAATTCTTTCCATTTTTAGGCATAAAAAAAATTTGTGGGACTAATCAAAATATAAAGTGCAATGTCTTTTGTAGCGGAGAGAGTATATGAATATGATAACATATCACTCATGTGTTGTTAATTGAATCAATTCACATCAACAAAATGCAAAAGGATAAAACATTACAACTATTTAATCCCTATTTGAGCAAAAATAATTCTTCTAACTCATTCCATTAAAAATATGTACAACAATAAAAATAAATTATTAATAAATAATCGTATAATTATATATAAATTAAATTTTAATATATTAAACAAGATGAGAGGTTGGCCTTAATTCATTAGGGCTCGACTTATAGGGCTTTTGGCTAAATGGTGCGGGCAAAAACAATATGAATTTCATATGTTCAACCAGCGATTCAATTATGTCCAATGTGTTTCTTAATGTCAAATAGAGCAGAACTTACTTGACAGTTATTAGTTCTTGCTATCATTATAACAAAGTTTATGCTTTTAAAGAAGGATATGGTGCTTTGATGTTACATGTGACAAAACATCCATATCACGTCAAGTCTTCATCACCGATTAGACTTCGACACTGTATCATTTTTTTATTTTGTTATTGTAATCTTCATTATTTTTAAATTATGAATTTGTCTTAGTAATTTATGATGTATTTGTTACTATAATAAAATTATACCTCCGTCATTGTTTTTAACTTTAATAATCTTCATTCTAAATTCCTAAAATAAATTATTTTTCATTTTCATTAGTTAAGTTAACTCCAACTTGGTGGAAGGACACCGGACGTGGCCTAAACAATTTGCTGGTTTTTGGACTCTATAATTCATTGCCACTAGGAAATTTATATTGTAAACTACTATTGAACTAACACACTAAATACTAGTAGTTAGAGAGGAAATCAAAGTAAAATATTTTATGTGGTGTTTGTTCTCCATGTTTAATTAATTCAATTTTATGTACTGTGTATGCCGCTATATATGGTAGCCAAAATTTGATAGGGACAAAATTTGAGAGGGACAAAATCTGCAGAACCATTCGCACAAGGGAAATCTACAAATAAGTTCATGAACAATTGATGTTTTGTGGTATAATCACGACATTTTTTAACAATATTATACACCTTAATTTTTTTTGCAATTCTAAATACTGTGCTATTTTTCGAAGATTTACAACTAACGTGCCAAAGAGTTTTGTTGGCTTCGTACGCAGTAAGTTATCGTAAAATAGTCTCTCTCTTTTTTTTTCTCGAATTACAAACGTTAAAAGAGGTGTATAACATTGAAAAAACTATAAGATGTGATTAAATTACCAAAACGTCAAAAGATCCCAAATTTATTTGAAATTTACCCTTGTTAGAATCATTGCTTGGTGGTTTCATCGCTTAAGCTGGTATCTTCTAGTACGTTGCAGTCTAATGCAGCAGAAGTGGAAGCATCTGGTGTTTGAAGTGACACTTCAACATCTGGTGTCTGAAGGGATACTTCAACATCTGGTGTCTGAAGGGATACCTTTTCGCTCTTACGGGGCTGCAGCCCCGTAAAACGGGCCAGATCGATCCATTGCTGCAACAATTAAGAAAACGTAACCGAACATTAGATTTGATGACAAATTGATGCTCTCTTCCCATTTTATTTGTCGTTTAAGAATGTTCAAGTAATTGACTAGCAATAAGTATACATGCTCTTTCAAAATACCTACATGATTGTTTATACATTTGTTTAGCACATACTATCACAAAAAATAAATAGAGGGACAATTATTTTGAAATAAAATACAAACAAATTAAATAGACTGTGATTGTCAAGATGACTTGATTTTCCATACCTGTGTTCCATAATAAGAGTTAATTGTCCGAGCCACGAAAGAGATCAAATTTACAAGCAATGGCTGGTCGTCGAATTGGTCTGAAATCCGGTGCTCTACTATTCCTGCAATAACCTGGACCAACAAATTGATACATAAAATAAGTTTCAATATTTTCAAGAAACATCTTTACCTAACCATGACATTTCCTTCAAAATTTCCAGATGACAATGGTAATAAAAATGAAAATTAAGAGATGTAGAGTAAAAGGAGTACTTGTTTAAGAGATTAATTGTATATACCTGATAACGTAGATTTGCTGATGTTCCAAGAAAGGTGCTATACACAAGTGCTTGTTTCATAATAGGTGATTGTTTACTCCCTTCCTCTTGAGCAAATCTTTTAATAAAAAGCTTCCGAGCAGCGTAGATTACATTAGAGGAAGCCACAGCCCCAATGCTGGATACGAATCCCACCCCAGCAAGCTTAAGGCCACCAACAACCACCGATGCTATTCTGTGATACAGATTCCAATCCTTCCCCACAAGCTGTTTCTGAAATGCATTATCCGGAATGGACCCCAACAGACCTTTTACTGCTTCCAAGCTATCGGGGGCATTCATGGCGTCATCAACCACGGGCAGGAACGACAATGTGGGGGCGGGAAGCCACACTGTGAAAAAGTCGACCACTATTCCCCTTAGCGTATCTGTAACGACATAATCGAGCTCTTCCATGAAGTTGTCTTTGCGTCTCTCGTATTGAGCGAAGAGGGTGGTTGTGATTGATATAGTTTCTTCTATTGCTAATCTGTTGAGAAACTTTGGGTCTGCTAATAGTCTTTCTCTGAACCCCTGTTTGTTAATAGCAAGAGAACATGAATATTATGATATGTCCTTAATTGCCACAATGTGGATAGAATTTGTGAAGAAGTGTACCTGGAAACGGTCAGTTAATTCCGAGATGATTGGATATTGCTCGAGATCGAAGAAATTCTGCAGCACTTCTGGTGATACTAAGCCGAGATCTAGTCCATTTTGCAGGTCCTGATGGCATCATTTGAGTCATATAAATGAATACTGATTATATATAAGGTTGTTGGGGATTTTTTTTTTAAAGTGACTTAGAGTAGCCAAAAAACATATTATTCCTTAAGGTTGTATTTTGTAATAGGGCTTGCTTATGGGTTTTGATATCCATTGGTGATTGAATTCTTGAATTTCAAACCCCTCAATTCCAATTTCCAAATAAGAGTCTTTTATCTTTGTCATAAAAAACCCACATGTGTAAAATAAGTAAATCTCATCATTTGAATTTTCTTACGCATTATCACCTTAATCTTTATGAGAGATAGATAATAAAACAGACCTGTGGTAAGGCTTCTCTCCTTCTACCAGCTGCATTCATGACTCGAGCAATCTCAGCACGATCGAAACAATTTCTACTGCAAGGCCTTGCAGCAGAGTACCACAAGAAATCAGCCACAGGAACTTCACCCTCCCTCCGAATGTACTGCCTTTCGGGATCAAGCAAAACCACCACTTGATTTTTCTTTTGCATTTTCCTCGAAATTCTTGCGGGTAGACCCGACCCCCTCGACCCGTACATCACGTGGTTGGCACCTGTGATTACTACCAGCATGCCATTAGCACCACCGTCTGCCACAGCTTGTAATATGATCTTGGACATTGTGTAATCCTCCACCACTTTTGCTTGTTTGGAAAGGTATGAGCTTGGTTCATAAGGAGAAAATTGATTTGTGAAGTTTATGTCGATGGATGATGATCTTCGAGTCATTGAAGGGAATCCTGAGATGAAGCCAGAGCCTGCTGGAGGAGCGTATTTCCTGCGGTCACCTTTTGAGAGCCCACCAACGCCTTCTGCTTGAACTCTTCTTAGGACCTATATATATATTCACCCAATATTTTGATTTATTCACATTATCAAATAATGAAGCTTACAATTAATCAAAAGAGTATGTCGAGGGCTATTTTAATTTTTTGCACATTTAGACTAAATTAACCCGAAACATTTCGATTTGGGTTAAAATGTCACGTTTTGATCTAATGTGCAAACATTTGAATGTAATGTTCTAAATTTGCCCGCTTGAAAATTTGGCCTAAAATTAAAATGTAGACGTGTGAGAGTAATTTCACCACATATTATAAACTGCACTATACTATATAGCCTAAACTAGTATAAATGGGTGTTTTGTTCAACATTCTTGGTAACGTAATGAACATGAGTAGATGGTGGTTACTGTTACCTTTCCTCCAATAATTATTTTTTCGTATTTTTTAACCAAAATTATTTTTTATTCTAATATTTTCAAGATCAGAGTAAAATACTAGTAATGTAAGCATGGTCTCATTATAATGTCATTCTTATTAGGGAATTCAAACTAAAAGCTCCCTAAATAGTTTTTGATACCGAGAAGAGAGAGAATTAAAAAAGCTTTCGTTACAGATGGAAAGGATACCTCAACATCCTTTTTTATGTGAATGTGAATGTGAATTTCGGGAGAAAGGTGAAAACGAAAAAATAACTTTTCCTTGAAAATTCAGGGGAAGCAAATGTGGTACCTCAAGTGGTAGACCACAGGCAATCAATCGAATCTCATTATCCCGGCAGTAATTGAGCAAAGGCTGGTACTCTTCCCAACGCTCAAGAGACCAATGCGTTAGCAATGGCTTTAGAATCCCCTCTACATCATCCATCCTGCATACCACAATAATCAGCTCTGCCCCAACCTAACTCTAAATTAATTTTACAAAATGACTTTAATCTCAATTGCACAACAAAATTGACCTCTTATCCCTAACATATCGATCGAGCTGTTCCTGCAAATCACAAGGAATAGCTTCCAAAGCCAACGATAATGGCCGCTCAGCTTCTACGCAACCCTTCCTCAGATTCTTCACAATCTGGAGCTCCAATTCCTTGTCGTCTCGAGTCGGAACCTGCTCCGCCTCCCCTAAATAGACAATCCGCGCATCCATCATCTTCTCCCACACCTTCCTCTTCTCCTTCCCCACCGCCATCGGCTCCCCTATCGCCGTCGCATCGTAAATCCTCGAATTAATAACCTCCTCCTTCGCCGCCTCCGCTGTATTCAGTTTCCGAGGAGTACTTTCGCCTTCCCGAGGTAGCTTCTCCTCCGCCTTGGCCACCGCTGATCGGAGCGCGTACGCTCCAACGGCGAGGAACGGAGCAATAAGCACATCTCGCCGCTTCGTGTCGCCGGAACATTCCGGTACGCGGCGGCAGAATACCGGAATGCTGACGTGGCGGCGATAACTGCCGCTTTTTTTATTTGGAGATAAATCTAAATAAAAGCCCGGAGGTTTAACGTTCAAAGCGCGGGCCTCCATCTATTTCCCTTTTTTTTTTTTTTTTTTTTTTTTTTTGTTTTTCGTCCTACGAGGTGTTACTGCTCCATCAGAGAAGTAGACCAATAGGAGGAAAGGGATTTTTTCTCAGCCTCGGAAAATAAATATTTATTATTACGTGGAGGATATCTGGATAAATTTTAGTGGTGGATTTAAGAAGTTGATTTAGTGGCGGGAAAAGCTACAACACCACTGTTGTGCCTGCATTTGGCATTTTGCACCCACTTGCTGCACTTCTATAAATTGAACTCCTTCCATGTAGTATTACTAGTCCTTTTTTTTTTTTTTTTCAGTCGTTATTTTTTATTATAAATTGAAAAATATTATCAGTTATTATGAGATTTATTTATTAATAAAGTTACTATTTATAAAATATATAAGTATCATATTTTTTTTTATAAACAATCTCTTTATTCAAAAATAAACTTCACAATATCTTATACTCCCTCAGTCCACTGCTTGTTTGCGATATTGACAAAAAAATATGTTTCATATTTGTTGCTACATTCACTTTTATCAAAAAAATAATAAAATACTTTATAATATTATATTCTCCATATACTTCTAAACAAAAGCATATACTTATTCACTTTATCACTTTAAATACTAATAAATAATTATTTTTTAAAACTTGTACAAACAGTAAAGTAGCAAATTAGTATGGGACAAAGTAAGTAATACCCTTCAACTTATGACAAAAAATAACAACTGAAAAAATAGTACTAGTAAAATTGGATGGAGGGAGTATTAATATTACACTATTTATGTCTAAATTGTAAATGTCTTTAGTTTTTGCAACACATGATTAATGGGCTCAACCATGGGGAACTTTAAATATACATAATAATCACTATGTTCTATATCTAATTGCTACTCTCTTCGTTTCATAATATGCTTTACACTTTTTTTCGTTTATCGCACAATAATTTTTACGCCTTTAAAATAGAAATAACACTCATCACAATATCATTTATATATATATTCAAATAAAACTCTTAAAAGGTCATGTTCAGCAACATTTTTAAAAAGTGTACCCAATTATATGTGAAGTTTAATAGAGGGCGGAGTGAGTACTTACAAAAAATATATATTCCCTTGTTCAATCGATATTTCCACAATTAATAATAAAATAATATTATTTTTTTACAATTATATCCACATTAAGTTTAGCATTTTAGGTATGACATAGGTTTTAAGGAATATTGTATTTTTATTGTAAAATTGTTGATGGAAAATATGAGAAAATTTAAAAGGAAGAGAGAATGTGTAATGAATATAGTATTTTATTGTAAAAAAAATTCAAAAAATGAAATGTTGAGCTTAACATGGGACATCCGATTTGACAAAATGTTAAACTTAATAAAGGACTAGGGGTGGAAATAGGTCGAGTTAAGCTAGACTTCTCGTTGAATTGTCTGGGTCTGCTAATTAATTTTTGGGTCTAAGTCTGGTATGTTACCTGTCATATGCTTTTTTTAGAAGTTTGACTTGACCTTTTTTTTTATATATAAGGGTCTTTTAGTCATGTTTAATAAATTTTATCACAAATTATTATATGAAATATTCTATGAATATAGAATTCGTAGAATAACCCATATTAAAAAAAAATTCGTAGATTTTGGTCGGGTCGGGACGGATTTGGTGAGTTTTTCCAAAATCTCGCGCAAGTCAAGTTTCAAGATTTTTGCTTTCAGTTTGTGTTACTTTATGGGCAAATGCATGTTACTGAATGACAAAATATGTGTTACTATTAGACAAAAAAAAAATTTCACCAATTTTTGTGTGTTTTTACTGAAAACAATATAAGAATAAAATGTGTGTTACTATCTATTCAAATATTAATTTTCAAAATATTTATTTATTTTTACAAAAATAATTATTTTTTCATACTACATGTAAGGTAGTGAAAAGTGTATTACTATAATAACACAAATGTCTTACTCAATGTATAAAGATGAGTTTGCACAAATACATAAAAGCACCCTCCCAGATTGTGTTACCATAATGACAATCATATGCTACTGTAAAAGTAAATGTGTGTTACTGTTGGAGCAAATATGTGTTAATGTTAGAGCAAATGTGTGTTATTGGTGGAGGAAATGTGTGTTGATGTTAGAGTAAATATATGTTACTGCAATGTGTGTTAAAGTTAGAGTAAATGTGTGTTACTACAAATATGTGTCACCATTGGAGCAAAATGTTAGTAAATATGTGTTACTATTGGAGCAAATGTGTGTTAATGTTAGTAAATATGTGTTACTACAAATGTGTGTTAGTGTTAGAGTAAATGTATGTAGGGATGTTAAACGGGCCGCGGGCTGGCGGGCCAGCCCGTTTAGCCCGGAACCGTGCAGGGTTAGGTTCACGTATGTAGCGGCCCGTTTAAAACCGGGCCTTTTTGGCCTGGACCGGTTAAACCGCGGGCTAAACGGGCTAGCCCGCCGGTCTACCGGGCTGGCCCGGTTAGCCCGCAATATATATATATATTTAATATTTTTAACCTTACGTAGAGGCAGCAGCTGAGAGGTACTGAGGTAGGATTAGAAAAAGAATTTAATTGACTTTCCAATTAGGGTTCCCACTACACACTTCTTGCCGCCCGTCGCCCCCCACCCCCACAATCGCCCGCCGCTCTCAGTCGTCGGCCTGCCGCGGCGCCGCCCAGGGGCTAGTTTTCCAACCCCGTCTGCCTGGCGCTCCGCTCCCCTCTCTGCTTTCGAGTTTCAATCGCGTTTTCTCCATTGCCGCCGCTGCTCTCAAGTTGTTGCCGCCGCCGCTGCTCTCAAGCTGCCGCCTCCGCCGCTGTTCTTAAGCCACTGCCACTCGCCCTCTTAATTGGTTAAACCTGCTACTAATTCAAGGTATGTATGATTTTAAAGGTTATTCATGTCCATTATGTATGTATGTATGTATGAACAATATGAATATATGATACTATGAAATCCAAGGTATGTATGTATGAATTATAATACCCTCTGTCCATTATCCATACACTGATATACACGACCCTTATTCAAATTTCATAAAATAAAAAAAGTCAAAATGAAGTATGATAATTTTGACCTTCTCTCAAGCTGCCGCCGCTGCTAACGGTATATATTTTTTATCCTTTTACGAATTCTGAAGCTTTATATTTTTTTGGGAATTCAATGTATGTTCATGTGGTATTTTAAAAATACAAAGGGAATAAATTTCATTCCTATTTCATTCCCGTAGCAAAAAGGAACAGATTTCATTAAATATCAAAGTTTAAAGCTGGTTAAAAAATTAAATTTACAATCTAAAGTGGCAGGTTATTAATTAAAGTGGCAATATAAAGGGATATGTTGATTACTTGTTAATGGATATTTGGATTAAATTTATGTTGCAGCATGGAGTCCAACAGTCAAGCATTTGATGATGATGATGTGGAGGTTTTGGAATCTAGAATTCCTACTGAGACCGTAGATGACAAAGGTGGTGCTGAAAAACCTTCGAAAAAATCAAGAGTCACCACCTCTGAGGTATGGGACTCTTTTTTTAAGCCCGTGAATGGAAAGGTGAAATGCAAAATGTGTGAGAAAGAATATGCTTGGGGTGGTTCGAATTATGGAACTTCTACACTTAAACGTCATACAAATTCTTGTAAGAACAATCCAAAGTATAAAAATGTTGGGTTAATGTTGGATGGTGAAGGGAAGTTAAGACCTAGGAATATTGATCCCAAGCATGTGCGTCATTTGATTAGTATGTCGATTGTCTCACATGATCTTCCGCTTTCCTTTGTTGAGTACAAATGGGTTAGGGAATTGCTTAAGTATTTGAATCCTGATGTCAAAAGTTTTGGTAGATTAACAGCCACCACTGATGTTTTGAAGTTGTATGACATTGAGAAAGACAAATTGAAACGTATGATGAAAGATTGTCCTGGTAGAATTTGTTTAACTTCTGATTGTTGGACTGCTATTACTGGTGCGGGTTTTATTAGTTTGACAGCACACTTTGTTGGTTGTGATTGGAAGTTGCATAGTAAGATAATCAATTTTTGTAAGATGGAGCCTCCACATACTGGGTTTGATTTGGCAAATAAAGTCTTTAGTTGCTTAAAAGATTGGGGGATTGAAAAAAAAGTGTTCTCTCTTACATTGGATAATGCATCTGCCAATGATAACATGCAAGAAAATTTGAAAGAAAGACTTTCTTTACAAAATAGTCTTGTATGCAAAGGTGAATTTTTCCACGTGAGATGTTGTGCTCATATTTTAAATCTTATAGTTCAAGAGGGTTTAAAAGTAGCTGATGATGCTTTGAAAAAGATTAGGCAAAGTATCAAATATGTTAAGGGTTCAGAGGGGAGGATGAAAAGTTTCCTTGAATGTGTGGCTCAAGTGGGTGGTATTGATACTAAAGCTGGTTTGCGTTTGGATGTATGCACTAGGTGGAACTCTACTTATACTATGCTTGAGAGTGCAATTAAATACAAACGTGCTTTTAGTTTACTTCAGTTGAATGATAAAGGGTTTGATCTTGCTCCAACGAATGAAGAGTGGGAGAGGGGGGAGAAAATGTGTGAGTTCTTGCGTCCATTCTTTGTTATCACAAACTTGATTTCTGGAACATCTTACCCCACTTCCAACTTGTATTTTGTGCAAGTTTGGAAGATAGAATGTTTCATAAAATCAAGTCTTTTGAGTGAAGATGAAGGCATTAAAAGTATGGCTATGAGAATGCAAGTAAAATTTGAGAAGTATTGGAGTGATTACAGTACCGTGCTTGCATTTGGGGCTGTGCTTGACCCTCGAGGAAAATTAGGAATGATTAGGCATTATTACTCTCAACTTGATCCTCATACCACCCAAGCGAAGATTGACCTCTTAAGGATTAAAATGCAAGCACTCTTTGGTGATTATGAGAAGTGGATGTCCAAAAAGAGTGATCAAAGTGGAAGTAGTCTACAAAGCTCTTCATGTTCATCAAATTTGACTACACCAACTCTTGATGGAAATGGACATGAGCAAGTCAATGAAATGACTGTAAGTCTTTATCTTTATGCTTTTTTTTTAAGAATTAATTATTTATGGTTTTAAATTGCATAGAATATTTGTTAATTCATTTTCTTTTATTTAGGTTATGGAAGATTGGCAAAGTAACACAAGGGATATTCAAATTGAAAAGTCTGAATTGGATAAGTATTTAGATGAACCACTTATGGAAACTAAATACCATCCAAATTTGAATGTGTTGGATTATTGGAAAGCTAATAAACTCCGATTTCCAATATTAGCTATTATGGCTTGTGATATTCTCAGCATCCCAATCACAACTGTAGCTTCTGAATCTGCTTTCAGCATTGGTGCTCGTGTTCTCAACAAGTATAGGAGTCGACTTCTTGGACAACATGTGGAAGCTCTTATATGTACTCGCAGTTGGTTGCAAGGCTATGTTGTTGGTAATTTTTTTTAATTATTTCATAAATAATTTATTTTACATAATTAATAACTAATTTATGTTTTTGTGTATGTTTTAGATGATGAGGATGATGATGGTGATTTGGAAGATGATGTTTTGTCATTGTCCAAGGAAGGATCAAATGCCGAAGATTGAAGAACTTGCAATATTTATATTAAATTTTGAATTAATTGTTAATGTTTGAACTTTATGAACAATGTTTGTTTTTTTTTTTTTTTTTTTGAACAATTATGAACTTTATGAACAATGTTTCAAATTTTCAGTTGAAATGGTAGCGTATTACAATTATAAGTCTATATTTTATATTAAAAATTAATTTTTTTTATTTTTTTCTCGGAGCCCGTTAGTGGCCCGTTTAGCCCACGGACCGCTAGGGTTAGAGTTAGGTTTCGAGTGTTAGTGGACCGATTAAAATGAACCGATAAGGCCCGAAATCGTTTAGGCCCGCAACCCTGTAGGGCTGGCCCTATAGGGTTAGGGCCAGCCCGTTTAACATCCCTAAATGTATGTTACTATTGGAGCGAATGTGTGTTTATGTTAGAGAAAATGTTTGTTGCTATCAAGGGTGCAGAAGTAAAAAAATGCTAGACGGACGTTTCTTTGCCGCCTAGGCCGCCTAGAAATCCACCTACTTTTTTTTTAAAAACGCCTCACATTTTAGTCCTAAAATTAAGTATTACTTACTAAAATAAAGCATCAGTTTCTCTCCCCCTTATCCCCAAATCAAGGAAAATTTAAATCAGTATCAGTTTCTCTCTCCCTTGACCCTTCAATTCCAAAATCAAGCGTACGTTTCTCTCAAATTTCATAGTTAGTTCCAAAAATTCTCGCTCTCTCTATCTCATTTCCCAAATCGCTGCCACCCTTTATCATCCAACGACGACACCGCCTACCGCGTCGCGCCACCGCCCGTTGAATGCATCGCGCCACCATCGGCACAGACGTCGTAAACCTTCCGCCCCTTCCGCCACCGTCAGCACAGGCGTCGCACGATTGTCGTCCCTTCCATCCTCCTCTGTCTTCGCGCCACCACCTTGCCATCAAAACAGATAGCGGCGCCACTCCCATCTCCTTCCGCCGCCTGCTCTCTCTTCCCTTCGCACACAACCGCCGCCTCAAGGTGAGAATTTGAGAGTTAGGGTTTCTTTTCTTCTCTTGGACTCCCATCCGCGTAGCCCGAATTTGGCCACCTAGGCAGAGCTTGGAACACTATACAATTTTTTTGGCCGACTTATGCTAAATCGGGGCGGCCAGCGGCCGCCTAGCCCGATTTTTACATCCCTGGTTGCTATAGGAGCAAAGTGTGTTAATGTTAGAGCAAATCTATGTTAATGTTAGACTAAATGTGTGTTATTGCAAGTTTGTGTTAACTTTTGGGGCAAAAGTGTGTTAATGTCTGAGTAAATGTATGTTATTATTGGAGCAAATGTGTGTTAATGTATTAAACAATAAATCTAGATTTAAAGGGGTGAAGAATAAATTAAAAAGTGCATATTTGTTCTTGTAAAAATACACATTTGTCCTTATTTTTAATTTAAAGTAAAAAAAAATATCTATTTTTTAAGGACTAGTAACACACATTTTTGTCTTACAGTAATACACATTTGCTCATATAGAAACACAAACTGGGAGCGAAAATTCTGAAATAAGCCTTGTGCGATTTTTTTTTTTTTTGAAAATTAGTTTGATCCGCTTGGGATCCGCGAATTTTGACCTAGAGCGACCTGACCCGCTAATTCTTTAAGAGGTGTATTTTACATGTGAAATATTTCACAAGACAGTGCCTCAAATTTTATTATCATAAAATCATAGCAATAATTTACTTGAAATCTTAAAATGAAGAATAAAAATAATTTATCAAAGGATTATCACATAATAACACAATAACAAATCCACTAAATAATATTTTTTATATATATTCAATTATATTCTTATATTATACATATATATTGAATGTGTATTGTCTTATTATGCATTATATATATATATATATATATATATATACACACATTAATATGATTAAATTGACCGGTTTGTTGTACTTAAAAGATTTTTTTAAAAGCTCACGTCTGACCATATGAGTCTAACTCATTTATTAAATTAGTTGATTCGAGCTAGGTTTTAGTAGGTCGAATCGTAGGCCCCTATCGGGTAGTCTAACCTATTCTTATCCCTATAGGGGATTGAAGGAATATTAATTAAACTCAACTTAATTTAGAAGGCCAAACACTAAAGTCACAATTATGTATGGAAAGAAAGGAGTGTGTGTGCGTGTGTGTATTTATATATATATATATATATATATGTGTGTGTATGTATATATATATATTGGCGAACTGAGGAATTACTAATTAAGTGGGCTATGATATAATTAAGGGGCAGACTATATACCCCTCCAAAATTAATAAATACACCTACCTTTTTTTTTAACCAAATTTACCTCTCATTCCTCTCACCAAGATCCACCCACCTCTATAAACTTCACATACATTCTTCTTCTCCATCAAATTCCTCCTTTCAATTTAACAATACTATAGATTTTACCCGTAGCAATAGTTCAATTTTCAACAATAAAAATTAATAAAAAAATCATTTTATATTTTGAATCTATGAAAAATAATGAAGATCGGAGAAAAAAAAAATAGATCTGCGGGGGTTGCGGGGTGTGGCGGTGCCGAGAGTACAAGTGGTGGCAGCAGCACCGACAAGTACAATAAGTGAAATAGCTTTAAAATCGGGAGTTACTTAACTATGAATTTGATTGGGGAGAATCGCAACAACCCACAAAGGTGATCACGACGACGGGCAGCGAAGGGGGCGGCACCGGGTAGCGGAGGGGCGGTACTGATCAGATTAAGTTTAAATTGATAAAGGTATTATAGAATTACTATAGATAAAATACAAGATTGTAGGTGTATCTATTGATATTGGAGGGATATATATCCGGACCCTATAATTAATTTAATTGGGGTGGGCTGGTTCCATTATTGAGGGTGGAATTGTGAACTAATTCATAAAGTATTATACATAATCTGTAGAATTTGGGGGAGACTTGCACTTGGTTTAAGCCTAGTGCAATCAACACATGAATCCTTATATATATATATATATATATATATATATATATATATATATATATATATATATATATATACTAGTAATTGAACTCGTGCGATGCACGACCATAATTGTACAATTAATTTATGGGTCCTCAATTTATATTGTAGTCTATTTGTTTAGATTTAAGAGTGTTTATTACTATTCCTATTAAAGTATTTTTCATTTCAAATAAATAATATTATTATTATTTTATTTGAAGATTTGTTTTTTTAAAGAGAACGTAATGCAGATGTCGAGAAACTTTTGTAAAAATAAACTGTAATAAATATTATATTTTATTTATAAATGACAATCTTAATATTATATGTATTTCACCATATAATTGTTTTATGACTTACACCATAAGAAAATTTTGTAATAGTTATGAATTCATATTAAATAGGATGTAAAAAAAAAAAATTGAAAGGACATAGCTTTCGAAACACCTCTCTAAAGATCACTTTTTTTCATTTCCGATTAACGTTCATCGTCAGTTACCATACATCAAAATCTTTGAATTATTATGATTGGTGACTCTCAAAATATCCACGTCAGACTGGCTGTGACTGAACACTTATTATTAAAAAATATGCCAACTAATGTGAATTGTGTCCTCTGAAACTTGAACGACAGTCTCTGGTCAAATAGAGTCAGTGAAAGTTTAGGGATAAATACCATCTCATCTGAATTGCTTCTGGTTATGTATGTACCTTCCAGAACACTGAACACTTCAAGTTATTCTAAGTAGGTGCAAATATGATTATGTCCGTCAACTAATACCCTTCAGTGAAAACAACTAATACCCTTCAGTGAAAACAACCAGCACCCTTTAGTGAATACAACTAATCCTCCAAAACTAATACTCTTCAATGAAAACAACTAATATCTTCCTGAACTAATACCTTTCAGTGAAAATAATTAATACACTTCAAATGGTTCATGTATGAACCATTTTCACGTACTTTGCAAAATAAATTAATAAGGGTTCTTATTCCTTTTTTTTCAAATTAACAAATATTTACTTTAATATATTATAGAAATATATATCGAATTATTTCTATACATTGATCATTAAAAAAATAATAAAAATATTTAATAACAACTATTTTAAAATAATTGAAATATCTTTATACTACAAAAATTAAATAATATTCTTATTCCTATTTTTCTTTAGATTAATAAATATTTATTTTAATAAATTTTACAAAAAAAACAAACTTCTACAAACTATATATTGAAATATTTCTATATCATTTATAAAAATATTTAATAACTATTATTTTAAAATAATTGAAATATTTTTTATACTACAAAATAGAGGATTTATCATAATATATACTTCAAAGATATATTCAATATATTTTTATATTATTTCTCAATATTTGCCATAAATTATATCTCAAAAATATATTCAATATATTATGTAAATAATTATTTGTCAATATTTATAATAAAATATATTTCAAAGATATATACCAATGTTCTAAATAAATATTACTCGATTTAGCAATAATTTTTGCGGAAAAATTCAATGGTTTCCAAATGTAGGCGGTTAGCGTTATTATATATACAGAGTATTAAATTTTTTACAGAAAAATAAACTTCTACAAACTATAAATCGAAATATTCCCATACATTGATCATTTATAAAAATATTTTATAAGTATTATTTTAAAATAATTGAAATAACTTTTATACTAATAGAGGGATTTATCATAATATATATTTCAAAAATATATTAAACATATTTTTATATTATTTTTTAATATTTATCATAAATTATAGCTCAAAAATATATTCAATATATTATGTAAATAATTATTTGTTAATATTTATAATAAAATATATTTCAAAGATATATATCAAAGATCTAAATAAACATTACTCGATTTAGCAATACTTTTGGCAGGAAATTCAATGGTTTCTAAATGTAGGTCGGTTAGCGTTATTATATATATAATAATAATAATATAGATATATATATATATATAATCGGGAATTTAGGTGAAGGGGCCACCAAGTACAAGTCAATACTAATATATTTTGAAAATTAAATTTAGATAGTTTTTATCTGCACCAAAATATGCAATATTCATTGCTAAATGTTTCAAAATACATAAATATGGGTTATTACCGTTTTCATCGGGTTAGATGAATGGAGATGGCTTTGAGTATTTTTGAAGAACCCATAACCTAGTGTGTAGTATATATGGATGTATAATGGAGTGTATGAGGGAGAAGTCTCTTTACAATGTGGGTGAAGTCCTCTATTTATAGAGAACCAGACTTAGTGATCTGAAAAAACCTGAAACTAATCTCAACCCTTTATTTTAGGATTTCTATTACGATCATTGATCAATATCTATTTTACATTTAATGCATTTGTCTTGTCCCATAAAAATAAAGTATTTTCATATCTTCTTGATGTAGATTCATGATCCTGAGTCAGGCTATGATGAGGTGCAAAGGTATGAGGTCACTTGGCAACGAGGTCGATGTGGCCGTTTACGTGGAGAGGCTAGCGAGGTTGACGTGGAAAGTTCGACAAGGTCGAGGTGGCCAACGAGGTGGAGAGGTCGACGATGTCGATGTGGAGAGGTCAGCGAGATCGAGCTGGCCGACAAGGTCGAGAGGTTGATGAGGTCGACGAGGTTGAGATGGCGCCCTAGACATGATGAGGTCCCTGACTTAGTGACAAGATTTAAGCATATTATGTGTTAATTTGTGCCACAACAATATGTACTTAATATATCAAAATATAGAATGTCCACTCACATGCATCTCACAGAAATTATCTACGATTTAGTTTATACTGATCTATGTTTTAAAAAGCGGATCGGACCGGCCGGTCCGACCGGTCCGACCGCTACTCGGATGCCTCTCCGGGCCGGTTCTATACGTTGGGCCGGTTGTATTCAAACAGCCTGGAAAGTGCTCAAAACCGTCGAAGCCGGGTCGAACCGATCTCTAATCGGACCGGCCGAAACGGCGAGTTGCCCAAAAAAAATAAAAAATTTAAGGAATATTCTGTAAATAATTTCAATTAATGAAGCCCTAGATCAATTAGTTCCAAAATTTCTCTTTCCTTACGGGGCAAAAGCAGCGGCGGGTATTCTTTCTCCCATCTCCTCCTCCCGACATAATTCCGGCGAAGGTGCGAATAAAGGCGGCGCTCACTCGGTCGGGCCTCTGCATCGGCGCCGGCGCACCACCAGTTTCTCGATCGGCCGACCCTCTGCTACTGCACAAAGGTAATTTCTTTTTTTCTCTCCATTAATTCCGCGAAGAGGCGAAGAGGCATATCATGTATTTGTTTTTACTCAGCTTTTATGGGTGTATGAGTGTATCAATAATGGACTAACTTTACTACAGTAGTACAATGGGTTACAATGGTTAGAGTGAAATTAATGATTTTAAGTACTTATGGGCTACGGCCACTTGTTTACAAATAGAGTAAAAAACTAGTTTACATGAATAGAGAAATTGCTAAAATATTAACAACTTGTGTGAAATTGATGAAATATTTTTATGTTGTTATTTATGAGTAATAGTATTTAGTGAACTTGATTTACATTTGATGTTTTTGTATGACAATTGGTGAACTTGGTTTGCATTTGATATTTTTGTATGACATGTGGTGAACTTATTTTACTATTGTTTGTCATTTGATTAGATTATTAAATTGAACTTTCATTGGTAGTATAAGACGTGTTGTTATTTTTAAGTGCAATTTTTCATATGATATGTAATTTCATAAGGGAAAAATATGTATGATGATGGGTAATTATATATTTAATTATATATTAATATATTTATGACATCATACCGGCTCAACCGCTTTAAAAAAAGTTAGACCCGATTGAACCCGGTCCGACCAAAAGCGCTAGGCAGACCGGGTCAATGTCCGCTTCCGGTTTTAAAACACAGATACTGATATTTATTTTTTTACAATCTGCTTCTCAATATTCACTAATGAATCAGTGACAGGTCTATCTAGACTGAGAGCATGCACATGCATACCTTTTTTTTTTTTCAAAAAAAAAATTAGTATATAGTATATTATATATGATATTTATTTTAAAATAATAAATTTTGAATATTTATAAATTGCTAAAATTTTAAATAGCGTAAAATTTTGATTGCAGAATTGGGAATCTCATTCCTAATCGTTCTCAAAATTCACCAATTTTAAACCCTTTCACCGATTCTAAAATTAAAGGAGAAGTAGTTGAACAATTTGTGTGTATTGTACTCCCTCCGTCCCATACTTGTTTGGAGATAAATAGTTTTTTGGTCCCACAACTTGTCTAGTGTCCAATTTTGGTCCCAAAAATATTAACTTTTCAATTTTGGTCCCTTAACTTATTGAATCATCCAAATTTGGTCCCAAATGAGACCAAAATTGGATGATTCAATAAGTTACGGGACCAAAATTGAATAATTAAAATTTTTGGGACCAAAATTGGACACCAAACAAGTTAGGGACAAAAAATTATTTTTTCGTATTCATTAATTTTTTTTCTTTTCTCACCTTTATATATATATATATATATATATATATATATATATATATACACACACATCAATGGATTTATTTTTCATGAATATAAATACAAATATTTGAAAAACATCTATAAAACATGAAAAATAAAAACCAATTATTTTTCAATTCCAATAATTATTATTTAAGATGAATTACAAAGCTCCCATAAAATACTAATAATGAAATTTTAATTACTAACTAAGAATTTAAATTGCGATAGAGTAAATAAAATAATAAATTAATAATTTTCATATAAATTTTTATTCTCCATATCTTCGTAAAATAATTCTAAATTGCTATCGTGATCTCGTCTCCACCAATAATATATACATGATTATTACAAAGATTATTTTAGAGTATAATTAATTAAATAGTGTTTGATATATGTGTATGTGTGCGAATGTGTGTGTATATATATATATATATCAATGGATTTATTTTTCATGAATATAGATACAAATATTTGAAAAACACCTATAAAACATGAAAAATAAAAACCCATTATTTTTCAATTCCAATAATTATTATTTAGGATGAATTACAAAGCTCCCATAAAATACTAATAATGAAATTTTAATTACTAACTAAGAATTTAAATTGCGATAGAGTAAATAAAATAATAAATTAATAATTTTCATATAAATTTTGATTCTCTATATCTTCGTAAAATAATTCCAAATTGCTATCGTGATTTCGTCTCCACCAATAATATATACATGATTATTACAAAGATTATTTTAGAGTATAATTAATTAAATAGTGTTTGATATATGTGTATGTGTATGTATATATATATATGTATATATATATATATACACATATAAGGTGAGAAAATGAAAAAAATTAATGAATACGAAAAAATAATTTTTTGTCCTAACTTGTTTGGTGTCCAATTTTGGTCCCAAAAATTTTAATTATTCAATTTTGGCCCCAAAAATTTTAATTATTCAATTTTGGTCCCGTAACTTATTGAATTGTCCAATTTTGGGACCAAAATTAAAAAGTTAATATTTTTGGGACCAAAATTGGACACTAGACAAGTTGCGGGACCAAAAAATTATTTTTCTCTACTTGTTTGCTACTATATAATTTACACTGGTTTAAAAAAAAAAAATTTATTTATTAGTATTTAAAGTGATAAAATATTTGTTTTTGGTTAGGAGTGTATGGAGAATATAATATTAAATTTTTTTTTTTTTTGCCAAATATAAATGTAGCAAATAAGTTTGAGACATACATTTTTGACTATGTAACAAACAAGTGTGGGACGGAGGGAGTATATGTTAAGGGTGCTATCGTTTTATCTTTTAGTTACTTGAATATGTATTTTAAAAATAAGCAGTGTCGACATTTTTAACTATAGAACTCATCGTGAAAATCTTTAATATTATTTGATTTTTAGATTGCTTATATTTTATTTATGCAATTTTTATTTTAGTAGTATTGTAATTGTGCATACCATGTTTTGATTTTCTAGATACGTCACTGCAAGCAATATCAATTATCTGTGGTTTTTTTATCTACAAAAATTAAAGAACTAGACACACTTTAATACATATAAATATTGCTAAGTTACTAACTAGACTACTACTTTTAATGTACACCAAGTAAAATTTACAAATATCCAGACTATTTATTATTAAATGCTTTTATTTTTGGTGCTACTAAAAGAAAATAATTTGAAATATTAAACTAATCTACTACTCATAATTTCTTATAAATAACTCACAATTAGCTTTATATGACCAAACTAATTAATATATATTGGGGTAAATAATTAACTTGAAACTTGCAAAAGATCAAATAATTTGTATTAGGCAAAAACTTATATGAGATCGTCTCATGGCATGAGATAATACAAATTAACATCTATCTCTACAAAAGTGTTAATGAATCAATGCCCTAGTTATACCAATTACTATTATCTCATATCATGAGACGACCTCATACAAGATCTACTTGTATTATGATTAATTTGCTACATAAAACATCAAATATTTCATGGGCTGCGACGCATTTATTGACATCATCAACATGTGGCGTTAAAAGTAATAGAAACAACTAATACTATCGTAAAAATAATATATATATATATATATATATATATATATTATCAATTAATAATGTTTAATAAAAACAATTAATATTATTTTGTGAAAATAATATTGACCAACTAATATTTTTAACAAGAGCAATTAATATTTTTTAATAAAAACAACTAAAATTACAATTAATATTGAATGGTGAAAATAATTAATACTAATTAAAATTACACATTAATTTATATACAAGAATTTACCAAAAATAATAGAACACTGTTACAGCAGGAAATATCCTCGCCTGACAGGAGGTCAAATTCCCAAAGATACACTGACCCGACAAGATCGAGAGTCTACATCAGAAAAGAGTATTTAATGTATTATAGGTCTACTGTTGATCTTTATATTAATAATTGTAATAAATCCCTAAATAAAGGGTTGAGACGAATTTAGGGCCACTTTGGGGGTGAACCTCTATAAATAGGGGGTCACCCCCTCATTGTAAAGGGGGACACTTTTTCTCTCATTTCTCATATATCCAAGAAACTCTAATATTCGTGGGAAGAACGAAAGTTCTTCCCCAATCGTTCGTGTTCGTTTATATTTATTGTTTGTCGGGCATAACCCAAATAGCCACATAAATCTATCCGTACGAAAATGCCTGTCAACAATTTGGCGCTAGAGAGAAGGGTCGGATTCGTGTTCATCTCGATGGATGAACACGAAGATCTTCCCCCAAAACAAATGAAAAACAAACCAAAAAATCCAAACTTGTTCATCATCGTTTCATCAAACCAGAAGCATTCACAAGAACCTGTTCAACACATATCATCCAAGAAATTCATCTCATTTCCAACCCATTCACAAGAATCTAACACCCCCTAGAATCAAAATCATCAAACGAAATTCCAAAAAACAAAACCCATTTTCAATCCTATTGACAGCAGAAAAATCACGACGGCTAGCCAAGGACAAAAAAAAAAAAAAAGTTTTTCAAGAAATCCATTTCATAAACTACAACAGCAGCTAGCCCAAAAAGAAAAGAAGGAGGAAAAGCAGTTGCGGTCCTTTCCGGCGATTGGTTGCCGTCGTTTTCCGCAACGGAGCTCAGCCGCCGGAGTCGCCAAACTCGCCGCCATTCTCCCCTCGTCCACGAGCTCCACCGGCTACGACCACAACCCTTGCACGAGCCGCTGCGGTACAGTCAACATAGACCACCGCCCTTGCTCCGGAACACCGCGACGCGCCACTTCTGAGCCAGGACCGTGCTACCGCCACCACCAGAGGAAAGACACCGCCCTACCGCCATCGCTCGCCGGAAAACCGCCCATATTGTGGTATATTCCAGCAAGGCCCTACCGCCATCGCTCGCCGGAAAACCGCCCATATTGTGGTATATTCCAGCAAGGCCTCGTGTATTCAAGCAAAAGTTGAGGAGGGGGCAACTTCGTTTGGTTTCGGGTCCCCCACTACTTGCCTCGATCATTGCGCCGCCTTTTCCACACTAGCATCGGTTTTTTCCACCCTAGTGCAGCTTTTTCAATCTGTTTTTTGTGCGTTTCCCAATGTACGTTGAAAAGTCAACGATTCCTGACAATCGCCGCGGGTAGCGGCCTCCGACCCGTCTCAATCACCGACTAAGCAGCCTCGCGCCGTCACCGATCATCAAGTAGCTCCTCACCACTGCGAGGAGAGTTCACGGACAACCATCGCGATGACCGCACGTCGCCACTCGTCACCCCGCAGCCGACGCGGCCACTGTCGCGCTATGCGCGACCCGACCTCCCCGCGCCTCCCCGCGCTGCGACCTCGAAGCATGTCTCCCCGCGCAGCCGTAATCACGGTCTCAGTGCAACAACGACCAACAGCTTCCGGACACCGGGCAGGGCCGCTGCCTCCAGCGACATCCTCGCGCCGTGTCCATCACGGGGCCTCCTCCCCGCGCCGCTGCCCGCATCCATCACAGCCTACCTCCTACCCGAGCCGCCGTCCATCGCGAGCTAGTACCCGCTTCACTGCTCAGCCCGCTGATTAGGCGTGAAATTGTTATGTTTTGGTGCCCAATTTACTCATGTTTTGAGTGTTTTCGATTAGTGCTTGGAGTCAAATGAGTATCATTTTTATAAAATTATTAATTTGTCTCTTTGGTGCTCATAGGTGAATAGAGGACGAAAAGAGGAGTTCGTAGGACTTTGAATCGACTCAAACGGATGCCCGGATGAGAAGATATTGAAGAAATACGATTGGTATTAGTGCGGACGAGGAAAAGTATCATTTGGAAGGATTAGAGATCACTCGAGCGCATTGCTCGAGCGCCACCGCTCGAGCGCCTTACTCGAGCGCGCAAATGAACAGAACAATTCTTGCGCTCGAGCAGCTCGAGCGCCACCGCTCGAGCGAATCACTCGAGCGCCCAAAAACATACAGAGAAGATTCAGCGCTCGAGCAGCTCGAGCGCGACCGCTCGAGCGAATGCATCATTCGAGCTACACAGCTCGAGCGGGACCGCTCGAGCGTTTTGCTCGAGCGCCCATATACTTTTGCCTCCGGATGCGTATTTTCGGCCCATTAACTCCCGTTTCGACCCGGTGCCTATATATACCTCTTCCAAACACGTTTTGAAGGATCCCCGAACTTTAGAAATAATTTTAGACTTAGTTTTTGGAGAGGAAGAAGAGGAGCAAGCTTTATTTACGTTTTGTTGAGGTTTTGCATACGAATTCTTAGTTTCTTTTTATTAGTTCGTTACTTTAAACGCTTTTAATTCCGTTTAATTAATTCAATTTCAGTTCTTCGTATTTATTTTCTTTTTAAAACCCTAGTTCATGTTTCTTACTTTCTTTATTCAATTCATTATGTTTTTGTTCGTTGTTTCTTCTGTTGCTTTTATTTATGTTAAAACCATGTCCGGCTAAAAACCCTTGCATGCTTGGGTTAGGATGAACTCGTAGAAGTAGGATGTGGGTACGTAATTAAGGTAATTGGTGACGTTAGTTTTAATTCTCTTAGTTAATGAATTCTTATAATTAATCTTAACTCTACCTTTAAATTTAGTACGAAAGTGTTAGAGAGAGGATGACCGCATCACTCAATAACAATTAGTAGTCTTAACGAGAGGGTTTAGGAAAGGTTAATTCATCTACCGGTTTAGCGAAGGAGGACGACCGCATCACCTTAGTTAAATTAGGGTCTCATTAATTGAGCACAATTCATTAAATTGTTAGTGGATTAGTGAAGTCGATTGCTAGGATAAAGTATTAGGGTGAGAAATCTTGAGCTTTCATTCTACGATCTTTTACTTAGGTTAATTCTTGTTTGTCACAATTACTTTGATTATGTACCTGCTCCGTTAGTATACGTAGGGATTCCTATCCTAAGCATCACCATCTTTTATTTGAATCCAACCCTTAGTTAATTCGTCTGCTTTATTCTTTAGTTTACTTAGTTTAATTCAGTCTTTTAATTAATCTTTCAAAAACCCAAAAAAAAATATTACACTCATATTAACTACGACGCGTAGATCTTCAGGGATCTATTCGCATACATACCATCCCTTGGGTTCGATAATACTTGGTCCCTATACTTGCCCATACTACAGTGAACCCGTTCTCTTGCGGGGTAGCTACTAGTAGAAGCTAGTGTAGTCGCTTCAAGTCAATGGCGCCGTTGCCGGGGATGGCGTTATATGCTCTTTGAATAGGACTTGTCGATAGCTTAGTAGTTAGTAGTGAGTGCCTATTTTCTGTTTTTATCTCTTTTTGTTATTTTTATTTATTCGGCAGTTGCGTTTTGATCCATCTGCTAGTGTGTCAGGTTTATGAGAACACGCTCACAAGGAAACACGAGCGAAGAGAGAATACCGTTGGACCCTGAGACAATAGCTAGAAGGAACCGAGCTTACTTGAGAAGAATGAACGCAGCCGACTTAGGGAAGGGACCAATGGACCTCAATAATGAGTTGGACGATGCTGCCAACGATTTCAATCAGGCAGTAGACCGGGTTGATGGCTCTGGAGGGAGTGGTGGTCAGAATCAAGACCAGTTCGTAGATAGTAGCAGCCAGAACCCGGGTGCACAAAATGTAAACAATCCAGCTCAGAATCTTGTCCCAAATACTCAGAACAACCCTGCTTACCCACAAAACCCGAATAACCCTTTCCATAACCCAGCATACCAACATTACCCATACCCACCATACCCTTATCCACCATACCTCCTGTCTATAACCAACCACCTGTGTACCAACAACCTCCAGTTCAAAACATACAAGCACCACCTGTCGCTCCTCAGCCTGCGCCCCAGAACGCAGATCAGAATATGGCAATTCGGGGCAGGTTCGCGGCACAACCGCAGAGGTACTACGATGGAGTGGCCTTACCTCCAGTTGAGGCCAATAACTTTTCAATTTCTCTAGGAATTCTCAAGCTGCTGACCGAGAATCAGTTCAAAGGGGTGATCGGGAAGGAGAATCCTCACACACATCTGAGGAGCTTTCTCATGATAGCCTCCACATTTAATTATAATGGCATGTCTGAAGATGCAAAGAGGCTTAGGCTGTTCCCATTCTCATTGACGGGAATAGCCAAGGAGTGGTACGATAATACGCTCCCGCGGGGAGGTATTACCACTTGGGCCGAGCTCGAGCGTCTGTTCCTCGAGCGATTCTACCCTCCATCTAGGACGATCAAGGCTAGAATTGAGATCTCATCCTTTCGCCAGAAGTCTGGAGAGGATCTACGCCAAGCGTGGGAGAGATACTCAAACATGCTTATAGAGTGCCCGCAGCACGGGTACAATGAGGGGGATATTATGGCGTTCTTCTACAGTGGTGCCAACAAGACGGGGCAAGACCATTTAGACGCTTGTGCGGGCGGAGCATTCCTCAACCAAGGCATAGAGAGGTGTATAGAGATCGTTGACAACATTGTCACGAATGCCGGTGCTTGGGGTGTGGATGCAGATTTGCAAAGAGTACATCAGGTTGAGGAGGGAGAAGGAACGAGAAGGCTGCTGATGGCCATGATGGAGAAGATCAACAACCTCGAGTTGGGGAAGAGTATGGTTGGAGAGCATGCAGTAGAGAATGAGAGAGTAGACCAACCAAGTGGACAACAAGAGGTAGCCAATTACATGGGAGGTCCATATTACAATCAGAATGGCTACCAAGGTGGTAATCAGTATGGAAGGCCTTCTTATGGCCAACCATTTGTGCCTCCAGGCCCTCAGCCACTTCAAAATCAATGGAGGAACACACAAGGAGTTCAAGGAGGCCAGCAGCCTCCTCAAAACACATGGAGGAGGAATGATAATTTTTCTTATGCTAACCCAAAAGCTGGTGTTACTGTTCCTGCAGGTGTTGATCCGGGGTCTAAACCTCCTGGTGGAGAAGGCGGTGCATCAACCGAGGAGATGTTGAGAGCTATTCTTCAGAAGGTGGAGGAAGGTAGCAAGCGGTTGTCGTCCTTGGAGTACGATGTGAAGGAGTTGCATAAGAAGGGTGATCATCGTGATCAAGAGCTCCAGAAGATGAACGTTGAGTGGACTAGAACTCAACAAGAGAACAATCGAAGGTTCACTTCGTTAGAGCTCCAGATGAGCCAGATTGCAAAGTCCGTGAATAGAATGCCGGAGGGGAACTCGAAAGAGCAGTGCAAGGCGATCCAGCTGAGAAGTGGAACCAATTATGAAGGTCCTCAGATGCCTGCTGATTCTGAGACGCCCCAGGAAGAGATTGAGCCTAAAGGAGATGAAGTTGAGAAGGGGGTTGAAAGTGAAGGGATTGAGAAGCATAAAGATATGGATGAGTCCCAGAAGGGCAAAGGCATTGAGGAGGTTGAGAGAGTTCCTAAGTGGAAAAAGGCAAAGGAAGCAAGGGAGAAAGTGAAAGAAACAGAAAGAGATGAGTGGGGGGTACCCAAATCTGTGATACCCGTCCCGTATCCACAACACTTCATGAAAAAGAAGCTTGATGAGAAATTCGCTAAGTTCCTTGATGTTTTTAAACAACTGCATATTAATATTCCCTTTTATGATGCTTTGGAACAGATGCCGCACTATGCGAAGTTTTTGAAGGACTTGATCGCGAAAAGACGGCGAGTGGATGAGCCGAAGTTGGTGCAGCTGAACCATGAGGTGAGTGCATTAGTGCACAAGGCGCTTCCACCGAAGCTGAAAGATCCCGGGAGTTTCACGATCTTATGTGACATTGGGAACGGGATCAAGAAAGGAGCGTTGTGCGACCTTGGGGCGAGCATTAATCTCATGCCCTTGTCGTTTTTCAAGAAGTTGGAAGGTGGTGAACTTCAACCCACAATGATGACGCTTCAACTAGCCGACCGGTCTATTACTAGACCTCAAGGTGTTGTTGAAGACGTTCTAGTGAGAGTTGGAGATCACATCTTTCCAGCCGACTTTGTAGTGCTAGAGATGGAGGAAGATGAGCACGTGCCCCTGATTTTGGGAAGACCGTTCTTAGCCACGGCGGGGATGGTGCTAGACGTGGCGAATGGGAAGATCACGTTGAAGGTTGATGATTAAGAAGTGAAGATCTCCCTATATGAAGCCATGAAGCACCCGAAGGAGGATGAGAGCTTGTATTGCATGGATGCAATTGATCCTCGTGTTGAAGACACGCCTTCTATCCCTAATCTCTCTCATATTCATAATTTTGTTAGTCCTTCACTTGATTATTTAACCCATGAGCGTTATGATCTTGATTATTTTGATAGGGATAAAGTGAAGAAGTTGAAGGATGAAGAGGTGAAGAAAGTGGACGTGGTCCAGTTAGAAGGGAAAGGAGGAGTTAAGAAGAAGAAGTCAAAATTCAAGAAATTGTTTAGTAAGACTCCTCCAGATAGAGGCAAGAAGGAGTTGAGACCCATAACACTTGGGGATGAGAAGAGAGCAAAAGGGCTCATGATGGTGGGGCATCAAGGAAAGGAGTTCAAACACCACTCTTATGAGAGTGAGGGAGGTAAATTTGAGTATGATGTCCCATAAGCTCCTTTGAGCGGTCCGGCATGAGGACCTTAAAAATAGCGCTGAATGGGAGGCAACCCATTTTTATTTGCTTTTGAGTGTTTTTAGTTATTCTCTTTTTATACTATTAGGGATTATTTTGAGTCGTATGTTTAACCTCGTACTCGAGAGCTTTATTTTGTAGGCTTGTCTCTAAAGGAGTAAAGGAACCAAAGAAGTGGAGATTGAAGGAACCAACTTGAGACAAGGGAGTGTGCAAAGCTACTGAGAGAAATTGAATTATTTGGTTGAGGTAACCCACAACCCCAAACTTAGACCTCTAGCAAGGTCGAAGTTTGGGGGGGTGGAGTTTCTTTTTATGATTACATTGCACATGCATGCACGCCCTTATCTTTGAGTTGAGTTTGATTGATTATTGGTGCCTTGAGATGCTCCTTGGGGCTATTATTAATTTGTTTTGTTACTCAATATTTTATGCCTATCAATCACCTTATGCTTGTTGATTGCTATCTTTGAGTATGATTTGATGAGTAGGGTGAATTGTGAGGCTGAGTTAGGAGTTTTCTTGTGTGAGTGTTTGAGTTAGAGTTGATTTGAGAAAGAACTTGTATGCTTGTGAATTTTTCTTTTGAGTACTTGTGTGATGAGAGTGAGAATTCACTAGGACTAGCATGGATGTGAAAGCCGTGAGCTTTTGAGCCTTACGAGATTTAAATGCATGAATTAATCTCTTTGTTTGTGAGTGGATCGTCACCGTAGAGGATGCTAGAACTTGTGTGTGCTCTCTCTTCTTGATTGTTTCTGGTTTGATATGCTGAATGTGATCTTAGGCCATCTTTGATTTAATTGAGTCACTTAGCCAAAATTTTCCTTACCAATGACATTGATCCCTTGTTAGCCCCTTTGAGCCTAGAGCCTATTTTATTTGCTAGCACATATGAACACTATTCCAATTCCTAAGCCTTTTTGTCCCAATTTGAGTGGAGAATAGGAAAGTGTGAATATGAAGGGAGTGAATTGAGTTGAAAAAGGAAAAGGTTTTTTGTTGAGTGAATATGAGAAGAAGGAGTGATGAGATTTGAGTTGTGGGAAAGAACAAAAAATTTGAGAATGAGCAAAAGAAAAAATGAGCTCATGTGTTTGTGCGAAGAAAAAAATGAAGTGATTGAAAAAAAAAAAAAGTGAAAAGAGTTAGAAAAAAAATTGAAGTGTTGAGAGAATTGAAAGCGAAAGTGTATTGATTGAATACGTTTGAAGTAGTTCGTTCTTAATATCGAAGTACCGAAGTTTTGAATTTCTATTCTCCATTCACTTGAGTCACTTTACCCCATATTATTATCCCACCTGTCCAAAGAGCCTACATTACAACCTTGAGAAAAGTCCTTTTTGATTCGGCATTGATTTCTAGAGTATGGTCGAAGTTGAGAGCATTTACAAGCCTATGGTTGCCAATATGTGTGATTGATTGATTGAGTGAGTCCCTTAAATACTTTTATACACTTGTGAGGGAGTGAAACACACCGTTGAGTGCACATCCATGCTTGATCTTGGTGTTTCTTGTTATTGTTGCATGAGTACGATAAAAGAAAGTGAGTGAGTATACGGGTGATTGACCTTTGAAGCTCGAGTTCAATTACTTGCATGATTTGATTCTTGATTCATTCCTAACAATTTCACTTGACTTATTATTTCGTTGCTTGAGGACAAGCAACATGGTAAGTTTGGGGGGGTTGATTAGGCGTGAAATTGTTATGTTTTGGTGCCCAATTTACTCATGTTTTGAGTGTTTTCGATTAGTGCTTGGAGTCAAATGAGTATCATTTTTATAAAATTATTAATTTGTCTCTTTGGTGCTCATAGGTGAATAGAGGACGAAAAGAGGAGTTCGTAGGACTTTGAATCGACTCAAACGGATGCCCGGATGAGAAGATATTGAAGAAATACGATTGGTATTAGTGCGGACGAGGAAAAGTATCATTTGGAAGGATTAGAGATCACTCGAGCGCATTGCTCGAGCGCCACCGCTCGAGCGCCTTACTCGAGCGCGCAAATGAACAGAACAATTCTTGCGCTCGAGCAGCTCGAGCGCCACCGCTCGAGCGAATCACTCGAGCGCCCAAAAACATACAGAGAAGATTCAGCGCTCGAGCAGCTCGAGCGCGACCGCTCGAGCGAATGCATCATTCGAGCTACACAGCTCGAGCGGGACCGCTCGAGCGTTTTGCTCGAGCGCCCATATACTTTTGCCTCCGGATGCGTATTTTCGGCCCATTAACTCCCGTTTCGACCCGGTGCCTATATATACCTCTTCCAAACACGTTTTGAAGGATCCCCGAACTTTAGAAATAATTTTAGACTTAGTTTTTGGAGAGGAAGAAGAGGAGCAAGCTTTATTTACGTTTTGTTGAGGTTTTGCATACGAATTCTTAGTTTCTTTTTATTAGTTCGTTACTTTAAACGCTTTTAATTCCGTTTAATTAATTCAATTTCAGTTCTTCGTATTTATTTTCTTTTTAAAACCCTAGTTCATGTTTCTTACTTTCTTTATTCAATTCATTATGTTTTTGTTCGTTGTTTCTTCTGTTGCTTTTATTTATGTTAAAACCATGTCCGGCTAAAAACCCTTGCATGCTTGGGTTAGGATGAACTCGTAGAAGTAGGATGTGGGTACGTAATTAAGGTAATTGGTGACGTTAGTTTTAATTCTCTTAGTTAATGAATTCTTATAATTAATCTTAACTCTACCTTTAAATTTAGTACGAAAGTGTTAGAGAGAGGACGACCGCATCACTCAATAACAATTAGTAGTCTTAACGAGAGGGTTTAGGAAAGGTTAATTCATCTACCGGTTTAGCGAAGGAGGACGACCGCATCACCTTAGTTAAATTAGGGTCTCATTAATTGAGCACAATTCATTAAATTGTTAGTGGATTAGTGAAGTCGATTGCTAGGATAAAGTATTAGGGTGAGAAATCTTGAGCTTTCATTCTACGATCTTTTACTTAGGTTAATTCTTGTTTGTCACAATTACTTTGATTATGTACCTGCTCCGTTAGTATACGTAGGGATTCCTATCCTAAGCATCACCATCTTTTATTTGAATCCAACCCTTAGTTAATTCGTCTGCTTTATTCTTTAGTTTACTTAGTTTAATTCAGTCTTTTAATTAATCTTTCAAAAACCCAAAAAAAACATTACACTCATATTAACTACGACGCGTAGATCTTCAGGGATCTATTCGCATACATACCATCCCTTGGGTTCGATAATACTTGGTCCCTATACTTGCCCATACTACAGTGAACCCGTTCTCTTGCGGGGTAGCTACTAGTAGAAGCTAGTGTAGTCGCTTCAAGTCACCCGCGCCCCCGCTCCGCCGCCTGTTGGATCCGCCTGCCCGCTGCCCGAGACGCCACCCGCCGCCTCTCTCGGGGCCTCCTCTCGTCGCCGTCGAGAGGCTTCCACCCCGCGCCGCCTTTTAAGGAGCGGCCTCCGACCACGCCGCCAGCATACCTCCCCGCCGTCCAACGGCCTCCGCTCACTGCCGGGTCTTCGACCAACCGGCGCCCGCATCTGTGGATCGCTCCCCGCCGCCCGCACGGCCTATGCACGCTCTCCCACCGCCGTCGCCTCTCCGACCGCCGTCGCCGCCCGTCAGCCTCCGCCACTCCGCCACCACCAATCGCCGAGTGGCGGCCTCGATCGTTGAGTAGCCGCCTCGCCAGGTTCATCCCGCAAGGCCGCCTTTCTGTGAGGATTGAGGAATCCAGATTTTTGGGCCAAGGTTAATAGCATTTGGGCCAGGCTATATTTTAATTTATTGGGCCAGGTTTATACTAGATTTATAATTAGTCTTGGCCCGAGCCCAGTCTGATATTTATTCTTTTGGGCCATTTCTCAAGTTATTTTTGTAGGGCCAAATTTATTTAACTGATGGGCCTTTTTTATTTTATTTGTAGGGCCAATTCGTATAACTGTTGGCCCTAATCTAATTTGTACAAAAAAAAAAAAAGGGTGGCAGGAGTTTTCGAGACGAGCATCCGAGGCCTCTTCATCAACGGAAAATCTACGGGCAGTCCTTTGCCCATTCGAATCAGGTTTATTCCAATAATTTGCTTTTAATACATACTACAACTCGCAAATTTCATATAAATTAAAAGCGGGGGCATATACTCGTATTTCGAAAAATCAAAGCGGGGGCAATTTTTTAAATACAATTTTCATTTGATACTTCCTTTTAATACATATCCTAACTCGTAAGTTTTCATATATATTAAAAGCGGGGCACGGATATACACATCCTATGCTCATTTTGTGATATCAAAAACTAATTACTTGACATTGAATTTAATTAAATACAGTCAGTTATTCTAAAACTTCGAATATAATTTCGAAAAAATCATTGAGGTTGCTCATCGAGTAATCAACTCAGTTTTTAAAACATGGTCACACCTTTCGACTACAAACATTTATCCGCCTTTTAGGCGTCGACATTCCGCCTAGATTGGCGAAGTAATCCGTCTTCTCGACGTCGATTAGTCCGCCTCTCAGGCGTTGACGTATTGATTAGTTCGCCTTCACCGGCGTCAACTAATCTACTCGAGCTAATCCGCCTTTTAGGCATCGACATTCCGCCTAGATTGGCGAAGTAATCCGTCTTCTCGACATCGATTAGTCCGCCCTTTCTGGCGTTGACGTATCGATTAGTTCGCCTTCACCGGCGTCAACTAATCTACTTCTCGAGTTAATCCGCCTTCTCGGCATCGACATTCCGCCTAGATTGGCGAAGTAATCCGCCCGATCGGCGTTGATTAATCCGCCTTTTAGGCGTCGACATTCCGCCTAGATTGGCGAAGTAATCCGTCTTCTCGACGTCGATTAGTCCGCCTCTCAGGCGTTGACGTACTGATTAGTTCGCCTTCACCGGCGTCAACTAATCTACTCGAGCTAATCTGCCTTTTAGGCATCGACATTCCGCCTAGATTGGCGAAGTAATCAGTCTTCTCGACGTCGATTAGTCCGCCCTTTCAGGCGTTGACGCGTCGATTAGTTCGCCTTCACCGGCGTCAACTAATCCACTTCTCGAGTTAATCCGCCTTTTAGGCGTCGACATTCCACCTAGATTGGCGAAGTAATCCGCCCGATCGGCGTTGATTAATCCGCCTTCTCGGCGTCGACATTCCGCCTAGATTGGCGAAGCAATCCGCCCGATCGGCGTTGATTAATCCGCCTTTTAGGCGTCGACATTCCGCCTAGATTGGCGAAGTAATCCGCCCGATCGGCGTTGATTAATCCGCCTTCTCGGCGTCGACATTCCGCCTAGATTGGCGAAGTAATCCGTCTTCTCGACGTCGATTAGTCCGCCTCTCAGGCGTTGACGTATTGATTAGTTCGCCTTCACCGGCGTCAACTAATCTACTCGGCTAATCCGCCTTTTAGGCGTCGACATTCCGCCTAGATTGGCGAAGTAATCCGTCTTCTCGACGTCGATTAGTCCGCCCTTTCTGGCGTTGACGTATCGATTAGTTCGCCTTCACCGGCGTCAACTAATCTACTTCTCGAGTTAATCCGCCTTTTAGGCGTCGACATTCCGCCTAGATTGGCGAAGTAATCCGCCCGATCGGCGTTGATTAATCCGCCTTTTAGGCGTCGACATTCCGCCTAGATTGGCGAAGTAATCCGCCCGATCGGCGTTGATTAATCCGCCTTCTCGGTGTCGACATCCCGCCTAGAGTGGCGAAGTAATCCGTCTTCTCGACGTCGATTAGTCCGCCCTCTCAGGCATTGACGTACTGATTAGTTCGCCTTCACCGGCGTCAACTAATCTACTCGAGCTAATCCGCCTTTTGGGCGTCGACATTCCGTCTAGATTGGCGAAGTAATCCGCCTTCTCGACGTCGATTAGCCCGCCCTTTCAGGCGTTGACGTATCGATTAGTTCGCCTTCACCGGCGTCAACTAACCTCTTTCTCGAGTTAATCCGCCTTCTCGGCGTTGATTAGTCCGCCTTTTATGCGTTGATATATTGATTGGTTCGCCTTCACCGGCGTCAACTAATCTGCCTCTCAGGCCGATCCGTCACTCGGCCTTGATTAGTTCGCCTTCACCGGCGTCAACTAATCCGCCTCTCGGCGTGGATCCAGTCCGCATGTTAAGCGTTGACTTTCCGCCTTAATGGGCGAGGTATTGTTTAGTTCGTCCTCACCGGCGTTAACTAATCTATTCTCTGCTTTGGTTTATCCATGTTAACGGCATCGACCAGTCCGCCTTCACCGGCATCGACTGACCCGCATCGTTTTTGCCCACTTGCGGCCGTAATATATCGTGTCTCGGACGCTTTGTTCAAACAACAAATCGATTGTTAATTCAATCATGTATTCGTGAAGTCGTTGCCCGTCAATCGGCTAAAAACACTTCACTCGTTAACCTGTTGGTTAATCTTTTAAGCGGTTGTTAACTCAATCCCATCTTCGTGAAGTCGCTGCCCGTCTATCGGCTAAAGCACTTCACTCATTAACCTGTTGGTTAATCTTTTAAGCGATTGTTAAATCAATCCCATCTTCGTGAAGTCGCTGCCCGATCATCGGCTAAAGCACTTCACTCATTAACCTGTTGGTTAATCTTTTAAGCGGTTGTTAAATCAATCACATCTTCGTGAAGTCGCTGCCCGATCATCGGCTAAAGCACTTCACTCATTAACCTGTTGGTTAATCTTTTAAGCGGTTGTTAAATCAATCCCATCTTCGTGAAGTCGCTGTCCGATCATCGGCTAAAGCACTTCACTCATTAACCTGTTGGTTAATCTTTTAAGCGGTTGTTAAATCAATCCCATCTTCGTGAAGTCGCTGCCCGTCAGTCGGCTAAAGCACTTCACTCATTAACCTGTTGGTTAATCTTTTAAGCGGTTGTTAATTCAATCTCATCATCGTGAAGTTGCTGCCCGTCTATCGGCTAAGGCACTCCACTCATTAATCTGTTGATTTACCTTTTAATTGATTATTAAGTCAATCTGTTGTCCATGAAGTCGCTACCCGCAAGAGGCCTAAGCACTTCATTAATTTATCATCGCGGTCCTTACCGCCCTATTACTAAAATCAATGTCGGTCAGCGGCAAGAACTCTTTATTAATTGAACGTCACGGTTCTCGACTCGGGGGCACGACTGAAGATCGTACCCCACCTAACCTATCCAGTTTCAAAAGTTTGACAATACGAAGATGACTTGAAAGATTCGCCCATCAAGGACCCTGTCGTCGAAGATGCCTCCGGGGCATCCGAGCTATCCTGTTTTCAGGCTCGGGGACAAAACCTATTTGAAGCACAAATCAAGATCGAACTCTGGTCGCAATCAGAGCCCAATCTTGGGGGCAATTGTTACAGCAGGAAATATCCTCGCCTGACAGGAGGTCAAATTCCCAAAGATACACTGACCCGACAAGATCGAGAGTCTACATCAGAAAAGAGTATTTAATGTATTATAGGTCTACTGTTGATCTTTATATTAATAATTGTAATAAATCCCTAAATAAAGGGTTGAGACGAATTTAGGGCCACTTTGGGGCCTTTGGGGGTGAACCTCTATAAATAGGGGGTCACCCCCTCATTGTAAAGGGGGACACTTTTTCTCTCATTTCTCATATATCTAAAAAACTCTAATATTCGTGGGAAGAACGAAAGTTCTTCCCCAACCGTTCGTGTTCGTTTATATTTATTGTTTGTCGGGCATAACCCAAATAGCCACATAAATCTATCCGTACGAAAATGCCTGTCAACAAACACAATATATAATTGGTGGTATTTCATGATACTACGTAGGTCGGCAAGACAATTACGTTCTTTTCACTACGAAGTCTTGTGGTCTCAGGCCAGCCATGCATTTCGAAGAATTAATAGAAATTGAAAACAAGTCCTCTCTTTACACAATTGAACTTTTTTTTAAGTAATATCTTATCTTCCAATGCTTAGTTCAAAAGCCAATAATATCACGTTGACCAGTTTAACTAAGCTTATTTAATACATTTTATAAACTCTAACATTTTATAAATTGTTTTAAAAGCTTATAAAATATAATTTTAAATAGCTTATAAATTGACAGTTAAAGTGTTTGACTAACACAACTTATAAAATCTTTGAAAATTTATAATAAATATTTTTTAAATTTTTATATGATTTTTTTTTTCTTTTTATGTTGAGGTAGAAGTGGGTGGAAATAGTTAGGAAATAAGTTGAAAAATCTCAACTTATTTTTTTACAGTTAAAAACTTAATTTATGATCTTATTAGTTCGAACATCTTATTTTATCAAATATATTAATAGTACTTATAAATTTTTAAACAATTTATAATCTGCTTTAAAATCTTATAAGCTCAACTAAACACCCCCAAGTCCTCTCTTTCCTGCAACTGAATTTCTTTTAATAATACTTGTACGTACCATCGATGTGTAGCGTACTCGATCTATAACCTTTATTTTGACTTTGTGTTCGTCCGTCCTAATTAGTAATAGACATGTTTACTAAAGCATTATGTTTTCTTCAATTAATCAAAGTTTCACTATTCAACACACTTAGAAACATTAAAGCATTACATTTTCTTCAATTAATCAAAGTTTTAACTTTTTACTATTCAACACACTTATATTTAAGCAAATTCATTTCAATGATCATTTAATTTTATGTCATCTTAGGCAAGGGTAAAATAGGAGAAACGACGTTCAGAACATTTAAAATTTCAATAACATTTAATAAATAAATAAAATGTACTAGCTGGTCTCATGAACGAGACGGACCTCATTGCTTATATTACATAAGTCATGGGTTTATTATCTTTTAAAGCAAAATATAACTCAAATACAATGATGAAGGCTGTCTAATATATACAACCGTCACATGCAAGACTCCCTTATATATAATATCTACTATGTGGGGATTTAAACCAAATTCGTCCTCTATCTTTTCACCTTTATCGAAATGGTCCTCTATTTATTTGATTTATCAATTTAGTCCCCTATCTATTCAAGTTTCGCTAAAATGATCCTAATTGGCCTTAAAATGTACAAACCTCACCGTTTTGGTCCTATATTTATTTTCTTTGTCAATTTAGTCCTGTATCAATTCACATTTTTCCAATTAGGTCCTAATTGAACGCATAAAGCATAAAATATCACCTTTTTAGTCATGCGCACTAGTGTCTTCGGTGGAAGCCTATGATTTGTTTTTTTTTTTTTTTTTTCATTTTGGCACGCTAAGTGGCCATCTTTGCCAAATAAAAAAAACTTGAAATAAAATACAAAAAATCAATTAGGACCATTTTTCACCAAATTAGGACCATTTTGGTGAAACTTGAAAAAATACGGGACTAAATTGATAAAGCAAATAAATAGAGGACCATTTAGATAAAGATGAAAAGATAGAGGACGGATTTGGTTTAAATCCCCTACTATGTGTACTAAAAAGTAATTACCCTAATGTCTACTTAATTACAAAGTATAGAGTGAAAATGGTTCATACATGAATTATTGAAGGGTATTTTTATTTTTATTAAAGAGTATTAGTTTTTTCCATCGAAGAGTATTAATTGTTTTCACTGAAGAGTATTAATTGTTTACTGAAAACAAACTAAGACTCTTCAGTGAAAACAACTAATACTCTTTAATGTAAACAACTAATATTCTTTAATGATTTATGTATGAACCAATTCAGTACTCTATACATATTTGTACTTTTGGCAGGGAGAAAAAATTAATATGAAAAAATACAAATTAATTTATTTTAAGAACCAAGTGGCATGTTGCTATCTATAGCAGCTCTGCCAATCCTTGAATTATCCAACCATATGACTTTTATCTCTATCATGCCTCTTAAAAACTTGTCTTAATTAGCTTTTGCAGAAAATAACGCAAATATCTTGTCTACCAGCTCCATTTAAAAAAGTGTATCGATGGCATTACTCCAATTTGCATCAATCCCCTTCATATCTAATTTCCTTGTTGCCCTTGGAATCATCTTCTTGATCATATTCAAGCAATATCGTGGGAACACAGTGGGGGTCCGGAGATTGCCTCCGGGCCCACCCAAGGTGCCCGTGATAGGGCACCTGCACCACATCATAGGTGCACTGCCCTATCACTATCCCCTTCGACATCTGGCCAACGTATACGGGCCTTTGATGTACCTTAAGTTGGGAGAAATTCCTACGATCGTCGTATCTTCACCCGATAAAGCAAGAAAGGTGCTTAAAGCTCACGACGGCCTCGCATGTGCTGATAGGCCCACAAGTATGGCTACAAGTATAATAATGTATAATCGTACGGACATCGTATTTAGTCCGTACGGCAAATACTTGAGCCAGATGCGCAAAATATGTAGTTTGGAGCTGCTTGGCACCAAAAGTGTCCGATCATTCGAGCACATTCGCGAGGACGAGGCGTCCGATCTGCTCGAATGTATCCGGGCAACTTGTGGGGCACCTTTTAACCTAACCGAGAAAATTGTGTTGTGCATGAATTCCATGACGTGTAAGGCCGCGTTTGGAAACGTGTCCACGGATAGAGGAGTTGCAATTAAGTTGATAAAGGTAGTGAAAGAATTTCATGGAACTTATATGAAATTAATTAATTAATTTAATTCTCTTGTAAATGCAGGAAGCAATAAGGCTAGCAGCACATTTTGATTTGTGTGACTTATTTCCATCGATGAAAATATTTAAATTCATTAGTTGGTACAAATTGAAGCTGCTAAAGCTGCGAAGGGAACTTGATATGATTCTTGATAACATAATTGATGAGCACAAACGCAATCTACGCCAAAATTTTGGTACCCAAGATTTGGTTGATGTTTTAGTGCGACTCATGCAAAGTGGGGAACCCGACTCTTTAATTATAACCAACGACAATATTAAAGCGGTAATTTTTGTAAGTACTTCGGGCCGATTTTAATAATAGAAGTTTTTCATGAAATAATTAATCTATATCATTTATAAATGTACATAGAAGTATTTGTGATTTTTCTAATATTTTAGCAACTTTTTGGGACATTGTTTTTAGAGATCTTACAAATATAAATGGATAATTTACGCACTCTTCAATAGAAATGTAATCAAACCAAAATTCATTAGGGTCGATTTCCAAGCTCGACTTAACTGTAAAATATTGAGTTCATAAATATTTCGAATTTGAATTCAGCTCGCAAAAAGCTTGTCAACAAGATAAATGCATTATATTTTTTCATTTGTAGAATTTTTTTTTTATCAGAAAAATAAATTTTATTAACAAAGACTAAGAGCATGCATAAGAAATGCCTACATCATAAGGAGATTACAACCCAGAAGCCTAGGAATCTAGCACAATCCTTGGAGAATCAAACCATAAATTTAAAGAAGAGTTATAATGACATTTTTCACCAATAACCAATTTCATACTCTCCCTTTAATCTCTTCTAACAATTTATTTTCATCGAACAAAAGGCCTTCAAAAATACATTTATTCCTTGCTTTTCATAGGACCCACACCGTACATTCCCAAATCGCAATTGCAATGTCCATAGCTTTATTCTTATGTAGAAGCCCCAAGAACTGAAGAAAGTGGTCAATAATACAACCTTGTGATGCCGTTAGAATATGTAGCCACTCCAAGCATTTACTCCATATTTTTTATGCCACCAAAAAATTAATGAATAAATGATCAGTTGTTTGCTCCACCAGCCCACACGCAGGACAACTCATATCGGACCCTGGAGGAAGGGCATTTTGCCTTACAAGATTTGATTTTGTAGGTAGTCGGTCTTGTAGTAATCTCCAAGGCATAGCAACTACCTTTAAAGGCACAATCTTGCTCCACGCTAGGTGTAATCCTTCGGGATGCAGTTAGCTCTCGAGTCCTCCACACGCTTTTTGCTCAGATACTCATAAGCCGATCTCGTTGTATATTGTCCTCCCGGGCACATCTTACAAGACCAACAATCTTCTTCATTCTCTTTCAACCTGCACCTGCTCACAATATTAAGAAAATCATTGAAAGTGTTATGTTTACGATCAAAGATCCCCCTTCTCCACTTCCAATTCCACCTTCATTCCCCTCCCTCCCACTCCCCCATGGGAACTAATAGACCCTTCCCTATTTTGATATAATAGGAAAAATCTCGAAAACCTACTTTTAAGGGTACTACTTCCCGCCCAAATATCATGCCAAAAACTAGTGTTTCCCTCATTCCCTATTTAACTAACCATATTTCTAAACACCCCATCTTCTCCTTCCCCCGCCCCAATTTCCACCACATCCTTCCACCACTTTGATCTAGCTACCCTCCTTCCTTCTGCGACAAGTTTACCCTCACCCAACCTCCATTTTCCATGAATAGACGAGATGATCCTTGCCCATAAATTATTTCCCTCTACTATATATCTCCATACCCACTTTTTCATAAGAGCTTCATTAAAGCATCCCAAATTCCACACCTCCCAAGCCCCTCGAAGATTTTGGAAGACAAATATTTTTTCAAACAGTTCAACTGATGTATATTATTAAAATTATATTGGTTGTTAATTATTATTAATTGTTTCACTGAACAATATTAGTTATTTTCATTGAACAATATTAATTTTTTTTATTGAAAAATAGTATTAGTTGTTTTTACTGTACGATATTCGTTGTTTCTATTGAACAATATTATACGTGCACAAGTTGCACAACAAGAAAATGAAAAATTATCTGGGAAAATTTTCAATATGGTTACTTAATTTTTCACAAAATATTCCGTAGTAGAAATTGCCTACAAATTGCCTACAAAATTTTCTAATTATATAGACACTACTTACTACTTCCATAGGCAAATTGTTTGCTGGTAATTTTTTATAGACAAATTACTTGTAGGCAATATATTATCTATGAATTTTATCCTAAACAAATTGTTTGTAGGTTGAGAAATGGAGATGCTTATATGATTAGAATATTTTGTAGGCAACTTATAAACAATCGCTACTACAAAAAAAATCCTAGACAATTCTTTATTTCTTAGTAATTTTACATGGTGCAAATAGTGCACAAAAGTGCTAATTTGTTATAAAAATGTTGAGGTGTTTCTTGATATTCAGGACATGTTTGTCGCGGGAACTGAAACTTCATCTACTACTGTAGACTGGGCAATGGCAGAACTTATAAGAAATCCACGAGTAATGGCAAAAGTACAGGAAGAAATAAGACGAACCTTTAATGGAAGAGAAACAATCAAAGAGTGTTGTGATCATACAAAGTACCTTAAATTGGTAATAAAGGAAACTTTAAGGCTTCACCCTCCAATTTCTATAATCCCTAGAGCATGTAAGGAGGGATGTGATATTGATGGATATGACATACCTCCTAATTCCAACGTTATTGTTAATATTTGGGCAATCGGGAGAGATCCGAAGTACTGGGAAAATGCAGAGAGATTTGAACCCGAGAGATTTGAGGAAAACCCGATTGATTTCTTGGGAAATCACTTCGAGTATATTCCATTCGGGTCGGGGAGAAGAATGTGTCCTGGCATGACATTTGGTGTAGCAAATGTTGAATTCATATTGGCACAACTCCTTTATTTCTTCGATTGGAAACTTCCACCGGGAGTAGGTACTGATGATGTAGATATGATCGAGGTTGATGGATTAGTTGTTTCAAGAAAGAATGGCCTTTCTTTGATTGCCACACCATTCAATCCTGCCTAGGGCATTTGAAATTTCCATGAAATAGGTTGTTGCAAGAATGCAATAAATAAGTGTTATATAATATCATTGGAGTCGTAAGCTATGTAGCTATGTTTCAAGATAATATATATTTGAGTGTTTGTATACCATATATAGCATATGGCTACATGTCAATGTCAATGTCATGCTTAATTAATTTAGATAAATTTATTCAAACATATGTTTGAAGTATATACGAATCAAATACTCCCTCCTCCCTTTATTATCTATTTCACTTTATCAATTCACACCAACCAATTTTTTCATTTATTAGGTTATCAAAAGACACTTACACCCTTAATTATTACTCAAGTTTTATTACAAGATGTTGATTAGTTTTACTATTTATTAGAGACATTGTTGAATAAAATTGGTAAAAAGTGTACTGATATTTGTAATAAACAATTGAAAAAAGACATCGTTTTACATAAAATGGAAGAGTTGAAAGGGAACGGAGGGAATAGGCTAATTCTTCCCCTTACGTGTTCGTCTAATACATTTCAATAGATTCCTTATGGAGCCACATTAATGATTTATGTTTATGTGCAATCTCTTCACAATATCACTATTTAGCATTCGAATATGAGAAAAACAACACATAGAATCAAAATATTCTAAACAGTGACACTTTATATACTAAGAATGATACTTGGAAAAAAAAAAAACCGAATTCACAAGAGACCTACTCTATTTAAGCGACATGTGACACCACCTGTCTTATTTGTGCTTGAGTGTTACCACCCATCACTAAAACTAAGCATCTTATCATAATTCTAGTAATTCTACTTAAATTATCAGAACCTGGTGTTGCATTTTCAGAGCTAACTGAACTAATTTGATTCTAGTAATTCTCAGAATCGCAATCATTGTCAACTAATAAAAATTCAGAGCTAACTGAACTAATTTGATCTCAGACGCCCCATGAACACCACCTTAAATTTATCAGAAACATTGGGCAAGCAACATTGCAAAACTGAATCCAAGGCATCACATTCACATAGCACCGCTATACTCAGTAATCAGTCGAGCAAACAGAGTTCATAAATCTTTCATGCCTATGGGATTGTATAGTCTGCCAGCTAAGCAGTAAACTGTACACAAAAGAAGGGCCTTATTGTTTTAAAATGAACCAGTACATCTACCTATATTCCTAGCCTTCACTTATGTTCTTACACGCTCTTCCAATGCCGGTCTTTCTATGCAACAATCCTATATTGTAATATCTCAGAGCCAAAATCTTCATCTCTTTATATATCAAGCACAGTTAAGGTCACAACTAAAACAGTTGTTTAGAGAAAGATCAGATCAGTTCAGTCAACTAAGCCCAATGCAGCATATAAACTGTGAACCGTTACTTTTTTTTCACATGTGAAAGAGGTAAAAACTAGCTATAACCAAGTCTCAAACTACAAAAGCAACAAGTCAAGGGATAAAATAACTGTAGCATAGCCCCACAATTATGAATGTCAAGAAATAGCTAAGCCTGAATCCATAATGCTAAAAAATAAGAATGGTAACCAGCCCATTCATTAGGGTTACAGCATGTGTAGAAAAAAGTGACATTAATGTCGTACATGATGAGTGGAGGGGACATTAACTAGACATGGCGTACAATACAAGTGACTAAACCAAGATTCAAGTAATCTGGCGAATAATAGCGTTTGAAACTTTAATGGAGGAACCCTCACTTTCTCCTATAGATACCTTTTTTTTTTGCTAACGTTAGATTACAAGCATTTCATTTTATGCAAAAAGGCTTGCAGCTTAATCTCTGTCTATCATCCTATGCTTAAATAGAAGATACCTTACTCCTTGATTCTGAGCGTTAAACTATAGGCTAATCTAAGTTTGCAGTAGGCTTTTGCGAATTTTATTTGTTCAGTTTGTATAAAAGTAGCTTCAATTTTACTATTGGTTCAGAGTCAATCTTGTAATTAGGTGTTACAAAATCTCAAAAAAGAGTCCATGTATTAGAACAGTTTAGATGCTTTAATGCTGGCCCTGCATTCATAATCTAACTACTTGAAACTGGAAACCACCAACAGACACCATACTCGAGATTCTTCCCACTGAGATTATGAAAATCAACTTAATTCCCTTGAAAAACATCAACTGACCCATAAACATAACATCGTCATGTACTAAAGTCCACAATACAAGTTCCTATGATGTGAGACCTTTCTTTCTACGTGAACTAGACAACATCAACTTTAATCATCCATTAAAATTATTATTCACACTCTGCGCTATTTCTCTTGTGCATTTTGTTATTTAGGTATAGGAAATACAACTCAGAATTGCCATCCACATCTAGGTTGGGTGGTAAATCTAATTTGGTAAATAAATCAACTGTCAAACAGAAAAGATAGAAGGAATATTTAACTTGCAATTCTTTCTGGACAAAAACTCCCAGAGTTTTCATCATCAAATACGGAACAACTCTCCTTGGAAAAATTTCACTGTTAACCATCAATTCAGTAGAATGGTCAAGAAAATTAGGCAAATCATTGCAATATTGTGCCAGATTATGCAGAAAGCATAGGAAATACAAGCAAACAACCATTCCTGAAAACGAGAAATAAAAGATAACACCACAAAATATCAGTAGATGCATAACAATGACAGAACATTGAGTATGTAATCAATTACTAAATTACATTCCGGATCTTGAATCCAAAATTAGACACGGGACCTAAACTAAATCACAGCAACTAACGTATTTCTGTCACGAAAGAATATTACAATTAAATCGATTAAAAGCAAAGCAAATTCAAACCCTCGATTACTACTATCATACCTTTTGCGCAGATTTCCACAAGAAACTCTCAGATCACATCAGATCCTAATCAAACGCGCGTGGAAACAGCAGGGGCAGCCGCGGCCGCCGCGGATGAGGCGGCGCCGCCTAGGAAAGATAGGAAACCAGAATTCGCCGGCTCCTGATCATCCAAAAACAAATCCTCGGGCATTCTGAAGGCTCCGTGGGCGCAAACCAAAGCAAGGCCAACCAGCACGGCAGAGATGAGCAGCGATCCAACGCTGGTGAGGAACACAACAACAATCGTGGACACCACCAAAATCCCTAAAATCTCCCTATCCGAAAACGTGCGACCCCCAATCACAAGCGGTTGATCCGAAGGACGGAACAGGTAGAGAAACAACCACGCGGCGAGGAGGGAGAGCAACACGAAGAGAGAGAAGGGGTGGGAGAGGAGAGAGATGGCGAGAGATAGGGCTAGGAGGGAGATGTAGTTGACGCGGAAGTAGTTGAAGTTTTTGCGGACGCGGGAGGCGGCGTCGGAAATGGAATCGGGGCGGGAGAAAGAGGAGCGGTCAACGAGCTCCAACCAGGGGCGGCGCTGGGCGAGACCTTGACGGACGGTGGAGTTCAGGCGGGATATGAAGGAGCGGAAGGCAGGGGTGGCGATCGGCGGCTGGGATTCGGATTGAGGATTGGAGATCGGGAGAATCGCCGGAGAGGCCATTGATGATTTGGAGAGAGAAAACGCGGAACGTTTTGGCCTCTCTGGGGTTCGATTCTCTTACGCCGTCGGTGAGATTTGTGTTACTAATGGGCTCAGGTTTAAAAAAACTAACAAATCTACAATAAATTCATGGGTCGTACTGATAGCCGGCAATTTGGGTCCGGGTCGACGGGTCGGTCCGACTCACCCGATATATGGACCGGACTGGGTTTGAAAAAATTGGGCTGTTTTTGGCCTGACGGGCCACGGGCCGGACCGGTTGGCCCGGTTAATTTTATTTTTATTTTTTTATCAACTTTATTTTTAAAAGATTATAATTAGTGTTGTTTTTTTAAATGATATTTAGTGTTGTAATTAAAAATATATGGACATATTTGACTTGATACTTCCATAATAAGGAATTTAGTGTTATATATTTAGTTTTTAAATGATATATAATGATATTTAAATGATATTTTAGTGTTGTGTATTTTTTTTTTTTAAATATGCTTGACTTGATAGTTGATGTCATAATAAGGAATTTTGTAAATGAAGCTCCTCAATTTTCAATACTGTGGAATAAAAAAAACTCTACCAAACATTATTTTGAGATTAGAAAAAAAAAAATTGAAACGGGTCGGGCCGGCCCGTTAGCCCACGGGCTAGAGCTGGGCTGAGATTTTACCGATCCGACGTGCAAACGGGCCGGCCCGGCCCACGAACAGTGATTGGCCCGATGGAAATGGGTCGGCCCAGGCGGTCCAGTTTGCCAACTCTAACTGATGTACACCAGGTACACACGTGTACCTGGTTTTTTAAGCTATTGGATCTAATCCTCTTTTAATCCGTCCAATTTTCAAACTCAAATTTCCTTTTATTGGCAACCTCTTCAACTGGTAGCACTCATGTGAATTCTTTGGAAAAAGGTAGCAAAGCTTGATTTCATTCATTTGATGTGGGCTCCACGTCATTTTGAGGAAAAAGGAAAAGCAGGCATGGTCATCATCTTCGACTGAGAAAAAAAGAATAGAAGTTAGATAAATTAAAATTGAAGAGCTTCATGCCACCATTTTTTACAGGGAGCTCCGAATTGTGACGTAGAATGAAGCTCCATCGCTGGAAATTGAAGAAGAAAAGATGTTGGTTCGCCGGAAAGGAAGGTCGCGTCGATGCCAGAAAAGCTCCAGAAAATTCGCGCCAGAGGTAATTGTTGATAGGCGAACATCAATTTTGGCCTGGCGAACAAGAGTTAAGACGTAAATGAAGATTATGAAGCAAAATACCCAGACCAGAGATGATTAACAAAGAAAATCAAAGGGGAGTGCATAAACTAATTCGGAAAGTGCATTTTGTGACAAACAACACTCTTGACGAACAACTTTCTTGCGAACAAGTCCTAAAACCTGAGGCCAAATATGAACCCAACACCAGGTCATAAATGGCGAACAACATTACCAACAGGTGGTGTACCTATCAGCTTATGAAGTGTATGACATCAATCAACCTACCATGTCACCCCAGCTATTGACGAACAAATATGACATATCCAGAAGCTCACCCACCTTGAAACATCTGGGCGAGCAGTTTGTAAACCATGAAATCAGAGAGCGAACAACTTCTACAGGAAAACTACAAGTAATGATCTACCAAGCAAGCAAGGACGAACAACAATGGATCCGAGATAAGACCAAATACAAGACTTTGTAACTAAGTTTCAGCTTAGATAAGGTCAAATGTGGTCAAAGGACACAAGCCAAGCATGCAAGCTTGGTAGTCTAAGAGTCATGTACACCTCCTACTTGGTGGTTAGTATAAATAGTTGTTCTCCAGCAATAAAATTTAAGTTCAAATTCACAAATACTCCAAATACACACATTCAAACACTTAAACGTGCACACACACGAAATATATATGAATTCGATACTCGTGATTACGATTTTATAACCCGAACAATCAAATTTATCATTTACGGTGGTAATCAATCACACGTTCTTGTTTGGTGATCCCAAAATCGGTTAAAAACAGCCACTAATCCACGCAATTAGAGTCGATCACCAATAATTTGGCGCTAGAGGGAGGGTTCGAACCTTCGATTGAAGTGTGATTATCAAGAACTTCAAGTTTAAAACTTGAAGATTTGAAGGAATCCTCAAGAAATTCTTCAAGATTCAAATAATAGTGTTCTTGGTGTTCTTCAACATCAAATTTGAAGATTCAAATATAGAGAAGATAATTCAAATCAGGATGCCTCAATCCAAGGAAACTAGGATTTCACATCCCTCGATGGGAGTTTCCCCAACCCGGGTCTCATCCATTGATCATCAGGATCGTGATCCACGTCATGCGAACAAAGTTCAACCTTCGGTGGCAGCTCACGTAACGCCTCCAGATTTAGAGGCCTTGGCTAGAAACCCCCAGGAATTAGCCAAGACAATAGCTGCTCTCCGGGCAATTCAGAAGCAACAACAACAACATAGACCTTCACAAGCAAGGTCTAAGTCTCGTCAACTAGAAGTAGTGAGAGCAAGGTCTGTTCGTGGCGAGCAACATGAAGTCAATAGTGCCCAAAATTGAGGGGACAAAGGCAAAGCTAAAATGGTCGACCAAATGGAAGGACAAGCTGAGTGAGCCCATGGGCGAACAACATTGTCAAGCCATGGAACATCTCGTTCCAACGCATAGGACAGGTTGGGCCAACCACACCCCAGCTGGATGTTGCTCGCCCAGAGCAAGGGCAGGGGCGAGCAGCTTGCGAGCAAGGGCGCCCGTCAGTACATGAAAGATTGACAAGGTCAGCCTTAGGGCGCGGCGAGCAACCCCAAGAGGCAGCCTCAAGAGATTCACCCAACAAGTGAGGGACTGCGACGAGCAAAAGGACATGGATCCTTGCTCTCCGAACGGCCTCCAAGTCAGTGGGCATCTCTTGAGGAGTTATCCAGTCTGAGAAAAGCCGTGGAGAGCATGCAAGGACAACTTGACCAACAAAAAGGGATTGGGGCGACCAGCATACCCTCCTCACCATTATCTTCAATCATTTTGAAGGCCACAATCCAGAAAAAGATACAGTTTCCGGCAAGCTTACAATATGAAGGCATTGCTGATCCCTGTGTTCATCTAACAAAGTATTCAGATTACATGATCTCGGTAGGGGCAAGCGATGCAACTCAATGTCGGAACTTTCCCTTAACTTTGGGGGACATAGTACATAAGTGGTTTTCAGCAACGCCGCCAGCATCCATCCACTCATTTGCTCAGTTAAGCCGGGAGTTCCTCTCTCACTTCTCAACTGCAGGATCGTACCTTTTCCAGAAGCACCGACTATCTAATTTAAAATAAAATAATGACAAATTGGACCGGGCTTTCATGGAAAGGTTCGATAAAGTATTGCTGGAGGGAGAACTGGTTAGTGAAGATACAAAGATCATAGCCGTCATGGCCGGGCTGAAGAAAGGATCAGACCTATGGAAGGAGGTACATCTGAAGTGCCCAAAAAGCTATGTCGAGTTCAGGAATCAAGCCGGCATATTCGTCTCAATGCATGAAGCTTTACAAGTAAACTTGGGGGACAAAAGACTGATCCAAAGGAGAATAACAAAAAGCCCGGTGGAACAGGCTATCGAGTCCCTAAAAACATGAAGGTGTTCACTGAAGGGACGGAGCTAAAGGAAAAACTCAACCAGGTGCTAACAATATCCATTGATATTGTGTACAATAACGTGAAGGAAAAAGAGTTGCTCTCCCCCCCTCGGAAGATTCGTCAAGAGACTGGCAAACTCAACTCAAACAAATAGTGTGCCTACCACCAGAGTGTGGGGCATTTTACGAGTGAGTGTAGAGATTTGCTCAAGCAATTGTGGCGATTCTACGAGGAGGGAAAGCTCTCCGAATTCGTCAAAAGGCAACCTAGGAAAAGAGGCCGGGAGAGCAGCTCAGGAGATGAAATTGACGACCAACCTCCAAGGAACAATAGATCCGGGCGCCGAGTTCCCGCCGTTGTTGCTCGCCCGGTAGAAGATTTGTATATGATGGAATCCACAGGATCTGCGGGAGGATGTTCTGATGGGTGACCACCAATATCTAATCGTAAGAGAAAGGCAGAATTACGAGCAATTGATCATGTACAAGGAATGGGGGTTAATCCATCCGTCCTACAAACATCAGAATTAACCTTCACTGAGAAGGACTTAGAAGGAATATTGACCCCCCATAATGATTCACTCGTAATTTGCACCAAGATTATGGGAACCAGAGTGCATCGATTGTTGGTGGACACCGGGGCTTACACTAACATCCTCTTCAAAAGACGCTCGATCAACTGAGAGATTACTCGAGTTATATCCAAGACTCAAACCATCGTATCCTAGGCTTCGGAAATGCTGTAACAATCCCTCTAGAAATAATTAGGTTGTTTGTGCAACTTGTAACGACCGAGGAACCCAAGAAAAATATCACAAGAATGGTAGATTTCTTGGTCGTAGATCAAGAGTCGACTTATAACGGGTTTCTTGGTCGACCATTTTTTAATGAATTCAAGACTGCATGTTCAACCTACCATTATTGCATAAAATTTCCAACAGCAAGTGGAGCTGGCCCTATAAAGGGAGACCAAAGAAAAGCTCATGAATGTCTCCTACAAATGCAATCAAAAGAGACACGAGTTTCCATGATGGAAGCCACTACCAGCTACCCAGTTGAGGAACCATTAGTGCTGGAAGACGTGATGGAGGTAGGAGAGGACCATATGGATCTGGACGAGCAACTCTTACCTGCTGACAAACAACTTTTGGGCGAGCAACTCATCACCACCAAATAGGCACCTTCACCTGACGAACAACATTTAGGTGGCGACGAGCAACTTGCTACCAATGACTTGGAGGGCCGCAATCTAGCAACTATGATGAGCAAAGACAAGCAGACGATCTTGAACCCCGTCTGGATGCGGACCCAATGAACATTGAAAATGATTTCGACCCCAGAGGGACCAATAATAGATCCTCGTTGGAAAGGGCAGAAACGACGAGCAACTCCAGTTGAAGAACTGGAGGCCATTAAAGTTAGCCCTGAAAACAAGGACCTAGAATTGTACATAGGATCTGAGCTCCCTGAGCCATACAGATCCCAAATGGAAGAATTCCTCAGAGGAAATCTAGATATTTTTGCATGGTCTCATGCGGATATAGTGGGAATAGACCCAAAACATGCTTGTCACAAACTCAATATTAACCAAGCAAGAAGGCCAATCCATCAAAAAAGAAGGAAATACGGCCCAGACAAGTATCAAGCTCTAAACGAAGAGGTGAAGAAGTTGTTAGACAATGATCTAATTCGGTAAGCACTTTGTCCACAATGGGTAGCAAAACCGGTCCTTGTGCGGAAGCCGAATGGGACCTGGAGGCTAAGCATAGATTTCACAGATCTGAATGCAGCATGCCCGAAGGATAATTTCCCTCTCCCACACATTGATCAACTGGTGGACAACACTGCTGGGCATGAAATGTTAACATTCATGAACGCCTTTGTCGGGTATCATCAAATCCCAATGCATCCGGACGATCAAGTAAACACATCATTTTATACAAACAAAAACTTATTGTGTTGGAAAAGAATATCATTCGGCCTCATCAACGCAGGAGCAACATATCAGAGGTTGGTGAACAAGATGTTTGATGAACAAATTTGAGATACTGTGGAAGTCTATGTAGACGATATCGTGGTCAAAAGACCTCGAAAAGAAGACCATCTCCAACATTTAACCCAGGTGTTCGAAATTCTTCGACACTACAACATGAAGTTGAATCCAAAGAAGAGCAGCTTTGGAGTTCATTCAGGGAAGTTCCTGGGCCATCTTGTTAACCAATGCGGAATTGAGGCCAACCCAATAAAAGTCAAAGCCATTGTGGATATGCAACATCCACGTTCAGTAAAAGAGGTACAAAGACTTACAGGATGCCTAGCAGCATTGAACCGGTTCATATCCCGATCGGGAGATAAATGTCGTCCATTCTTTGAAGCCATTAAGAAAGAAAAATTTACATGGACGAACAACAGCCAAAGTGCATTCGAACAACTAAAAGACTACTTGGGAGATGTCAAAATTCTATCAAAGCCAATCTCAGGTGAAAAACTCTATTTGTACCTAGCAGCGTCGGAAGTAGCAATCAGCTCTGTTCTGGTGCGGGAGGATGGCAAATTTCATCAACCAATCTATTACGTCAGCCAAGCTTTACATGAAGCGGAGATCAAATATTCTCCAACCGAAAAGTTGGCGTATGCACTTGTTATGAGTGTAAGAAAGTTAAGATCATACTTCTTCGACCATCAAGTTGAGGTGCTAACAACTTTCCCACTCAGACAAATTCTCCATCGCCCAGATACAGCTGGTTGTCTATTGAGATGGTCACTAGAGATCAGCCAGTTTGGGGTGACCTATGCTCCTTGAACAATGATCAAAGGGCAAGCTTTAACTGACTTTATTATCGAACTAACTTTCCCTCCAGATCCGACGAGAGGACTAGATCATCCCTGGCATCTCTATGTCGATGGATCTTCCACCAATATGGCCTCGGGGGCAGGAGTGGTTCTTATTAGCCCCGACAAACAAGTCTTCACCTCGGTCATCAGATTTGGTTTCATGGCTACCAACAACAAAGCTGAGTATGAAGCTCTTATTACTGGTCTCTACTTATCCCTTGCGGTAGGTGTCAGACGTTTACAAGTTTACGGCGACTCACAATTGATCGTGAACCAAGTCCGAGGTGAATACGAGGCAAAAGACGATCACATGATCGAATATCAACAAATTGTTGCTCACCTAATGTCCTTACTGGATCAAGTTTTCATTGAACAAATCCCAAGGACAAGCAACACTCAAGCAGATGCATTGGCTCGACTAGCAACAAGCGAAGGACCTGCGGAGTTGGCAGACATTATAATCACAAAGATGAACAACCCATCAACGATAAGTTATAATGTCAACCAGCTAGACGAGCAAACAAATAACGAAGACTGGAGAACAAACATAGTTAAATATTTGAAAAGTGGAAAAAACCAAACAACTATTTTGAAGCTGCCAAGCTAACAAAGCAAGCCGCCAGATATACTCTGGTAGGCGAGCAGCTTTACAAAAGAGGAATATCAATTCCACTCCTCAAATGTTTGCCTAGGGGGTAAGGACGAGCAATACTTGAAGAAATACATGCCGGAGTATGCGGAAATCACACTGGGGGCAAGCCTTGGCATACAAAACTATCAGACAAGGTTTTTTTTATTGGCTGACTTTACATCAGGATGCAATCAAGAAAGCAAAAACTTGTCAACAATGTCAGATTTTTGCCTCGAACATTCACACCCCGGCTCAGGAGCTCGTATTAGTTTACAGCCCATGGCCATTTGCAAGATGGGGGATGGACATTATTGGTCCCTTCCCAACAGGAGTTGGAAATGTTCGATTTACCATTGTGGCAGTCGATTATTAAACGAAATGGGCAGAAGCAGAAGTCATGGTGAAAATCACACAACAGAAGATGATCAACTTTATATGGAAGAACATAGTCTGTCGTTTTGGAGTTCCACAAACAATTGTGACAGACAATGGTCCGTAGTTCAAGGGGAAAGAGTTGAGGGATTTCTGCACAAAGTGGGGGATCAAAAAGCATTACTCTACTCCCTATCATCCCCAGTCTAATGGACAAGTCGAGGCTGTTAATAAGATTATCAAGCATACATTAAAAGTACGATTGGTGGAAAGAAAAGGCAATTGGTCTGAAGAACTTCCGGAAGTCTTGTGGGCATACAGAGTTTCTCCCAGGTCAAGCACCGGAGAAACACCTTTTGCAATGGCTTTCGAAACAGAAGCCATAATATCAATTGAGTTAAAGGTCAATACAATCAGGATTATCAACTTTGATGAACAGGCGAACAACTCTGCTTTAGCCACTGAAATGGATTTGCTCGAGGAAAAAAGATTAAATGTCGAGCTAAAAAATGCTACATACAAACAGCGAGCAGAACGTTATTATAATTCCCATGTCAAAATCAGAGAATTCAGAGTTGGAGATTTGGTTCTAAGAAAGTTGCTCGCCCAACCTTCAGGTGTATTGGGACCAACTTGGGAGGCCCGTATCGTATAACGGATAAATTCCTTAATGGTGTATACGATATCGAAGATATGGAAGGTTGTTGGGATATGTTTAGTTTTGATGATTTTCCAAAACAACATGTAATAGGTTTGAAAGCAGTCAGGATTGTATCTTTAGTTTCAGGTCAGGCTAGGTTAGTTCTTAGTAGAATAGGCTGTCAGTTGAGGGAACACTCAGTTGAGGGGGAACTCAGCAACACAACCTGAAGATATCAAGATGACACCCAGAAGAACTGACTAAAGCCATGCTTGTAACCTGAACCAGAAGAGAAGCCTGAAGGATGTCTCACTGAGTGTAAACCGGGCTGATCTAAGCTAAGTCAGGTGGACCACTCAGTGAAGAGCATGATCAGGAGGATCAGTGCTGCACCAAGTAGGTCCTGAAGGAGTCAGGCTACTGTGGTCAGGGAAGTTTGTCATTCAGCCTTATGACAAACTTCTTGGAGTGATCTTCAAACAGTCTCTGAAGGACAACTACACTGAAGACGTTCAGTCCACTGAAGATCATCAGTCAGTGAAGGAGGAAGCTACCTAAAGTCAGTGGGTCTTGATCAACCCACTGAGTCAAAGATCCGTGAATCCAGGCCACGTGGACCAATCAGCACGAGGCAGCAACTCTGACACTGACAAGGCCGAATTCCAAGAAAAGTGGTTGAAACCATTAATTATATGGATTCAAATGTAATTTCCTCCAACTGTTACATTTGAATCCACACTATAAATACAAGCTCATAGCTGCGTATTCGAGTGTGTTGAAGTGTTGTATTATGTGTGAAGAAAGAAAAATCAACACCTACAAGCTATAAGAGTGTGTGAGTTGTTAGGGAGTCATAAGGAAGTGTTGCTCACACCCACGACACTGACCTTTAGGGTTATCACTTATATTCATTGAGTGTCAAGCTTGTAACTCTTAGCTTAGAGAGATTTTCCTAATCTTAACTTTAAGACTAACACATTGTAAAGGAAAACCTCACCTAGTTGGAGAAAACCAAACCAAACTAAACCCTCTCAGAAGAATGTTAGGTTTGTAGTGAGGTGAGGAAAGGCAGCCCAGGGAGTGGCGTGAGTCCAGTTGTAAGTGCACCTTGGCACGTTAAAAATAAGAATCCAGAGTTAGTGGATTTCCTGTTAAATCAGGCCGTGGATGTAAGAGCTTGAGTCTCCGAACCACGTTAAACTGAGCGTACTTATCTTTAAAAGTATTTACTAAAGTGTTGTGAAAATCTGCTCACTGAGAGCATTGTTAAAAAGGAAACACTTTAGTTAAGTATTCAGGTCAGGGAGATTCCTCTCACTGACCAGTTCAGGCAACGCACTCGAGAGTTCAGTATCTCGAGTCACTGTGTTGCTAAGAGCATGAGCCTTCAAGTCTTACTGACTTGGTAGCTCAGCCTCTTAGCAACGCAGTGACTTGAAGTGAAACCTCTCGAGTCACTGCCTCGTTACGAGACTGAGCCTGCAAGTCAGTTGCACTGACTTGATTGCTCTGACTCGTAGCAATGCAGTGACTTGAGTATTATTCACTCCTGCTGAACTCCTTGAGGAAAGTTTAAAAAAAAAATTGCTCCTGAATTCCCATTTTGCCCTTCGAAAACGGGACCATCAAAGGCAGACCGGCCCAATACTCCTGGAACGCTGTACATCTGAAGAAGTACTATCAGTAGGTCAAACAAGTTCAACTCTTGGGCGAGCAAGTATCTTAGGGGGCAAGTGAACCAAATGAATAAAAAACTTACCTTAAAAAACTTGCCTAATTTTTTGAAATAGAATGAAAAGTTGTTCAGCACGTTGTATAGTTTGGTGTTGTTCAAATTTTTTGGTTCTAGATAAAATTGCTCGGCAAGAATATTATAAGCGAGCAAGAGATTTTGTGTTAGTGTTCAAAGTTGTTCGTCAGATTGTATATGTTAATGATGAACAGTCTTAAAACACTTGTAAATTTTCATGATGTAAATATAGTTGTTCGTTGGAAGATAAGTCCAAAGCTCAAGGTATAAGTCCAATTTTAAGGATCAAGACCATTTAAAGGTTGTTCGTCTTTTAAGATGAACAAAACCTATGGCTAAACCCATATTCTATTAAAAGGCAAAGTTCAAATCGAACAAAGCCCAATATTGTATGTTATAATTACAAAAGCGTTAGACAATAATGTAAAGGCAATTAACATATCAAAAGAAGATGAGCGAACAAAAGATGCTTTCATTAATAAAAAGGCTTTAAGCCTCAAAAATAGTACAAAGGTTCTGGAAGTGTACTACAAAAAATGACGAACAACTATTACAAAAAGATTACATCAAGAGATTTTAAGTCCTAACAGAGGAATCTAAGTCCTATTCCTGATGCTGCTCACCTTGAGGAAGATCTTGGTCTTGGTTGGCGGAAGGATCGACAATCATGTCACTAGCCAAGTCTTCAGCCGCTTTCTGCTCTTGCTCGGCGATAGTATGTTCGTCATCAGCAGCTTGCTCACCTTCATTGGCTGGAGCTGGGGGGCAGGTAACGATGATGCTCGTATCAAGTTTGTCAATCTTGACCCCATAGTCGGCCATATCCCCCAGTTGAAGTTTGATATTGTTAGGGGGAGGATAGTGCTCGACAAACTCCGCCAGATCTCTACCCATCTCATCGACCAAATCAGGTTTCTCATATGCATGTGCTAAGCGAATACAATCGGCATAAGCGCAAATGTATCCCAGATTTGTGATAGGCCCAGATCGATTTTGCAGCTCAGCCTCTAGCTGCTCTTGAGTGAGCATATTCTTGATGATCTCATTGAGACGAGCAACTTCAGCCTCAGACTCGGCTAGCTTCTGCTCGGTGTCAAATCTTCCTTTCTTCTCCACCTCAAGCTCAACATCCTTACTTTTGAGCTCGACCGACAACATTTGATAATCTTCAACATGTTTTTTCTCTATGTCATCGGCATGCTTGAGTTGGTTTTTTAGGCGAGCAATTTTAGCCTCGTACTGGCCGACCAGACCATCTTTCTCATCAGTTAATTACCGAGCAGTACCTGCATAGCAGCGAACAGCTTCTTCTAGATCAGCAAGCTGAGCTATCCCCTTTTAGGCCGTAACAAGTGCATTGGCATGCTGCATCATGGAAAGATGGAAGTTGTCCGCCACTCCTTGCATGGAGATGGTTTTCTCCATGGGTCTGGTCCATGCCCGGGCGATCAACTCGGTAGCCCTGCGGACATGCTCGCCTGGGGATCTCCCTTATGTTCACCGGAGTTTTTGAACAGGCATATTGGTGAACAGGGCTTGCTCACCTAGGATGGCTCTCTGCCCGGTATCTGCAAGCAAGAACATAAGATATACTTAGAAAGATTTCGAAAGTATAGACTCTGTTAAAAAAGATTAAGCTGTAAAAGATACTTACTCTGCAAATTTCTTCTAATCCCAGCCAAGGTGGGTAATATCTTCCGGACCTCGGAAGGAGCAACATCTTTTCCCGACTTGATCGTCTTCTCAACAGACTCGATCGAAGTATGACGAGCAACTTCTCATTTCTGTTGGACGCGGGCGTGACTCTTGCCCACCTTCTCTTTCCCCTTATTGCCGACGGGGACAAGTTGTGCTACGAGAGTCCCATCTCCCTTTTTAAACGTTTTTCTCCGCGAGGAGATGAAGTAGGAGGAGAAGGCGGTGGGACGCTCATAGGAGGGGCAGCTTGCCGAGCAACTTTCGCTCCCTTGGGTTTGTTCATCATCGCCAGGACTTTGGAGGGCTAGTCTCTTTTAACTTCCTTCCCTTGGGGGGCGGCATTTCGTGAACTCTCTGCTCCAGAAGACCAAAACAAGGAGGGACTGCTACAGTGACTTGCTCGACTAAAAAAAAGAGCATGTTAGACGAGCAAGTTTTGTAATTAATAATTTTTTACGAACAAGTTCGCTTTGAAGAGTTATAATTCTTATACCTGGGGGCACCTCAAGTTGTGCTTCAAGGTGGTGGGATTACGTGAACATGCGAGTAGCTTTTTTACACTTCTTCTTGTTCACATGCTCGATAGTCCTATCAGCTCTGTCTCGAAGGGCGACCAAACACGAGGTGAAGAGGAACTCTGAGTCAATCTCTTCCTCTTCGATGTTCCACTTGGGCAATCGAGGACCTAAGAGCAAACAAAAAAATTTAAATTATAACAATTTGGTTCAAATACGAACAAAAATAGGCTTACGTCTAATCTTCCCATAAGTTGTGGGGGAATATATACGCCCAACACCACCGTGTGGACCAGAAGATGCTCGCCAAGCACCCCCGATGAAGAAAAGTGTTCTTTCCAGTTTCTAATTTTGTTCGGCACTCCTTCAACAATTTTAAGTCCAGTCCGGGCCTTCAAATAATAGTAGCCCTCTTCACCCCTTGGACATTTGGTGATCGTCATCAGGTAGTTGACCTCGTCGGCGGTAATACGGTCAACATACCCTTCCAGGGCGAACAAACCCATGATAACGAGCAGATTCATCCACCCTATTGGTGTAATCTAGGTGATGGCAAGGTTGGTCGCCTCCAAAAAGCGACCAACAACCGGGGGCAGTGGCAACTTTAACCTGACGATGAGTGTGTCAATATTGATCGTCGTACATCCTGGTGGGGGCCGATCAGCTCTTTCCTTCTTCAGGGCCCACATGTGGATGTCGTATGGAATTTAATACGCTTCCCGGATTAGGTTAAGTTCGTCTTTGCGAACAACGCTCCGAATCTTGCTCGCCTGATAATCGGTTCTCACCAGATCTAATACTTGACGCTCGGTAGGAGGGAAGTTGTTCGCAAACTCAGAGGCATATGCTCGCCAGTTAAAGGGGCGAGCAACTCTGGAAGGGATCTCATTTTCCAACATTCAAGGGTTTGGGAAGTCTCTCCCTTCCAATTATTCACTGGTTAGTTCGTCAAATTCGGGGTCCGAATCTAGACTCTTCGTCTGAATCCTTGTTCGCCGTAGCCGTAACCTCCTCGCCAGACTGACGAGCACCAGTATCCTCTACCGATCTAACTACTGAATTGACGCTGGAGGGAGTCACTGACGAAGCCTCAAAAGGCGGTTGATATTCCACGATTGGAAAGAGAGGGTCCAAATTCTCTTCAGAATTCCGATTACTTGAATGAGAGGACATGGGTTTCAAGTATAATATGGGTCGAGATAGAAGAATTTATGAAAAATTGGTTAAATAGCAAAATCCGGTGGCGATGTCTTCAATTTAATGGTGGCGGGTTTATCACGGTGGTGGTGGTGCGATTCTTGAAGGAAACAAAAATAGGAGAAAAAATTGTGAAATCACGCCGGGAATTTGTGAAATCACGCCGGGAAAGTTTGAAGGTCGCCGGAGATGGAAGCTTTCTGTAGCAAAGAAAGAAGAGTGGGAAAATTTTCATTTCCCACTCACTTTTATACTAAGGAGAAAAACAGGGTAATTCCCGTGTTATTCAAAGAATCCTGGGGCCGAAATGAAAGAAAACGGGGTATATTTCGAGCAATTATAAAAATCAGAGGGTCTATGATTAGGCGTGAAATTGTTATGTTTTGGTGCCCGATTTACTCATGTTTTGAGTATTTTCGATGAGTGCTTGGAGTCAAATGAGTATCATTTTTATAAAATTATTAATTTGTCTCTTTGGTTTTCATAGATGGATAGAGGGCGAAAAGAGGAGTTCGTAGGACTTTGAATCGGCCAAAACGGACTCCCGGTTGAGGAGATATGAAGATTTTACGAACGAGTGCACAGCAGCCAGCGCTCGAGCGATTTGCTCGAGCGCCGGCGCTCGAGCGAATCACTCGAGCGGCCAAAAACTTACAGAACAGTTTTGGCGCTCGAGCGAATCACTCGAGCGCCACCGCTCGAGCGTTTTGCTCGAGCGCGCACGTATTTTCGCCTCCGGATGCGTATTTTCGGCCCATTAACTCCCGTTTCGACCCGGTGCCTATATATACCTCTTCCAAACACGTTTTGAAGCATCCCCAACTTTAGAAATCACTTTAGACTTAATTTTTAGAGAGAGGAAGAGGAGAAGAACGAGCAAGCTTTACTTTTACGTTGTTGAGGTTTTTCATACGAATTCTTAGTTTTCTTTTCGTTTCTTAGTTTCTTTTCATTAGCTTGATTACTCTAAACGTTCTAAACTTTGTTTTTATTAATTAAATTTCAGTTTTTAGAATTTCTTTCTTTCAAACCCTAGTTTATGTTTATTATTTTCTTCGTTCAATTCATTATGTTTATGTTCGTTGTTTCTTCTATTGCTTTTATTTTTGTTATAACCATGTCCGGCTAAAACCCTTGCATGCTTGGGTTAGGATGAACTCGTAGAAGTAGGATGTGGGTACGTAATTAAGGTAATTGGTGACGTTAGTTTTAATTCTCTTAATTAATGAATTCATATAATTAATCTTAACTCTACCTTTGAATTTCGTACGAAAGTGTTAGAGAGAGGACGACCGCATCACTCAATAACAATTAGTAGTCTTAACGAGAGGGTTTAGGAAAGGTTAATTCATCTACCGGTTTAGCGAAGGAGGACGACCGCATCACCTTAGTTAAATTAGGATCTCATTAATTAAGCGCTATCTATTAACTTGTTAGTGGATTAGTGAAGTCGATTGCTAGGATAAAGTATTAGGGTGAGAAATCTTGAGCTTTCATTCTACGATCTTTTACTTAGGTTAATTCTTGTTTGTCACGATTACTTTGATTATGTACCTGCTCCGTTAGTATACGTAGGGATTCCTATCCTGAGCATCACCATCTCATACTTGCATATACACCTTAGATACTTAGTTTAATTTTCTTTTTGCATTCGTAGGATAATTTAGTTAGCTTAATTAATCTTTCCAAAAATCCAAAAACAACACACTCATATTAACTACGACGCGTAGGTCTTCAGGGATCTATTCGCATATACACTATCCCTTGGGTTCGATAATACTTGGTCCCTATACTTGCCCATACTACAGTGAACCCGTTCTCTTGCGGGGTAGCTACTAGTAGAAGCTAGTGTAGTCGCTTCAAGTCAATGGCGCTGTTACCGGGGATGGCGTTATATGCTTTTTGAATAGGACTTGTCGATAGCTTAGTAGTTAGTAGTGGGTGCTTATTTTTTTTTTTTTTCTTATTGTGATTTTTAGTTATTCGGCAGTTGCGTTTTGATCCTTCTGCTAGTGTGTCAGGTTTATGAGAACACGCTCACAAGGGAATACAAGTGAAGAGAGATTACCTGCAGAACCTGAGACAATAGCCAGAAGGAACTGAGCCTTCTTGAGAAGGATGAACGCTGCCGACTTAGGGAAGTAACCAATGGACATAAATAATGAGTTGGACGATGCTGCCAACGATTTCAATCAGGCAGTAGACCGAGTTGAAGGCACTGGGGTTAGTGGTAGCCAGAATCAAATTCCATTAGGGGATAGCCAGAGCCTAAACCCGGGTACACAAAATGTAGGGAATCCAACTCAGAACCTTGTCCATAATCCTCCTAACAACCCTGCTTACCCACAAAACCCAAATAACCCTTTTAACAACCCAGTATACCAACATTACCCATACCCACCTTATCCTTACCCACCATATCCATATCATCCACCCCCAGTCTACAACCAACCACCTGTTTACCCACCACCACCCCAACAAGTACCAGTACCTGCTGCTAATCCTCAACACGTTCCTCAGAACGTAGATTATAATATGGCGATTAGAGGGAGGTTTGCAGCGCAGCCACAGCGGTACTATGATGGAGTGGCTTTACCTCCAGTTGAGGCAAACAACTTCTCGATATCACCGGGGATTTTAAAGCTGCTGACCGAGAATCAGTTCAAAGGGGTGATCGGGAAGGAGAATCCTCACACACATCTGAGGAGCTTTCTCATGATAGCCTCCACATTTAATTATAATGGCATGTCTGAAGATGCCAAGAGGCTTAGGTTGTTCCCATTCTCATTGACGGGAATAGCCAAGGAGTGGTACGATAATACGCTCCCGCGGGGAGGTATTACCACTTGGGCCGAGCTCGAGCGTCTGTTCCTCGAGCGATTCTACCCTCCATCAAGGATGATCAAGGCTAGAATTGAGATCTCGTCCTTTCGCCAGAAGTCTGGAGAGGATTTACGCCAAGCGTGGGAGAGATACTCAAACATGCTGATCGAGTGCCCGCAGCACGGGTACAATGAGGGAGACATTATGGCGTTCTTCTATAGTGGTGCCAACAAGATGGGGCAAGACCATTTAGACGCTTGTGCGGGCGGAGCATTCCTCAACCAAGGCATAGAGAGGTGTAGAGAGATCGTTGACAACATTGTCACGAATGCCAGTGCTTGGAGTGGAGATGCAGATTTGCAAAGAGTGCATCAGGTTGAGGAGGGAGAAGGAACGAGAAGGCTGCTGATGGCTATGATGGAAAAGATCAACAACCTCGAGTTGGGGAAGAGTTTGGGTGGAGAGCATGCAGTAGAGAATGAGAGAGTAGACCAACCCAGTGGACAGCAAGAGGTAGCCAATTACATGGGAGGTCCATATTACAATCAGAATGGCTACCAAGGTGGTAATCAGTATGGAAGGCCTTCTTATGGCCAACCATTTGTGCCTCCAGGCCCTCAGCCACTTCAAAATCAATGGAGGAACACACAAGGAGTTCAAGGAGGCCAGCAGCCTCCTCAAAACACATGGAGGAGGAATGATAATTTTTCTTATGCTAACCCAAAAGCTGGTGTTACTGTTCCTGCAGGTGTTGATCCGGGGTCTAAACCTCCTGGTGGAGAAGGCGGTGCATCAACCGAGGAGATGTTGAGAGCGATCCTTCAGAAAGTGGAGGAAGGTAGCAAGCGTTTGTCCTCTTTGGAGTACGGTGTGAAGGAGTTGCATAAGAAGGGAGATCATCGAGATCAAGAGCTCCAGAAGATGAATGTTGAGTGGACTAGAACTCAACAAGAGAACAATCGAAGGTTCACTTCGTTAGAGCTCCAGATGAGCCAAATTGCAAAATCAGTGAATAGAATGCCGGAAGGGAATCCGAAAGAGCAGTGCAAGGCGATCCAGCTAAGAAGTGGAACCAACTACGAAGGTCCTCAGATGCCTGCTGATTCTGAGACGCCCCAAGAAGAGATTGAGCCTAAAGGAGATGAAGTTGAGAAGGGGATTGAAAGTAAAGGGATTGAGAAGCATGAAGATATGGATGAGTCCCATCAAGACAAAGACCTTGAGGAGGTTGAGAGAGTTCCTAAGTGGAAAAAGGCAAAGGAAGCAAGGGAGAAAGTGAAAGAAACAGAAAGAGATGAATGGGGGGTACCCAAATCGGTGATACCTGTCCCATATCCACAGCGCTTCATGAAAAAGAAGCTTGATGAGAAATTCGCTAAGTTCCTTGATGTTTTTAAACAATTGCATATTAATATCCCTTTTTATAATGCTTTGGAACAGATGCCGCACTATGCGAAGTTTCTGAAGGACTTGATCGCGAAAAGACGGCGAGTGGATGAGCCGAAATTGGTGCAGCTGAACCACGAGGTGAGTGCATTAGTGCACAAGGCGCTGCCACCGAAGCTGAAAGATTCCGGGAGCTTCACGATCCTATGTGATATTGGGAACGGGATCAAGAAGGGAGCGTTGTGCGACCTCGGGGCGAGCATTAATTTGATGCCACTATCGCTTTTCAAGAAGTTGGAAGGTGGTGAACTTCAACCCACAATGATGACGCTTCAACTTGCCGATCGGTCTATTACTCGACCTCAAGGTGTTGTTGAAGACGTTCTAGTGAGAGTTGGAGATCACATCTTTCCAGCCGACTTTGTAGTGCTAGAGATGGAGGAAGATGAGCACGTACCCCTGATCTTGGGAAGACCGTTCTTAGCTACGGCGGGGATGGTGCTAGACGTGGCGAATGGGAAGATCACGTTGAAGGTAGATGATCAAGAAGTGAAGATTTCCCTATATGAAGCCATGAAGCACCCGAAGGAGGATGAGAGTTTGTATTGCATGGATGTCATTGATCCTCGTGTTGAAGACACGCCTTCTATCCCTAATCCTTCTGATATTCATGATTTTGTTAATCCTTCACTCAATAATTTAACCCATGAGCGTTATGATCTTGATTATTTTGATAGGAATAAAGTGAAGAAGTTGAAAGATAAAGAGGTGAAAAGTGTGGACGTGGTCCAGCTAGAAGGAAAAGGAGGAGTTAAGAAGAAGAAGTCAAAACTCAAGAAATTGTTTAGTAAGATTCCTCCAGATAGAGGCAAGAAGGAGTTGAGACCCATAACACTTGGGAATGAGAAAAGAGGAAAGGAACTCATGATGGAGGGACATCAAGGAAAGAAGTTCAAACACCACTCTTATGAGAGTAAGGGAGGTAAATTTGAGTATGATGTCCCATAAGCTCATTTGAGCTTGGTCCGGCATGAGGACCTTAAAAATAGCGCTTAATGGGAGGCAACCCATTTTTATTTGCTTTTGAGTGTTTTTTTTAGTTATTTTCCTTTTATGTTACTAGGATGTTGTTGAGTCGTATGTTTAACCTCGTACTTGAGAGTTTTATTTTGTAGGCTTGTCTCTAAAGGAGTAAAGGTATCATGGAGTTATTTAGATTGAAGGAACCAACTTGAGACAAGGGAGTGTGGAAAGCTATTGAGAGAAACTGAATTGTTCGGTTGAGGTAACCCACAACCCCAAACTTAGACCTCTAGCAAGGTCGAAGTTTGGGGGGGTGGAGTTTTTTATTTGTTTTATTATTACATTGCACCGGAGCACCCCTTATCTTTGAGTTGAGTTAGTTATTTGGTGCCTTGAGATGCTCCTTGGGCTATTATTAATTTGTTTTGTTACTCAATATTTTATGCCTATCAATCACCTTATGCTTGTTGATTGCTATCTTTGAGTATGATTTGATGAGTAGGGTGAATTGTGAGGCTGAGTTAGGAGTTTTCTTGTGTGAGTGTTTGAGTTTGAGCTGAGTTGAGAAAGAACTTGTATGCTTGTGAATTTTTCTTTTGAGTACTTGTGTGATGAGAGTGAGAATTCACTAGGACTAGCATGGATGTGAAAGCCGTGAGCTTTTGAGCCTTACGAGATTTAAATGCATGATTTAATCTCTTCGTTTGTGAGTGGATCGTCACCTTAGAGGATGCTAGAACTTGCATGTGCTCTTGCTTCTAGATTGTGTCTAGTTTGATATGCCGAATGTGATCTTAGGCCATCTTTGATTTAATTGAGTCACTTAGCCAAAATTTTCCTTACCAATGACATTGATCCCTTGTTAGCCCCTTTGAGCCTAGAGCCTATTTTATTTGCTAGCACATATGAACACTATTCCAATTCCTAAGCCTTTTTGTCCCAATTTGAGTGGAGAATAGGAAAGTGTGAATATGAAGGGAGTGAATTGAGTTGAAAAAGGAAAAGGTTTTTTGTTGAGTGAATATGATAAGAAGGAGTGATGAGATTTGAGTTGTGGGAAAGAACAAAAAATTTGAGAATGAGCAAAAGAAAAATGAGCTCATGTGTTTGTGCGAAAAAAAAAAATGAAGTGATTGAAAAAAAAAAGTGAAAAGAGTTAGAAAAAATGGAAGTGTTGAGAGAATTGAAAACGAAAGTGTATTGATTGAATACGTTTGAAGTAGTTCGTTCTTAATATCGAAGTACCGAAGTTTTGAATTTCTATTCTCCATTCACTTGAGTCACTTTACCCATATTGTTATCCCACCTGTCCAAAGAGCCTACATTACAACCTTGAGAAAAGTCCTTTTTGATTCGGCATTGATTTCTAGAGTATGGTCGGAGTTGAGAGTGCTTACAAGCCTATGGCTGCCAATATGTGTGATTGATTGTTGAGTGAGTCATTTATCATTGATATACACTTGTGAGGGAGTGAAACACATCGTTGAGTGCACATCCATGTTTGATCTTGGTGGGTCTTGTTGTTGTTGCATGAGTATGATGAAGGAAAGTGAGTGAGTATACTTGTGATTGATCTTTGAAGCTCGAGTTCATTTGCTTGCACTAATTGATTCTTTGATTCATTCCTAACAATTTCACTTGACTTATTATTTCGTTGTTTGAGGACAAGCAACATGGTAAGTTTGGGGGGGTTGATTAGGCATGAAATTGTTATGTTTTGGTGCCCGATTTACTCATGTTTTGAGTGTTTTCGATGAGTGCTTGGAGTCAAATGAGTATCATTTTTATAAAATTATTAATTTGTCTCTTTGGTTTTCATAGATGGATAGAGGGCGAAAAGAGGAGTTCGTAGGACTTTGAATCGGCCAAAACGGACTCCCGGTTGAGGAGATATGAAGATTTTACGAACGAGTGCACAACAGCCAGCGCTCGAGCGATTTGCTCGAGCGCCGGCGCTCGAGCGAATCACTCGAGCGGCCAAAAACTTACAGAACAGTTTTGGCGCTCGAGCGAATCACTCGAGCGCCACCGCTCGAGCGTTTTGCTCGAGCGCGCACGTATTTTCGCCTCCGGATGCGTATTTTCGGCCCATTAACTCCCGTTTCGACCCGGTGCCTATATATACCTCTTCCAAACACGTTTTGAAGCATCCCCAACTTTAGAAATCACTTTAGACTTAATTTTTAGAGAGAGGAAGAGGAGAAGAACGAGCAAGCTTTACTTTTACGTTGTTGAGGTTTTTCATACGAATTCTTTGTTTTCTTTTCGTTTCTTAGTTTCTTTTCATTATCTTGATTACTCTAAACGTTCTAAACTTTGTTTTTATTAATTAAATTTCAGTTTTTAGAATTTCTTTCTTTCAAACCCTAGTTTATGTTTATTATTTTCTTCGTTCAATTCATTATGTTTATGTTCGTTGTTTCTTCTATTGCTTTTATTTTTGTTATAACCATGTCCGGCTAAAACCCTTGCATGCTTGGGTTAGGATGAACTCGTAGAAGTAGGATGTGGGTACGTAATTAAGGTAATTGGTGACGTTAGTTTTAATTCTCTTAATTAATGAATTCATATAATTAATCTTAACTCTACCTTTGAATTTCGTACGAAAGTGTTAGAGAGAGGACGACCGCATCACTCAATAACAATTAGTAGTCTTAACGAGAGGGTTTAGGAAAGGTTAATTCATCTACCGGTTTAGCGAAGGAGGACGACCGCATCACCTTAGTTAAATTAGGGTCTCATTAATTAAGCGCTATCTATTAACTTGTTAGTAGATTAGTGAAGTCGATTGCTAGGATAAAGTATTAGGGTGAGAAATCTTGAGCTTTCATTCTACGATCTTTTACTTAGGTTAATTCTTGTTTGTCACGATTACTTTGATTATGTACCTGCTCCGTTAGTATACGTAGGGATTCCTATCCTGAGCATCACCATCTCATACTTGCATATACACCTTAGATACTTAGTTTAATTTTCTTTTTGCATTCGTAGGATAATTTAGTTAGCTTAATTAATCTTTCCAAAAATCCAAAAACAACACACTCATATTAACTACGACGCGTAGGTCTTCAGGGATCTATTCGCATATACACTATCCCTTGGGTTCGATAATACTTGGTCCCTATACTTGCCCATACTACAGTGAACCCGTTCTCTTGCGGGGTAGCTACTAGTAGAAGCTAGTGTAGTCGCTTCAAGTCAGTCTACAGGCAATTATAGGGGACGCGTGGCCTCGAGCTTGGTCGCGTGTGGGCGACGCATAATCATGCCACCCACGTCATCATTGGAGGACTCCCAAATCTCGGGAAGATATAACGACGTCCCTAAAATTGCTCGTCAATAGCAAAGCTGCTCGTCCACTCTCATCACCAGAATAATATCCTGACCATAGTTGCTCGATTCAAAGTTGCTCGTCCAAAGCAACATCTGGCCAGGATAGGGGCAATTGTTGATAGGCGAACATCAATTTTGGCCTGGCGAACAAGAGTTAAGACGTAAATGAAGATTATGAAGCAAAATACCCAGACCAGAGATGATTAACAAAGAAAATCAAAGGGGAGTGCATAGACTAATTCGGGAAGTGCATTTTGTAACAAACAACACTCTCGATGAACAACTTTCTTGCGAACAAGTCCTAAAACCGAGGCCAAATATGAACCCAACACCAGGTCATAAATGACGAACAACATTACCAACAGGTGGTGTACCTATCAGCTTATGAAGTGTATGACATCAATCAACCTACCATGTCACCCCAGCTATTGACGAACAAATATAACATATCCAGAAGCTCACCCACCTTGAAACATCTGGGTGAGTAGCTTGTAAACCATGAAATCAGAGAGCGAACAACTTCTACAGAAAAACTACAAGTAATGATCTACCAAACAAACAAGGACGAACAACAATGGATCCGAGATAAGACCAAATACAAGACTTTGTAACTAAGTTTCATCTTAGATAAGGTCAAATGTGGTCAAAGGACACATGCCAAGCATGCAAGCTTGGTAGTCCAAGAGTCATGTACACCTCCTACTTGGTGGTTAGTATAAATAGTTATTCTCCAGCAATAAAATTTAAGTTCAAATTCACAAATACTCCAAATACACACATTCAAACACCTAAACATGTACACACACGAAATAAATACAAATTCGATACTCGTGTTTACGATTTTATAACACGAATAATCGAATTTACCGTTTACGGTGGTAATCAATCACACGTTCTTGTTTGGTAATCCCAAAATCGGTTAAAAATAGCCACTGATCCACGCATTTAGAACCGATCACCAATAGTAATATCCGTGTCGGAAAAGTAGAGGTCTACATTCCTAATCAATGGAAGACGCCAGTAAAATCATATAATGAAGCTTCATCACCGGAATTTAAAGAGAAAAAGATGTTGAATCACCGGGAAGGAAGGTCGCGTCGATGCCGGAGAAACTCTACTCCAGAAAATTCGCCGGAGGTAATGACTTGAAGCGAAAATACTAACTTCTACTAGTAGCTTCCCCGCAAGAGTACGGGTTCACTGCAGTATGAGTAAGTATAATGACCAAGTATATTGAACCCAAGGGAAAGTGTGTATGCAAATAGATCCCTGAAGATCTACGCGTCGTAGTTAATATGAGTGAAATATTTTTGAGAAAAATTAATTATAACTAAGATAAACTAATTAAACTAAAGTATCGAAGAAGACGAATTAACTAAGGTTTGTATTCAATTGAGTGATGGTGATGCTCAGGATAGGAATCCCTACGTATACTAACGGAGCAGGTACATAATCAAAATAACCGTGACGCGCAAGAAATAACCAAAGTTAAAGATCGTAAGATGAAAGCTCAAGATTTTAACCCTAATAATTTATCCTATCAACAGACTTCACGAATCCACTAATCAAGTTAATAGATCGTGCTTAATTAATGAGACCCTAATTTAACTAAGGTGATGCGGTCGTCCTCCCTCGCTAAACCAGTAGATGAATTAACCCCTTCTAAACCTTCTCGTTAAGACTACTAGTTGTTAAAGAGTGATACGGTCGTCCTCTCCCTAACACTTTCGTACGAAATTCAAAGGTAAAGTTAATATTGATTTTAAGAATTCATTAATTAAGAGAATTAAAACTAAACGTCACGAATTATCCTAATTACGTACCCACATCCTACTTCTACGAGTTCATCCTACCCTAAGCATGCAAGGGTTCTAGCCTAACATGGTGGTTTGAATAATCAAAGCAATCACAAGAACAATAAACATATGCATAATTGAATTAACTAATAAAATCAAGAACATAAACGAAAGAACAAATTAAAGTCTCCAAAGAAATCTATATAAATATGAAAAACTAGGTTTAATCGTCTCAAAGAGTAAAGAAAGAAAGAATTAATCTAATACGTTCAAAAGAAATACTAAAACTAAGAATTCGTAAATTAAAACCTCGATTACAACATATAAAATCCTTCAAAACTCCTCCCCAAGCTTTCTCCTCGCTCAAAGTATGTAAAAATATGTGTTGGTATGTTGTTATCCTCCAAAACGAGTTTGGAATGAGTATATATAAGCATCGGGGCGAACCGGAAACTCATGGGCCGAAAAACGAATTCGGAGGCAAAAAATAGGAAAGTGCTCGAGCAGCTCGAGCAGGGGCGCTCGAGCATGTAGCTCGAGTGGTGCAATCGGTCGAGCGCTGGCGCTCGAGTGCTCTCGCTCGAGTGGTTTTCGGCTGCTGTACACTTGTTCGTAAAATCTTCATATCTTCTCAACCGGGAGTCCATTTTGGCCGATTCAAAGTTCTACGAACTCCTCTTTTCGCCCTCTATCCATCTATGAAAACCAAAGAGACAAATTAATGATTTTATAAAAATGATACTCAATTAACTCCAAACACTCATAAAAAAATACTCAAAACATGGGCAAATCGGGTACCAAAACATAACAATTTCACGCCTAATCAGGTAACAGCCACGTCGGAAGAAATAGAGGTCTTACACCGTAATCAATGGAAGACACACAGGAAAATCTTATAATGAAGCTCCATCGCCGGAAATTGAAGAGGAAAAGATGTTGGTTCGTCGGGAAGGAAGGTCACGTCGATGCCGAAAAAGCTCTGTGCCAGAAAATTTGCACCGAAGGTAACAGCCGGCATCGGGAAAAATAGAGGTCTTACACCGTAATCAATGGAAGACGGACAGAAAAATCTTGAAGTCATCACCATGGCAAAAAACTGAAGGTAGAAGCCGGGATAGGAGAGTCACCACACCTGAAATTCTCGGGAAAATACCTCTATCTTCTTTCAAAAAGCTAAAATTAAAAGCTCAAGATTGCATAGGCTCGAAATTAGTGCAAAGAGGCAATGAGACGGGCTACCTGCTGACTAGATTAGGTTCACCAGTGTACCTGGTGCACACTAGAATTACCCTAAATTCATATAGAGAAAATATTGAATTTTTTTTATTTATATGTGAACTACTTTGAAGGTATGATTTGTTTCATTAAAAAGTAGGATATATTACCTTCTATTACACTTAAATAGAATCAATTGCAATGTTTGTGTTTTCAATCACAGGACAAATTATTATAATCTAAAGCAATTAGATACAACAGCTGACATTTACACGCATGACACAATATTGTACTTGTACATTTTTATAATATATTTCATCCCCATTGTTTCTTCCAAACGCAGACACTCTACTGTTTTTAGCCTACCTATACTTATATGTACTTTGCCCTAATAAAGCATATAATCCTTCAATTTAGGTATTCAAATTTCGAATTCGAATCTATTAATGATCTTAAAATCCATACATCTATCCTCATTTTGGTTTATGCTTGATTACATGCTCCCTGAAGAAGAATTTTTCGGAAAAAAATATCAAATAACATTCTATGCTCGGTGAATCACATGGAAGAGTTTCGGATCGTAAATGTTGTTGGTGATCAATTGTTCGCTATCTTTGCCGACAACGTTCTCGGATTGTGGCCTGATTTGAAGCTGGAGTGTACATCATTCAGATACAATGTTGGTTGTATTTCTAATTGCGTGTTGAGTTCCGGTGATGATATTAAGAATATATTGTTGGTGTGCCACCATATAGGTCAGAAGTTAGTTTATGTTGAAGTAGTGGTTTCAATTGAATCAATTTTCATTGGGAGTAGTAGTAGCTGTAAATTATCCCAGAAGTCAATTGATTCCCTCCAGAAACTAGACGATGGTTTTTTTAACGTCGTAGTAAAAGCAGTGGTTGGTCTACCTTACTGTGTCCCAAGAAGGAGCGAAAAAATGATTCAAAACTATCTTGATCATGGAAGGTCCAGCAGTGCAACCTTGTTAGGTTTGAAGTTCTGTCACCACCCCCTACATCCGTAGACATCGAAAATAGAATTTGCTCATGCTCGAAACGGCAATTATCTGGATTCCCATGCCCACATGCAACGGGTTTCATAAACTACCACGGACCATCAATCTCCATATACGTTGATGATTGTTTCCTAACATCCACCTACCAGAAATGTTACGCTAGTGATATTCACCTAATAGCCGATAGCAAAAGATACGCTTCACAGTCATATGCTGGTGGTCCTAAGATACTGCCACCCAATTTAAAACGGATGCTCAGCCAACCCAAGAAGACCCACCTTAAGTCTTTCGGTGAGCACGGCAGAAACAAGAAGAAAAAATGCGGCTGATGTTAACCCATTACCTCGTTTTAGCATGCAAAAGTCTGTAACCTACCCCCTTCATTTTTTGGCTCAACCACTATCTCCTTTGTGTACCTTCTATATGCTCATGGTATGCGTATCCTATTCACACCCAAAATTTTACATATTTTCCTTTATTGCTTTGTGCTCAGTTTTCAATCAATGTCCCTTTTAAATTTCATCGCATTTACATGTTAGATTTTTTAAATTTTTCAATCATATAATAGCCTACTCTACATTATTTCTTGCATCGTACTAAGACAATTTTTTTCTCCTTATAAAAATTGTACATGATTAACAGGATACAAGTTGCACGTACGGTTAATACATATACAAACCACAAATGGCTCATTTGTGATCAAAACATCAACCCATTTACTTACAATTTCCACGTCTCGCCTTAGGTTAGAATTCTCATGAGCAGCACCGCCACAATAACCATTATTATGTTTCCGATGATTAGGATCGGTAACTTGATTTCGTAGACCATCCTCAAAGTCCTTGGAGATTGTGTTCGACTAGCGACCCCATCATCTCTCTCGCCCCAACCAGTTGGCAAACACCATTGTGAAAACTCATGCTCATCACAGTGGTAGCACAACCGGCCCGGGTTTTTTGTTGTGTTGTTGATACGGATCCACGTATGTCGTCGACATACAAGGCATGCTGCCTTCTCATACCTGGGGTAAGTCCTTGCTCCCGTTTGTTGGCTTGAGGTGGACATTCACGAATAATGTATATGAAATTCGGCCTTGTTTACAGCATCCAGTTTCTACAATTGTAAATCAACATGCAAGCCATATTTATATGGGTCCATGTAATGTTCATTTTTGCACCCTCTCCAACAGTCAAATTAATATACACAGTTGAATGTACATCCTCTCTATTGTGGGCCCCCCGAGCAATTCTAGGCCCACACATACGTGCCTCTTAAGTTTGTATTATACATTAATAATGTGATATTTTTTTATCCTATTTTTATGAGCACTACATTTTGTAATCCCTATATAAGATTTTTTTTTTGGTCTCAAGATTACAGAATCTTGTGTGGAAGCTGGTAATTAAAAACCATTCAAAACACACGTGGGCCCACAAAAAAAATACAGACATGAATGACGTGGGTGCCCACTATACGACGAAGTCAGGAGCACCTTAAAACTTCATTAGAAGTACAACCATAACATAGTGGTATATCACAAGAATTGTGGTACACTCCACAAACAGAGGTCAATAACATATGTCATTAGTTCATCAATACTTGGTGGTATCCTTATTAGTCGGTATTTTTCAAACTTTAAATCGGTACACTTTAATACCAGGGGTGCAAACACGTGTCGATGGTACACCAAACACGTCTATCCATACCAATTGTGTTTACAATGCTTCTGTACACCCCATATGAATTCCCCCACTACACACACAATCCAACTCTCAATCAGTGCATCATTTCTACTGATAACAGTTCCAAATAATCAAGTGTTCTCCATAATAATGACATTTTCCAACACCCTTCATATTCATAATAATAATGACCAAACACATGCAAAAAAGAACTTCCATTTACACAAAATCAGTCACCGTACATACCCATTGAAACCCATACGGGGGCAGACCACTACAGGTCATTCATCACCAAAATAGATCATACTATAACATACTAAACTATTACATAATGACTACCAGTCAATCACCCTAGTTAAACTAAGACCACAAGAGTTGCAAAAAGTTTCACTGATCAACAAACTACTTCTTTCTTCTTAACCAATCAACATCCTCAGAGACTCGATGTTCTGAACATATGAGAAAACCGTGAAATATTCCTCCCCTACCATCGGGCCGTCGACAATGAAGTATTTCCCAAGCACCATATCATAGATAACTATCAAACCCAATGGCTCGACACGCATAAGAATTTTTTCATTAGCCATTTTCAAGAGGTGTAGAGGCTGCTGACTAATCACATGGTCGTCGGGGGGGAGCTACCTTTAGCTGAACGGGAGCGAGCTCAATATCTTTGGACAAGGGCTCATGAGTCAAGGCAGATGGTGGCGGGCTGGAACCTTTACCGTCTAGACGGGATTGCATCTCGTTGATCTTTAGATTTTTGCATCGTTTCATGAGGGAAAACCTGATTTGGACCAAGTCGGTCCTGGATCGGGATGCAAGGCTCGTCTCGCTTGAGCAAACTGGTTTGGGCGACGCTGAGCTTATGCCGGGCATAATTCACTGGAGTTATCTCGGCATAGGAACGAGCAGGGTATGTGGAGGACCTCGTGTATGTCTCAGACTCTTCACTCGTGGGAGGAGCCGAGGAGTTTGGGACCAGGATAGGACTTCAGGCCCTAGACGATTGAAGATCGAATGAGACTGTGACTCAACCTGGAGATAGTGATGGAGGTCGTACCTCCCCAACGACTGGCTAGGGTAGTTTTCCCCTTGTTGCTAAACTAATTAAACTAAAGTATCGAAGAAGACGAATTAACTAAGGTTTGTATTCAATTGAGTGATGGTGATGCTCAGGATAGGAATCACTACGTATACTAACAGAGCAGGTACATAATCAAAATAACCGTGATGCGCAAGAAATAACCTAAGTTAAAGATCGTAAGATGAAAGCTCAAGATTTTAACCCTAATACTTTATCTTATCAATCGACTTCACGAATCCACTAATCAAGTTAATAGATCGTGCTTAATTAATGAGACCCTAATTTAACTAAGGTGATGCGGTCGTCCTCCCTCGCTAAACCGGTAGATGAATTAACCCCTTCTAAACCTTCTCGTTAAGACTACTAGTTGTTAAAGAGTGATACGGTCGTCCTCTCCCTAACACTTTCGTACGAAATTCAAAGGTACAGTTAATATTGATTTTAAGAATTCATTAATTAAGAGAATTAAAACTAAACGTCACGAATTATCCTAATTACGTACCCACATCCTACTTCTACGAGTTCATCCTACCCTAAGCATGCAAGGGTTCTAGCCTAACATGGTGGTTTGAATAATCAAAGCAATCACAAGAACAATAAACATATGCATAATTGAATTAACTAATAAAATCAAGAACATAAACGAAAGAACAAATTAAAGTCTCCAAAGAAATCTATATAAATATGAAAAACTAGGTTTAATCGTCTCAAAGAGTAAAGAAAGAAAGAATTAATCTAATACGTTCAAAAGAAATACTAAAACTAAGAATTCGTAAATTAAAACCTCGATTACAACGTATAAAATCCTTCAAAACTCCTCCCCAAGCTTTCTCCTCGCTCAAAGTATGTAAAAATATGTGTTGGTATGTTGTTATCCTCCAAAATGAGTTTGGAATGAGTATATATAAGCATCGGGGCGAACCGGAAACTCATGGGCCGAAAAATGAATTCGGAGGCAAAAAATAGGAAAGTGCTCGAGCAGCTCGAGCAGGGGCGCTCGAGCATGTAGCTCGAGTGGTGCAATCGGTCGAGTGCTGGCGCTCGAGTGCTCTCGCTCGAGTGGTTTTCGGCTGCTGTACACTTGTTCGTAAAATCTTCATATCTTCTCAACCGGGAGTCCATTTTGGCCGATTCAAAGTTCTACGAACTCCTCTTTTCGCCCTCTATCCATCTATGAAAACCAAAGAGACAAATTAATGATTTTATAAAAATGATACTCAATTGACTCCAAACACTCATAAAAAAATACTCAAAACATGGGCAAATCGGGCACCAAAACATAACAATTTCACGCCTAATCAGGTAACAGCCACGTCGGAAGAAATAGAGGTCTTACACCGTAATCAATGGAAGACACACAGGAAAATCTTATAATGAAGCTCCATCGCCGGAAATTGAAGAGGAAAAGATGTTGGTTCGTCGGGAAGGAAGGTCACGTCGATGCCGAAAAAGCTCTGTGCCAGAAAATTTGCACCGAAGGTAACAACCGGCATCGGGAAAAATAGAGGTCTTACACCGTAATCAATGGAAGACGGACAGAAAAATCTTGAAGTCATCACCATGGCAAAAAACTGAAGGTAGAAGCCGGGATAGGAGAGTCACCACACCTGAAATTCTCGGGAAAATACCTCTATCTTCTTGCAAAAAGCTAAAATTAAAAGCTCAAGATTGCATAGGCTCGAAATTAGTGCAAAGAGGCAATGAGACGGGCTACCTGCTGACTAGATTAGGTTCACCAGTGTACCTGGTGCACACTAGAATTACCCTAAATTCATATAGAGAAAATATTGAATTTTTTTTATTTATATGTGAACTACTTTGAAGGTATGATTTGTTTCATTAAAAAGTAGGATTTATTACCTTCTATTACACTTAAATAGAATCAATTGCAATGTTTGTGTTTTCAATCACAGGACAAATTATTATAATCTAAAGCAATTAGATACAACAGCTGACATTTACACGCATGACACAATATTGTACTTGTACATTTTTAAAATATATTTCATCCCCATTGTTTCTTCCAAACACAGACACTCTACTGTTTTTAGCCTACCTATACTTATATGTACTTTGCCCTAATAAAGCATAAAATCCTTCAATTTAGGTATTCAAATTTCGAATTTGAATCTATTAATGATCTTAAAATCCATACATATATCCTCATTTCGGTTTATGCTTGATTACACGCTCTCTGAAGAAGAATTTTTTGGAAAAAAATGTCAAATAACATTCTATGCTCGGTGAATCACATGGAAGAGTTTCGGATCATAAATGTTGTTGGTGATCAATTGTTCGCTATCTTTACCGACAACGTTCTCGGATTGTGGCCTGATTTGAAGCTGGAGTGTACATCATTCAGATACACTGTTGGTTGTATTTCTAATTGCGTATTGAGTTCCGATGATGATATTAAGAATATGTTGTTGGTGTGCCACCATATAGGTCAGAAGTTAGTTTATGTTGAAGTAGTGGTTTCGATTGAATCAATTTTCATTGGGAGTAGTAGTAGCTGTAAATTATCCAAGAAGTCAATTGATTCCCTCCAGAAACTAGACGATGGTTTTTTTAACGTCGTAGTAAAAGCAGTGGTTGGTCTACCTTACTGTGTCCCAAGAAGGAGCGAAAAAATGATTCAAAACTATCTTGATCATGGAAGGTCCAGCAGTGCAACCTTGTTAGGTTTGAAGTTCTGTCACCACCCCCTACGTCCGTAGACATCGGAAAAAGAATTTACTTATACTCGAAACGGCAATTATATGGATTCCCATGCCCACACGCAACGGCTTTCATAAACTACCACGGACCATCAATCTCCATATACGTTGATGATTGTTTCCTAACATCCACCTACCAGAAATGTTACGCTAATGATATTCACCTAATAGCCGATAGCAAAAGATACGCTTCACAGTCATATGCTGGTGGTCCTAAGATACTGCCACCCAATTTAAAACGGATGCTCAGCCAACCCAAGAAGACCCACCTTAAGTCTTTCGGTGAGCACGGCAGAAATAAGAAGAAAAAATGCGGCTGATGTTAACCCATCACCTCGTTTTAGCACGCAAAAGTCTGTAACCTACCCCCTTCATTTTTTGGCTCAACCACTATCTCCTTTGTGTACCTTCTATATGCTCATGGTATGCGTATCCTATTCACACCCAAAATTTTACATATTTTCCTTTATTGCTTTGTGCTCAGTTTTCAATCAATGCCCCTTTTAAATTTCATCGCATTTACATGTTAGATTTTTTAAATTTTTCAATCATATACTAGCCTACTCTACATTATTTCTTGCATCGTACTAAGACAATTTATTTCTCCTTATAAAAATTGTACATGATTAACAAGATACAAGTTGCACGTACGGTTAATACATATACAAACCACAAATGGCTCATTTGTGATCAAAACATCAACCCATTTACTTACAATTTCCACGTCTCGCCTTACGTTAGAATGCTCATGAGCAGCACCGCCACAATAACCATTATTATGTTTCCGATGATTAGGATCCGGTAACTTGATTTCGTAGACCATCCTCAAAGTCCTTGGAGATTGTGTTCGACTAGCGACCCCATCATCTCTCTCGCCCCAACCAGTTGGCAAACACCATTGTGAAAACTCATGCTCATCACAGTGGTAGCACAACCGGCCCGGGTTTTTTGTTGTGTTGTTGATACGGATCCACGTATGTCATCGACATACAAGGCATGCTGCCTTCTCATACCTGGGGTAAGTCCTTGCTCCCGTTTGTTGGCTTGAGGTGGACATTCACGAATAATGTATATGAAATTCGGCCTTGTTTACAGCATCCAGTTTCTACAATTGTAAATCAACATGCAAGCCATATTTATATGGGTCCATGTAACGTTCATTTTTTCACCCTTTCCAACAGTCAAATTAATATACACAGTTGAATGTACATCCTCTCTATTGTGGACCCCCCGAGCAATTCTAGGCCCACACATACGTGCCTCTTATGTTTGTATTATACATTAATAATGTGATATTTTTTTTATCCTATTTTTTTGAGCACTACATTTTGTAATCCCTATATAAGATTTTTTTTTGGTCTCAAGATTACAGAATCTTGTGTGGAAGCTGGTAATTAAAAACCATTCAAAACACACGTGGGCCCACCAAAAAAATACAGACATGAATGACGTGGGTGCCCACTATACGACGAAGTCAGCAACACCTTAAAACTTCATTAGAAGTACAACCATAACATAGTGGTATATCACAAGAATTGTGGTACACTCCACAAACAGAGGTAAATAACATATGTCATTAGTACATCAATACTTGGTGGTATCCTTATTAGTCGGTATTTTTCAAACTTTAAATCGGTACACTTTAATACCAGGGGTGCAAACACGTGTCGATGGTACACCAAACACGTCTATCCATACCAATTGTGTTTACAATGCTTCTGTACACCCCATATGAATTTCCCCACTGCACACACAATCCAACTCTCAATCAGTACATCATTTCTACTGATAACAGTTCCAAATAATCAAGTACTCTCCATAATAATGACATTTTCCAACACCCTTCATATTCATAATAATAATGACCAAACACATGCAAAAAAGAACTTCCATTTACACAAAACAGCCAACGTACATACCCATTGAAACCCATACGGGGGCAGACCACTACAGGTCATTCATCACCAAAATAAATCATACTATAACATACTAAACTATTACATAATGACTACCAGTCAATCACCCTAGTTAAACTAAGACCACAAGAGTTACAAAAAGTTTCACTGATCAACAAACTACTTCTTTCTTCTTAACCAATCAACATCCTCAGAGACTCGATGTTCTGAACATATGGGAAAACCATGAAATATTCCTCCCCTACCATCGGGCCGTCGACAATGAAGTATTTCCCAAGCACCATATCATAGATAACTATCAAACCCAATGGCTCGACACGCATAAGAATTTTTTCATTAGCCATTTTCAAGAGGCGTAGTGGCTGCGGACTAATCACATGGTCGTCGGGGGGGAGCTACCTTTAGCTGAACGGAGCGAGCTCAATATCTTTGGACAAGGGCTCATGAGTCAAGGCAGATGGTGGCGGGCTGGAACCTTTACCGTCTAGACGGGATTGCATCTCGTTGATCTTTAGATTTTTGCATCGTTTCATGAGGGAAAACCTGATTTGGACCAAGTCGGTCCTGGATCAGGATGCAAGGCTCGTCTCGCTTGAGCAAACTGGTTTGGGCGACGCTGAGCTTATGCCGGGCATAATTCACTAGAGTTATCTCGGCATAGGAACGAGCAGGGTATGTGGAGGACCTCGTGTATGTCTCAGACTCTTCACTCGTGGGAGGAGCCGAGGAGTTTGGGCGCCAGGATAGGACTTCAGGACCTAGACGATTGAAGATCGAATGAGACTGTGACTCAACCTGGAGATAGTAATGGAGGTTGTACCTCCCCAACGACTGGCTAGGGTAGTTTTCCCCTTGCTGCTAAACTAATTTTCTTTTTTCCCTTAGCGAAACGAGTCGGGTGTTGCTTTTGGGAGGCAGTGTACTTCGGCTAGTGTTCAACTCCTACCCCCTCCTAGTCAGTATAGTGATGGCCGAATTGACCTGCTCCAGAGTCTCGTAGTTTTGGATAGGGATGGGCTAGAGCCCTCTATGGCGTTGGTCGGGAGTGGCGACCACTGGACCTGGCTGGAGCGACCACCAGTAGTTGGCCGCCTCTCTTGACTTGGCGGTTGGGACCACCGTCGTGCGGTGGTTGGCCGAAGCGTTCTTAGCCCCCTCAGTGTAGGTTTTCTCCATGTTTCAAACCCTTTGAACAAGAACTTAAGTGAACGAGATGTATCTTCAGAGAATAGTGAGTGTTCTTCGATTTTTTAAAGTGATTGGGTTGGATGATTACCTTTCTTCTAGCACCAATTGTTGTTACTCGATTTTGTAATGAGAGATTATAAATGTGGCTTTAAGTAGAATAAAACAAGTAAGTCCCAAGAGCCAAGAGCAATGAATGTTCTTGATTCTTAGACTTGGAATTAAAACTATTAACCGCTACATAAGTGCCGGAAGAGTAAATGCAAGGGAAAGTTGCAGAATTTTTTAAGCTCGGTCTTAAGAGTGTGTCGATGCCATTTATGATATCTAAAGGCTCTATTTATAGTAAAAAAAAAACTCTTTATAAAGTGTTTCCCTAGTGTTTTTATGATATCCATTCATTAAATGCATGAATATTTATCTCTATTGTTGCAGTTCTCATATCTTGACATGATCTGCTCCCTTTTTGGACTTACTTTAAGGGTTCTGCACTTATAGGATCTTGTGTCTTGACAGAGATTTGGTTTTCCCTTTGAGGTTCTTTGGCGGCTGACGTCTTTTATGTGACCTTGGAGATTCGCCGATATCGGGGGCTTGCAGCCTGTTATCACTGTTATGTCTCAGACTATGTTCGTCGCCCATGACCTGAACTTTGTAGCTCTCTCCTTGTGAGGTTGTCATGTGACCTCACCAATCAGGCGAGGTCTATGCAGGGTCTTTCTGGGTCCGCCTTATAGTGGGGATGATTTTTTGCCCATCAGCGAGCTTGTCTCTTGACCTAGCTTTTTGGTCTCGCCAACGAGGTCTCTTCACCTCGCCCTAGTTTGCTGGATCTCACCCAAATGGTGAGATCGTGGTCATAGAATATATTCGTGCCACAACAAATTCTAAATTAAATTTGTTTAGGGTATTGTTAATTACTATTTGGGTATTGTTAATTATTGCTTGTAATATTACTGATTATTGCTTGGGGTATTGTTGATTACTGCTTGGGGTATTGTTGATTATTGTTTGGGGTATTGCTGATTCAAAAAACACCGTTCACGCCGAAATGTGTATTTTTCATAATTTTTGCAATTGAGTTTTTAGAACCGAAATGCATAATATGCACTTGAATGCACACTAGAACTACTCTTAGAGATGAAATATTTTTGGGTTAATTGCAAATAAAATCACAACTTTTTTGCAAATTGGAATTTAATCTAAACTTTTGAAACTTTGCAAACAAAACTCCAACTTAATATTTGGTTGCAATCTTAACCATAACACAGATTTCGATCAACTCGAAAATGATGATAAATTATATATTATCACACGAACCAATCTAAACATATTAATACTATTAATTATTCATTGTCAGGGTGAAACATCATTTTCGAACAATAAAAAATGTATTTCTTGGTTTAAATTGCAAACAAATGTTAAGTTGAGATTTTATTTGTCAAGATATATAAAGTTTAGATTAGATTGCAATTTGCGAAAATATTGTGGTTTGATTTGCAATTGATCCAATATTTTTATTTGAAAAAAAAAATTGTAACGGTTGAAAGATTTTGTACATTTTCATTAAATTAGTAATTGATTAAATATAGAAAAAATAATAGGGTTCCATTTAATCAAAATGAAGAGGTGGCCATTTATTAAAAAAAAAAACTGATTGAGAAAATATGGATAAGAAAAGTGATTGAACCAATTAATAAAAACCACAATCAATGTTCGTGTTCAAATTTGATGTATATATTATAAAAAAAAATAGTTTCAATATTCAACAAAAAAAAAAAAAGTACTAAATATTAATAATGAGTATAAAGTATAAACCCACCCCATGTGAGAAGGTGTATGAATTCAAATTGCATTAATTGAAGTAAATGGTCCATGCATATAAGGCATGGAATAAATACCTCAGAAAAAACCAGATAGAAACATACTGCACCTAAACAAATCAATTTTAATTCTATCCTATATTCCTTCAGAATTCAGATGTTGATGATGACACCCCTGCATTTTACCTGAGTTTGATAATTGATTTCCAGTGATATAATTCAGTTAAAATAAGTAATAATACTATTTTTTTACAGGGAAAATGAGTAATATTTTATTTGGTGAAATAAATAATATCATTCAATTGGTATACATAGTGTAATAGATTTCCTAATGAAATGAGTAAATATATTTCAGTCAAATGATCGTAATATCATTTAAAACAAGTGCACGGTGCAAATGGTATATACGTATCATTGAGATTGTTTTACCGTGCACTCTCATGATATGTACTAGGTGCACGTTGCACTCACTTTATAGTTGAACATGTTTACACTGAAAAGTGTAGGCTGGTTTTAATAAAAAAATATGGTTAGTGAAAATCGATTTTCAGTTTAAATTTTTCAATGTAATCTAACGGATTTGGATTCGGTGTTGTACAGGAGCGTCCTGTGCAGCACAAATACATAGTTAGACCAATTGGTCTGACCATGTATTTGATTTTGTGGGGTCAGACCAATTGGTCTAACAATGTATTTGTGCTGCACAGGACGCTCCTGTACAACAAAAGATCCAAGCCCGTAATCTAATCATGTTTTTCAGTGTAATAAAATCACATTTTTCAGTATAAAATGTCTCAATTGTTGAGTGTGCATTATGCATCAATTACACAAGAGAGTCACTCCTGTTCTACATGATATTGTCAAATCCTTTCAACCGTCATGTCCTCTATTCAAATTCATTATTGTTATTCTTATGCAATTCAAAATGATTAAGAAAGTGTTTGGATGAGCTTATAAGCTCTTTAAAATAATTTATAAGTTGTTTTAAAGAGTTTATAAACACTATCAATATATTTGACAAAATAAGATGTTTAACAGCTTATAAGATCATAAAATAAGTTCCTAACAACTTTTAAGCCGTAAAAAAATAAATTGGAATTTTCCAACTTATTTTCCTAACCACCCACCCCACCCCTTCCCCGCCTCCACACACCTCTCCCTAAACATAAAAAATGAAAAAAAAATTACTTTATATTAAAATTTAAATTTAAAAAAAATATTATAAATTCTCAAGATCTTATAAATTGTATTAATCAAACACTTTGGAAACTTATAAACTACTTAAAAATTACATCTTATAAACTCTTAAAACAATTTATAAAATGTATCAAATAAGTTTAGTCAAACAGCCTCTAAATCAAATTGAGATTTAGTGATACAACTTATACATCGATTTACTTAAATTCTTGCATTTTACCTCTCTTTCAAAGTGACTTGGAATATATTTTTATCCTAAACTAGTAGACATCCTATGGTGTGGTGGCCTGAAAAGGATGTTAAATTAAACTCACACTAATTTAAAGGTTCATGTGATTAAACGTACCCAAAAGAATTTTTCCTAATTAATAACTAGTCGTTACATTGTTTAGTTATTATCAAATTGTTTCTACGCATATCATTTTAACAAAATTTGGTGTCTACCTAAATAATGGAATTTAAAAACATTTAATTCGGTCAAAATTGCTGGAAAATTAATTGATTCGACTTCATATTTGAAATTTCACTATAAATGCCTCAATATTGTTCACATGAGCAGTTATGTCAAAGCACTCAAGTTGGTTGGTTAAGAATCGGCCAGTAGAGATGCAAATTTTGTATGAGAAAAAAAATATGAGCCAGAGGAAAAAAAAAAGATTTTATTTTTAAAAAATAAAACACTTGATAGTAGTAGTAATATTTTTCTTTTCTTATAAAAGAAAACTTAAATTGTATAATTTTGAAAAACATTACTTTTACTTGAAGAGTTGGTCTTGTGTAAATATGTTTAACTATTTTGCAACTAATACTTTTATAGTAAAGCAATTAATATATTTTAATGAAATAATTAATATTGTCAAATTAATATTTTTTAATAAAAAAACTAATATTATTTAATACTCTATATGTATTATTTTAAAGGGAAAAAAATTGTAAGTGCATGAACTTATCCTTATAGTAACACATACTAGCCCCTATAGTAACACATGTTTTTTCTTATAGTAACACAACATGTGAGCACGTTTTTATGTTTTGCCTTTGCACAATTTTTTTGTTAGATCTATTTAATCCATTCCAACCATGTTAGATCTATTTAATCCATTCTAACCATGTTTTATATCTGGACAACATTTAAATAAGTTTTTATTCGTGAAATGTTTTATAAGTGTTTATCATAGTATTAAACTTGAATTAGATATACATAATAATATATACTTAGAATATCATACACCTTCCAGTCCCACAAAGATATATTTACATATTTTTTTCATTTAAATAAAAAAATATAAATGATTATAGTTAGAGCAATATTTTTTGTTTTGTTTACTCATCTAGCCCATGCTCATTTCTCAAGATATTTTATTACCAGCAACATGAGAAGGAAAAAAAATTATCTTTGTGGAAACAATGAGGTACATATTTATATGTGATGCATGCAAAGGCACGTGACGTGACGGGTTTATAAAAATCATTATCCATTTACGTATTTATTTTTATTTAATCATCTTAGGCATATAGGTATCATGTAATTCAACTATATTTAAAAATAAGGTTAATTATTTTTGCTGAATTGAATAGTTTATCAATTATAATTGTTCAATAAAAACCATTGATATTATTAAAAAAGGTGCATTCAAACATATGGTGCATTGATACGTAAAAGAGCCAATCTGTTTAATTGAATTCCAATTTAAACAAGAGGAGTTTATTTTGGAAGATAAAAGATTATATAAAATAGTTTATGATAAGTTCATCATAAAATTGTTTTAAAGTATCGAATAATTGATCAGAAGTATCGATAATTTTACTAACATTATTATTAATTTGAATCAGTGATATTATATTGTAATTGTTGTAAAAAAATTGACTACAAATTAATAATACTTTTGATAAAATTATCGATAATTTAAAATAATTTAATAGTAAACTTATTATCAAAACATTTTCATATAAAATCTTTTTTTTTTTTTTTTTTTTTAAGAATGGATTTAGACGCGCTCGATGATGGTTGTGGAAGGCAAAGGTGGGGAGCCAATCATGAACTCAGCATTTAGGACACTACACATAGCCCGCTATTATATGACTTCCATCCCACTCATTTTTTAGTAGGTTATACACAATAGAACCTAGGTAAAGGACTTGCACACATTACTTTTCATTTAATAATAATAATACACTTCTTCCACACACACAACCCCCAAATAAATTAATTAATTAAAATAAAACCTCGCAGAGGACAACCTCAATTCAACCTCGTATAGACCAAAACAACCTCCGGGAAGGCCACGTCAGTGCACAAACCCTAAAAACCTCTCAAGGGTGTTATTGTCAATGTCATCTGTTAAACTGGACGGTGGGCCCATAGTTGCCAGCCGACCAAGAAAGTTGACTGGCCCTACATGAAAAAGATAGCCGTTGGAGCCACGAGAGCCCGACGAAGGAGCCTAATCTGAAATAATAGTAGTAGTAATAATTATTATAATTAATATTCTCTCCATTTTTTTTTCACATAAATCAATTTTTTTACTAATTAATTAAAGTATAAAAAAAATTCTTATACCAATATCAAATTTATATAATTCACAATCTATTATTTATTAGAGGTATTTTATTAAAAATAGAAGATAAATTTGTATTGATTTTGATTTAGTGGCAATTAAATTATATGAAAATAATTTATGATAATTTTATCATTAAAAAAATTTAAAGCATCAAATATTTAATTAGGAATATAAAAAATCTCATCATAAATATCATTAATCTGGTTCATTAATAATATTCCTGATGAAATTTTTGAGATCAGATATTCAATACTTTAAAATCGAACACTCTCATATGCACCAAGTGCACAATGCACTCACTCAACAATTGAAACTGATTACACTAAATAGTAGGTTGATTACATTGACGAGTATGGTTAGATTACATTGAAATGTTTACACTGAAATATTTTTCAGTGTAATGTAACCACATTTTTCTTTATAATCAAATTACATTTTTCAACGTAAATAATCTCAACTGTTGAGTGAGTGAACCATGTACTAAGTGCACGAAAGAATTATTCTTTTACAATCATTTTATAGTAAATATATCATGAACCATTTTTATATAAAACCTATTCCTTACAAATAAATAAATACATATATATATTATATATAATTTTAGACAAAATGGAACCATTAAATAAAAAAGAAGTAATAAAACGTAGTCTACCTAGCTTCCAAAATCCTAGACATGTGTGCAAAATTACATGCACCTTAATTCACCAGAAAACTAGCCGTTACACCTTCGGACCTGAATCTACCCAGGCACACCCCCCTCCTGACACTTCTCATCTTTACCCAAAAAAACCCATTTAGATTCCTTCGATCCCACCATCGTTATCTCCCTCTCTCTCCCTCCCTCCTCCCTTCTCTCTCTCTCACGTGTCTCACCGCACTAAATCTCCTGGCTCCCACCCTACAAAAACTTCACACACACTATTTCTTTCCCTTTGCTCTTCTGCACTTCTCTCTCTCTCTCTCTCTCATGGAGGACGCCAAGAGGAATTTCTCTTTCCACACCTCCTACCCATTTCAAGAAAACAAGGAAAAATGGAAGATTCTTACAAGACTCCTCCAAATTTCCTTCATTTTTCAGACATTATTATTCGTACCATCTTTAGCCGGTTCTTGGGACGGCGTAATAGTAACGGAAGCCGATTACCAAGCACTCCAAGCATTCAAGCACGAATTAACCGATCCGAAAGGGGTCTTACGAAGCTGGAACGACTCCGGTCTAGGCGCCTGCTCCGGCGGTTGGGCCGGAATCAAATGCGCACAGGGCCAAGTTATTGTGCTTCAGCTTCCCTGGAGAGGATTAGGCGGAAGAATTACCGAAAAAATCGGCCAGTTTCAAGCCCTAAGAAAGCTCAGCCTTCACGACAATCTCTTAACCGGCCCGGTTCCCACTTCGCTCGGTTTTCTGCCCAATCTCAGAGGCGTCCAGCTTTTCAATAACCGGCTGTCCGGTTCCATTCCGCCTTCGCTCGGTTTTTGCCCCCTTCTTCAAACGCTCGACCTCAGTAACAATGCTCTAATGGGGGAAATTTCCCCCACGCTAGCGAACTCGACCAAGCTTTTCAGAGTTAATTTTAGCTACAACGCTTTGACCGGTTCAATTCCGGGTTTTTTCACACGTTCTGCTTCTTTAATGTTTCTCTCGCTCGAACACAACAATCTTTCTGGGAATGTTCCGGATTCTTGGGGGAGGATTCCGATTCAATCTTTGACGATTGATCATAACTCTTTTGATGGGGATTTACCCGTTAGTTTATCTAATCTGCAGAAACTCTCTGTTCTTGATTTTTCTCACAATAATTTCACCGGAGAAATCCCGGTTTCTTTCGGCGATTTCGCCAATCTCGATTCGTTTAATATCTCGTATAACAATCTTTCCGGCCCAGTTCCGGCAAATCTCTCTAGAAAGTTCGATTCAAGTGCTTTTATCGGCAACCTTCAGCTCTGTGGGTACAGTAATTCCACCCCATGCTCATTACCCCCTTCTTCCCAACCCCCCGCCCCACCTCCCTCAAAACGAAGTCGTTTAAGCACCAAAGACATCATTTTGATAGCCGCAGGGGCTCTCCTCATAGTTCTGGTGATTATTTGTTGCTTATTGCTCTGTTGCCTAATCAGGAAAAGAAGAATGGCGAAAGAGAGCAGGGAAGGCAAGACCGGCCACGCCGCGTCCGCCGCGGCGGCGGCGGCGAGGGAGAAGGGGTTTCCGGCGGCGGCTGGGGAAGCGGAAGGGAGTGGGGAGACAGGGGGGAAGCTTGTACATTTTGATGGGCCTCTGGTTTTTACTGCGGATGATCTGTTGTGTGCGACGGCGGAGATTATGGGGAAAAGCACTTATGGGACGGTTTATAAGGCTTCCATGGAAGATGGGATTCAAGTTGCTGTGAAAAGGTTGAGAGAGAAGATAACGAAAGGACAGAGAGAATTTGAGACAGAGGTTAATGCACTTGGGAAAATTAGGCACCCTAATCTTCTTGCTCTTAGAGCTTACTATTTGGGGCCAAAGGGAGAAAAATTGCTCGTTTTTGACTACATGCCTAAAGGAAGCCTTGCCACTTTTCTCCATGGTTAGTATTTTCTTCTTAATATGAAATTTTGATTCATTCAATTTTGTTTTGTGTATTTTATTTAAAAATGATAAAAAAAAAAAAAAAAAAAGGGTATAGTGCAATTAATTATACTCCATTAATCATTTCGCTGTTCCTCTTAAATTATGTATAGTAGATCTATTTTTTATGTGAAATTTTAATCCAATTTTGTGTTGCATTATTTAGCTAAATGATAAGTATGTTATGCAATTAATTAAATTGTTGATATTTGATTAATTTAAATAGTGTAAGAGGAGATTTTATAAAATCATGTTTCAATTTTGCGAGTGATCTAAAAACAATGTGTTGATGTTTGCAGCTCGATCACCCGATACACCGATTGATTGGACGACGAGGATGAAGATTGCTAAAGGGATGACAAGAGGGGTTCTCTACCTTCACAACAATGTCAACATCATCCACGGAAATCTAACATCCAGCAACGTTCTCCTCGACGAAAACACAAACGCAAAAATCGGGGACTACGGGCTTTCTCGTTTGATGACGGCGGCCGCAAACGCGAACGTGGTCGCAACCGCGGGCGCGCTGGGGTACAGAGCGCCCGAGCTCTCGAAGCTGAAGAAAGCGACTAGCAAGAGCGACGTGTACAGCCTGGGGGTGATCATACTGGAGCTTCTGACGGGGAAGTCGCCAGGGGAGGCGATCAACGGAGTGGATTTGCCGCAGTGGGTGGCGTCCATAGTGAAGGAGGAGTGGACTAATGAGGTGTTTGATTTGGAGCTGATGAGGGATGCTTCTGTGATTGGTGATGAGCTGTTGAACACATTGAAATTGGCTTTGCATTGTGTGGATCCGGCCCCCTCGGCCCGGCCCGAAGCCCATCTGATACTGCAGCAGCTCGATGAGATTAGGCCCGAAACGGCGACCACCAGCCCGGGTGATGAGGGAGGGGCAATGGTGGTCACCTCACCTAGTGATTGAGTTTTATTTTGGTAGAGACTACTTGTTCTACTATTCTTTCATTCTTGAAATTTTTAGCCTAGTGTTTTTTTTTTCTTTTTTAGATTTTTGTTGGTTGGAATATTTTAAAGGAAAGGGCATTGACTGGATGTTAGTCCTTCTAAATTCCATCGCCTCCTCTTTAAGTGGTTGAAATTATGAAGTTTGATTGACAAAAGAATTAACTCCCAATTTTGAGCCTACATGTATTAAGCTGCAATGACTTGCAATATGTATTGAGATTTAAGAATTTGAAATACTGCGGAATATTAATTGTAAACAAAGGCACAACCAATTTGTTAATTTATGAGAAGAAGTGAACTCTCTAGTGGGACCACAGTAATCTATTCCCAATCTACCATGGAAATTAAAAATAAATACATTTATTTCAAATCAAATTGTTTCTCACTCTTTCGAATAGGTAACATAGAAATTCGGTGGGTAATAAATAATGTTAAGACATATGAGCCCAAGGAAGGAAGGCATATTGGTATCTTCCAAAACTGATTATTTCTGCAAAACATAAGAGAAATCATTCGTGCAACGGCGAATCAAAAAACAAAAATGATCACTTTAAACATAAAAATATCACATGTAATTTTGTCCCAAAAATAATCATCAATCAATACCTTATATTTGTAAAGCCTAAAATGCCTATGTGGCATTATTCAATTTTTTTTTTTTTTTTGACGGGTCATTCAAATTTTCTCATTTCAACCATATTTGCTCCTTATTGAGTAGAGGTGTCCAACCCATCCTCACCGTTGATTAATTTCATTTATTATTTCATGTTTCATCTTGACCATTGATCTGTCACAATTTTTCCTATAAATTGGTCATTTGTGATGGTCATTTTTCATCATTAGTTATCTCTTCCTTCTCCGTTTTCTTTTTTTTCGGCCGACCGTTGAGTTGCCGTCTTATAAATTCCGGTGTACCGTCTAAATAATTATGTGTGATTTCTATTCGTCTTGTGGGTGTCTTTCCGGTGATTTGTCTCCGGGTGATCGCTTGATTGAGGATGCCTGGTTTTTTTTTCTTCATTTTTTTACTTATTTTTCATTTTTCTTCTTTAGTGTAGAATAAGATTGTTCGTCGCGTGTCTTGTGCCGACGATTTTGGATGTAACGATTTTGTTTATGTACAAATTGTAATGAAATTTTATTGTTTAATATATTGTCTAACCGGCCATTGCTTCAACGCAAATCTTATATGAAAATCACCAAATTGCTACAGATTTCTATTTCCAATCCCCGGACGTCAATCTCGAAATTTACCCCGAATCTCAATTGATTTTAGTGCATATAGAACGAAGTATGGTTATCTCAAAAGGGATAACCAAGAGAGTGCGTCTTGCAACCACATTACCTTCGTCAACTTGAACTATCCATGCTAGCACAAGGATTTTCCAAGCAATACATTTACGCTCATCATCTCTAATAATAAGAGGGACGGCAGTAGTATGATGGATAGGAAGTAATGACATTTAAATGTATTTAAATATAAGTAATGACCTTTAAATGTATTTAAATATTAATAATGACCTTTAAATGTATTTAAATATAAGTAATGACCTTAAATGTATTTAAATATTATTAATAACTTTTGACCATTGATAATTATATGTGACAATTGATGGTTTGTGGCATAGTTTTCACATCTTCCTAATTCTTTTGCATTGAATCATACATTGCTAGCTTTAAAATGTTTATGGTCTTAAAATGGTCTATGTCTAATTATTGATATTAAATTCCCCTTAATATTGGTTAGGTGTCATGAATTTAATTTAATTTGAATTTAATTTGGATTTACAAATAGTGTGATAATAAATTGTTATATATTTATATATGTTAATAACTTTAGGTTATTTTGGTTTTGATCCTTTTGTCTTTAGTTTGGTAACCTAAGGTATTGATTAGCTCGAAAGTTAAGGGAAAATTAGCCATGCTTTTGGAAAATTCGGTAGTAATGACCTTTAAATATATTTAAATATAAGTAATGACCATTAAATGTATTTAAATATAATTAATGACCTTTGACCATTGATAATTTGTGGCATATGAGAATGGTTTATGGCATAGTTTTCACATCTTCCTAATTCTTTGCATTGAATCATACATTGCTAGCTTTAAAAAGTTTATGGTCTTAAAATGGTTTATGGTTAATTATTGATATTAAATTCCCCTTAATATTGTTTAGGTGTCATGGTTTTAATTTAATTTGCATTTAATTTGGATTTACAAATAGTGTGATAGTAAATTTTTATAAATTGATATATGTTGTTAACTTTACGTTATTTTGGTTTTGGTCCCCGGTCTTTAGTTTGGTAAAATGTAACAGAGAAAAACATCCCATAACTTTTCACCTTTTCAGAAAACGCTCTTAAAAAAATTAATTTCTCCTCTTACGTCCTAATTTTTGTCTACGTATACAATTTCCGTCCAAAGATATTAATTTTTTCAATTACATCTCCATTTTTTTTACTAAATGTACAATTGCGGTCCAAAAAAGATAATTTATCTCGATCTCCCAAAAAACTATCCATGCTAGCACAAGGGTTTTCCAAACAATAATTAGTGACGGAAGTAGTATGATGGATCGGTAGTAATGACCTTTAAATGTATTTAAATATAAGTAATGACTATTAAATGTATTTAAATATAAATAGTGACCTTTGACCATTGATAATTTGTGGCATATGAGAATGGATTATGGTATAATTTTCACATCTTGCTAATTCTCTGCATTGAATCACACATTGCTAGATTTAAAATGTTTATGGTCTTAAAATGATCTGTCTAATTATTGATATTAAATTTCCCTTAATATTGGTTAGGTGTCGTGGTTTTAATTTAATTTGGATTTACAAATAGTGTGATAATAAATTGTTGTAAATTATTGGTTCTCCGGTCGTTTGTTTAGTAAAATGGAACAAAGAAAAATGTCTCATAACGTTTCACCTTTTCCGAAAACGCTCTAAGAAAATTAATTTCTCCAATTACGTCCCAAGTTTTGGCTAAGTATACAATTTCCGTCCAAAAATATTAATTTTTTCAATTGCATCTCAATTTTTTACTAACTATACAATTTACGTTCCAAAAAAGATAATTTCTCCTGATTCCAAAAAAAAACTATCCATGATAGCACAAGGGTTTTCCAAGCATTAATAAGAGTGACAGAAGTAGTGTGATGGGTCGGTAGTAATAGCTTTTAAATGTACTTAAATATAAGTAATGACCTTTAAATGTATTTAAATATAAGTAATGACCTTTGACCATTGATAGTTTGTCGCATATGAGAATGGTTAATGACATAGTTTTCACATCTTCCTAATTCTTTGCCTTGAGTCATACATTGCTAGCTTTAAAATATTTATGGTCCTAAAATGGTCTATGTCTAATTATTGATATCAAATTCCCCTTAATATTGGTTAGGTGTCATGGTTTTAATTTAATTTGGATTTACAAATAGTGTGATAATAAATTGTTGTAAATTGATATATGTTGTTAACTTTACGTTATTTGGTTTTGGTCCTTTTGTCTTTAGTTTGGTAACCTAAGGTATTTATTAGCTCGAAAGTTAAGGGAAAATTAGCCATGCTTGTGGATTTTGTAAATTTTAGAATCAAAAGAAATAATATATTCCAATTTATGTGTTCCACTTGATTTGTATTACCATAAATTGGATGTTTGACACATCGAATTTGAAAAAACAAAATCTAGCAAACCACTATAATATTGTGTTAGTGTGTTGAAGTTCAAATGAAATATTGATGATCTCATTTTCAAACAAATTTCTAAAACCAGCATGGGAATTTAGGAGATTTTTTTTTAAACTTTGCATTGCACCCTGAATGTGTTCAGTGAGTGGGACACTCAAGTCACTGCATTGCTAAGAGTCAGAGCACTCAAGTCAGTGCAGCTGACTTGCGAGCTCAGGCTCTTAACAAGGCAGTGACTCGAGAGACTGAACTCTCGAGTGCTTGCTTAAGCCTGTCAGTGAGATTGGTTCTCCCTGACTAAAATACTTAAGTATCCTCTTAGTAGCCTCCAAATGACTTCTCTTGGGATCAGACTGATACCTAGCACACACACCAACTGCAAAAGTGATATTAGGCTTGCTTGCAGTCAGGTACAACAAAGATCCTATTAGTCCTCGGTACTCAGTCTGATTCACTGAAGTCCCTTCAGTATCAGGATCCATCTTCCAATTTGTGTTCATTGGGATCCTAGCCGGATTACTGTTCTGAAGACCAAACTTTTGAATCAAGTCTCTTGTATACTTAGCCTGATTAATGAAGATCACTTGATCAGTTTGCTTAACCTGCAATCCTAAAAAGAAGTTCATCTCAACCATCATTGACATCTCAAATTTACCAGTCATCAACTTAGAGAATTTCTCACAGAGCTGATTATTTGGTGATCCAAATATTATGTCATCCACATAAATCTGGACCAAGAGAATGTCATCACCTCAGTGATCTTGAACAAAGTCCTATCCACGGTTCCCTTCTTGAACCCATGGTCAGTCAGGAATTGAGAGAGGGTATCATACCAAGCTCTTGGTGCTTGCTTAAGTCCATAGAGTGATTTCTTCAAATTGTATACTCTATCTCCAACCTCAAACCCGGGAGGTTGTTCAACTATACCTCTTCATTGAGTACACCATTCAGGAAGACACTCTTGACGTCCATTTGATACACCTTAAACTTGCCATGGCAGAGACCTGAAACTAAAGATACTATCCTGACTGCTTTCAAACCTATTACATGAGGTTTTGGAAAATCATCAAAACTAAACCATAACCCACCAAATATAAAAAATTGAACAGAGAAAAACGTCCCATAATTTTTCACCTTTTCCGAAAATGCTCTGAAAAAATAAATTAATTTCTCCAATTACGTCTCAATTTTAGGCTAAGTATACAATTTCCCTCCAAAGATATTAATTTTTTCAATTGCATCTCAATTTTTTACTAAGTGTACAATTTATGTTCCAAAAAAGATGATTTCTCCCGATTAAAAAAAAAAAAACTCTACATGCTAGCACAAGTGTTTACAAGCAATAATAAGAGTGACGGAAGTAATGACCTTTAAATGTATTGTGGCATAGTTTTCACATATGAGAATGGTTTATGGCATAGTTTTTACATCTTTCTAATTCTCTGCCTTGAATCATACATTGCTAGCTTTAAAATGTTTATGATCCTAAAACAGTCTATGTCTAATTATTGAAAGAGTAGCGTTGGATGGTGCACAAGGTTCACCCCACGAACTACAGAGTGACTTCACTATGCCATTCCCGGTTCCTAGACTCGGTGTTGTATTGTGCTCAACATTTTGAACTCTCACGTGCAGAAATAATTATCTTTACGTGATGTATATATGGAAGAGTGTCCTAACGTCGGTTCAATTGAATCATACATTGATGTTTATGGTCTAAAAATGGTCTATGTCTAATTATTGATATTAAATTCCTCTTAATATTGGTTAGGTGTCATGGTTTTAATTTAATTTCGATTTACAAATAGTGTGATAATAAATTATTGTAAATTGTTAGTTCTCCGGTCTTTTGTTTAGTAAAATAGAACAGAGAAAAACGTCCCATAACTTTTCACCTTTCCCGAAAACACTCTAAAAAATTATTTTCTCCAATTGCGTCCCAAGTTTTGGCTAAGTATACAATTTCCGTTCAAAAATATATTTTTTTCAATTACATCTCAATTTTTTACTAAATGTACAATTTACGTTCCAAAAAAGATAATTTCTCCCGACTCCAAAAAAAATATTCATGATAGCACAAGGGTTTTCCAAGCATTAATAAGAGTGACGGAAGTAGTGTGATGGATCGGTAGTAATGACCTTTAAATGTATTTAAATATAAGTAATGACCTTTAAATGTATTTAAATATAAGTAATGACCTTTAAATGTATTTAAACATAAGTAATGACCTTTGATCATTGATAATTTGTGGCATATGAGAATGGTTTATGGCACAGTTTTCACATCTTCCTAATTTTTTTGCCTTGAATCATACATTGCTAGCTTTAAAATGTGTATGGTCCTAAAATGGTCTATGTCTAATTATTGATATCAAATTCCCCTTAATATTAGTTAGGTGTCATGGTTTTAATTTAATTTGGATTTACAAATAGTGTGATGATAAATTGTTGTAAATTGATATATGTTTTTAACTTTACGTTATTTTGGTTTTGGTCCTTTTGTCTTTAGTTTGGTAACCTAAGTTATTTATGTGATGTCTAAACGAAATATCAAAGTTCCAACTAATTTTATTATTTATCGAGTGGCGTCCTAAGATGGTCAATGTTGCTGACTTTGGTCCTAATGTGGATCAAAAACTTAATTTTAAACTCCAGACATGTATTTTATATTTACATGGCTCATCACATCCATGCCCTATTTTTTACATGTCCAAGTTTTTTGTTGTTTTTAACAGGTAGAGTTTTTGTAATAAGACCTTCATTCACTGCAAAAAAATCAGAGAAGTTGGAATAATATTGTGTTAATGAAATAAGAGAGTAAAGCTGATATAAGTAGCATTAATAAATTAATAAGAGAGTGAAGTTGATATAAGTACTATTAGCTCGAAAGTTAAGGGAAAATTAGTCATGCTTGTGGAGTTTGTAAATTTTAGAATCAAAAGAAATAATATATTCCAATTTTTGTGGTCTACTTGATTTTTATTACCATAAATTGGATGTTTGACACGTCGAATTTGAAAAAAAAATCCGGTGAACCACTATAATATTGTGTTAGTGTGTTAAAGTTTAAATGAAATATAAAAAATAGAACAGAGAAAAATGTCCCATAACTTTTCACCCTTTCCGAAAACGCTCTAAAAATTAATTTCTCTAATCACGTCCCAATTTTAGGCTAAGTATACAATTTCCGTCCAAAAATATTAATTTTTTCAATTGCATCTCAATTTTTTACTAAATGTACAATTTACGTTCCAAAAAAGATGATTTATGTATTATTTATAGGGTTCAGGTTGGCATTTATTGATAAAATATCGTGAATTTGATTTGGTTTTAAATTCACAACAATTAACATACCAGTCTACAAAGTAACTAATCTTTGAACAATCACCATTAAGATTAAATCAACTAGCATGCATGGAGTTTGACACATATTTTACTTGCAACAAAAAAAAAAGTTTTACTTGGTAATTGAATATTATTATTTTTATTTGAATTGCTAAAATGTGGTATTTTTTTTTGCTAGAGAAGCAATAATGAAAGGATTATTTTCACTAAAGACCAATTCTTTTTAGTGATGGTTCAGGAATGCTAAATCATCGTTTGATCTTGAAAGAATGTGTGTCAATGTAGTTCTTCTAAGTAATATTGACCATAAGTTCAGTTTGTGTAGTGTCTCAAAATTTGAATCTTTTTTTCGAGAAAATATAAAAAATGGTCCTATAACTTTGTTCGAGTCCAGATTTAGTCATTTATCTTCTTGATTTCTCAATTATGGTCCTTTTGTAATCAGAAAAGGTCATTTCCGGTGGATTTATATTTAAAAACGCCTGAAATTCTCATGTGTTTTGGCTTTTGTGCCCGCGTGATTTTCTAAGTCAATATATAAGGTTTACTTCACACTCCATTTGGATTAAAATGGCTGAAATCGGGATTTCTCCCTATTAACATAAACCTAATTTAATCCAAATGGAGTGCGGTGTGGATCTAATTTATTACTCCCTCCATCCCAGTTTTATTTTCCCATTTGACTGTGCGCGGAGTTTAATGCGAGAGTTGAATTTTAGTATTTAAATGAATAAAGTAGTATTGAGAATGATGAATGGTGAATAAAGTAGTATTGTGAATGATGAATGATGATTAAAGTAGTATTTAAATGAATAAAGTAGTATTGGGAATGGTGAATGGTGAATAAAGTATTATTTAAATAAATAAAGTAGTTTCCATTTTAGGGATGAGAAAACAAAATTGGGACGGGCCTTTTTGGCAAATGGAAAAACAGAACTGGGACGGAGGGAGTAACTTGGAACACCACATAAGCAGTACCACTGGAGCACATATAAATTTCGGGTGATTTTCTAAAATTTTTGTCAATAACCTTTTTTCTGATAACAAAAGGATCATAATTTTATAAATTAAGAAGATAAAGGACTAAATTTGGACTCGGACAAAGTTACAGGACCATTTATGATATTTTCTATCTTTTTTTCCTCTATTATAGAAAACCTTGAGCATTCCAGGTTTCGACTCTTATATGTTTTCAAGATCTACAAGTATGTTACAATACCTTTATTTTAAATCAAAATGACGTTTTTTTTAATTTTATTTGGTTGCATGAAATAATGATTGTTTCAGTTTACATTGTGCGGATAGTAGTTAAGTTATAATGGAAGTATATGTACAAATATGTAATAATTTTGCTCCATATTCTTTTTTGGTCCTTTTTTTCTTGCAAATTTGTAGACATTGGCAAAAAAAAAAAAATCACTGAAGATACAAGGATTAATTAATTATTGATACAATCTAGGATATCACATTACCTCTTGCTACCATGTTGTTTTTTTATGACTTGTTGGTTCAATTATTTTTGTGTTAATCCATTTTTACCCTTAACCATGTTCCACAATTTATTAAAAATAATTTTGGTATTTCTTAATTAGATTGTAACGGTCGGTTGGTTTGTAGTATATTATCCACTTTTTAGGTAAGTACATTTAATATGTATTTATGGATTTGTAACGTGATTGTTGTGTGTTGATTATATTTCCGATGACGAGTCTTTAGAACTGAGTAATTAGTTTCATGTTTTATCTTTTTTAGTTTCTTTCTGTGGTTGGTGAATTTTTTTGCAAGATTCATCTTTGATTTTTGAGTTTCATCTGTTTTTTGAAGCTGTTTTTTTGGGGGTTCGTTCTATGGATGAGTACATTATTCTCAGTATCAAGTATAAGAGAGAATGTAAATTGACTTCGTCGAGCCAAAACACTTCATTTAGCGATTTTGTTGATCAAGTAATTGATAAATGAGTTATATTTCAAGCAAATTTAATGTTAACTTGTCATCATTCTTCTTTGAAAATTATCTCTGTTGATTTGTGTCACTCAATTCCTTATAATGATAAATAGGGTGGTAGTAATGTTGCTTGCGTGAGTAGTAATTCTGCTTAACCTGGATAGCTGTATGGAGATTGTGTTTATGCATATACAAATCAATTAAACAATGTTATAAATGTGAAATGCACGTATGCAACGTTTTTATTGTTAAAGTATGATGTGTTAAACATGTGCAATATTATAACCACCAATTGTGTATGTAATCTTTGTCTTTTAATGTATAGACTCTTATGGGTATGTGCAATGTGCAACTCAGATGGGATTAAATGTCCATTCTCCCTAATGGGTGTGTAATGTTCTAACCCGTGTGCAAATTAATCTGTTAATATGCAATGTGTGTAAAACATGTGCAACCTAACCCACAAATGTATATTCCATTCATGTGCAATTTACTTAATACATGTACAGTATACACCACACATTTTCATAAGATTTTGCACTTGTGTTATGATATAATGTAAGTGAGCACATTTAGCGTTCATTCCATTTTTTTTTCATGTGCAATATGTAGTAATGACCGAATGAAGATCCAGAATTTTTCTTTGATGTTTATTACTGAAGATCATGAAGTGGGCGGTTGGGGGGAGAATTGCGGTCGATTTCTTAAAAACTGGATTTGAGGATGAAGGTTTTAGGGTAATTTCTGCAGCATTTACGGTGATTTATGATTTTTGGTATTATTAGTCAATGTTGGTGTTTAGTATTATATTAATTAAGGTAGATTTGATTTCTAGTTTTTATTTTGGAATGCTTTTCATATTTTATTTTTCCATAATTATGTATATGGGTATTGTTGGTCCCAAAAGGTGAGACAAGGTCTAGAGGGGGGGGGGGGGGGGGTGAATAGACCTTGTACCCAAAAAAAAAAATCTTTCTAAAGACTTTTTAAAACTATGAAGTTTAAACTCTACATCTGTAGAGTTGGAAACAAAAACTAAGGTTTGCAGCTGCAGACTTTCAACTTTTGAACTCTTCATTTCTCTTGGTACCTGCAATGTTAGTTCTCACAAAATACATGTATGTTTTGACATTATCAAAATCAACTAAGAAAATTCTTAGGATAAGAATATCCTAACAATTTCCCCCTATTTTGATGATGGCAAAACCTTCAAACAAAATAATGAATGACTAAATTGCATAAAGAGATAATCACAAAAACTAGATGATATAGGGAGAATAGCATTCATCTGTAAGTTCATTACAAGTTTAGTGATCTAAACCAATTCTTCCTGAATCAAACTAGATAACAATCTTCTTACCTCCTCTTATGTTTAGGATCAACATCTTCATCAGAATCATCTCTTTCAAGGCTTTCAGGGATGATTCCTTGTGCAATAAGTGCTTCATTCTTCAACTCTTCTTCTTCGTAAGCTTTCAGCATTTCAAACTCTACTCTTGCACATTCTGCTTCTTCTTCTTTCCTTGCTCTGGATCTTGGGGATAGAGTCATGGGCATCTTTTTCCTCCAAGCTTGCTTCTTCTGAGCTCCTCCTCCAATCTTCCTTAGAAGTTTAACATTGTCACCTGCATAAAGCGTTCCTTGACCCTTCAAGGTCTTGAACAGTCTGAATCTATCTGTCAAACTAGCATGCTTCTTCAGCAAAGAATGTAAGTGACCAATCTTCCTGAATTCTTCCATAAGCTTCTTGGTTTCTTCCAACATATTCTCATCTTCTTCAACATTTGTATCTGTAGACTCCTTAACCACTTTAGCTGCAGGATTAACCTCAACTGTTGAAACCAGGTCTACAGGCATACTGTCTGAAGATTTCTCAACTGTAGGATTCTCATAATCTTGACTCTGAATATTTTCTAACAACTGTTGAGCAAAGACTAATACATGTTGTATCTTTCTTCCTTGTGCACGAGCATCATGAAGTTTAGCTTCTCTTCTTTGAATCATCTTGGCTTCCCATTTGCCAATATACCTCTGATCCTTAGACTGCGGAAACTTAACAATTCTTCCTATATATTGAGGCTTCTCTTGTAGTTTGGCAAATATGGACACACTTCCAACAGGTTTATCAAAACCACTCAGACCAGCACTAAAAGCTTGATTCATCTCTCTTTCAAAGCTTCCTTGCAGATCTTGAATATTAGATAGGGCTTTATCAAAAACCTCTTTCTCATCAGATTTTCTCACTAAACTCATGGATACACTAGCATCTTCCCCCTTTTTGCCATCAACAAAATATCCAAGAAGGGTATCCATCTTTGCAGATAAGTTAGATTCCATCTGACTTGAATTTGCAGTTAGTGATCTCATGTTTCTGTGTATGCCATCGATAGCTTCCTTGATCTATTTATTGTCATCCAGAACCTTTCCAAGGTTCTTATTCAACTCTTCAATCATCGCATCTTTTTGTTGTAGCTCTTTCTTCATAGTCAAATGCATATTCACAAGGTTCTCAATATATTCTTTGAACATTGCTTGAATCTGCAATTTTTCTTCCTTTGCTTTCTCAAAGAGCTTGGTCAGCATATCCTGAATTACTTTTTTTATCTTTTTAGAAATGATGTGATCAGGAATTCTTCTTAACTCATCCTTGATGTTCTTTGACATATCCTCCATAGTAGTCTCAATCTTGGTTACCTTCCTCAGAATTTCCTCATTGTTCATGATCTCTTCATCTTCAAGAATATCTTCTTCTTCATCTTCAGATATTCTCAGCACAATCTCAAAATTTCTTTTTCCTTTAGCAATTTTCAGTCTCTTAGGGTCAGTCTTGGGAGGGTCAAGGGTCTTCCTCTTCAGGGTTAAAGGAGTAGGCACATCTGGTGTAGTCAATTCCTTCAGATAATCATCAAAATCTTTTTCTGTCATGGTCTCTTCACCTAATGGTGTAGATGGTCAGCTGTGTCTAAAACAATAAAGGCAGACTGGGCTTTAAAGATTTCAAAGTCCTTACCCAAATTGCCAGTAGACAACAACTGTTGAGTCCCATCTCCAGACTCCTGAGCAATCCTTTCAGTAGACTCTGCCTCACTTGTTTTTGGTTCAAGTGATAAATTTACAACGCATTGACCTCCTTGTGGTGGTAAATCACCATCACCAGCATCATCATCATCATCTCCTTTCTTCTCTTCAGGCTTACTTGGAGATTTATTAGCTTTCTCAGTATCATCATCTCCATCAACTTCCTCATTACTCTCCTTAGGGTCTTTCTCATTCAATAAACCAGTTTGGGCAGCAATCTGAACTCCTTCAACTAAGGTGTTGAGATTAGATAGATCTTCCATAGGTGGACTTGGTGGCACATCTGAACTTCCACCAACATCACCACCATGAGGCATGACTTCCTCATCTGAGCTTTCCTCTTCTCCAGCTGCAGAAAGTAGTTCCACTCCAGGGATTATAGTCTTATCATCTGGTTCATTGGCTAAGACTACTCTCAAAGCTTCAGCTGCAGCTTTGCTCAATAGTTTTCCTTTAGGGTGTTCAAATATCACTTCATTTCCTTTTCCCTTCTTGGCTTCAAGGGTTTTTCTCTCTAGAATCTGTCTTTTCTTCAATTCAGCAATCATCTTGAAGAAAAACTTGTTGTCCAAGAGCTCTTCAATGTTTAAAGTATTGCTCCACTCTTGGATCCATAACAATTATTCTTGTTCTTTCTTCTTAAGGATCTCCAGATTGTTTCTCAAATCTCTCCTCTTCTCATACCTCTGCAGTTGTTGCACATGTTTTGCAGACAGTTGCTCATCCTCTAAATCCATGTCTGCAGATCCTTCTTCCAATAGCAACTCTTTTATTTTCTTAGTCACATCTTGTTTCAATAAATTTGCAGGTATAGAAGTTGTTATGTCATGAGCTTCCTTAACAATGATCTCTTTTCCCACATCAGTCTCAACTGCAGTTTCTAAGTCTGCATCTGTAGACTTAGTCATCTGAGTTGTAGACTCCATTGCTTCCTTAGAATGTCTCATTTTTCTCCTCATTTCTTTTGAAATTTCTTGGTTGTTGAGAATTATTATATCATCTTCATCTTCATCAACAAGCTCAAGTTTTCTCTTAGCTTTGGATTTATACTGGTGAACAACTGGGGGCTTTGAGGTTTCCACAACTTTAGACTTCTTTTGCTTCTTCTTAGCAGCCAGTGGAGCATCTGCAGCACCTCTCTTGAATTTTCCTAACCCAATAATCGTGTGAAAAAATATGGGTACAGGACCTCAAGCTTTAAACAAAGGAATACCCAACTGTTTCAATATATAATTCAAGAAAAGTCCAAATCCTTTAGTTTTGCCAGGCTTTGACACATTGTAGGCAATCCTATTGAAGATTAACGAGCTAACATCCACTTTTTCTCCTTTATCAAAGGCAATCATCAAGTCCCAAGCTATCTCAGGACCATCATCATGGCTTCCAGTCCTGTTGAGAAGAACTTTGTCCATGACTTCGTATAGATAGACATATTCCTTTGATAACTTATTCTTCCTAAAGTGTCCATTCCATCCTTCAGGCAAATCTAAACCTCCAGTGAACTTGTTGTAGTAAATGACATCTTCATTCTTAAAATCAAACTCTGTGAAGTGAAGTCCTCCATAAGGAATCTTCAAGGCTTCACTTATCACACCAATGGTGATCTTTACTTGAACTCCGTCAATAATAGCGGTGATGTAATTTTTCCCTTCCGTATATGAGGTAGTTTCGTAGAACTTCTGGGGCAACACATCATCATATCCTTCGGGCTTATTTGTCAAAATATATTCCAGACCTTGAGTCTTGATTCGTCGGAATATGCGAGCCATAAATTCATATTTATCTAGGGCATCGATTAGAGCATTGAAATTAAATAAAGAACTAAAGAGTATCTTCATGATTTCTTGATGTATAAGAATCGAACAAAGTGTTGGTTCAAAGTTTGCAGCTTAGAATATGAAAAGTGTAAGTGCAAGAATGAAAAATGAACCAATATTGAACTAAGGGTCGTATATATGTATGTGCACAAAATTCAAGGAAAATATTAACGTTGGCAACAATTTTTCCTATAATTTTGGAATTCAACAGTCAGATATGTTTGGAGTATTTATTCACTTAAAAGATCAACGGCATAAAAATGAAATAAATAAAATTCAATTTTGAAAGTCAATGTATAAATGTACACTGTCCAGTACGATTTTATCAATTAAAAACCTGGAACAATAAATCCAAAATTCTGTGTACAGTCAAGTACAAGTATTTGGAATTTAGTAGTGTACGCAATTAATGTTTAAGAGTGTACAAGTCAAAGATTAAATCTACAGTTTGAAGTTTGCAGTTAGAATCCTTTATTTAGACTAGTCTGCAGTTAGTTAAAGTTTTCATCTGTAAACTTAAGTCTGCATCTGCATAATTTAAGCTTACATTTTAATAACTTATCATAACTTTTTGACTTTCTATTGAGAATTTTAAACTGTGTACTTCATTCCTGAGTGATTTTCTCATAACTCTAACATTCCTAATTCACCTCTCAAGGTACAAAATCTTGATTCACATAGGGGCTTGGTAAAGAAATCTGCAAGATTAAGATCTGTATGGATCTTTTCCATTTTGATATCTTTCTTCTCAATATGATCTCTAATAAAGTAATGTCTCACATCAATATGCTTTGATCTTGAGTGAAGAACAGGGTTCTGTGTGATGACAATGGCACTTGTATTATCACAGAATATAGTTGTGTTCTTTGACTCAATATCATAATCCTTCAATTGGTATTGCATCCACAAAATTTATGCACAGCAGCTTCCTGCAGCTATATATTCTGCTTCAGCTGTAGATAGTGCAATGGAATTTTATTTCTTGCTATGCCAGGAAACTAATCTTTGTCCAAGAAACTGACATATCCTACTAGTACTCTTCCTGTCAACTTTGCATCCAGCAAAGTCTGAATCTGTGTAACCTTTTAGTTCTATTCCACCCTCTTTTGAATACCATAATCCAAGATTTTGGGTAGATTTGATGTATTTGATTATCTTTTTCACAGCATTCAAGTGTGATTCCTTAGGATTGACTTGAAATCTAGCACATACACCCACAACAAACATGATATCTGGTCTGTTAGCTGTAAGGTATAGCAAAGATCCAATCAATCTTCTATACAATGTAACATCCACACTCTTTCCATTTTCATCTTTATCCAACAGGGTTGATTGGGACATAGGAATAAATGTAGGCTTTGAACAACTCATTCCAAACTTTTTGATCAGTTCTTGAGTATATTTGGCCTGACTTATGAAGATTCCTTTGTCCATTTGCTTTACTTGCAATCCCAAAAGGAAATTCAAATTTCCCATCATGCTCATCTCAAACTTTTCTTGCATAAGATGTGAGAATTTCCCACATATTTCTTCATTAGTTGATCCAAAAATAATGCCATCAACATAAATCTGAACTAGTAAGATGTCTTCACCATATTTGAGTCTAAATAGGGTCTTATCCACCGTTCCTTTCTTAAAACCATTCTTGATTAAATGATCGCATAGAGTATCATACCATGCTCTGGGGGCTTGCTTTAATCCATATAAAGTTTTTCTTAGTTTGTAAACCTTGTCTCCATCTGTAGAGTATTCAAAACCACGAGGTTGCTCTACATAAACTTTTTCTGAGAGAAGTCCATTAAAAAATACACTCTTTACATCCATTTGGTATACAGTAAATTTCATATGAGCAGCATAGGCTAAGAATATCCTAATTGCTTCTAATCTTGCAACTGGTGCAAATGATTCATCAAAATCAATTCCCTCAGCTTGACAATATCCTTGTGCTACAAGTCTGGCCTTATTTCTTGTAACAACACCTTCTTCATCAAGCTTATTCTTGAATACCCATCTTGTGCCAATTACTTTTTGGAGTCTTGGTCTGGGAACTAATTCCCAAACTTGATTTCTTTCAAATACATTCAGTTCATCTTGCATGGCAAGTATCTAGTTGACATCCATAAGAGTTTCTTCTATATTTGAAGGTTCTATCTGAGATAGAAAACTTGCAAACATAGCTTCATGCTGTTGTCTTCTAGTCTTTACCTTATCAGTGACTTCTCCAATAACTTGTTCAGGGGGATGATTTTTAAGCCATTTCATATTCAAAGGGTCATAGATAATATTATGTTCAGCTGTAGTGTCATTAACTGTAGATTCATTTAGTTCTCCAGTCAACTCTTCCACTGTAGGAATATTACCTTGATTGTCTTGACATATTTCATTCAAGTGTTCCTCAGTCCTTGGCAACTCTTTAGAAGATTCTCTATTGCCTTGTTCAGTTATTCCTGCTGGAATTTCAACTGTTACATATGGCTGTAGAGTTCTATCTGTAGATTTTCTTCTTTCTGTAGATCTTTAATGACCTTTTGATTTTCTCTGTCTGCAATGTGTGGTTCATCAAACACAACATGTGTAGATTCTTCCACAAGCAAGGTCCTCTTATTGAATACTCTGAATACTTTGCTTACTATTGAATATCTAAGAAAGAATCCTTCATCTGTTTTAGGATCAAATATTTTTAGTAGGGATGTTAAACGGGCCGTGGGCTGGCGAGCCAGCCCGTTTAGCCCAGAACTGTGCAGGGTTAGGTTCACGTACGTAGCGGCCCGTTTAAAACTGGGCCTTTTTGGCCCAGACCGGTTGGACCGCGGGCTAAACAGGCTGGCCCGGTTAGCCCGGAATATATATATAATTTTTTTAACCTTACGTAGAGGCAGCAGCTGAGAGGTAGGAATAGGATTAGAAAAAGAATTTAATTGACTTTCCAATTAGGGTTCCCACTACCCACTTCTTGCCGCCCGTCGCCCCCCACCCCCACAATCGCCCGCCGCTCTCAGCCGCCGGCCCGCCGCGGTGCCGCCCAGGGGCTAGTTTTCCAACCCCATCTGCCTGGCGTTCCGCTCCCCTCTCTGCTTTCGAGTTTCAATCGCATTTTCTCCATTGGCGCCGCTGCTCTCAAGTTGTCGTCGCCGCTGCTGCTCTCAAGCTGCCGCCGCCGCCGCTGCTCTCAAGCTGCCACCGTCGCCGCTGTTCTTAAGCCGCTGCCACTCACCCTCTTAATTGGTTAAACCTGCTACTAATTCAAGGTATGTATGATTTTAAAGGTTATTCATGTCCATTATGTATGTATGTATGTATGAACAATATGAATATATGATACTATGAAATCCAAGGTATGTATGTATGAATTATAATACCCTCTGTCCATTATCCATACACTGATATACACGACCCTAATTCAAAATTCATAAACTAAAAAAAATAAAAAAAGTCAAAATGAAGTATGATAATTTTGACCTTTCATTAATGTTATCTAGCTCTAGTACACTGCTAATTAACCACTTCTGACTTCCTGTGAATTAAGTTTTAGTTTTACTATTATTGCATATATATGTCTCAGGTTAAGTCAATGATTCCCCGTAATGAATTCACTTGCAAAGTTATTAGAAAATAAAATTTGGATATAATTAATTGCTTATTAATGGATATTTGATTTTTTGGATTAAATTTATATTGCAGCATGGAGGCCAACACTCGAGCATTTGATGATGATGATGATGATGTGGAGGTTTTAGAATCTAGAGTTCCTACTGAGACCGTAGATGACAAAGGTGATGCTGAAAAACCTTCGAAAAAATCAAGAACCACCACCTCTGAGGTATGGGACTTTTTTTTAAGCCTGTGAATGGAAAGGTGAAATGCAAAATGTGTGAGAAAGAATATGCTTGGGCTGGTTCGAATTATGGAACTTCTACACTTAAGCGTCATATAAATTCTTGCAAGAACAATCCAAAGTATAAAAATGTTGGGTTAATGTTGGATGGTGAAGGGAAGTTAAGGCCTAGGAATATTGATCACAAGCATGTACGTCATTTGATTAGTATGTCGATTGTCTCACATGATCTTCCGCTTTCCTTTGTTAAATACAAATGGGTTAGGGAATTGCTTAAGTATTTGAATCCTAATGTCAAAAGTTTTGGTAGATTAACAGCCACCACTGATGTTTTGAAGTTGTATGACATTGAGAAAGAAAAATTAAAATGTATGATGAAAGATTGTCCTGGTAGAATTTGTTTAACTTCTGATTGTTGGACTGCTGTTACTGGTGCGGGTTTTATTAGTTTGACAACACACTTTGTTGGTTGTGATTGGAAGTTGCATAGTAAGATAATCAATCTTTGTAAGATGGAGCCTCCACATGCTGGGTTTGATTTGGCAAATAAAGTGTTTAGTTGCTTAAAAGAATGGGGGATTGAAAAAAAAGTGTTCTCTCTTACATTGGATAATGCCTCTGCCAACGATAACATGCAAGAAAACTTGAAAGAAAGACTTTCTTTACAAAATAGTCTTGTAAGCAAAGGTGAATTTTTCCACGTGAGGTGTTGTGCTCACATTTTAAATCTTATAGTTCAAGAGGGTTTGAAAGTAGCTGATGATGCTCTGAAAAAGATTAGGCAAAGTATCAAATATGTTAAGGGTTCAGAGGGGAGGATGAAAAGTTTCCTTGAATGTGTAGCTCAAGTGGTGGGTGGTATTGATACTAAAGCTAGTTTGCGTTTGGATGTATGCACTAGGTGGAACTCTACTTATACTATGCTTGAGAGTGCAATTAAATACAAACGTGCTTTTAGTTTACTTCAGTTGAATGATAAAGGGTTTGATCTTGCTCCAACGAATGAAGAGTGGGAGAGGGGGGAGAAAATGTGTGAGTTCTTGCGTCCATTCTTTGTGATCACAAACTTGATTTCTGGAACATCTTACCCCACTTCCAACTTGTATTTTGTGCAAGTTTGGAAGATAGAATGTTTCATAAAATCAAGTCTTTTGAGTGAAGATGAACACATTAAAAGTATGTCTATGAGAATGCAAGTAAAATTTGAGAAGTATTGGAGTGATTACAGTACCGTGCTTGCATTTGGGGCTGTGCTTGACCCTCGAGGAAAATTAGGAATGATCAGACATTATTACTCTCAACTTGATCCTCATACCACTCAAGCGAAGATTGACCTCTTAAGGATTAAAATGCAAGCACTCTTTGGTGATTATGAGAAGTGAATGTCCAAAAAGAGTGATCAAAGTGGAAGTAGTCTACAAGGCTCTTCATGTTCATCAAATTTGACTACACCAACTCTTAATGGAATTGCACATGAGCAAGTCAATGATATGACTGTAAGTCTTTATCTTTATGCTTTTTCTTAAGAATTCATTATTTATTTATTATTTTAAATTACATAAAAAAAAATTTAATTCATCTTCTTTTATTTAGGTTATGGAAGATTGGCAAAGTAACACAAGAGATATTCAAATTGAAAAATCTGATTTGGATAAGTATTTAGATAAACCACTTATAGAAACTAAATACCATCCAAATTTGAATGTGTTGGAGTATTGGAAAACTAATAAACTCTGATTTCCAACATTAGCTATTATGGCTTGTGATATTCTCAGCATCCCAATCACAACTGTAGCTTCTGAATCTGCTTTCAGCATTAGTGCTCGTGTTCTCAACAAGTATAGGAGTCGACTTCTTGGGCAGCATGTGGAAGCTCTTATCTGTACTCGCAGTTGGTTGCAATGCTATGCTGTTGGTAATTTTTTTAATTATTTCATAAATAATTTATTTTATATAATTAATAAATAATTTATGTTTTTTTGTATGTTTTAGATGATGATGATGATGATGATGATGATGATGATGGTGGTGATTTGGAAGATGATGTTTTGACATTGTCCAAGGAAGGATCGAATGCAGAAGATTGAAGAGCCTTGCGATGTTTATTTTAAATTCAGAATTAATTGTTAATGTTTGAACTTTATGAACAATGTTTGATTTTTTTTTGAACAATTATGAACTTTATGAACAATGTTTCAATTTTTCAGTTTAAATGGTAGCATATTACAATTAAAAATCTATATTTTATATTAAAAAAAAATTTCTCGAGCCCATTAGTGGCCCGTTTAGCCCGCGGACCGCTAGGGTTAGGGTTAGGTTTTGAGTGCTAATGGATCGATTAGAATGAACCGATAAGGCCCGAAATCATTTAGGCCCACAGCCCTATAGGGTTAGGGCTAACCCGTTTAACATCCCTAGTTTTTAGATATTCTTTCCCATTATTCAAAATGTAGCATTTGCATCAAAAAATATGAAAATAAGATATATTAGGACTAAAACCTTTCCACAATTCATAAGGGGTCTTTGAATGTGTCTTATTGATTAAGCATCTGTTTTGTGTGTAACAAGCAGTGTTGGTAGCTTCAGCTCAAAACCTTTTAGGTAAGTGAACTTCCACTAACATGGTTCTAACAGCTTCTTTCAGAGTTCTATTCTTTCTTTCAGCAACACCATTTTGCTGTGGTGTTCTGGCTGCTGAGTATTCATGATGAATTCCATGGAGAGAACAAAATTCCTCAATAACTTGGTTTGTAAATTCAGTTCCTCTATCAGATTTGATTTTTACAATCTTCAAACCTTTCTCATTTTGAATTCTTCTCATGAGTTCAGGCAGTCTCTATAGAGTCTCACTCTTTTTCCTTAGAAACACAGTTCATGTGATACTTTTTCCCACTGATACTAACTGGTTCTATGGATCCAAAAAGATCCATATGAAGCAGTTCTAGTACCTTGTTTGAGCCATCAAAAAATTTATTCTTAAAAGTCTTTTTTGTTTGCTTACCCTTTTGGCATGCATCACAAAGATGGTATTTCTTAAATTTTATCTCTGGTAGGCCTCTTACAAGTTTATTCTTCACAAGGTCATTCATGGTCTTGAAATTTATATGATTCAGTCTCTTATGCCAAAGCCAGCTTGTATCTGTACAGTTGTTGGCAATAAAGCAAACATTCTCTTCAACTAAGCTCCATTCGACTATATACACATTTCCTTTTCTAGTACCACAAAGTTTGACTTGTTTGGTTTTAGCATCTTTGATCATACGGGTGTTAGGTGTAAAGTCTTGATTAGGCGTGAAACTATCATGATTCGTCACTCGAAATGTCCTAGTTTTGGTTGATTTTGTGAGTATTTAGAGTCATTTGAGTATCATTTTCATAAACTAATGAATTTTTCTCTTTGATGCTCATAGATGGATAGAGGGTGAAAAGAGGAGTTCGTAGGACTTTGAATCGACTCAAACGGACGCCCGGATGAGAAGATATCGAAGAAATACGAAAAGTACTAGTTCAAGGGAGCAAAAGTATCATTGGAGTGCACAAGCTAGAAGAGCTCGAGCACTAGTGCTCGAGCAGGTCGTGCATAGTGCTCGAGCTGAAGTGGGTCGTGCACTGAGTGCACGAGTCAGTCGTGCATAGTGCTAGAGCAGGAGCAAGTCGTGCACTAGTGCACGAGCTCGACTACTCGAGCACTTTTGGGGTTCTGTTAGTTTCGGAGTGCTCGACCACACACTACTCGTGCACTAGTGCACGAGTAAGTGCACGACCTATCGCATTTTTGGCCCATTAACTCCCGATTCGACCCGTTGCTTATATATACCCCTTCCGAACACGTTTTTTACAACCACTGGATACTATACTACGTTTGGAGACTGAGTTTTGAGAAAGAGGAAGAGGAGAAGAGACGAGCAAGTTTACTTTTACGGTTTTTGAGGTTTTCATTACGAATTCGAATTAAGATTTTACTTTTGAGTTTCTTTTCTTTATATTTCGTGTTGAACACGTTGAGATTTCTTTTAATGAGTTAATTTCAAGTTTATTCTTTTATTTCGGAAAACCCTAGTTTATGTTTCATCTCTTCTTCGTCTTATTTATCATGTTTATGTTTGTTGCTTATTCAATTGTTGTTATTTACGTTAAACCTATGTCTAGCTAAAACCCTTGCATGTTTGGGATAGGATGAACTCGTAGAAGTAGGTTGTGGGTACGTAATTAGGGTAACTTGTGACGTTAGGTTTTAATTCTCTTGATTAATGAATGCTTAAAATTAATCTTAACTTTGCTTTTGAATTTCATTCGAAAAGTGTTAGAGAGAGGACGACCGTATCACTCTTTAACAACGAGTAGACTTAACTAGAGGGTTTAGGAAGGGTTAATTCATCTACCAGTTTAGCGAAGGAGGACGACCGCATCACCTTAGTTAAATTAGGGTCTCATTAATTAAGCACAATCTATTAACTTGTTAGTGGATTAGTGAAGTCGAGTGTTAGGGTAAAGTATTAGGGTTTAGAATCTTGAGCTTTCACCTTGCATTCTTTTACTTAGGTTAATTTTTGCGCGTCACAGCTGTTTTGATTATGTACCTGCTCCGTTAGTATACGTAGGGATTCCCATCCTGAGCATCACCATCTCTAATTAGAAAACAACCCTTAGTTAATTCACTTCTTTAATTCTTTAGTTTAATTAGTTTAGTTTAGTTTTAATTAATCTTTCAAAAAACCCAAAAACATTACACTCATATTAGCTACGACGCGTAGATCTTCAGGGACCTGTTCGCATACACCCATCTCGTGGGTTCGATATACTTGGCCGTTATACTTACTCTTACTACAGTGAACCCGTACTCTTGCGGGGAAGCTACTAGTAGAAGCTAGTATATTCGCTAGCAAGTCAATGGCGCCGTTTCCGGGGATGGCGTTGTATGCTTTTGAATAGGACATGTAGATAGCTTAGTAATTAGTAGTGAGTGATTTTATTTTCTGTTTTTTTTATTATTTCGTGCATATTCGGCAGTTGCGTTTTGATTCTTCTGTTAGTGTTTCAGGTTTATGAGAACACACTCACAAGGTAATACGAGCGAAGAGAGGTTACCTGTAGATCCTGAGACAATAGCAAGAAGAAACCGAGCCTTCTTACGAAGGATGAACGCTGCCGGAGGGAAAGAACCGATGGACATCACTAATGAGTTGGATGATGTCGAGAATGAGTTCAATCAGGCATTGAACCGGGTTGACGGCACTGATGGCAATACTAACAAGAATCAGGATCCGTTAGGAGAGAGCCAGAGCCAAAACCCGGGTACTCAGAACCAAAACAGCCCAGCTCATAACATGGTCCAAAATCCTCATAACAACCCTACTTACCCACATCCTAACCTACCACAAAATAACTTACCCTATCCACCCTACCCATACCCACTGTATCCTTACCCACCATACCCGTATCCTCCACCTCCAGTTTATAATCAACCACCTGCTTACCAACTACCACCACCCCAACAAGTACCCATACCAGCTGCTAATTGACTTGAAGCGAACTACACTAGCTTTCTACTAGTAGTTACCCCGCAAGAGAACGGGTTCACAGTAGTATGGGCAAGTATAGGGACCAAGTATTATCGAACCCAAGGGAAAGTGTGTATGCGAATAGATCCCTGAAGATCTACGCGTCGTAGTTAATATGAGTGTATGTTTGGGGATTGAAAATTATTAAATCTAAACTATTCTACTCTACTAATGCAAAAGAAAGAAATGAGTTAATTATCTAAGGGTTTTGTCTCAAATATAAAAGGGTGATGCTCGGGATAGGAATTCCTACGTATACTAACGGAGTTGGTACGATAATTAAAATAACTGTGACACGCCAGAAATAACCTAAGTAAAAGAATACAAGGTGAAAGCTCAAGATTCTAAACCCTAATACTTTACCCTAACACTCGACTTCACTAATCCACTAACAAGTTAATAGATTGTGCTTAATTAATGAGACCCTAATTTAACTAAGGCGATTCGGTCGTCCTCCTTCGCTAAACCGGTAGATGAATTAACCCTTTCTAAACTCTCTAGTTAAGTTTACTCGTTGTTAAAGAGTGATACAGTCGTCCTCTCTCTAACACCTTTCAAAAGAAATTCAAAAGCGAAGTCTAGATTAATTTTAAGAATTCATTAACCAAGAGAATTAAAACCTAACGTCACAAGTTACCCTAATTACGTACCCACAACCTACTTCTACGAGTTCATCCTACCCCAAGCATGCAAAGGTTTTAGCCGGACATGGTTGTTTGAATAATAAAATCAATCACAAGAACAAAAATCATATGCATAATTAAATTAACGAAAGAATAAATTAAAGTCTCTAAAGAAATATATATAAATCTGAAAAACTAGGTTTAATCGTCTCAAAGAGTAAAGAAAGAAAGAATTAATCTAATACGTTCAAAAGAAATACTTAAACGAAGAATTCGTAAATTAAAACCTCGATTACAACGTATAAAATTCTTCAAAACTCCTTCCCAAGCTTTCTCCTTGCTCAAAGTATGTAAAAATATGTGTTGGTATGTGGTGATATGTGAAAATATGCTTGGAAGGGGTATATATAGGCTTTGGGACGAATTTGGGCGATTTTGGGCCAAAAACACGCAAAAACGCTCGAGCAACACAGCTCGAGCGCCCAATTCGAGCTTGGTGGTCGAGCGGGTCAAGAGGTCGAGCGAGGCGCTCGACCGCTGGCTGTACACATGTTCGTAAAACCTTCATAACTTCTCAACCGGGAGTCCTTTTTGGCCGATTCAAAGTCCTACGAACTCCTCTTTTCGCCCTCTATCCATCTATGAAAACCAAAGAGACAAATTAATAAGTTTATAAAAATGATACTCATTTGACTCCAAACACTCGTCGAAAATACTCAAAACATGGGCAAATCCGGCACCAAAACATAACAATTTCACGCCTAATCAACCCCCCCCAAACTTACCATATTGCTTGTCCTCAAGCAATGAAATAATAAGTCAAGTGAAATTGTTAGGAATGAGTCAAAGAATCAACTCATGCAAGCAAATGAACTCAAGCTTTAAAGATCAATCACATGTATACTCACTCACCTTCCTTTATCAACGATGTGTTTCACTCCCTCACAAGTGTATATCAATGATTAAGGGACTCACTCAAACAATTAATCACTCATATCGGTAGCCATAGACTTGTAAGCACTCTCAACTCCGACCATACTCTAGAAATCAATGCCGAATCAAAAAGGACTTTTCTCAAGGTTGTAATGTAGGCTCTTTGGACAGGTGGGATAACAATATGGGTAAGTGACTTAAGTGAATGGAGAATAGAAAGTCAAACTTTGGCACTTCGAGATTAGGAACAGACTACTTCAAACATATTCAATCAACACTCTTTCAATTCCACTTTTCTCAACACTTCAATTTTTTTTTTCTAACTCTTTTCACTTTTTTTTTCAATCACTTCACTTTTTTTTTTCTTTTTCGCACAACACATGAGCTCAATTTTTCTTTTGCTCATTCTCAATTTTTTTCTTTCCCACAACTCATATCTCATTCACACCCTTATTTTATCACCACTCAACCATCATAATTTCTTTTCTCAAATCAACTCAATCCCTTCAACCTTCACACTTTTCCTATTCTCCACTCAAATTGGGACAAAAAGGCTTAGGAACTTGGAATAGTGTTTAAATGTGCTAGCAAATAAAATAAGCTTTAGGCTCAAAGGGGCTAGCAAGGGATACATGTCATTGGTAAGGAAAATTTTGGCTAAGTGACTCAATAAAAATAAAGATGGCCTAAGATCACATTCGGCATATCAAACTAGACACAATCAAGAAGCAAGAGCACACACAAGTTCTAGCATCCTCTAAGGTGACGATCCACTCACAAACGAAGAGATTAATTAATGCATCAAAAGCTCACGGCTTTCACATCCATGCTAGTCCTAGTGCATTCTCACTCTCATCACACAAGTACTCAAAAGAAAAATTCACAAGCATACAAGTTCTTTCTCAAATCAGCTCAAACTCAAACACTCACACAAAAGAATTTCTAACTCACCCTTACAACTCACTCTACTCATCAAATCATACTCAAAGATAGCAATCAACAAGCATAAGATGATTGATAGGCATGAAATATGCAATAGCGAGTCAAATCAAAATCACCCCAAGGAGTATCTCAACAAACCAATAATCAATCAAACTCAACTCAAAAGATAAGAGGTGCATGCATGTGCAATATAATCATAAAACAAATAAAAAAACTCCACCCCCCAAACTTCGACCTTGCTAGAGGTCTAAGTTTGGGGTTGTGGGTTACCTCAACCAAATAATTCAATTTCTCTCAATAGCTTTGCACACTCCCTTGTCTCAAGTTGGTTCCTTCAATCTCCACTCCTTTGGCACTCCTTCGAGACAAGCCTACAAGCAACTTACTCAAATACGAGGTTAAACATACGACTCAACAACATCCTAATAACATAAAAGGAAAAAAACTAAAAACACTCAAAAGCAAATAAAAATGGGTTGTCTCCCATTCAGCGCTATTTTTAAGGTCCTCGTGTCGGACCAAGCTCAAAGGAGCTTATGGAACATCATACTCAAATTTACCTCCCTTACTCTCATAAGAGTGGTGTTTGAACTCATTTCCTTGTTGTCCCTCCATCATGAGTTCCTTTTACTTCCTTCCCCACCTCAAGTATTATGGGTCTCAACTCCTTCTCGCCTTTATCTGGAGGAGTCTTACTAAACAATTTCTTGAATTTTGACTTCTTCTTCTTAACTCCTCCTTTCCCTTCTAACTGGACCACGTCCACTTTCTTCACCTCTTCATCCTTCAACTTCTTCACTTTATCCCTCTCAAAATAATCAAGATCATAATGCTCATAGGTTAAATAATCAAGTGAAGGACTAACAAAATCATGAATATGAGAAGGATTAGGGATAGAAGGTGTGTCTTCAACACGAGGATCAATGGCATCCATGCAATACAAGCTCTCATCCTCCTTCGGGTGCTTCATGGCTTCATATAGGGAAATCTTCACTTCTTGATCATCAACCTTCAACGTAATCTTCCCATTCGCCACGTCTAGCACCATCCCCGCCGTAGCTAAGAACGGTCTTCCCAATATTAGGGGCACATGCTCATCTTCCTCCATCTCTAGCACTACAAAGTCGGCTGGAAAAATGTGATATCCAACTCTCACTAGGACGTCTTCAACCACACCTTGAGGTCGAGTAATAGACCGATCGGCAAGTTGAAGTGTCATCATTGTGGGTTGAAGTTCACCACCTTCCAACTTCTTGAAAAGCGACAAGGGCATGAGATTGATGCCCGCCCCTAAATCACATAACGCTCCTTTCTTGATCCCGTTCCCAATGTCACATAGGATCGTGAAGCTCCCGGGATCCTTCAGCTTCGGTGGAAGCGCCTTGTGCACTAGTGCACTCACTTCGTGGTTCAACTGCACCAACTTCGGCTCATCAACTCTTCGTCTCTTCGCTATCAAGTCCTTCAGGAACTTGGCATAATTTGGCATCTGTTCCAAAGCATCATAAAAAGGAATATTAATATGCAATTGTTTAAAAACATCAAGGAACTTAGCGAATTTCTAATCAAGCATTTTCTTCATAAAGCGTTGTGGATACGGGACGGGTATCACAGATTTGGGTACCCCTCCATTCATCTCGCTCGGTCACTTTCACTTTCTCCCTTGCTTCCTTTGCCTTCTTCCACTTTGAAACCCTCTCTATCTCCTCAAAGTCTTTCCCCTTCTGGGACTCATTATTCTCTTTACTCTTATCATCAATTTTCATCTTAACTCCTTCCTTCTCAACCTCAACTCCATCACCTTGAGACTCTATCCCTTCTGTCTCAACTTCTTCTTTGAGCGTCTCAGAATCAGCAGGCATCTCGGGACCATCATATTTGGTCCCACTTCTAAGCTGGATAGCCTTACAATGCTCTTTGGGATTACCCTCAGGCATTGAAGGGTATTTGCCAGACTCTCTATTCAATGACTTTGCAATCTGGCTCATTTGGAACTCTATAGAAGTGAACCTTCGATTGTTCTCTTGTTGAGTTCTAGTCCACTCAACGTTCATCTTCTGGAGCTCTTGATCACGATGATCACCCTTTTTATGTAACTCTTTCACATCGTACTCTAAGGATGACAATCTCTTACTTCCTTCCTCCACCTTCTGTAGGATCGCTCTCAACATCTCCTCAGTCGATGCACCGCCTTCTCCACCAGGAGATTTAGACCCCGGATCAACACCTACAGGAACAGTAATACCAGCTTTTGGGTTAGCATAAGAAAAATTCTTATTTTTCCTCCATGTGTTTTGAGGAGGCTGCTGGCCTCCTTGAACTCCTTGTGTGTTCCTCCATTGATTTTGAGGCGGCTGTGGCCCTGGTGGTACAAATGGTTGGCCATAAGAAGGCCTTCCAAACTGATTTCCACCTTGGTAGCCATTCTGATTGTAATACGGACCTCCCATGTAATTGGCTACCTCTTGTTGTCCACTTGGTTGGTCTACTCTCTCGTTCTCTACTGCATGCTCTCCAACCACATTCTTCCCCAACTCGAGGTTGTTGATCTTCTCCATCATGGCCATCAATAGCCTTCTCGTTCCTTCACCTTCTTCAACCTGATGCACTCTCTGGAAGTCTGCATCTCCATTCCAAGCCCCGGCATTCGTGACAATGTTGTCCACGATCTCTCTACACCTCTCTATGCCTTGATTGAGGAATGCTCCGCCCGCACAGGCGTCTAAATGGTCTTGCCCCGCCTTGTTGGCACCGCTGTAGAAGAATGCCATAATATCTCCCTCATTGTACCCATGCTGCGGGCACTCAATCAACATGTTTGAGTATCTCTCCCACGCTTAGCGTAAGTCCTCTCCTTGCTTCTGGCGGAAGGAAGAGATCTCAATTCTAGCTTTAATCGTTCTCGATGGAGGGTAGAATCGCTCGAGGAACAGACGCTCGAGCTCGGCCCACGTGGTAATACCTCCCCGTGGAAGCATATTATCGCACCACTCTTTAGCTATTCCCGTAAGTGAGAATGGGAACAGCCTAAGCCTCTTGGCATCTTCAGACATGCCATTGTAATTGAAAGTAGATGCTATCATGAGAAAACTCCTCAAATGTGTATGAGGATTCTCCTTCCCGATCATCCCCTTGAACTGATTCTCGGTCAGCAGCTTTAGAATTCCTGGGGAAATCGAGAAGTTATTTGCTTCAATAGGAGGCAATGCCACTCCGTCATAGTACCGCTATGGCTGCGCTGCAAACCTCCCTCGAATTGCCATATGTTGATCTACGTTCTGAGGAACGTGTTGAGGATTAGCAGCAGGTACTGGTACTTGTTGGGGCGGTGGTGGTTGGTAAACAGGTGGTTGGTTATAGGCAGGAGGTGGATGATATGGGTATGGTGGATAAGGGTATGGTGGGTATGGGTAATGTTGGTATACTGGGTTGTTGAAAGGGTTATTTGGGTTTTGTGGGTAAGCAGGGTTGTTCAGAGGATTATGGACAAAATTATGAGCTTGATTAATAACGTTTTGTGCACCCGGGTTTTGGCTCTGACTATCCCCTAACGGATCTTGGTTCTTACTGGTGTTGCCCTCAGTGCCGTCAACCCGGTTCAACCCCTGGTTAAACTCATTCTCGGCATCTTCCAACTCATTAGTGATGTCCATTGGTTCTTTCCCTAAGTCGGCCGCGTTCATCCTTCTCAAGAAGGCTCGGTTTCTCCTTGCTATCGTCTCAGGATCTGCAGGTAACCTCTCTTCGCTCGTATTGCCTTGTGAGCGTGTTTTCATAAACCTGACACACTAGCAGAAGGATCAAAACGCAACTGCCGAATAAATAAAAATAAAAATAAAACAGAAAAGAAAGCACTCACTACTAACTACTAAGCTATCGACAAGTCCTATTCAAAAAGCATACAACGCCATCCCCGGCAACGACGCCATTGACTTGAAGCGAACTACACTAGCTTTCTACTAGTAGTTACCCCGCAAGAGAACAGGTTCATAGTAGTATGGGCAAGTATAGGAACCAAGTATTATCGAACCCAAGGGAAAGTATGTATGCGAATAGATCCCTGAAGATCTACGCATCGTAGTTAATATGAGTGTATGTTTGGGGATTGAAAATTATTAAATCTAAACTATTCTACTCTACTAATGCAAAAGAAAGAAATGAGTTAATTATCTAAGGGTTTTGTCTCAAATATAAAAGGGTGATGCTCGGGATAGGAATTCCTACGTATACTAACGGAGTTGGTACGATAATTAAAATAACTGTGACACGCCAGAAATAACCTAAGTAAAAGAATGCAAGGTGAAAGCTCAAGATTCTAAACCCTAATACTTTACCCTAACACTCGACTTCACTAATCCACTAACAAGTTAATAGATTGTGCTTAATTAATGAGACCCTAATTTAACTAAGGTGATGCGGTCGTCCTCCTTCGCTAAACCGGTAGATGAATTAACCCTTTCTAAACTCTCTAGTTAAGTCTACTCGTTGTTAAAGAGTGATACGGTCGTCCTCTCTCTAACACCTTTCAAACGAAATTCAAAAGCGAAGTCTAGATTAATTTTAAGAATTCATTAACCAAGAGAATTAAAACCTAACGTCACAAGTTACCCTAATTACGTACCCACAACCTACTTCTACGAGTTCATCCTACCCCAAGCATGCAAGGGTTTTAGCCGGACATGGTTGTTTGAATAATAAAATCAATCACAAGAACAAAAATCATATGCATAATTAAATTAACGAAAGAAATCAAAAACATAAACGAAAGAACAAATTAAAGTCTCTAAAGAAATATATATAAATCTGAAAAACTAGGTTTAATCGTCTCAAAGAGTAAAGAAAGAAAGAATTAATCTAATACGTTTAAAAAAAATACTAAAACGAAGAATTCGTAAATTAAAACCTCGATTACAACGTATAAAATTCTTCAAAACTCCTTCCCAAGCTTTCTCCTTGCTCAAAGTATGTAAAAATATGTGTTGGTATGTGGTGATATGTGAAAATATGCTTGGAAGGGGTATATATAGGCTTTGGGACGAATTTGGGCGATTTTGGGCCAAAAACACGCAAAAACGCTCGAGCAACACAGCTCGAGCGCCCCATTCGAGCTTGGTGGTCGAGCGGGTCAAGAGGTCGAGCGAGGCGCTCGACCGCTGGTTGTACACATGTTCGTAAAACCTTCATAACTTCTCAACCGGGAGTCCGTTTTGGCCGATTCAAAGTCCTACGAACTCCTCTTTTCGCCCTCTATCCATCTATGAAAACCAAAGAGATAAATTAATAAGTTTATAAAAATGATACTCATTTGACTCCAAACACTCGTCGAAAATACTCAAAACATGGGCAAATCCGGCACCAAAACATAACAATTTCACGCCTAATCACTAATCCTCAACATGTTCCGCAGAACGTAGATCAAAATCTGGCTATTCGAGGGAGGTTTGCAGCGCAGCCACAAAGGTACTATGATGGAGTGGCATTGCCTCCTGTTGAGGCAAATAACTTCTCGATTTCCCCGGGAATTCTTAAGCCGCTTACCGAGAACCAGTTCAAAGGGGAAGTTGGGAAGGAGAACCCTCACACTCACTTGAGGAGTTTTCTCATGATAGCCTCCACATTCAATTACAATGGCATGTCTGAAGATACCAAGAGGCTTAGGCTGTTCCCATTCTCACTGACGGGAATAGCTAAAGAGTGGTATGACAACACACTCCCACGGGGAGGTGTAACCACATGGGCCGAGCTCGAGCATCTGTTCCTCGAGCGATTCTACCCTCCATCGAGAACGATTAAAGCGAGAATTGAGATCTCTTCCTTTCGCCAGAAGTCAGGAGAGGATTTACGCCAAGCGTGGGAGAGATACTCAAATATGTTGATCGAGTGCCCGCAGCACGGGTATAACGAGGGGGATATTATGGCGTTCTTCTATAGTGGAGCCAGTAAGGCTGGCCAAGCCCATTTAGATGCATGTGCGAGTGGAGCGTTTCTGAACCAAAGGATAGCGAGATGTAGAGAGATCGTGGACAATATTGTCACGAACGCCGGTGCATGGAACGAGGATTCTGAGTTTCAGAGAGTTTGCAAGTTGGAGGAGAATGAGAGTACTAGGAAGCTGTTGATGGCAATGATGGAGAAGATCATCAACCTTGAGATGGGGCAGAATCTGATTGGAGGGAATGTAGCGGTGAGTGAGAAAGTGGACCCACCTACGAGTCAGCAAGAAGAGGCTAACTATATGGGAAGGCCTAATTATCCACAAGGTGGAAATCAGTATGGAAGGCCTCCTTATGGCCAACCATTTGTACCTCCAGGCCCACAGCCACCTCAAAATCAATGGAGGAATACACAAGGGTATCAAGGAGGCCAGCAGCCTCCTCAAAACACATGGAGGAAAAAATGAGAATTTTTCATATGCTAACCCAAAAGCTGGTATTACTGTTCCTGCAGGTGTTGATCCGGGGTCTAAACCTCCTGGTGGAGAAGGCGGTGCATCAACCGAGGAGATGTTGAGAGCGATCCTTCAGAAGGTGGAGGAAGGTAGCAAGCGGTTGTCCTCCTTGGAGTACGATGTGAAGGAGTTGCATAAGAAAGGCGATCATCGAGATCAAGAACTCCAAAAGAGAGACATCGAGTGGAATCGAGCTCAACAAGAGAACAACAGAAGGTTCAATTCTATTGAGTACCAAATTAGTCAAATTGCAAAGTCTCAGCCGAGAGAGTCTGGCAAGTATCCTTCAATGCCCGAGGATAACCCAAAGGAACATTGCAAGGCTATTGAGTTGAGAAGTGGGACCAAGTATGATGGTCCTGAGATGCCTGCTGATTCTGAGACGCCCAAGGGAGAGGTTGAGATAGAAGGAAAAGAGCCTGAGGCAGTTAGAGATGAGATTGAGGAGGTAGGAGTTGAGAAGGGGATTGAAAGTGAAGGGATTGAGAAGAGGAAAGATGTGGATGAGTCCCATGAGAGCAAAGAGCCTGAAGAGGAGATAGAGGAGATCGAGAGAATTCCAAAGTGGAAGAAGGCAGAGGAAGCAAGGAAGAATGCAAAAGAGACGGAGAAAGATGAATGGGGGGTACCCAAATCTGTGATACCCGTCCCGTATCCACAACGCTTCATGAAAAAGAAGCTTGATGAGAAGTTTGCTAAATTCCTTGATGTTTTTAAAAAGCTACATATTAACATTCCTTTTTATAATGCTTTGGAACAGATGCCTAATTACGCCAAGTTCCTGAAGGACTTGATAGCGAAGAGACGGAGAGTAGACGGACCTGAGTTAGTGCACTTGAACCACGAGGTGAGTGCGATGGTGCACAAGGCGCTTCCTCCAAAGATGAAGGATCCCGGGAGCTTCACCATTCTTTGTGATATCGGGAACGGGATCAAGAAAGGAGCCTTGTGTGATCTCGGGGCGAGCATTAATTTGATGCCTCTTTCGCTGTTCAAGAAGTTAGAGGTGGGCGAACTTCAACCCACGATGATGACGCTCCAGCTTGCTGATAGATCCATCACGAGACCTCAAGGAGTAGTGGAGGATGTTCTAGTGACGGTGGAGAATCACGTTTTTCCCGCCGACTTCGTTGTACTAGAGATGGAAGAGGATGAGCATGTCCCGCTGATTTTGGGGAGGCCATTTCTAGCTACTACCGAGATGGTGCTTGACGTAGCGAATAGGAAGATCACGGTCAAGGTTGATGATCAAGAAGTGAAGATAGCCATTTACGAAGCTATGAAATACCCCATGGGAGATGAGAGTTGCCACTTCATTGACATCACGGACACTTGTGTTGAAGACACACTTTTAGACCCTTGCTATTTCTATGTGCATCAGTTTGATTATCCTATCCTTGATGATCTATCTTATGATTCTTATGATCTTGATTATTTTGACAGAATTGGAAGCCGAGGAGTCAACCTTCGAGAAGATGTTCGATAAAGCACCACCATTGGAGGCGAAAAAGGAGTTGAAGCCACTTCCCGACCACCTCAAGTACGCTTACTTGGATGAGACCGACAAATATCCGGTAATTGTGTCTGCCCTTTTATCTGATGATCAGCTAGAGAGACTTTTAGTGGTGCTTCATAAGCACAAAACTGCTATAGGATGGTCGATCGTCGATATTAAGTGGATTAGCCCCTTGATTTGCATGCATAGGATTAGATTAGAAGAGGGTAGAAAACCGATAGTGCAAAATCAGCATAGAGTTAATCCGGTAATTCAAGAGGTGATTCATAAGAAAGTTTTGAAGTTGTTAGATAGCAACATGATTTTTGCTATTTCTGATAGTCCATGGGTGAGTCTGTTACACGTAGTTGCTAAGAAGGAGGGTACCACTGTGATTAAGACGGAGTCTAATGAATTGGTAGCCACTAGATTAGTAACGGGTTGGCGTGTGTGTGTAGATTATAGGGAATTGAACAAGACGACATGTAAGGATCACTTTCCTTTACCGTTCCTTGATCAAATGATTGATAGATTAGGTGGTTTTGAGTATTACTGTTTCTTAGATGGGTACTCGGGGTATAATCAGATCATGATAGCCCCCGAGGATCAAGAGAAAACCACCTTCACCTGCTATTATGGGACTTTTGCTTTTAGGAGGATGTCGTTTGGGTTGTGTAATGCACCCGCCACCTTTCAAAGGTGTATGATGGCGATTTTTCATGGTTTGATTGAGAGGATTATGGAGGTTTTCATGGACGACTTCTCCGTCTACGGGGAGTCGTTTGATAAATGTCTAATCAATCTTGAAGTCGTGTTGAGCAGGTGTGAAGAGACGGACTTAGTGCTTAATTGGGAGAAGTGTCACTTCATGGTGAGAGAGGGTATTGTTCTTGGACATCATGTGTCCTCGAAAGGTATCCAAGTTGACAAGGTGAAAGTGATTGCTATTGAGAAGCTTCCACCACCTTCGACCGAGAAAGGAATTCGGTCATTTTTAGGACATGCGGGTTTTTATAGATGCTTCATCAAAGACTTTTCACAAATAGCTAAACCACTTTTGCGGCTTCTTGAAAAAGAAGTCGTCTTTGAGTTTACTAATGAGTGTTTAGTGGCTTTTAATAGGTTGAAGGAAGCGTTGGTGAATGCCCCAATACTTGTGACACCGGATTGGTCTAGCCCGTTCGTGTTGATGTGTGATGCCAGTGATTATGCGATGGGGATTGCTTTGGGGCAAATTCGTGAGAAGCGTTTTCACGCTATTTACTATGCCTCGAAGATGCTGAATTCTGCTCAAGTGAATTACACTACGACCGAAAAGGAGCTGTTGGCGGTCGTGTATGCCTTTGATAAATTTCGACCCTACCTAGTAGGGATGGAAATAATTGTATATACGGACCACGCAGCGATTCGGTATCTTATGAGTAAGAAGGATGCAAAACCCCGTCTCATTCGATGGATTTTGCTACTCCAGGAGTTTGATGTAGAGATTCGAGACAAGAAGGGATGCGAGAATGTGATAGCAGATCACCTCTCGAGATTGGAGCTCACCAAGGAGAACACCGTGGAGGATCGAGAGGTGAACGATGAATTTCCGGATGAGAAGCTCTTTGGCTTAGGAGACATCCCTGTGTATCGAGTTGAAGGGAAGGCGTCTTGGTTTGCAGATTATGCTAACTATTTAGCAAGTGGAGAATTGCCCGCTGAGATAGACTCGGTGCATCGGAAGACATTTTTGAAGAAAGTTTGGGATTTTATTTGGGACGATCCCTACTTGTTCAAAAGAGGGATTGATCATGTGTTGAGAAGGTGCGTGCCCGAAGAGGAGTGGAGTAACATCATAAGGCATTGCCACGCCTTGCCATGTGGAGGACATTTGGGTGGAGAAAAGACCGGGAGGAAGGTGCTTCAATCTGGTTTTTATTGGCCAACACTTTTGAGAGATTGCATGGAATGGGTAAAGAGATGTGAGAAGTGCCAATGTTTTGGCTCCAGTACTAAGAGGGACGAGATGCCGATGCACGTGTTCATGGAAGTCGAGATATTCGACGTATGGGGGATTGATTTCATGGGTCCATTTCCTCCTAGCAATGGATTCTTGTACATTCTCGTATGCATTGATTACGTCTCGAAGTGGATTGAAGCTGTCCCGACTCGAGTGAATGATTCCCGAGTGGTCATCGAGTTCTTAAGGAAGAACATCTTTGCAAGATATGGAGTTCCAAGAGCTTTGGTAAGTGATGGGGGAAGTCATTTCGTGAACAAATGGATGGAAAAGCTGCTGTCAAAATACGAGGTAAGTCATTGAATCTCTACTTCTTATCATCCTCAATCTAACGGACTTGCAGAGGTTTCTAACCGTCAAATCAAGGAGATCCTTGAGAAGACGGTGAGCATAAGTAGGAAAGATTGGGCAATGAAGTTGGATGATGCACTTTGGGCATATAGGACAACTTTCAAAACTCCTCTTGGTGTGTCTCCATATCAATTGGTTTTTGGAAAGGCATGTCACTTACCCGTGGAGTTGGAGCACAAGGCATATTGGGCGATCAAAAAGCTGAATTTTGATAGTGCCTTGGTTGGTGAGAAGAGATTACTCCAATTGCATGGGTTGGAGGAGTTTCGAGACAGTGCCTGCGAGAATGCCCAAATTTTCAAAGAGAAGACGAAGAAGTGGCATGATGCACGATTGAAGAAGAAGAAGGAGTTCAAGGTGGGTGATCAAGTCCTCGTATTCAATTCGAGGATGAAGCTATTTGGTGGAAAGCTTAAGTCCAAGTGGAACGGGCCGTATATTGTGAGGGGAGTGCACAAGAGTGGATTCCTTGAAGTCGAGAAGGATGATGGACAGAGATTTATGGTGAACGGGCATCGAGTGAAGAAATTCTTTAACTTCTCTTATGAGAATAAGGGAGGTATTTTAGATTCTCAAGTTCCGTGAGCTCCTTCGAGCTCGGTCCGGCATTAGGACCGTAAAACTAGCGCTTAATGGGAGGCAACCCATTGTTACTTATTTTTATGTGTTTAGTTTATTTCGTCGTTTTTTGTGAATCGTAGGTGTTAACCTCGTGTGTTAGAGTTTATTTGGTGTAGGCTTGTTCGTGGTGCGTATTTCGAGTATGTCAGCCTAAGGTGAATAAAGTCATGAAGTTGAACACGTTTCGAGTAGGAAAACATTCGATTTTTGGAATTTGAGGTAAACTGAACCCCAAACGTAGACCTCTTTGCGAAGTCGAAGTTTGGGGGGTGATGTTTCTTTTCGTTCGTTACTTTGCATTGATAAAGAGTTAAGTTCATAAGAATTTGGTGTACTTACTCATACGTACTCATTCTTTTCAAACTTTATTATTGCGTAGCAAGAACAAAGTTTGGAGGGGTTGTGTATTCGTACTTCGAGTTCGTACACGAAATTCTAATGAAAAATTGGGTCAAATTTTTCGAAAATATTGATGCATTAGGGGCGTTGGATCGAATTAAGTGTGAGTGTATAAGTTCGACTTGAATTGGATTGGTGAATTGCATGTTGGAAGAGACCCCAACTCCTCGATCGAATGAGCGACCTGGCTTAAATCGAGGAGTTATCCAGGTTAGTACTCGTGTTGGTCGTAAATTCTAGCATTTCGGTGCGAAAAGGGTGAAATTCGAGTTTGGGAAGTGAAGTTGCTCGAGCACTCTTACTCGTGCATGTTGTTCTCGAGTTAGTCGTGCATAGTGCTCGAGCTGAAGTGGGTCGTGCACTGAGTGCACGAGTCAGTCGTGCATAGTGCTCGAGTAGAAGCAAGTCGTGCACTAGTGCACGAGCTCGACTACTCGAGCACTTTTGGGGTTCTGTTAGTTTCGGAGTGCTCGACCACACACTACTCGTGCACTAGTGCTCGAGTAGTGCACGACCAGACGCGGATTTTGAGTCCAAAGCCCTTCACTCGATTTTTTTTCACTCTATAAACACACTTTTCACACAAATTCACACACAATTCACACACTTGAGGAGCGAAAAACACACGAATTCATTCCTTCCACCTTCAATCTTTCATTTTCATCCAATTTCATCCGGGTTTTTCAACCAAAAGGTAAACAATTCTCCCATTATCTCATTCAATTCGTAGTTAGGGTTGAATTTGGCATGATTTGAGTTTAGAAATTAGGGTTCATGAGCATGTTCAAATTTTTAGGGATTTTGTGCCAAACTTGTTGATTCTTGTTTCCTTTTGAATGAATGTTGATAATTTGCTATGGGTTTGCGTAGTTAACCCTCAATTTTGGAATTGAATGAGTAGAATAGGTGAAATTCTAGAGTGAGAAAGTAGGAATATGAGAAAAGGAAGTGGGTTTGGCATGTTGAGTTGAAATTGGTACGAATTGAGAAGGTATTGAGCATGATTGAGTATGAATTGAGTCTTGAGCATGTAAATTGCATAATTTGTGTAATGTTACTTCATGATAGACTTGGTTATAGGCATTTTTGGGTTGGAATGGGGGAATTAATTGTTGAGTATTTGAGTACTTTGAATGAAAAGCATGACTTAAGTGTTGGTTGCTTGAGAACTTGGATAGGGAAGCTTAAAGAAAGTAAATTAGGACTATTTGAGAATTACTTTGATCTTGAGAAGTATTATGCATTGTGAATTGATTTGGATTACTCGTTTTTTAGCTTGAAAGGTGTGTGTTTGAATTGATTGAGTTTATCATTGTTTTTTTTTTTGTGAATTTGGTCGGTGAATTGTTGTGATGCTCAGGAAATGGCCCCTCCTAAGAAGTTCGAGGATAGGTTCGTCGAGGGGGATGAGTTAGAAGCATTGACTGCTGAGTTGACAAGGAGACAATTGATGCCGTCTCGATGGGATAATCTGACATATGGAGAAAGATGGTTTGCTCATGCCTACAGATGGAATTTGATTGCTGGGAAAGTAGAAAAGACACGACGACCTTGTGTTGAATTTATGCAGCAATTGGGGATCGAGGAGGAGATCAAGAGGATTTTTTAAAAGAACCAAATGCTGGAATTTTATGCAATCTTAGTCTCGATGAAGACACACGAGGATTTGGTGGAGCAGTTCTTGGCCTCAGTAAAGATACAAGGAGATGGAATGTTTCGGTTCATGATACGGAACGAGTGGCGAGCTTATGAGATCGGAATGGTGAACACAGCCTTACACCTACCCCAACCTAACGAAAGAAACACAAAATCGGGGAGGTTCAAGGCTGATCAATTCTGGCAGCTCATCACGGGAGGTTTGGCTGGAAAGTACTCTTCAAGGACGGCTAGAACTTCTTCAATCAGAAATCCGGTAATCCGATACCTTGAAAGGATTTTAGGGAACACCATCTATGCGAGGTCTGAGACAGGGACGGTGACCTCGAGGGAGCTGTATGGACTGTGGTGCTTGCTCAATAAAAGGGTGCACAATTTTGGAAAAGATTTCCTAGAGATGCAGATTCAGGCACCATACAAGTGCGGAAGGAAGACTTCAAGGATACGTGGAGGAGGCCTTATTTGTGCACTCTTGGAGAACCTGGAAATTAGACTGAGTGCAGGTCCTATCGATGGAAGAGACATCGACTTTGAGCATATGTATCACACATGGATGTGTGAGCAATGGGCCGGAAAGTATTGCATGAGACTCAGAGATGATGAGTTGTTCCCTATGCCGAATGAAAAGTTGGTGACCCTGAGAAATCTGAAGAAGGAAAATATTCAGATGGATGGCCCACATCACATCAAGGAAATGAAGAAATTCAGAGAGAGATTGGAGAGCTGCGGCTTATGGGATCAGCGGTCGAAGAAGAGGTTTAGGAGTGGAGCCGGAACGAGCGGAGCAGGATCGAGTGGACTCCAAGACCTTATGGAGGAAGAGGAAGATGAATATGAAGAAGGAGGAAATACTGCGGATGAGGCTGAGGCTAATGTGGGTGAAGGAGGTCAAGGACCTCAAGAGATGGAGTTTGGAACACCTGATGTGTCCACTCCAGTTCCGTGGTACCCAACTCAGATTGAGTGGGATGGTATGAGGACCGACATTCGGGATCTACGAACCGAAGTCACGGATATTCGTACTACGCAGAACCAGTGGTACACGGAGGCTATGGGTGTACGAGGGGAGTTTCAGGAGGTTCGATCGGAAGTTTCTGATCTGAGGAGATGGATGGAGGCGCTCTTTGTCTCCCATTTAGGATCTGACCATCCTAGCTATCGCCCACCACCGCCTCCTGATGCTTGATGATCATGGGGTTTCCCCCAGTTTCTGCTCCTTTTTCTTATCTTTATCTTTCCTTTTCTTTTCTTATTTTGCTTGTGAGTGTGAGCTTTATTGTTTGAGTGGTGTGATGTGGTTATGGGGATTGTGATGGATTTGTTATTCAAAATTTTGGGTTGTAATTGTTGTCGAACTCATTGAGGTTTCTGATTTATTTCATGCTTGTTAACCCTCTCTACTTGTTAGTTGTCATTCTTGAGTATGAAGTGATGAGTAGAGTAGATTTATGGATTGGAGTTAGGGACTCTTTTGTGTGAGTGTTTGAGCTAGAGTGGATTTGAGAAAGAACTTGTATGCTTGTGAATTTTTCTTTTGAGTACTTGTGAGATGAGAGTGAGAATTCACTAGGACTAGCATGGATGTGAAAGCCGTGAGATTTGAGCCTTATGAGATTTTGATGCATGAATTAATCTCTTCGTTTGTGAGTGGATCGTCACCTTAGAGGATGCTAGAACTTGTGTGTGCTCTTGCTTCTTGACTGTGTCTAGTTTGATATTCCGAATAGGATCTTAGGCCATCTTTGATTTTATTGAGTCACTTAACTAAAATTTTCCTTACCATTGATATTTATCCCTTGTTAGCCCATTTGAGCCTAAAGCCTATTTTATTTGCTAGCACATTTTAAACACTATTCCAAGTTCTTAAGCCTTTTTGTTCCAATTTGAGTGGAGAGTAGGAAAAGTGTGAATGTGAAGGGATTGAATTGAGTTGAAAAAGGAAAATGTTGTTTGTTGAGTGAATATGAGAAGAAGGTGTGATGAAGTTATGAGATGTGGGAAAAAGAAGAAAAATTGAGAATGAGCAAAAGAAAAAAAAATGAGCTCATGTGTTTGTGCGAAAAAGAAAAAAAAAGTGAAGTGATTGAAAAAAAAGTGAAAAGAGTTAGAAAAAAAAATTGAAGTTTGAGAGTATGGAATTGAAAGGGTGTTGATTGAAAATGTTTGAAGTATTCTGTTCCTAATCTCGAAATACCAAAGTTTGAGTTTCTATTCTCCATTCACTTAAGTCACTTACCCATATTGTTATCCCACCTGTCCAAAGAGCCTACATTACAACCTTGAGAAAAGTCCTTTTTGATTCAGCATTGATATCTAGAATGTGGTCGGAGTTGAGAGTGCTTACAAGCCTATGGCTGCCAACATGTGTGATTGATTGTTTGAGTGAGTCCCTTATCATTGATATACACTTGTGAGGGAGAGAAACACATCGTAGAGTGCACATCCATGTTTGATTTTGGTGATTCTTGTTGTTGTTGCATGAGTATGATGAAAGAAGGTGAGTGAGTATACTTGTGATGCATCTTTGAAGCTCGAATTCATATACTTGCATGATTGGATTCTTTGACTCATTCCTAACAATTTCACTTGACTTATTATTTCGTTGCTTGAGGACAAGCAACATGGTAAGTTTGGGGGGGGGGGGGTTGATTAGGCGTGAAATTGTCATGATTCGTCGCTCGAAATGCCCTAGTTTTGGTTGATTTTGTGAGTATTTAGAGTCATTTGAGTATCATTTTCATAAACTAATGAATTTATCTCTTTGATGCTCATAGATGGATAGAGGGCGAAAAGAGGAGTTCGTAGGACTTTGAATCGACTCAAACGGACGCCCGGATGAGAAGATATCGAAGAAATACGAAAAATACTAGTTCGAGGGAGCAAAAGTATCGTTGGAGTGCACAAGCTAGAAGAGCTCGAGCACTAGTGCTCGAGCTGAAGTGGGTCGTGCACTGAGTGCACGAGTCAGTCATGCATAGTGCTCGCGCAGGAGCAAGTCGTGCACTAGTGCACGAGCTCGACTACTCGAGCACTTATGGGGTTCTGTTAGTTTTGGAGTGCTCGACCACACACTACTCGTGTACTAGTGCACGACCTGTCGCGTTTTTGGCCCATTAACTCCCGATTCGACCCGTTGCTTATATATACCCCTTCCGAACACGTTTTTTACAACCACTGGATACTATACTACGTTTGGAGACTGAGTTTTGAGAGAGAGGAAGAGGAGAAGAGACGAGCAAGTTTACTTTTACGGTTTTTGAGGTTTTCATTACGAATTCGAATTAAGATTTTACTTTTGAGTTTCTTTTCTTTATATTTCGTGTTGAACACGTTGAGATTTCTTTTATTGAGTTAATTTCAAGTTTATTCTTTTATTTCGGAAAACCCTAGTTTATGTTTCATCTCTTCTTCATCTTATTTATCATGTTTATGTTCGTTGCTTATTCAATTGTTGTTATTTACGTTAATCCTATGTCTAGCTAAAACCCTTGCATGCTTGGGATAGGATGAACTCGTAGAAGTAGGTTGTGGGTACGTAATTAGGGTAACTTGTGACGTTAGGTTTTAATTCTCTTAATTAATGAATGCTTAAAATTAATCTTAACTTTGCTTTTGAATTTCGTTCGAAAAGTGTTAGAGAGAGGACGACCGTATCACTCTTTAACAACGAGTAGACTTAACTAGAGGGTTTAGGAAGGGTTAATTCATCTACCAGTTTAGCGAAGGAGGACGACCGCATCACCTTAGTTAAATTAGAGTCTCATTAATTAAGTGCAATCTATTAACTTGTTAGTGGATTAGTGAAGTCGAGTGTTAGGATAAAGTATTAGGGTTTAGAATCTTGAGCTTTCACCTTGCATTCTTTTACTTAGGTTATTTCTTGCGCGTCACAGTTATTTTGATTATGTACCTGCTCCGTTAGTATACGTAGGGATTCCTATCCTGAGCATCACCATCTCTAATTAGAAAACAACCCTTAGTTAATTCACTTCTTTAATTCTTTAATTTAATTAGTTTAGTTTAGTTTTAATTAATCTTTCAAAAAACTCAAAAACATTACACTCATATTAGCTACGACGCGTAGATCTTCAAGGATCTGTTCGCATACACCCATCTCGTGGGTTCGATATACTTGGCCGTTATACTTACTCTTACTACAGTGAACCCGTACTCTTGCGGGGAAGCTACTAGTAGAAGCTAGTATATTCGCTAGCAAGTCAAGTCTACAATGTAGCTTTTGTCACAAAATTGACTCACACTGAGCAAATTATGTTTCAATCCATTCACAAGATATACATCATTGATTTGAACATTTCCTGTTCTTATTGAACCTGAACCTTTAGCAGTTCCACTGGCATTATCACCAAAAACTACTCTAGGTTCGTTTAGTTCTCTAAGGTTGGAAAGTGCTTCTTTATTACCTGTCATATGTCTTGCACAACCACTATCAATATACCATATCTCCTTTGGAGTGGTTGTCAAATGTCCCTACAAAAATTGAAAGATTAGTTTCTAGGTATCCAAAGATTTGGATCTCCTCCAGTGACATTCTTAACCACCCAAGTTGGTTTCACAATAGTTGGTCTTTTGCCTTTCTTGTATGGAACTTCATGAGCAACTTTGTTGTCATCTGTAGACTTCTTTCCATTCCAGAATTTATTGAAATTTTCTTTCCTTTTGAAGTCTACAGCTGTTTCCGGCTGCACAATTGTTTTCTGTAAAGTATGACTCGAAGTTTCGAAGTTTCTTCTTTACAGATTGATTTGATCTTGTCTGTGTACAGATTGATCTTTTCTTCCAAATGTTGTTCATTTTCAACCTTTCCATAGATAATGTCAATAAACTTCTTTTGTTTCTCATCAGATAGGTGTTTCACTAATCTTTGGACAGTTGGTTCCTCAAGTTCTTGCAATAGAATGCTTTCTCTCTCGAACTCTTGTTGTTGTTTTACAAAGGTTGGAACATATTTTTCAAGATGTTCCATCCAATCACATGGATTATAGCCAATGCCTGTCATATCTCCAGATGGTCTTAGTTGTAAAAGCATTGCTTTTAACTTTCTAGAAGATTTACCATAGCAATCCAATCTTTTTATGAAATAATCTCTTTCAGCCTCAACATTTTGAATAATGTTGCCTTTCTTTGTAACTTCATTCTTGAGATCTATGCAGTCAGCAATTCTACAGGTAGCTTCTTCAAAAAGTTCTTCATGACTCATCTTTAAGTAATCAAATTCTTCTTGCAAATCATTCATTGAGGACAGTTTGTGCTTGTTTTCACAAGTTTCAACAAGCAATTCTTCAATTCTTTGCTTTAGCTTTTGATTCTCTATTAAGAGTTCATCATAATCACTTCTTATGTGAAGCAATCCTTCAAAACCTTTTTGGAGCAAGTGAATCATATCACTGGAAGAATCTTTTTCAGTTAAAGAACCTGATGAGGATTGTACCTCTTCATCCTTTGCCATAAGACAAATTAGTGCTTCATTATCCTCAGAATCTGTGGATTCACACTCTACAGTTGGGTGAGAAGAAGAATAGGGACTTTCTTCCTGAGTCTTTTCAAACTCGGATAGTAGTGCTCTTATTCTTTCTTTATCTAACTTTTTCTTCTTTTCCAGTCTTGCTGCTTTCTCTTCTTCAGTGTACTTCTTTGCTTCAGGATACGGGCAATCTTTGATGAAGTGTCCAGGTTTCTTTCTGAGTCTGATTCTGCAGTTGGATTAGACTCTGCAGCTACAAGAGCTGCAACTTTTGAGCTAGTCGAGTCCTTGTCTTTTCTCCTGTCAATATCAAATTCAAGGGCTTTGAGGTCAGAAAACAATTCAAATGTATAAACTTTAGATAGATCCTTAGATTCTCTCATAGCAACAACTTTCATGTCCCACTCAGAAGGTAGATCTCTTAGAACTTTCATGTTCTTTTCCCTTTGTGAGTACTCTTTTCCAAGTAGTTCAAGCTCATTGAGTGTCTCAATAAATCTTGAATCAAACTTATCAAGAGTTTCTCCAGATTTTATCTTGAAGTTCTCAAATTTTTGGACAGCTATCATAAGCGTGTTCTCTTTAATTTGATCAGTCCCTTCACAGATCATCTCAAGTTTCTCTCATATTTCCTTTGCAGTTTTGCAACTTTTTATCTTGCTGAACACAATTTTATCCAAAGAATGGTAAATAGTGTTCCTTGCAACATTGTCGAGGTTTGTTCTCCTCTTGTCTTCATCTGTCCACTCCTTCTTGGGCTTTGGAATAATTTGAGCTAACAAGTCTGGTCTTCTGCAGTGTTAGCCTTTTCTATCATAATTGGATCATCCTCTATTATGGACCACATTTCATCATTCATAGCAGATAAGTGAGCTTGCATTCGAATCTTCCAATCATCATATTCATCTGTAGAAAACATAGGCACTTTAGATTTCATCATTTTAGGAGCCATAGATAAATGCAGATGTGATTTTTCAAAAATACTTTTGGATCTGACTTGAAAACCTGGTCAAAGCAGTGGCAAGCCAACTGCTCTAATACCACTTGTTGGTCCCAAAAGGTGAGACAAGGTCTAGAGGGGGGGTGAATAGACCTTGTACCAAAAAAAATCTTTCTAAAGACTTTTTTAAACTATGCAGTTTAAACTCTGCAGCTGTAGAGTTGAAAACAAAAACTAAGGTTTGCAGCTGCAGACTTTCAACTTTTGAACTCTTCATTTCTCTTGGTACTTGCAATGTTAGTTCTTACAAAATACATGTATGTTTTGACATTATCAAAATCAAATAAGAAAATTCTTAGGACAAGAATATCCTAACAGGTATTATCGTAATATTATATCTAATTTTGTTTTTAATAGTAATAGTTTAGATAGATGGTAGTAAACATTAAAGTATAAATCCATATTGTATCTCAAAGTGAGCCCCCTAAGATACAATTATATTGAACAAGAATTGTAACTTATGCATTCTTTTGGGACTTACCTGTAATTATTTACGTGACCAAATTTGAAAAAAAACTACGGGACATGAAATATCGAAAAAAACACCATTGTTGCAAACCGATTGTTCTCATAGGACCAAAAATTTAAATTTATCTGTCTTTTGTGTATATCTGTCTCTATTTTTATATTTGTGCATTTAATTTTTTCAATTCACATGATGTGGTTTAAGTTGAGTGTCGTCTATATTTTGTTGATAATTTTTTGGTATGATGTCAGTCTGTAAGAATAGTATTCGAATTACAATACAATATATGTACAAACAAGAGAATAGTTTTGGTCCACATTAATTTTTGTCCTTAATTATATATATATATATATATATATATATATATATATATATATATATATATATATATGTATGTATGTATATATATTTTCAGTTTTGTTTCATCCATTAATTTTATGGTCCTCTTACTTATATATATATATATATATATATATATATATATATATATATATTAGATAACAGAATCATGGTATCAAACTTTTTGCAACTTTATGGTCTTTATTTTTTTTTTTGCAATTTTGTTTTTTTTTTTTTTTTTTTTTTTTTTTTTTTTTTTTTTGCAATTTTGTTTCATCCATTAATTTTGTTCCATCCATTGATTTTGATAGTATTCACATATTAAAAAGTTTATTTAAAGACAAAACGAATTGACCTTTTTTTTTTATTTCTAAATCTTGCTTTTCTAAAATATATTGGTTATAAGGAAAATTTTGTTATTTTAGGACACTACCTTATGATTGTTTGTAAAAATAGGACACTATCTTTGCGGGTTTGCAAAATTGAGAAAATATATTTACAAACTTGCAAAAAAATATTTTTTTCTTGCTTATATGAGTTAATTTAGTTATAAATTGTAAGGTATGATTTATTGTATACAATTCAATTCGTAGTTCAGATAATATTGGCGATGGATTAGAAACATGATTAACCTCATCTTGGTATTACGTGATTTAACATTAAGATATTAGTATTGAGAGTATGTTTTGCAATTAAATTATTTCATATATGAACCACTTTATAATTATTTTTAGACACACTTTACTTTAACCAATTAATGTTCTTTAAATTAAAATTAATATTCTTCGTTACCATCAACTAAATTGGCTATAACTGAAAAATTGTTATTTATGACACTATCTTTATGAGTGTTTGTTCAATTAGGACACTATTTTTACGAGCTTGCAAGATTGAGATAATATCTTTACGAACTTGCAAAATTAGGGCAATATCTTTACAAACTTGCAAAATTAGGACACTCTTTTTCATTTTGTCCAATTCAGGCCAAATTTTATAAAAATATGGGTCAAATAAAAGTCCGATTACGATATGCCAAAAAATGTTTATACATTTGCTAAGAATAAATAATAAATAATTAGTTAACCAAATTAATAAAAATATATTTATATGATTTTCTTAAAGATAAATCTAACATTTTTTGTCGGAATCCGCGAAATTCGCGGGGATCATACTAGTTTTTATATAAGACACTCTTGTGAAATATTTTACATATAAAATATAAAAAAGGCAAATATTAAAAAATATGGTGGTCCTTGTCGCTCCGGGTTAAAAAATTTGAATCCTAAGCGAGTCAAACTGATTTTAAAAAAAATCAGGATTTTTAATTCCAAATTGTGTTACTATATGGACAAATGTGTATTATTGCAAGACAAATGTGTATTATTGCAAGACAAATGTGTGTTACTAGTTCTTAAAACAATATATTTTTGTACTTTAAAGTAACTATAAAGATAAATATGTATTTTTTTAATTTATTTTTCATCCCTTTAAATCTAGATTTAATACTAATATTTGTTCCAACAATAATACACATTTGCTTTAATATTAACACGCATTTGCAGTAACAAATATTTGCATAAACATTAACACCCTTTGCTCCAATAGTAATACGAATTTACTCTAATATTAACACACATTTGCTCCAATAGTAACACATATTTATAGCAACACACATTTACTCTACATTAACACATATTTGCTCCAACAGTAACACACATTTGTATTAACACTCTACACATTTGCTCCAATAGTAACACATATTAGCAACACACATTTACTCTACATCAGCATACATTTATTTTAACATTAACACACATTTGCAATATCACATATTTATTTTAACATTAACATACATTTACTCCATCAATAACACACATTAGTTCAAACATTAACACATATTTGTTTTTACAACATATGATTGTCCTAGGGTAAATCCCCCATAATTTTGCAAATACATTTTTATCCATGGAGTAAAACATTTGTATTATTAGAGTCTTATACTTTTCACTCTATAGATATGCTATTTTATGAAAAATAATTATTTTTGTAAAAATAAATATTTGTGAAAATCATCATTTGAATAAATAGTAACACATTTTGTCTTCTAAAATGAATATGTGAAAAATCCATATTTGAATGGATATTTAAAATGAAAGATTTGTCATTAAAAAGTAGTAATAAGAATTTCAGAACAAATTCAGTAGAAAAGTGGTTTAGTTAATTAGATAGGTGAATGCCAACTTCAATATATATGACGCAGCATATGAGAACTCCCCACACGAGCAAATAAGATAACTAAACTGCTTCCTTTTTCCTTGAGTTAAAATTACAGATGGTCCACAACAGATTGTCATTACTAAACTTCTGCTATCTATAAGCATGCATTTCAAGGGCGGGTGAAATACGAATGAACGAACGAAAACAAGTATTTACGATCTTATCCTTCGTTGACAAATCATTTTTGGGCATATCCACTAGTTTCTTCAGCAACCGACTCCCAAACTTTAGCCATCTTCTCTGCATATCCAGCCTGTTATCATCATCAATGAGATTTAAGGTCTCCATTAATCACATAAAAGCATTCCACCAATTGCAATTAAGTCCCAAACTTTAAAATGTGTAGCCACACACTTTTCTAGGCATCATCAACATTGATTAGCAGTAAATGAGAAAAGAAGTAGGTTTACTTCAAAATTTACCAAACATTAGCTGCTATTCTTACTAATACTGCAAAATATGGAACACCCATATGGAATTTTAAAAAATAAATAGAACAAATGAAAAATGGAACCTTTTAAGGATTTTCTTTCTCCTGATGGTGAAATTTACTATTAACTCGAATTTTGTTTGGGATGGGGTATTTGAAATACAGGGTGGATCCAAACAACCATAAATAGATTTGCTATTATGGATTTCAAATCCATTCAGATACTTCAATCAGAACGCAGATTTTTAGGTTTTGATGTTTGGAATGGAAGGGTTTATGTGACAAATCCTATCTTTTATCCATTCAACATAGCACATGAGTATCAGAAAATTAGGCGCGCTATTAATTGAATATATTTTTTAAGAGGTGTTACAGGACAGATAAGATGGTTCTCAGTATTTATTCTGTAGGAATTTTTGTTTAGTTTCATGTACATAACTTTAGTGGAGAATAAAGGGAATGACGTCTATTTTTATTTATCAAATTTATGCGGAAGTTTATATATTCAGCTACTGAGGTTGAGGTGACTGTATAATCAAACTATATTTAAGAACACCTGCAGGGAATATCATATATTTATTGAGGTCAACTTTCAACAGTATGGCATTTGTGATTTGATGAAGAAAGTTAAGTTCAAAATGACACAGTATATCTTCTTAAGAATTATAACTTGCAATTGAGAAACACCACAAACATAAAAAACCAACAAACTAATCAATTTCTAAAAATACGAGCATAAGAATATCAGCCAAGACAGATCTTTTGCATAGACAGAGCTTTTTGATTACAGAAAGAAAAAAGTTGTCAATTGGACTTATGAACAGACTAAAACTTCAACCAGTCCAACAATAGGAAATACAGGAGAAAATGAATACCTGGTTGACAACGAATCCTTTTAGCATGTTCACAAGATCATCATGCCTCTCTTTGTCTAGTCTCTCAAGCTCATTTTTATTGTTTTCCTGCATACAAATGGTAATTCTTTGGATCAATAATCAACTTATGAAATGCTTAGAAATAAATTTGCTGTACTTCAGTAGTAACAATAATTAATACTAATCATACAAATGAAGAAAGATATTTTGATAAATTCTCAACTAAATATGGGAAATTCTAGAAACCATTGGCAGGTGAAAAGCAAATGTATCATTGAAATATACACCAAAAGAAATAAGTTTTGAGACATCATACACCAAAAACAAAATACTGCTGTGCAAGTTTGTGAAACAGAAACTGGGATGTTAGCTAGACGAAACTAGTTTTATGACCAAACAAGCATATAGAAATGGAAGTCTTGGACAAAATTAGACAAACTCAACAACTACAATGATTAAAAATCAAAAGTATTTTGAGACTCTTGAATCTAGAAAGACATTCGTTAACCACTTTTGTAATAGGTCCTAGGTAGGTAATTTACATTTGTACCACTTTTTACAATCATCAACTGATATAAATCTTTAGAAAAGTGTTGTTCTACTCACAACCATATTCCTGAGGATTTATTATCAAACAGCATAGAGGGAATGGACATTAGCAGTTAATCCATAAGCCCTCCCTTCAAGGCTCTGGTTGATGGTTAGGTTGATAATATGTTTGAAATAAAAAATTAATCTACCATATTAAACCAACATATACTTTGAATGATAAACCTCTCACAAATAGTTCGAGGATGTAATCACTCATATACTGTACTGGATAAAATTATGAATTCGAGGATGTAATCACTCATATACTGTACTGGATATTATGAATCCTAAGCAATTTTAGCAAAAATATTCATCATTCAGGAAAGTAATAGAAACAACAATTCACAAGCCTCTTGTGCTGATTGCAAAATCAGTCCAACATATACGCACGGGAGAAACATAAGTATAATTCCATGAATTTATAGAACAAAAATGAAAAATTCCGGCTCCAGGTGAATCAATTTAAAGCTAAATGTATGTTGCAACACTATCCACAACCAAAAACTAAGCCACGGAGGTAAACAAAGAAGAAGATGAAGGATGGGCTTCTCTCAAGGAGTCATTGCCTATACATAGTATTCATCTCCCCCTACAAGTCTCGCCCAAAATAAACCATCAACTGAATAAATAAAAGCAGACAAGGAAAGCAAGAACTAGAAGAAAGAATTAGCCTGCGTAAAACGGGACATTTAAGATCAGAGATTTGATGCTTTACTACACGATTTGGATTCACATAGATCGAGCTTAGGAAGATACAGGACCAAACTTGAGGTAGCAGCAGCAGGATATTCAATTACGGCTTGGAATTTAGAACATATTGTCATGTCTGGAAAAAAGTATTGAACAAGGTGAGGGGAGACAATTTGAGGAGAGGATGGACATTTTACACTGACCCACTAGCTAAAATCCGTCAGGATAAAATGAATCACACCACGGGAGGCGAATACAAAATACCACTGGACCTTGGGTAATCCCACTTTGGTCCATCAGACAGGGTAAACTCAGGACATGGTGGGATAAAATCTGTGAATCCAGCCATATCAAGCCAAGTAAATGATCCCTAAATGAAGTTGGTTGAAAGATAAGTGTACACAAATGGCTAGATAATATAACATGAGAATATGATATTGAACAAAAAGAAAGATATGACAGACCGGCTACTGATTTTACTCTTTACCAGGAAGATATATTCTAGCATTGCTTCTTCATAGTTGTCAGAGGCACAAGGCGCAAAGGGCTTATTGATGCCCGAGGCACGATATGTTAGGTTTGGGGTGGGATGGGGTGGGGTGGGGTGGGGTGGGGGGGTAGTGGGGGGTTGCAGATTTCAGATAGTTTCCGCTAATTAGTTCCTTTCTTTCAAGTTATTTGACTTCTGTAAAAGATTATCCAGTCTGCTCAAGGCATATGATTCCTCCCACATATTTGTAATCCAAATCTCTAAATCTAGCTCCCATCTCTTTTACCCCCAGCAATATTCAGATGACAAATCAGTCCAACACAAGTCAGTTCATAATTTACTCACTATCAGAATCTGAATGAATTCAATTTATATACTCGGCAATCATACTTCTTCAGATGATATCAAATTTTAAAATTTTGGACAACATATATTAATTCAACCAAAGAAAACTCAAGCCAGTAAGGTTGCTACTGCAATAACATACAATATTTTATGAAAGAAAAGATAAAAAAAAAAAAAAAGAGAACGCCTCCTTTTCTACACACAAGAGTCGTACGAATAAAACAACAGATTTGTTTTTTTCTCATTGGATTCAATGCAAATGAATAACTTAACTTAGTTTTTACCCCATTTTGTGACATGACTATCTTTTTTTAATAACATACTAGCATAGGACCCCGCGTATTACGCGGGTTTGATATTATATATATATATATATATATATATATATATATATATAAAGTGTTTAAATTAAATTAAATATTTTAAATATTAATTCAATCAAAATATAGTTTTTTTTTTAATTCAATCAAAACATCAATTTGTAATTAAAAACCATAATAAATTATTCCAACTAACTCGTGCAAATTAAAAAATGTGGTTTACATAGTAAAAATAAGTGAATAGAAGGTATGAATATAAATATAGAATATATAAATATTATCAAAGATATCATAAAGTTATAGAATTTTAAAATAAAGGATTGAGAGAGGTGGGGAGATTCACAAATATATATATATATATGTATATGTATATGTATATGTATATGTATATGCATGCGTTATATATAAATGTGGAGTTTCTCGGATATATAAAAAAATTGGAGTGAATGGTAGTGGACTAATTCAAGATTTTTAATTTAATTTAAGTAATTTTAGAATTTTTAGATTAGAAGTTAATAGAATTAATAAAATAGGAAGTTAAAGAGAGAAGTCCGGTGATAGCAGGATTTTGAAATAATTCATGATTGGGCATGCCAAGTAGGAGAGAGAAGATTCACAAATAGAGGAAGTAATGATATTTTTACTTAAAAAAATTTACCAACCTTTTTGCATAGTACTACCAACTTAATCCAGAGATGTACACAGGATACATAAATTTATATAAGAAGAAGATGTCCGTAGCAATACATGGGATGAATTGCATGTTTAGTATAAAATTGGACGAAACTTGAAGCAACAACAGGTTTATAGAAATATTTACTACTCCCTCCGACCCATACTTGTTTGCTACATTGCCAAAAAGGTCCGTCCCATACTTGTTTGCTCCATCCATTTTTGGTAAAAAAAAAAGCAACAATATGTTTTAATATTATATTCTCCATACACTCCTAACCAAAAGCATCTACTTTATCATTTTATCACTTTAAATACTAATAAACAACTCTTCTCTTACAACCTATGCAAACAGTAAAGTAGCAAACAAGTATGGGACGGAGGGAGTATTTAAATGGATTTAACCTCTATCCACTACAAGGTTAGAGATCCCACCTTTATTTGCTCGTATTCTTTGATTGCAATATTTTTAGCATTCTCTGTCATTCTTACGGTTTCTCGCAACTCTTCTATTTTCCGAATCCTTGATCTATCACCACCAAATATCTTTGATGAAGCAGCTTCAAGCTTTTCTATTCTTGAATTCAGTGATGACAAATCTGATAGAAGAGTTTGTACAGTCAGGAAGGCACTTGATCTGTCCGAAAATGCATTGTTAACAGCAAGCATAACTCCAAGATATTCATGAATTTTATCCTGGATTAATTAAAAGATTCAGTTAGAAGAGACATCCACAAGAGAAGATATTATCATATTGAATTTATACTTTAAAATTTCAAATGTAACAAACAAAGAAGCATAATTATTGTCTCAGAAACCAGCAGTATAAACTGCAAAGTCACAACGAACAAACTCAGAATTCCATTAACCGAAATTCCAAGAAAATAATAAAATAACTAATTACTTACCAAATGTTTGACGGTTTGAGAATTCAACTCCCGATATAATCTACTTGCTTTTACTGCAGCTGTTGCAACATTTTTCATGTCTGCAGCACGTGCTCTTTGGGAATCATGAGCAGCTTCCTCTGTTTCAAACTTGGTTAGTTTGACAAAAGCTAGCCCCAGCTGGCCCATCGTCTCCCCTATATCTTGCTGGGATTTGACAAGTGATTCTGCCTGAAAATAGAAACCACAGGAGCACTTAATTACAGTTTCTCACCAGAATTATGACAGTAAACTCTCGAAACAAATATTACTGGACCATGGATTACATAATTTTCTTATAGTATCAGGCTTAAGTCAGTCGCAGAAAAAATTCCAACTTCATTCAAATTAAAATGAAAGAAATCAGAGCCACAGTGGGATCATTAAATGCTACACCACAAATTTTAGGCTCAAACAGCCATACCTCCCAATTTTCTTTGACTTATCCCAAAAGGACAACTTCTTATGTAATAACTGATTCATAATTTATTGAGTATCTGTTATAAGATGATGATGCTCTCTGTTTTAATATAAATTTGAGGGTTCATAAATAGTGATATAAACAGTTTATGACTTTTGGAGTTCAAACATTTCGGGATTCCCAGGATATGATATGACATTCAAATAACTGTATGAATTGTTAATAAAGGAAAAATTATACAAAACATGCTATAAGCAGTGTAAAATCAATGTTGAAAACAAAGTATACACAAACTAATTATAGAGTTTCAAAATCCAAAACAACACTGTGTAATAAAGTGGCTCTCATTGCAGAACAAAATCAACTTATGAGAAGGATGCATCTCCTAGTAATTATGAAAAGTAAGTCCATAAAAATGCAGAATATATTAGATCTCCTTAAACAAGTTTTATAATGATAGATGCAAAATGTTGAAGTCATAAAATTTAAGGCGTGTCCTCATTTCATAGGTCAACGTATAAACCCTAACACTCTAAAATTTACACAAACACTGCGAGATCAAAACCAGTATCATCAAGTCCCATATAGTGGCAGCTACACCCATATGGCCCTATCAATCATCTTTGAATTCAAACTTCGAAACGAATTCTTTGCATAAAAAAATAACTTATATAGGGTAACAGATTCCTCCTACCAATCTCATAGCAAATTCCGAAACAATATCTTTTACTAATCATGCTTTTACTAATTCATGGCCTCTCAACTAACCAGTGCTTGTGGTTTGCTGGTCTCTGTAATGTTGTTAACTTTTACATCCAGAAATGAAACTAAGCATAATCTAAACCTTCATTGGTCAGTGCATGCAAGGCCATATGTTCATAATTTTCATACTATAAATTACACATCAAGAATGCACCAAGGAAAACTGCAATGAAGCTAAAAGAACATCATACTCTGATACAAGTGAAATATATAATAGAAAGGGAAACAAGATATCAACCTGCTGAGACACATTGATCAGCTGCTGCTCGAAATCCTGCAATTTTTCTTTCTTCTCCAAGAACTCCTTATCATCCTCCACAATCGGAGGCTTTGACCCGCCCCAATCATTCGACACAGACTGCTTCAACTCCTTAAAGATCCACAACAAATCCCTGCCGCCCTTAGCAGGCGGCGCCACCTCATTCGTGTCGGCTGCACCACCGGGCGATCTTGAAGCAACATCAGTCGTCCTTACCAATGACATTTTCCCAGAGGACGTCAAAAACAAACGCAATTCCTCACTTTCTCTTAGCACCTGGTGCGCTGAAAGCCGCCTCAAATACTTCTCCACCGCCAAACGCCTTTGCTCAACGAAATCATTTGTCTGCATAACCTGACTCTCGACCACACTCTTATCAGGCCTCATTGGAATGAAATACCCACGATAACTCTCTGCTAACCTATCGGATAACGCGACCACATCCTTGAACCTTCTCCTCACATTAAATTCTTCCCCACTGAACTCGGGCATATTCGTGAAAGTTGTAATCAAGTAGGAGAAGTAATAGCCGCTTCCTGGGACCAGAGACCCCGATTGCTCCAGCTCCCTCTGTGGATCGGAGACGGAGATTTTGAGGAATGATGAAAACGAGGACGACGACGCCAATGGAGAATGGTCGTCGCCGTTTACATCAGCAGAATCGATGGAGTCCAAGTCGAAGGATCGGAAAACGGCTTCTGCATAGGAAGGGGGCTCGAGGATTGAATTGATTGAGTTGGGGTTGTGGTTATGGTTAGGGCTTGAGGTTTGTTTCGGTGGGGGAGAGTGCAGGGGATCAGTATCATGAGTGGGGATTTCCACGAATTGAGATGAGGAAAGGGGGTCATCCGGAAATGATTTTGAGCCGTTGGATTCGTCGGCGAGGAGTATAGACGACATTGGCTCTTTCTGTGTGTAGAGATGGGCTTCTTCATAGCCCTGGTTCTCATAGCCCATCATTATTTTGGCTCTTCCTGAACCAGGACTTGTATTTCAGCGCCGGAATTACGAGGATTTGGGATCGATTGGGAGATGAAGCTAGAGAGAGAAAGACGATGGTGACATGCCTGGTTTCTTAGTTCCGACTGGGATAAATTGATAGTGGAGGAGGGATCTGGTTGCCGGTGAAGGCGTGGCGGTGGTTGGGGCGACGGGTAGGTCAAAGGGATGGATTTCGGGCTGAAACTAATTACCGGGACGGGACCCGAAGGAAAGAGATGAGATGAGGTGTTGCCACGTGATACATGTGTATCAAAGTCTAGTCATGCTTATCATATGACAACCTAAAATATTCATATTCATTTTTCTGGTACTTGAATTTTGAAAAAAAAAATTAAGCAGAAATTAACAATATCCAAAGAGTTAGTGCATGCTAGAATTTATCTTAATATTGATATTGGGAATAACGATATTTCAATAATATTCGTAAAAAAATTGATTATATCAGTATGTAAGATCAACTTTAATTATATTTTGTGCAAATTGAGCATAATATCGGTAAAATATCGAGAAAAAAAAATAGGCAAATACTGAAAAATATTGGTAAATATAAAAAAAGTACCGAGAAATATTGACAAAAGATCCATAATCTTGATAAATATCACAAATATGTAAAATTTGGTCAAATTATATTATAAATTTTATGTATTAAAAGTTTGTTATTAAATTTTCATAATTTTTACATTTACCACGATATCAATATATCCATCGATAATTTCACAGATTTAAGGTCTCGATATATCCACTGATACCGATATTTTCAATTTTGCCTATAAGCACAATTCTTTTAAAAGTATTACAATGCAGTACTACTTCCAACCCGAAGATATGTACAAACTTTATTTTTTTCAATCCACCTCAAAAATAGAAATATTGATTTTTCTTTACACTCACAAAAATATACACATATTTACCTATATATATTACTATTTACTCAAAAAAATCTTAATTTGTATGCACAACTATGTGCCCAAGTTCGAGACGGGGGAATATTATATTAGCATTGTTAATCTAATAATTTGTGTGAATCGGGTGACTTATCTATCAACTTTTCCACCATCACTCCCAAAAAACAAAACTCTGTCTTACATAAAGTTATCAGATAAGTAGGGATTGGGGGCATTTATTGCATAAGATTGAGTGGAATAAGTATGGAAGGCAAGAACAATAAGGTTATTTTTCTTTTGGGTTTTAAAACCCTAGATTTGGATTTTGAGATCTAAAACTCATTTTAGTTTGGGTTTTAAGATTAGGTTTTTGAAATCCTAATCCTACAGCTCTATAAGTAACTTATACAACACTCTTTTTACTTTTTACATAATAAAGTTAAAACCTAATCTACTCAAAACCCAAAAAGAATACAGATTTTGAAAACCCTATGGATTACAAAAACCATTGATTTTCAAAAATCGGTTTTTGAAAACAACTTAAAACCCTAAAATAACATAGTCTAAATGCACAAAAATTTGTCAAATCTATATATAGTCTTGAGCTTGAATGTTTATGGCCATTTATTAACATGAAAGATTGTATCTATAGCCCAAAGGTATACCCTTGAGCTACCCTAAGATCTTGGGCAATTCATGCATTTAATGCACGAATTGGCACTTTTCTGTAGCCTGGGTGAATCCCCTTGAGTAGGTGGATTCGGCCCACTACAATTGTGGCAGTTGTAAAGCCTAGCGCGCTTTCTCCCTAATCAAGGGATTTAGTACCCAAAATGAGGCTTGTTGACTGGGTTAGGTGCCGATCTACTGCTCATTATCCTAAAGAGGATTGATCGCTTGACGAGGTATCTGTCCTTGAGATCTCTTTGGATAAGAACGAATATGTGGCTCCCTTTTGTTGATGCCCTTCCGAGATGCCGAGGTCTTAGTGTTGGGGTTATACGCGAAAGTATATTTTTAATTTGTATAACTCATGTATTAAACACTTGTTTATGAGAATAATTTTTTTATCACAATTGCTTTAAATATGAATGAATGTTAAATGCTTATTGCAACCCGTTCAATATATAGTACGAGTTACATTGTAGTTAATGTGGTGATACCAGATCACGGAAGATCACATTGACGAGTTCCTTGTAACTAAACGTACAAATTCACGACCCAGGTGGAATTTAACAATCCACCGTGAAAGGTCGACTGTAGTTCTCAGATTGGTCTGTCTTGACCAAGAGATTACACTAGCACATTTTGTAGGTGTTGAAGAGGACCTACAACGAGGATAAATTCTTCCGTTCTGAAAGGTGAATAATTAGACCTCAGTAGTTATTGATTTCTTAATCTGCGTCACTTAAATAGGACCATGTGTGGTTAATAATTATTGCTTTGATACATGTCGGGTGAGAATCATCATGACTTCGAACCTTTCACGGTTGCTATGTATTTTGGGCAGTATATTAATCATACGACGGTTGCTATGATTTAATACGGAGAAATATGTGCGAGTACGGCTTGTGTGATTTGTTCCCTTGGTGGGCTCAAAAGTTTTATCGTACCAAATCTTGCAAGTAGAAATTAGTTTTTCAGTACAGATAATAATGTTGAGTTGTCTTTACTCCAAGGCACAAGAAGTTAATTAATATAGAGCTATTCAGAAGCTCAATTAATTAATGGACTAAATAATCTTAAACACGGGAAACAATAACCAGGAGCCCATATTATTGTAATATGGATTAAGATGGATAGTGCAATATTAATTTGATAGACTTATTAATTAATATTAATGGACTGAATAATATTGGGACTCAATATTAAAATTCATAATCCCATTGGAGGTCCAATCTTAAGTCTCCTAAAGGCCCCTCAATTAGCTCAATTAAAATAAGGTGATTAAAATAAAAGAAAATATAATTTGCTGATTTTTTCTAATTATTTTCGAAAATTGTATATAAGAGAGAGAAAATATTTTTGTTGATTTTCTTGGAAAGATATTATGGAAGATATGTATTCTTGGAATACAAGATTATCTCATAAATTCAAGAAGATCCAAATCTTGTTATTTTCTTCCTAATTTTCGAAAATTATAGAATAGTTGAGAAGGTAAGATTTTGTGGAATATTTTACTATGGAGAAAAGAACATATGAGTTATAATCAAGATTTCTTGGAGGCCAAAAAAAAAATCTCTCTCCCTTTCCATACCAAAATTTCGCCCCCTCCTCTTATAAATAGGGAATTATTATTTCATTCCCAGTTACACAATTCTATGAGTTGGAAAAATTAAGAGCAATAAATATTTTTTTTCCTTAGATTATTAAGTTGTTCGAAAAGCACTTTCCACCGGCGAACGAGCAAGGTGAAGGAGAATACTTGAGAAGGCTTTTACGGTTGATAGGATCGTTTTGCTTGTCCCGGTCTTCTCGGTTGGACGTCGCTGCAAGAGGTATGTGTTCATATATAATTCTTAGTTATTCCACTGTAGAATTTTATGTGATAATATTCATATGCAGGATTTTTATTGTTGGATTAATTATTATTTGAATTAATTTAGGATTAATTCATGCTAGTAATAGTTAAATTTAAATTTGTATTTAAATTTCATCCCTAATAGATTCGGGCACCCCGAATTCCCCAACACTTAGTATATGTCAATGCCCTAGGTCTGGCCTCTCTTTCACCTATTGACATTGAAACACTGAACTCGACAAGACCCTAGTTATGGTCGTCCTAAACACCAAGGTCTGATGAATGGATGGATTGACTATGCCGACTTGTTGAGGTCCAATGTCGACATTGTATTGGATCTGGCATCTTGTCGAGGTTAGTCTCTCCTATGCTGAGGTCTCAGTATGACGAGGCCCCGGCCGGCCCAATCTAGGCTGAGGTTACTTCATGATGTTGCCACGGCCGGCCCTCGTCCATATGGGCTTATAGCATTACAACAATTACCTCACGGTCTGTTCGTAGGTCCCTTTACAAATAATCAAACGTCGGCCAAAGTTCTACCACGACGAGGCGTGGATGGCTTATGTCCAATGGACAAGATCATCCGGGACTGCGCCGAGGCACTGATTTTTTCGTATTTTTGCAACTTTAAATCAAACAAGTAAACACGACCCAAAAGCGGATGAGTTCGTTATAGCATGCAAGTATACGATCAAGTAGTATCGATCCAAGGACCTAGTGGACCGATGAATCCCTAAGACTACGAGTTTCCATAGAATTGTAGAAGCGTGTTTTGGGTTTTTAGACTAATTGAAATGAAAAGACAATAATCGAATTAAACACTAGAAATGAAATGAACAAATTAAACTAAAAAGCAATTTAAAACTTCGTGAGAAGTGCAAGTTGAGGGTAATGCTTCGGGTGAAATCCTTATGATGGAATCAATGCTACGTTCGTTAACATCGCTTGTCTTATGCTATTTCGTTGGTTCTTACTAAGAGCTATCGCTAAAGTATTGAATATCGATCCTTTTTTAGGCTTGGGTGATCAATTGAACTAATTAGCACCTAAGATAGTGAATGACTTGAAGCACGCGATGCACTTCAAGTATTCCCCCTTCACTAAGCACCTAAATCCGTAGATTAATGTTCCTAATGTCTATTAATGGTGGTCTAGCCATCTACCCTCTCTCGAGTTAATAAACGTCTAATTGAATCCGATTAATTAACCAAATTCCTCACCACAAGTTCGATTAACCCACACCCAACTCTCGTTGAAGCACGAATTACCCTAATAAGAGCTACTAAACCTAATCAACCAATCTAATTAAGGAAAACACATTAATAGAAGCAATCGAACCAACTCAATAGCATAATCAAAACTCCATTAACACCATAACACTAATTCCATCATAATTCAAACACCCAAAGCATTAGGGGATTAGCCCATGGCTAATCTAACAAAATCAATGGATAAACAAGAAATCAATAAACCCAAGAAGATCATCATAATAAAATTGCAACAAATCATAAATGAGAAAATTATACTACTAATTAATTGAAAGATAAAGAATAGAAGTCACCTCAATGGAGTGATTACAACTTGGAATTGAAATTTGATTTTCAAATTCTAGCTAAATTACTCTAATAATTGAAAGAAAACTGAAATCTAAAAATTGAAGGTGAAATCTAACTAAAATGGTGGATGGGGTGTGTGTTTCTATGTGTCTCCCTTATAAATCTGAGAAAATGATGTATTTATAGTGTGGGAAAAGGGCTTGAGACGAAATTGCTAAGAAATCCTTGAAAATGATGAAAATTCGAATTTTGACCAAAAGCTGCTGAGTTGACCAACTCGACCGGGACTCCAAGTCGTGCAAGGCAAAATTTCTTCCCAAGTTTCTGTTAACACCGACATTGAATCGCACGAGTTGGCCAACTCGACCGTGTTGCTTGCTCGAGTAAGGAAACACGTTTCTGTTAATGGAGAGAAAGTGCTGATTCTCTTTCAGCAATTTTGCAAGTGGGCCCCGGCGAGCATCGTGGCGACTTCTTCTGCTTTTTCCGGCCGACTGGTGCGACGGCGAGGCTTCCGGTGCAAAGCTCTGCAATTCCGGCGATGGATTCTTCAATTTTCAGTTTCATTTCCGGCTTTGGTGTGAAGCTTCGTTCCAGGCATGAAACTATGAAATTCCGGCAACGTACTTCTTAAATTCCGACGTGGCTTCGACTTTCCGGTGAGGAGCTTCAGGCGTGAATTCCGGGCGACGGGACTCCAGTTTTCGGCGTCCAGATTCTTTGCTGCAATAATTCCGGTGAAAAATGGAGTTACTTGCTTTCTCTTCTTGTCAATTTCTCTCTCATCATTTCGGAAATGGCGTGAGGAGCTTAGGGGATGAATAATGTGGGCACCATCTCTTTTTACCAATTCCTTGGTCAAAGTTTGAAAGGAAATTTGCTTTCCTCTTCTCCTCACGTGAACATCTATACTATATTAAAAAGTCTCAAGCACCTGAGAAATATTTTTGGACCATAATACCCTCTACATATTTTCCCCTGTGCAAATAACCCCCAAAGTCCAAACAATCCCCATTTTCCCCGCACGTGCTCAGAATCTCCCCATTCCCTCCCCAATCCCACGGACCAGGCGAAGTGTCAGTGCTCATCCCATCTCCCCAACCCCTCCCCATCCACCTCAATCCCCCCCTCCTTCTTGTCTTCGGCGTCTCAGGCGCAACGCCGGCCCGATCTCACCTGCGGCTTAGGCGAAGCGTCGGCGCGACTTCGCCACCCCCAGCCCGACATCTGTTCGAAAATCGAGGGCCTCATATCTCCATCATGCTGGAAACCAACTAAGAGATCTCCATAGGGTTGGATCGATAATCTCCGTCCCGGGCGATGCCCAATCGTCCCAACAGGCAAACCAAACGCCGAAAATCAAATCAAATTCCAACGTCGAACCCTAACCTCCCAAGAGAATCAAGCGCCGATGACGAAGCATCCTCCCCTCCCAAGGCTGCGGTAATTATTCACAGACGAGAGTCAGGTAAGCTTAACATTATCAAAATCTGGTGAGATTTTATGGATTGATGATACCCCATAATCAAGCATGTGTTCTGATTTCTGAACACCTTTTGTAGTATGGAATCCTCGTCTTCCATATGCACCGAACAGTGAAGCCCCCCATTTTCCTAAGAATATTCATGACGACTTCAAACAATACTTTCGTTGGCGTCAACTTTGGATGTCGGCTGCAGGCTTTGAGGTACTGGGATGAGTATAACAGCATCTGCTTAGGACGCATACGGTACCGTATTTGGGGGCCCTTGCGGCACGGCGTCTTAATCGGGAGGGGCTGCGGGGAGCAGATGTGGCGGAATTGGCGCATGCAGTTCTCGGGATAAGGCCGGTGATGCCGCCGGTGAATCCAAATTGGGATCACATGGTATTTTTACTTCAATTAATTTGAAACAATAATTATCTCAATAATATGCATGAACACGTGTGTTGTACAGAAATGACAGAGTACTGGGAGAAGGAGGTTTTGGGACAGTTTACAAGGGCTAGCTCGGTGAATCCGGCAAAGCTGGTAGTGGAAGTGTCATTGCCGTTAAGAAGTTGAATCCTGAAAGCCTGCAGGGTTTCCGATAGTGGCAGGTATTGCTTGCTGATTCTAATAGGCAGATTGGACTTGAGATTAACTTATGACTTACGAGACCTTTGTGTCTGATTTATTATTTAGGCAACATTATTAAACATACACTGAGTTTAGATTATCTCAATTTTCAAAAAATAATTCATATCCTTCCATGTTTTTATCTAAGAAATCTATCCTTCAAATACTCTCTCCAATACATAATGTTTCAGTACAATGCTCACCTACTAAGGGAAGTTCTGAAGTACCTAAGATACCCTTAATTAAGGCTCCCACACTAATATCTACACATTAATTTTGCATAACCAAGTGAATTAATATGAGTATAGTGGAGAAAACTACTAATCAATCATGTCAAAACATCAAATAATTGTAACATGTTTTGGCATCCAAAACATCAAGTATTATGAAATGGAGACAGGAAAGATTTTGTTTCTTAATAGTGCATGGCTCGACACATCCCATTTTCCCTCCATTCCTATGTCTCCTATTTTTACCGAGGATAAAGGATGATTTGTCAGTCCTAATACTTCTGTTTGAATGAGGACTATAAATATTGTAATTTAGTTTTCTTATTTAAAATTCTGTTGCAGATGACACAAATGAAGAGCGGATGATTGCCTTGAGGTAATTGATTAACTGAGCCTTGATCTTCATCTAATTCGATTACATTTCAAATTAGGCTCAGTTATTATTACTCTTGTAGCCATTGATCTGTTGAAGAACACTCAATTTTGGCGATTATAGAGCCACACAAACTCACTCAGGCAGATCTATATAGGTAACAATGTTAGCACTTATATTAAATTGTGTTTCTTCCTTGCTTCATAAAAAACAAAGCAACCCATTGATTGCGCCTTACTTCAGGGACTCGAGAATTGATATTGTTGCTGCAATATCTTTTGGTAATTATATGTTAATCTTCATCTTCAAATACATTTCAATTTAGGCTCAGTTAAAATTGTTGTTGCCGTTGATCTGTTGAAAAACACTCAATTATGGCGATTATCGAGCCACAAAAGCTCGCTCAGGCAGATTGTATAATCGATATAGGTAACAGCGTTAGCACTCTTGTCTGATGATCTATTTCCCCAATTAAAAAGGATTTTTCAATTTTCTCATACAAAATTATGCAAAGGATGAAGAAGAAAATAAAGATTATGTGGAGGTAGAATAATGCAGACACGACCATGTTTGCTCTTGCCAGATTGGTGGCTAATGATTCAGTTCCTAAGGTACGTCTACCACAAACCCACTACCCGCTTCCAGCCCCCCAAGAGAGAGACAGGTTTATTCTTTATATAAGTTGATTATATGCATTGGGGTCTTTTTTTTATATTTCTTATTTTCATCTGTAAGTTCCAATACATTTATCAATTGTTTGGCAGGGACTAAAGCTATTATAAAAATTAAAATTGCTTTGATTTGCAAATGCATCATATTCTGTAACCATGAAGTTCATTATGGTGTTTTGACTGCAGGAACATCTTGCACCAGAGATCATTTCTCATTTGCAAAAAGTATGGTGCGAGTGTTAGTGAGATTGTTAAGCATCTACTCACTTCCGTAACGAAAAAGGGAGGCATTTCAATTATTCTTTTCAAAGCCCTGAAAAGAGTAAGCCACTAATGACTCATTTACTCGTCATGGCTGCTCTTTACTGTGTGGATATTTATGTTAGTTAATTTATCTTCAATTTATATATATTGGGTGTTTGTGTGTGTGAATTATATCCAATTTATATGCATAATAGCATAGTAAAAAGCCTGAGAATCATGATCAGATTTCAGTAATTAAGTCGTTCTGACAATATTTATGTTGTTTACCTAGGCTTATCAAAGATATTTGGTAGTTGTTTCCTCTGCTCAGTTAATGTAAAGACCTTGCTGCTCAGTTATCTGGATTATATATTGATTTTGCTCGAAACAAGTATAAAGCTGAAATTTTGAATATTGTCAAAGAAGAATATGCATTTTCATATGCTCTAAAGCAGTTGTTATTCCTGGATGTACTTGACATGTAAGAGCTCCTGCACTTTCAATTCTCCTACATTTATGTTGAAGAATATGTAGATTATAATGCTGCTTATTCTAGCACAAAACAAGAAGTTATTGTGCCTCATTTATAGTTGTCGAAGATGTATTGAATTATTTTGTAATTTTGATTTCTTAATGACTATTTTAATTAAAACTTTGTTATTGAACAAGTGGAGAGCAATAAATGATTTTATAATATTTGTAAATTGTATTGATGCATTTTAAACAAAAAAAATTTTATTTTTTTTTTATCTTTTTCAAAAACATTTTGTGCGTTGGATGTACATGCTTAAGGCTGTCGTATAGGAAAGTTTCTTACACACACGTTTATTTTTATTTATTAATTGTTTGGTAAGACAGATGAAGATCCCAGTGGTTGGCGTGCCTATTACATGTTTCTGGACACCAATAGCGAAAAATATCTGAAAAATGAAGCTGTGAAAGGTAGCTCTATGTTTTCAGTTTTTTGTCCTTCTGTTTTCCTGTGTAATATTATTCCTTCCTTAAGTATGTGTGCTTGTTCGTATACGTTTAATTTTAATATCTTTTATCACTTTGTTTTAATCTAATTTTTTATATCAGGTAAATTACTTTGATCATTATCAAGTGTCCCTCCTCAATTTCACCTGATTGTTGTTTCATAGCCCAATATTTTCATTTCATCCGAGTTTCGAGCTATTTTCAGGCATGGAGCAGCAAAAAGTAGTGGAGAAATAACAGTTCTCATTGAGGTTCATTGCATTGAAGTTATTTAGTGTTTTTTTCTTATAACAAGGAAGATATTTAAACTAGAGTATAGCTAAAAGTGAAGATTGTGCTTTGATTGAAGAATTTGAATAGTGTAAAGAATTTGAGAAAGGTTAGAAAATGGAATTGTGATTATTCCGGCAAAGGTCGAAGTTGCATAGACCCCCAAATCTTTTATTTGCACAGAAACTAAAAATTAAGTACTAATTGTAATTTGTGGAGTCATTATCCATAGTTTCTAATCTTCTATTTGGGTTATAGCTTTTTTATTCAGGTGTACAACTGACCATTGATAGGGATGAGGGAGTGCCACATTCGTTAAGAGAAGGACTCTGTAAACAATTTGGAGAGTCTTTGTGGTTGTAGTGGGAATCATAAGGTAAATACTTGGTTGCTGCATCTCGGGGTTTGTTGATATTTGTTCTATTATTGTGGTTTAGTTAAGTATATACTTTGTCTTCTCCTGTTCTTGAAAATTGTGTTCATATTTGGTATCGGACGAAAATGTTAGATCTTTAAAATAACATATAATATAATGATGTATAGTTTGCATGAATGAGCGTCTAGATAAGTTTTGTTTTGTAGAATTTATGTAAATTGGAACTGAAAGATCTTCTGTTTATTTTCTAGATATCTCAGTTTTTGCATGCACTATTTCAGCAACTTGATTCAGAATCTGATTGCAGGAAAATGCTTGTTTACGTCACACGTGTCTACCACTCGAGCCGTCTGAGGTACCCTATCTTCCTTACTAATGAAAAAAAATATTATGTCCCCTTTCGGCTTTCACCCCTAATAAGTGTGGGGATATATAAAGGGTAGGAGTAAAGAAGAACTACCGCACTGCGAAATCAAAGATATAGAAAGAAAAAAAATGTTGCCGTTTCAGACGCCCAACCCCCACACCCACCATTTCTCTGTTGGTAGGATTTTTTAGCCGATTTTCAGAGCAATTCTACACCAATTTTTTCTTCAATGACTGTTAATCGTGTTTTGTGGTTAGTTTGTTGACTGACTCATCAATTTACGCACAACAAAAGAATGCTACATATGTGTTCGGATTTTTTCTCAGCTCAATTGCTAATTCTTGTGTTCAGATTTTAGTACTATGATTTTGATTAAGGTTCCAATTTTTCTTCTTTGTCATCGAAAATATTTGTCTATTTAAGCATGTTAGGGCTATGAGCTGAGAGTAATTCTCAGTGTCTTGAAGTATTCATCCCAAGTTTGTAATTAAAGAGTAAATAGAAGTGCAAAATCAAAGTTCGGTGTGTTGTTTTGCTGCTTTTTTTACTGCTTTCAATTAATTATACTTATATATTAATATAGAATACAAGATTTTGGCAAGACATCAGAAGAAGAAACAAATATTATTGCATCCAATTTATTTATTTTGCAGCAAAATTTTAGTTGCCCAAATGGGTTTTCCTTCTAATTTTGCACATTAGAAATAAATCTCATGTCCATTAAATTTAAACTTCTTGGCCTCATATTTCGAGTAGCATCCATCGATCTTCGATTAATATCATTCAATAGATTACAAGAACCAATGCAAATTGACACACAAATAAACAAATAACATGTCACCTATTCATGCAAAGAAAACGTCAACGTGCAACGCACGTCATAAATAACTAGTTCATATAAAATGAGATATGGATGGCTATTCCTTTTTTAATTCCATGCGGGTCCCACTCTTTTGTCTTCATTTCTAATTTCAACAGCATTTCTTTCTTTTCTTTGATCAAGCTTGCTTCCATCTTCAATTTGGGCCGCCAAATTTGTGTTCAACATCTTGGGCCGTGAGTGGATTAAAATGGGCGGAGAATTCTCAATTGTTGAGCCCAATTAATTTCTCTTCCGAATTTTCTCTTCGCTCGACCTCAATAAATTAAAGGCTCGTATTTCTTTCTAAAAAATATCACATTTTCCTGCAAAAATAGCAAAGCACACCTTTCTCAACTATTAAGCACAAATGATAAAATTAATGTAAATAAATGCAAGAATTCAATGAAATTAGGCAAATTAAGTACATGAATTTCGAGCAAAAATCACACTAATCAGGCACTGAAGCTCTCGTGAGAAAGTTGTCTTTCTTGGGGAAAATGAGCCTCGTCTACCCTAGACGTTGCGTCATCCCTATGCAATCATTGTGTTTCCCTTGGAAAATGGAATGATGGTGACCGACGTGCAAATTTGAACAGGTGCGACTAGTCCTTACCCAAGCGTGTGTAACACCATATTTTCGAGTCCGCCCCAAAACTTTAATCAAATCTTGATTGTTCCCCGTAATCGACTTAACAAATTTGCACAAAAACCTCTCTTCCCCTCTATAAAAGGAGGGTAAAGCCCTCATTTCACATTTTCACTTTCCCGCTTTTTAGAGAAATTTGAGTTTTGTGAGAGTTGAGTGGTTGAATTTTCGGTGTCTTTAAGATTCTTCATTTTTTTTACTGCAACCAGGTAATAAGCTATTACAAACCTTTCCCCTTCCGCTTAACTCTCTCTTGAATTTGTTTTGGGTAATTGGACTACTCTGGTGATGGTGCCTCCTCGAGTTCTGGCACCGCCCGTGGGGCGGGGGTTCTCTAGTCGTATCTCCAGATGTTGTGGGTGGTGTTGGGATCGTACTCCCTCGTCGATTGTGATGGGTTGAACTTTGACTATGATGCCTATCTTGTCGATAATCCTTATGTTTGGCCTGCACGAGAAGCTTATCAATACCTTGCGGCTTTGAAATCCCGGTTTCATTGGAACGACATTGTGAGAACTATATCAGAGAGGAACTTAGAACGTAGGTGGCCCATTAGTTTTGGATTTATGGGTGCTGGAAAACAAATAAATTAACCTCGCCGAGGAGTTGGATCTCATCGGGAGACTTCTATGCTCAGGAGAGGGCGGACCTCGTAATAAGTCTAGAGTTTTAACTTAATTGTTTAAAAAAAATGTCAACGCTCATCAAAGAGTTGGATCTCGTCGGGAGACATATATGCTCAGGAGAGGGCGGACCTCATAATCAGTCATGTTTTAACTTAGTTGTTTTAAGAAACAAATACATTAACGCACGCTGAGGAATTGGATCTCGTGGGGAGACTTTTATGCTCAAGAAAGAGCGGGCTTCGTAATGAGTCTTGATTGCCCTTAAGAGGTCGGGCCTCGTTAAAGGACTTTGTGAACTTGAGAGTGCTGGGAAAATAGGGGTGCCCGGAATCTATTCGGGATGAAATTTAAATACGAATTTAAATACAATTATTACTAGCATGAATTAATCCTAATTAATTCAAATAATAATTCCAACAACTAATTATCATCATGCATGTTAAATTAATTTCACATATTTAACTAGGCGGAATAAACAAGTAAATATGCGATTAGCGTACCTCTTGTAGTAATGGCCTTTGGATATACGGGACACTTGTAATCTCGCTCTATCAACCCAAAGCCTTCTCAAGTATTTCCCTTTTCACCTCACTTGATCGCCGGTGGGAGACGCTTTCAAGTAATTTAATAAACTAAGGAAAAAGAAAAATATCTATGCTTCTTGATTTTTCCAACACATGGAATTATGTACTTGAGGATGAAATAATCATCCCCTATTTATAAGAAGTAGTGACCGATTTTTTCATGTGGATATGGGCTTGGAAAAAATCTTTTCTTAGACTCTAAGAAATCTTGAATATATCCCATATATTCTTTTCTCCAAAATAAAATATTCCACAAAAATCTCACACTCCTAATTAAGGGGTGATTTTCGAAAGTTTCATGAGAAGAGAATCCAAGATTTGGATCTTCTTGAATATATGAGATATTCTTGTATTCCTAGAATACATATCTTCCATAATATCTTTCCAAGAAAATCAACAAAATCTTTTCTCTCAATAATAAAAAATTTCGAAAATAACAAGGAAAAAATCAGCATAATATATTCTTTTTATTTTAATCACCTTATCATTATTGGGCTACTTAATGGGCTACTTGAGGGGCCTTAAGGAGAATTAAGATTAGACCTCCTAATGGACTTCTGAATTTCAATATTGAGCCCCAATATAATTCAGCCCATTAATATTAATTATTACCACTAATAAATTAATATTGCACTATCCATCATAATCCATATTATGATAATATGGGCTCCCGGTTATTATTTCCCGCGTTTAAGATTATCAAGTCCATTAATTAATTAAGCTTCTGAATAGCTCTAAATTAATTAACATCTTTCACCTTGGAGTAAAGACAGCTCAACATTATTATTCGTACCGAAGAAACTAATTCTTCACTTGCAAGATTTGGTACAATAAAACTTCTGAGCCCACCAAGGGGACTAATCACACGAGCCGTACTCGCACGCGTTTCTCCGTATTAAATCTTAGCAACCGTCGTATGATTAATATTACTGCCCAAGACACAAAGTTCGAAGTCACAATGATTCTCACCCAACATGAATCAAAGCAGTAACTATTAAGCACACACGGACCTATTTAAGTGACGGAGATTAAGAAATCAACAACCACTGAGGTCTAATTCTTCACCTTTCAGAACAGAAGAATTTCTCCTCGCTGTAGGACCTCTTCAACACATACTAAATGTGCTAGTGCAATCTCTTAGTCAAGACAGACCAATCTGAGCCTTACACATCGACCTTTCACGGCGGATTGTTCAATTCCACCTAGGTCGTGAAAATGTACGTTTAGTTACAAGTAAACTGTTAATGTCGTCTTCCGTGATCGGGTATCACCACATTAACTACTATGTAACACGTACTATATATTGAACGGTTTGCAATAGAAATTCAACATTCAATCATAACTAAAGCAAATGCGATAAAAGAATTATTCTCATAAAACGAGTGTTTGATACACGAGTTATACAAAGTAAAAGCATACTTTCACGTATAACTCCAACAGAGAGGTCAGACTCCATCAAGAGCCTTTGGTGCCCTCGAGAGGTAAGGTCTCGTCAAGGGACTTTGTACATCTTTGGAAATATAATTTCTTGTATTGATTTCTCGAACTTTAGATGATTACATATTTATTGGAAGAATTGTTTGAAGTGATAAGTGTTCCAAGAGTATTGATTTGGGGTGCCGTCTAGGTGTTCTAGCTTGTACGTGCCATTGACCAAGTATTTGGACACTCAAAACTGGCCTTTCCAGTTTGGACTGAATACCCATTTTGGGGTCTCTTGGATTTTCTTAAGGATGAGGTCGCCCATGCAAAATTGTCTTGTCTTTACCCTGGAGTAGAAGAACTTTTTAGATTTCTGTTTGTAGATGGCATTCTTGTGAGCCGATATGAGTCTTCTTTCCTCTAGTACATCTAGATCGACTCACCTTGCTTCGTTATTTTCTATTATAACGTTGGAGGTTCTATGGTTCAGTATCACGACCTTGGAAGGGATGACCGCGTTGGTACCAAATGCTAAAGCAAAAGGGGTTTCTCCCGTCTAGTTCCTCGTGGCCGTCCTGTATGACCAAAGGATCTCGGGGAGCTTGCCCACCCATTTGCATTTTTTTCCTTCTAGCTTGGTGTTGAGGGTGTGTTTGAGTATTTTTGTTACTACCTCGACTTGGCCATTCATCCGAGGATGGTATGGGGTGGAGAATATTTTCTTGGTGTTCCATCTTTCACAAAATTTCATCACCTCTAGGTCGTCGAAGTACTTTCCATTGTCCGAGATAATAGCTTGAGGGAGCACAAATCGGTAAATGATGTTTCTACAAATGAATTTGATAATTTGGCTTTGTTCGATCTTGTTCAGGGCTTTCGCTTCCGCCCACTTGGTGAAGTAATCCATGGTGACCACCGCAAACTTGAGTCCTCTGAGGGCCATTGGCATAGGACCAATCAAGTCGATCCCTCATTATGTGAACGGCCAAGGGCGTGAAGTTTTCGGGGGGCTCTTTGATATTCGAACCCACGACTTGGCATTTGTGGTAAGACTTTGTGTATGCTATGGCATCTCGGTGGAGCGTGAACCAGAAGTACCATTATCTCAATATCTTGTGGTAGAGCGATTGCCCCCCGGTGTGATTTTCATAGACTCTGTTGTGCGTCTCATTGTACACTAACTTCCCTTGCTTTGGGGATTGACAACTAGTGTGTACCTCGTTGATCAGAGCTATAATTGCCGAGATTGGATACGGTCTTCGGGCAAGACACCAATCTTCAAGAAAGCGATGATCATCATCATCTAATTTGGTCCTGTCTCAGCCACCGATGCCACATGTCGCTGGTTAATGGAAGAAGCTCGTAGCTCCACGACGTTTATGTTGGAGAGGTCGGTGGCGATATTCGAGGTTGCGAGCTTGGAAAGCGCATCGGCCTGTGAATTTTGTTTTCTCGGGATTTGTTTGATGAATACCTGGTGGAATTTTTCACATAACTCGGCAGCGTGTTCTTAGTATTTGACCATTTGTTCACCTCGGGCCTTGTATTCCATTTTCATTTATTTAACCACCAAAAGTGAGTTCATAAAAATGTATAGGCGTCGGGCGCCGATAGTGATAGCTAGGTCTAGCCCGCCTATTAGAACTTCGTACATGGCCTCATTGTTGGTCGGGGGAAAGAAAATCTAACGGCGTTGGTGAAGTATTGTCCATCCAGTCCTGTTAGAATATTCTTAGCATCGGCGCATGAGCTTGTCGAAGATTTATCCACATGGAGTTTCCACGGAGGGTAGTTTATCATTGTGAAATTTGGAGGATAAGTGAGTTCAATGATGAAAAAGCTAGCGCTTGGCCTTTGATGGCGGTCCAAGGTGCGAGACTTCGATGGACCATTTGATGAGGCACCCTCTAGTGTCGGGTCAATAAAGGACTTGCCGAAGTGTTAGAATGGTTAACACCTCGACTTGAAGGGCTGGGGAAAATACCAAAATTATCGGTATACCGGACTTGCCGTACCGAAATACCGAAATTTTCGGTACGGTAACGGTATGAAAATTATGCATACCGAAAAAAATCGGTATACGGTATTTCGGTATATACCATACCATACCGTAAATTATGTGATTTTATAATATATATTTTTATTTAAAATAATAAATTTAAAGTAAATATAAAAAGAAAGAATTCCTACTTTCCTCACAAATTCACAATCATTCACACAGTAGCCGCCCACCGCCCCTCTTCCACTTCCTTCCTCTCAATCGTCCGCCATCACCGTACAGCTTAATCTAAGTTTTTTTGTCAGAACAACCCATCTAGAGGCACTCATGGGGCGGATGACTGATATCTCTTCTCTATTTCTCCAAGTCTCTCAATGCGATTCACAGTTTCAATCGATATCGTCTTCTTTTCCTGTGAACAAAGAACGGGAGAGAGGGTGCGCCGGTGGTTGAACAACAGGTAGCGTGCCTCATTTTTCTTTACTTAAATGTAAAAAATGAAATTTGGATGGATGTGTTGAGATTTTAATTTAGGGTTTTTTTTTCTTTTCCAACCGAGTTGTGAAATATTTGGAAGGATTCAGATCTGTTGTTTTGCATCACTCTTACGACAATGTTTGAGATCTAGTCTTTTAAATTTTGATTTTTAATTTTTAATTTCAATCTGAGTTTGGGGATAGTGTTTGAAAATTGTTATAATGGATATTAACTTTGTTATGGTTCTGTGTAATTGATTTCTTCGATTCCTTCCACCAATTCAGAATATTGATAGCAAAGTTAGTAATTCAGGAATAAATTTGATGTTGGTATTAATTTTATTTTTTATAATTAACTTCGGTTCAGAGCGGGTATATACCGAAAATTTCAGTACGGAACGGTATACCGAAAATTTCGGTATAGACTGGTATATAATAATCATATACCGAAACTTTGGTATACCAAAATTTTCGGTACGGTATCGGTATTGATATTTTGTATACCAAAAATTTTGGTATGATATACGGTATGGAATAAAATTTTCGGTATACCGTACCAAACCACCCCTAGACTTGATGGTCGAAGAAGTATGGTCTTAATTTTCTCACGCTCATTACCAACACATAGGCAATTTTCTCTTATGGAGAGAGTATCTGAGCTCAGCGTAGTGGAGGATGACTTGAACGCAAAATACTAGCTTGACTAGTAGTTACCCTACAAGAGTATGAGATCATTGTAGTATGGGGAAGTATAGGGACCAAGTAGTATCGAACCCAAGGGAAAGTGTGTATGCGAATAAATCCCTGGAAATGTATGTCTCGTAGCTAATATGAATGTAATGTTTTGGTTTATTCTAATGTTTCTACTTATTTAATACTAATTATCAAACTAAAAGAAATAAAACTAATCTAACTCCGATTTGAAGTGCAAAGATGATGGTGATGCTCGGGATAAGAATTCCTATGTATACTAACAGAGTTAGTACAATAACCAAAATAATCGTGATGTGCAAGTTAAAATCCTAAGCGTACTAAAATCAGGCAATCAACTTCCCTAATCTAGCACAAGATTGAAAGACTAAAAGCTCAAGAAACCCTAATACTTAGTTCGATCAACCTACTTCACTAATCCACTAATCAAATTATATGGATTGTTCTTAATTATTGAGGCCCTAATTTAACTAAGGTGATGTGGCCGTCCTCCCTAGATAAATCGGTAGATTATAAACTCCTTCCAAAACCCTCTCCTTAAGCCTATTCGTTATTAAAAAGTGATGTAGTCGTCTTCTCTCTAACAATTCTCGTACTTAATTCCAAGATAATTCTAGGGTTTATTAGAAATATTCAATAATTAAGAGAACTAAAACTATACATCATGAATTATCCTAATTACGTACCAACGTCCTACTTCTACGAGTTCATCCTATCCTAAGCATGCAAGGGTTCTAGCCTAACATGGTGGTTTGAAGAATAAAAGCAATAACAAGAACGATAATCATATGCATACTTAAATTAACGAAAGCTAAGAACATAAATAAAATATGAAATCGATAAATTAAAGTATAAAAAATAAATCTTTATAAATCTGAAAAACCTAGGTTTAATCGTCTCAAGTACTCAAGAAAACAAAAGCAAAAGGAAATTCTTTCGAAGAAATAATTAAACTAAGAATTCGTATGCTAAAAACCTCGATTACACGATGCAAAACCTTGCTAAAACTCTTCAAACTCACTTCCAAGCTCTTCTCCTTCAAAAAATATATCTAAATATGATATGATGTCTAAAAATTAGCTTAGAAGGGTATATATATAGGCACGGGCCAAATTTGAGTGAAAAGGGTCGAAAGTGCTCGAGTTGGCACCTTGCTCGAGCGCCTAGAAGGTGCTCAATCACCTTGCACTCGAGCGGGTGGGGCTCGACCACGCCCCGCTAGAGCGGTCTCAATCTTCAGCCTAGCTTCAGGCGCTTGATCTCATGGTACTCGAGCGCCTAGCGCTCGAGCTCGCTCTACTCGAGCAGTTCTTGGCAACTGAACACACGGGGCACTCGAGTGCTTGTGCTTGAGCACTTGGTGCTCGAGTGCCCCCTTCTTTTTGAGCCAAATGATACTTTTCTTCGCTCGAACTAATACTTTTTGTATTTCTTCAATATCTTCTCATTCGGGAGTCCGTTTGAGTCGATTCAAAGTCCTACGAACTCCATTTTTCACCCTTTTTCCTAATATAAGCATCAAAGAGAAAAATTTATAAGTTTATGAAAATGATACTCAAATAACTCTAAATACTCATCAAACACGCTCAAAACATGGACGAATCAGGCTACAAAACATAACAATTTCACGCCTAATCAGATGACTTGGTTTACGTAATATATCAGTGAATGCCCTTACCCCTTGGCTCGGACCAACACGACACTGAGCGCGCTGTCTGAGATTGCGAGGTAAAGGAAAAACTTTTCACTGGGAATGGGCTTTGTGAGGAGCATAGGATTGACTAGGTATTCCTTTAGCTTTTGGAATGTTGTCTGGTTTTCCTTGTTCCAAGCGAACCTTTTGTTTCGGATTGTGATGAAAAAAGGTTTACTTTTATCCCCCAATCTAGAAATGAACATGTTCAATTATGCCAGGCACCCGGTGAGCCGTTAGACTTGTTTCACACTCCTTGGCTCCTGCATATCGAGGATGACCTTGATTTTCGTTAGGTTGGCTTTGATTCCTCGCTAGCTGACGATGTAGCCGAGGAAATTACTCGAGTCGACACTGAAGTTGCACTTATTTGGATTTAATTTCATATTAATAACCCTTAAGATTGCAAAAACTTCAGCGAGGTCCCTTGGTGGTCCTCCTTCTTGATGTTTTTTTACGACAATATCGTTAATGTAGACCTCCATCTTTTTACCAATTTGGTCAACAAATATGGTATTTACTAGCCTTTGGTATGTTGCCCTGATATTTTTTAGGCCGAAAGGTATCCTTAGCCTAGAAAACATAGTCTTTTCAGTGTGGAAATATGTATGTTTGATGTCTTCTTCTGCCATCGGGATTTGGTGGTAGCCAGCGAATGCGTCCATGATGGATATCGTCTCGTGGCCGGTGGTGTTATCTACCAAATAGTCTATGTGCGATATTGGGAAGTGGTCCTTCGGGCATTGCCGTGTTTAGATCCATGAAATCGATGCACAATTTGTGGGCTTTGTCCCTAAAGTACCTTTGACCCTGTTCTTTAAGTTTCTTTGGGTTGATACTTTATGTGTAAATTGCCAAAGCCCAATTTTTTCATCAAACACCATTTGTCCATTTTCATACCGTGGTCTAGAAACAACATCCATAAACATTAACTTATGAATGAACCTCTTGCTTTGACATGATCTATATGAATCTTCCTCTTCAGACATCTTATACATCCTCGTAGGGGTGGCAAATCGTATAATCGTGTCGTTTATCGTGTCGACACGATAACGACACAACAAGATAAGGGTAAACACGAATACAACACAATAATGAAACGTATCGACACAACATGACACGATAATGAAAATAATAATATAATCTAAAAAATTGGTAAAATAAATATTACCATCCAAATAACTGATAAATAAAGTATCAAATATGATAAAATATCTAAAATTGCAGCTTGCAACAATAAGCAAAATACAAATTCCAACTTTGAAATACTAAGTCTGCAAGTCTTATATCTAGATTTCCATCATTAATATTCACTATCAAATATGTGTTAGTAATATATATCGCACCACTAACAAATTAACAGGCTGCTAATGGGTTAATGTGTCATTTGTTAATTTTATCGTGTTTAATGGATTGACACGACTCGAACACGATACGAAATTTGCATGTCCTTATCAGGTCGACACGATAAGGACACGAACACAATAAGCCCAAACACTAACCATAATTTTCGTATCGTGTTATCGTATCGTATCCGAAATGCCAACCCCACTCGCACATTCTTTTATCATAAAAAAATCATTTTTCTTCAATGTGCTCTATATTATGCATAGTTGAAAACTTAATTTCATTTGTATTTCCATTTATGACCAATGCAATTAAAGTGAATTGAACCCTTTATAACTTGTTGCTACCTGAATGTTTAGGTTTAATAACATTTGTATGTGGTATGATTAACTCATCTTTTTACACTTGCATTAACTTTTTCCATTGTCATTGCTATAGTTGAAATAATATTTTCTGAATGAATATCACAAATAATCGTCTATGTAACCAGAGGGGAGATTAATGGATGAATGGTACTCCCTCCGTCCCAGTTTTGTTTGCCCATTTGCCAAAAAGGTTCGTCCCAATTTTATTTTTCCGTCCCTAAAATGAAAATAAAGTGATTCGTCTTTAATCATTTAAATACTACTTTATTCACCATTCACCATTCTCAATACTACTTTATTCACCATTCACCATTCACAATACTACTTTATTCATTTAAATACTAAAATTCAACTCTCACATTAAATTCCGTGCACAGTCAAACAGACATACAAAACTGGGATAGAGGGAGTAGCATATATTTAGAGGGAAATTATTGTAAGTATTGATAATGATCCAATCATGCAAATATTTCAATTTATGAAAACTTTTAGTTTCAATTGTAGTAGACTTGAGTTGTTATGTATTACCTTCGTCCCCAAACACTTTGTACATTTTACTATTCATCCCCTATAAAGATCTCTTAATTACACCTCGTTCCACTAGTAGTTACATGCTTAATTTTTTTTTTCATTTACTTAAAATAAATAATAAACCCTCACAAAAAAATATTTTATCCATTTAAATACTACAAGAAAATTTTCATATTAAATCCCTGAATAGTCAATTGTGAATAGTGTTTCTGGGCGGTTGTAATTTTGAAGAACTTTATTTTTTTAGATGTGTTTATTTTGTGCCTTTGCCATAATTTTTTTTGGATCCGTCTCAAGATGCGTTGCCTTCTTTTTCCTTGAACGGATTTGGCTTGTCAGAATGAATTTTTTTGCTCCACACAAAGGTGTAGAAGTCGAAAATCGCTAGTTGGACGGATTGGAACGTCTGACGCCTAGGGGGGAACTAATCCAGTGGGAGTTTTATACCTCTATATCTCATTAATATGATAAAAAATCATTTGATAATATTTTAAATACGGTTTAATATATTTTTAGTATATATAACTGTATAAATAAATGATTTAACACATAAAAATCAATATAAATAAACTATTAATTAAATGACAAACAAAATATATAATAAATTAACAACATAATTCTAATTTCCAAATAGAAATTGTCCAACTAGACAATCACACACATATTTACATCAAATAAAGTAAAATTTTCTAAACAACATCGTTTCAAGACCAAAAAAATAATGAACGTCTAACATGTCTAGATGAATTACACTAAAATCGAGTTAGTTGATGACCACCTAGCACCTGGGCAAGCGTCCGCCTAAATGTTTGCATCAGTGGCTATACATATTGTCATTCAATTGGGGGGGGGGGGGGGGGGGGTTGTTTAATTTGTCAGACTGTTTTTTATCTATTATCTTTAATCAAATGGGCCAATAATTAATAAATCAGAGAGGTGAGCATTTCCTTTTCTTTTAGTTTTTAATGGTCTATTATCTTTAATCAAATGGGCCAATAATTAATAAATCAGAGAGGTGAGCATTTCCTTTTCTTTTAGGCCCAAGTTATTATTTAGGCGTGAAATTGTTAGAATTTATAGCTCATTTTGCCCTTGTTTTGAGAGAATTCGATGAGTATTTAGAGTCAATTGAGTATAATTTTCATAAACTGATGAATTTTCCTCTTTGATGCTCATAGATGGATAGAGGGTGAAAAATGGAGTTCGTAGAACTTTGAATCGACTCAAACGGATGCCCAGATGAGAAGATATTGAAGAAATACGAATAGTATTAGCTCGTGCAAGGAAAAGTATCACTCAGTTGAAAGAAAAGAGCCGCTCGACCAAGGGGGCTCGAGCACCCCCATTCGACCACCAGAACTGCTTGACCAAGGGGGCTCGAGCGCCCTCATTCGACCATCAGAACTGTTCGACCAACATAGGTCGAGCGCACTGAGAGCTCTGGAAGAAGGACCCGTTCGACTATCGCATAGGTCGAGCACCACTGCTCGACCACCATTAGGTCGAGCGCCTATGCTCGACCAAGCCCAGATTTCACGCGATTTTGGCCTTTTTCACCCGATTTCGGCCTGTTGCTTATAAATATCCGATCCCAAGCTCGTTTTGAGAGACTTTTGATCCAGATTCATATTTTTGCATACTTAGAGCTTGGTAGAGAGTTTTTGTAGAGTTTCATACTTGTAAACGAGGTTTTGATTTACGAATTCTTAGTTTAGCTACTTTTTTTGAATATTTTTGTTTAATTCTTTCTTTCTTGAACCTTTGAGACTTCTAAACCCTACTTTATCAGATTTATTGAGATTTTGAGATATTCTTTCGTTTATGCTTTCCAAGTCTTTTGATTATTCAATTATGCAAATGTTCATCATTCTTAATATTGTTTTCGTTTTTTAAATTACCATGTTAAGCTAGAACCCTTGCATGCTTGGGGTATAACTGTGCCTCCAAATGTCGACCCTAGCTCCAAACTCCCAGGAGGAGAAGGAAGTACCTCAACAGATGAGATGTTGAGAGCTATACTCCAAAAGGTGGAGGAAGGTAGTAAGAGATTATCCTTACTAGAGTATGATATGAAGGAGATGAGTAAAAAGATTGATCAGAAGGATCAAGAACTCCAGAAGAGAGATGTAGATCACAATAGAACTCAATAAGAGAACAATAGGGGGTTCACTTCCATAGAGTTTCATATAAGCCAGATTGCAAAATCGTTGGTTAGAGAACCGGTCAAATACCCATCTGTACCCGAGATAAATCCGAAAGAGTAATGCAAGGCGATCCAGCTGAGAAGTGGAACCAAATATGATGGTCCTCAAATGTCTGCTGATTTAGAGGAGCTCAATGGAGAGATAGAGATAGAGGGTAAAGAACATAAGAAAGATGGGGATGAGAAGGTTGAGGTAGAAGATGAGAAGGGTGAGAAAGAGACTGAGGTAGAAGACATAAATAAAAGTAAAGAACATCAAGAGGAAGACATTGAGGAGATTGAGAGAGTCCCAAAGTGGAAGAAGGCAAAAGAAGCAAGGAAGAAGAAATTAGATGAAAAATTTGCTAAGTTTCTTGATGTTTTAAAAAAATTGCATATTAACATTCCTTTTTATGATGCTTTGGAACAGGTGCCTAATTATGCCAAGTTTCTGAAGGACTTGATAGCTAAGAGGAGGAGAGTTGATGAGCCCAAACTTGTGCAGCTGAACCATGAGGTGCATTAGTGCACAAAGCGCTTCCCCTGAAGTTGAAGGATCCCGGGAGTTTCACTATCTTATGTGATATCGGAAATGGAATTAAGCGGGGAGCCTTATGTGATCTTGGAGTGGGCATCAATCTTATGCCCTTGTCATTATTCAAGAAACTGGATGGCGGAGAACTTCAGCCGATAATAATGACGCTTCAACTCGCCGACCGGTCTATTACTCGACCTCAAGGTGTGGTTGAAGACGTCCTCGTTAAAGTTGGAGATCATATTTTTCCAGCTGATTTCGTAGTGCTCGAGATGGAGGAAGATGAGCACGTGCCCCTGATTTTGGGAAGACCTTTCTTAGCAACGGCCGAAATGGTGCTAGATGTGGCGAATGGGAAGATCACGGTGAAGGTAGATGATCAAGAGGTGAAAATTTCCCTATACGAGGCCATGAAACACTCGAAGGAAGATGAAAGTTGTCATTCCATTGATGTTATTGACCCTTGTGTTGAAGACACATCTCTTAATCATTACCCTTCTTTTATTCATGATTTTGATAGTCCTTCACTTGATGATATAACCTATGAGCGTTATGATCTTGATTGTTTTGATATAGATAAAGGCAAAGAGGAGTTGAAGGATGGAGAGTTGAAAAGTGTGGAAGTGGCCAAATTAGAGAAAAAAAAAAGAGGAGTTGGTGTTAAGGAGCCAAAAGTTAAGAAGTGGGTACCTCCGTGGAGAGCGAAAAAGAAGAAGGTGACACCACCGCCCGAGGTGAAGAAGGAGGATGGGAATCGAGCAAAAAACTTAGACATCTTCTCTTATGAGAATAAGGGAGGTAACATTGAGTATCATGTCCCATAAGCTCCTTTGAGCTCGTTCCGACATTAGGACCTTACAAATAGTGCTGAATGAGAGGCAACCCATTTTTACTTGCTTTTGAGTGTTTTTAGTTATTAGGGTGTTGTTTTGAATCGTAAGTTCTAACCTCGCACTTGAGAGTTTTATTTTGTAGGCTTGCTTTGAGGGTGAAGGAATGCCCACGAAGTGGAGATTGAAGGGACCAACTCGAGACAAGGGAATGTGCCAAGTTGATAAGAGAAACTGAATTATTTGGATGAGGTAACCACCACCCCAAACTTAGACCGCTTCACAAGGTCGAAGTTTGGGGGGGTGGAGTTTTTATATATTTTATGGTTACATTGCACAGGCGCACATTCTCTCTTTGAGTTGAGTTTGGTTATATATTGGGCCTTGAGATGCTCCTTGAGCTGATATTGCTTTGATTTGCTACTATATATTTCATGCCTATCAATTCTCTTATGCTTGTTGATTGCTATCTTTGAGTGTGAGTATAAGTTAGTGATTTGTGGAGTTGAGTTAGAGTCTGAATTGTGTGAGTGTAGGAGTTAGAGTTGATGTGAAAGGGAACTCGTATACTTACGAAATTTCCCTTTTGAATACTTGTGTTGTGAAAGTGAGAACTCACTAGGACTAGCATGGATGTGAAAGCTGTGAGACTTGAGCCTTTGTGAGATTAAAATGCATAAATAGATATCTTCGTTTGTGAGTGGATCATCACCGTAGAGGATGCTAGAACTTGTGGGTGCTCTCACTTTTGATTGTGTCTAGTTTGAAATGTCAAAAGTGATATTAGGTCATCTTTGATTTGATTGAGTCACTTAGCCAAATTTTTCCTACCAATGACATTTATCCCTTGTTAGTCCATTTTGAGCCTTAGCCTATTTTATTCGCAAGCACATTTAAACTTATCCAAACTCTTAAACTCTTTTTGTCCCAATTTGAGTGGAGAATATGAAAAGTGTGAGTGAGAAGGGATCGAGTTGAGATGAGAATGCAGAAATGTTTATGGTTGAGTGATTATGAGAAAAGGTGTAATAATGCTTTGAGTTGTGGGAAAGAACAATGAGTTGAGAATGAGCAAAAGAAATATGAGCTCATATGTATAGTGTGAAAAAGAAAAAGAAAAAGAGTAGTGAAGTGATTGAAAAAAGTGAAGCGAGTTAGAAAAAAATCTAATTGTTGAGAGTAGTGGAATTGAAAAGTGTATTGCATAAATATGATTGAAGTATTATGTTCCTCGTCTCAAAGAACTAAAGTTTGAATTTCTATTCTCCATTCACTTGAGTCACTTATCCCATATAGTTACCCCACCTGTCCAAAGAGCCTACATTACAACCTTGATAAAGTCCTTTTTTATTCGGCATGAATTCTAGAATATGGTCGAAGTTGAGAGTGCTTACAAGCTTATGGCTGCTGATATGTGTGATTGATTGATTGAGTGAGTCCCTTAATATTGATATACACTTGTGAGGGAGTGAACATATCGTTGAGTGCACATCCATGTTTGATTTTGATGATTCTTATTGATTATGCATGAGTATGATGAAGGGGGTAAGTTAGTGTGTGGGTGATCGATCTTTGAAGCTTGAAGTTCTATTACTTGCATGATTTGGTTCTTTGATTCATTCTTGACAATTTCACTTGACTTATTATTTTATTACTTGAGAACAAGTAATATGGTAAGTTTGGGGGGGTTGATTAGGCGTGAAATTGTTAGAATTTATAGCTCATTTTGCCCTTGTTTTGAGAGAATTCGATGAGTATTTAGAGTCAATTGAGTATAATTTTTATAAACTGATTAATTTTCCTCTTTGATGCTCATAGATGGATAGAGGGACTAAAATGGAGTTCGTAGGACTTTGAATCGACTCAAACGGATGCCCCGATTAGAAGATATTGAAGAAATACGAATAGTATTAGTTCGTGCAAGGAAAAGTATCACTCAGTTGAAAGAAGAGAGCCGCTCGACCAAGGGGGCTCGAGCACCCCTATTCGACCACCAAAACTGCTCGACCAAGGGGGCTCGAGCGCCCTCATTAAACCATCAGAATTGTTCGACCAACATAGGTCGAGCGGCACCGCTCGACCAGTACTAGGTCGAGCTGACTTGAAGCGATTTCACTAACTTCTACTAGTCGCTCACCCGCAAGCGAACGGGTTCACTGTAGTATAAGCAAGTATAACGACCAAGTATATCGTACCCAAGGGACAGTGTATATGCGAATAGATCCCTGAAGATCTACGCGTCGTAGTTAATATGAGTGTGTTGTTTTTTGATTTTTAGAAAGATTAATTAAAACTAAAATAAACGAATTAAACTAAAATACTAAAGCAGACGAATTAACTAAGGGTTGGATTCAAATAAGAGATTGTGATGCTTAGGATAGGAATCCCTACGTATACTAACGGAGCAGGTACATAATCAAAATAACTGTGACACACAAGAATTAACCTAAGTCTAAGAATGCAAGGTGAAAGCTCAAGATTCTAAACCCTAATACTTTACCCTAACACTCGACTTCACGAATCTACTAACGAGTTACTAGATTGTGCTTAATTAATGAGACCCTAATTTAACTAAGGTGATGCGGTCGTCCTCCTTCGCTAAACCGGTAGATGAATTAACCTTTCCTAAACCCTCTCGTTAAGTCTACTCATTGTTAAAGAGTGATACGGTCGTCCTCTCTCTAACACCTTTCGAACGAAATTCAAGAGTGAAATCTAGATTAATTTTAAGAATTCATTAATCAAGAGAATTAAAACCTAACGTCACAAGTTACTCTAATTACGTACCCACAACCTACTTCTACGAGTTCATCCTACCCTAAGCATGCAAGGGTTTTAGCTAGACATAGTTTGAACGTGAACAATAACAATTAAACGAGTGACGAACATGAACATGATAATGAAAACGAAGAAAAGAACGAACATAAACTGAGGTTTTAATATGTAAAAGATTAAACTGAAATTAATTAATAAAAATGAGGTCTCAACGTATTTAAGAACAAAAGTTATTAAGAATCGAAACTCAAACGTGAAATCGTAAAGTGAATTCGTAAGCAAAAACCTCAAAACCGTAAATCTATAGCTCGCTCGTCTCTTCTCTTCCTTCTCGCTCTAAAAATTCTATGTAAAGTGATGTCTAAAAGTTGGGGATCCTTCAAAACGTGTTTGGAAGAGGTATATATATGCACGGGTCGAAACGGGAGTTAATGGGCCGAAAATATGCATCCGGAGGCGAAAATCTATGGGTGCTCGAGCAAAACGCTCGAGCAGTGTAGCTCGAATGACACCATCGCTCGAGCGGTCCCGCTCGAGCCGGTCGAGCGTCGAAATCATTCTGTAACTTTTGGGCGCTCGAGCAATTCGCTCGAGCGGTGGCGCTCGAGCTGCTCGAGCGCAAGAATAGTTCTGTACGTTCTAGGCGCTCGAGCAATTGCGCTCGAGCGCGTGCGCTCGACCTAGTCACTCGAGTGACTTCTAACTCCTCCCAAGTGATACTTTTCCTCGTCCGCACTAATACCAATCGTATTTCTTCAATATCTTCTCATCCGGGCATCCGTTTGAGTCGATTCAAAGTCCTACGAACTCCATTTTTCGTCCTCTATTCACCTATGAGCATCAAAGAGATAAATTTATCAATGTATAGAAATAATGCTCAATTGACTCTAAATACTCTATAAACTCGACCAAAACTAGGGCGTTTCTAGCTACGAATCATGACAATTTCACGCCTAATCAACCCCCCCAAACTTACCATATTGCTTGTCTCCAAGCAATGAAATAATAAGTCAAGTGAAATTGTTAGGAATGAGTAAAAAAAATCAATCATGCAAGCTAATGAACTCAAGCTTCAAAAGTCAATCACCCGTATACTCACTCACTTTCTTTTATCGTACTCATGCAACAATAATAAGAAACACCAAGATCAAGCATGGATGTGCACTCAACGATGTGTTTCACTCCCTCACTAGTGTATAACAATGTTAAAGGGACTCACTCAATCAATCAATCATACAAATTGGCAGCCATAGGCTTGTACTTGCTCTCAACTTCGACCATACTCTAGAAATCAATGCCGAATCAAAAAGGACTTTCTAAAGGTTGTAATGTAGGCTCTTTGGACAGGTGGGATAACAATATGGTAAAGTGACTCAAGTGAATGGAGAATAGAAATTCAAAACTTCGGTACTTCGAGATTAAGAACGAACTACTTCAAACGTATTCAATCAATACACTTTCGCTTCCAATTCTCTCAACACTTCAATTTTTTTATCTTTCTCACTCTTTCACTTTTTTTTTTCAATCACTTCATTTTTTTTCCTTTTTCGCACAAACACTTGAGCTCATTTTTTTTTCTTTTTGCTCATTCTCAAATTTTTTTGTTCTTTCCCACAACTCAAATCTCATCACTCCTTCTTCTCATATTCACTCAACAAACAACATTTTCCTTTTTCAACTCAATTCACTCCCTTCACATTCACACTTTCCTATTCTCCACTCAAATTGGGACAAAAAGGCTTAGGAATTGGAATAGTGTTCATATGTGCTAGCAAATAAAATAGGCTTTAGGCTCAAAGGGTCTAACAAGGGATCAATGTCATTGGTAAAGAAAATTTTGGTTAAGTGACTTAATTAAATCAAAGATGGCCTAAGATCCTATTTGGCATATCAAACTAGACACAATCTAGAAGCAAGAGCACATGCAAGTTCTAGCATCCTCTAAGGTGACGATCCACTCACAACGAAGAGATTAAATCATGCATTTAAATCTCGTAAGGCTCAACTCTCACGGCTTTCACATCCATGCTAGTCCTAGTGAATTCTCACTCTCATCACACAAGCACTCAAAAGAAAACTCATAAGCATACGGGTTCTCTCCCTAATCAGCTCAAACTCACATACTTACACAAAGGAATTTTCAACTCACTTTCACAACTCAACTCTCCTCACTAAGTCATACTCAAGAATCAATAATACGCAGTCTAGAAGAGTTAGTAAGCATGAAATCATCAATCATCAATCAGAGCAAATCGAAACAAATCCCTTAAAAGTTAAAAGACTTCCAATACAATCCCCAAGAACATGCACTCCACACAAACACTACAATTCATACTCAGAAACAGAAATAAATACGAAAAGAAAGGAAAGAAAGGAAAAAGAAAAGAAAAGAAAAAGGAAAAGAAAATTGGGGGCATCCCAGGTCTCTCAAGCATCTGGAGGTGGTGGTGGCCGGTAGCTAGGGTGATCAGATCCTAAGTGGGAGACAAAGAGTGCCTCCATCCAGCGTTTCAAATCTGAAACCTCCGATCGAACACCTTGAAACTCCCCTCTCATACTAGAGGCTTCCGTGTACCACTGATTTTGAGTGGTGCGAAGCTCCGTGACATCTGCCCTCAAGCCCTGAATGTCGGTTCGCATTCCATACCACTCCATCTGGCTCGGGTACCACGGCTCTGGAGTCGGTGCATCAGGTATCCCAAACTCCATCTCTTGAGGTCCTTGACCTCCTTCACCCACATCAGCTTCTTCCTCATCAGCAATATTTCCTCCTTCTTCGTACTCTTGTTCTTCCTCCTCTTGCAGATCCGCTGCTCCACTCGCTCCGGCACCACTCGTGCCTTCTCCTCTGCTCCTCTTGACAGGCCTAACGTCCCGGAGTCCTTTGCCATCGATCTCAGATGTGTACTTAGCACCTATAGCGAGGTGCTGCTCTCCGTTCATCCCGACGTTATCCTTCTTCATCCCAACCAACGTCACGAGCTTCTTGTTCGGCAGCGGGAACAAGCCATCATTATTGTATTTGATGCAATACTTACCCATCCAGTGTTCAAACATCAGAGTGTTGTTCATTTGCTCAAATCCCAAGTCCATGCCCTTGAAAGGTCCCGCACACGGCTCGAATCCGAGGTTCTTCATCAAAACTGAAATCAGCCCTCCTCCTCCGATCTTCGAGGTCCTCGTTCCAAGCTTAAACGGAGCCTCGAAATGGTGCTCTAGGAAATCCCTTCCAAAGTCATGGTCCTTTTTGTTCAAAAGGCACCAGATTCCATAGAGTTGTTTGCTCGTCACCATCCCCGTCTCAGACCGGGCATAGATCGTGTTCCCCAATATCCGCTCCAAATATCTGATCACCGGGTTTCGGATAGCCGATGCTCTCGCGTGCTGCCCTTTGTAGTCCCCAACCAAGCCGCCCGTTATTTCCTTCCAAAACACATTAGCGTTGTACGCCTTTAGCTCACGGTTGGGACGAGATAGGGCTGGGAGCCCGAATGCGAGGTTGACAACTCCCACCTCGTGATATTGCCACTCATTCTGGTATTTGAATTTGAAGGAGTCGGTGCCCGTCTTTTCCACTGTGGCCAGAAATTGTTCCACCAGATCGGCGTTAGTCTCCATGTGTAGCAGCATATCGAAGAACTCGGTCATGTTGTTCCTGGTGAATATTCTTCGTATCTCCTCCTCAATCCCCAGGTCCTTCATAAATCTCACCACGGGTCTCCGGGTTTTTTCAACCTTCCCGGTTATGAGGCTCCATCTGTAAGCCACGTACTGCCAATCATCTTGATAGTCCAACCCTCCCCATCTCGAGGGCAATAAGCTCTTCTGTCTGAGCTCGTCCGTGAGCACTCTCAATTCTTCGTTGCTCAGGAGTTTGGTTTAGGAGCCATTGTACCTAATCATGACATAGCAAGGATTTAAGCAGCATTCTTAAAGTTCACAACATTTTAACACTCATTCAAACTCAAGCAATTCCAAGTAATGCATCTCAATTCGATTCAACTCACAATTCATGCTCTTCTCAAGTTCAAAGCAATACTCATTTCAAAGCATTCAATCAAGTTCAAAGCAATTCACAACAATTAAACCATGTTTTTTTTTCGTTCAAAGTTCTCAAGTCTTCAACACTTAATTCCTCCATTTCAACCCAAAATTGCCCACATTTAAGTCTATCATGAAGTAACATTACACAAATTATGTAATTTACATGCTCAAGACTCAACTCATACTCATTCATGCTCAATACCTTCTCAATTCACAAAAAATTCTTCTCAACATGCAAAACCCATTTCCTTTTCTCAAATTCCTACTTCTCACTCTAGAAATTCACCCCTTCTACTCATTCAATTCCAAAATTGAAAGTAAAACAAGCAAACCCATAGCATATTATCAACATTCATCAATCAAGGAATCAAGAATCAATAAGTTTTGCAAAAATCCCCAAAAATTTCGAACCAACTCATGAACCCTAGTTCATATGCTCAACTCATGCCTAATTCAACCTTAAACTATGAATTGAATGACAAAAGTTAGAGATTACGTACCTTGCTTGAAGATTTAAGGAGGATTGTGAAGAAATTCGAGTGAATTCGTGAGCAATCAAGAAAAACCCCTATGAAATCGCTAAGAATCGCCCCAAATTGCCCCGTGTAGTGTGTGAAAGTGTGTGTAAATGTGTGGGGGGAATATTTATAGATGGGGGAATCCGATGGGTCAAACCCGTGACCCGCTCGAGCGAGGAGCTCGAATGATGCATGTGCTCGAGCGCTCGCGCTCGAGCTGCTCGAGCGGTGAAATCATTCTGTAAGTTTTTGGGCGCTCGAGCAATTCGCTCGAGCGCTCGAGCTGCTCGAGCGACCCAAAATTTTCAACTTCGTTTTTTATGTTCAACACTCGAAATTTCCATCCGAACCAAGCTCGACAACTTATCACATTCAACCCAAAACACGAACTAACCTGAGAACTCCTCGATTTAAGCCAGGTCGCTCATTCGACCGAGGAGTTGGGGTCTCTTCCATACGTGCAAATCACCAATCCACTTCAAGTCGAACTTAGCACTCTCACTCAATTCGACTCAACGACCCTCAAGCATTGATGTTTTCGAAAAATTTAACCAATTTTTCATAGAATTTCGTGTACGAACCCGAAGTACGAATACACACCCCCCAAACTTTGTTCTTGCTATGCGATAACAAAGTTTGAAACGAATGAGTACGTAAGAGTAAGTACACAAAATTCGTATGAACTCGACTTCTACCAATGCAAACTAATGAACGAAAAGAACATCACCCCCCAAACTTCGACTTCGCAAAGAGGTCGACGTTTGGGGTTCGGTTACCTCTAACTTCAAGAATCGAATGCTTTCCTACTCGAAACGTGCTCAACTTCATGACTTTCCTCCTTAAGCTCTCTCTCTCTCAGAACTACACTCTACGAAGCAAGCCTACATCAAAATTCTCAACAAACGAGGTTAACACTTACGATTCCCAAACTACTAAAATAAACAAATCACAAAAAAAAGCAAGTAAAAATGGGTTGCCTCCCATTAAGCGCTAGTTTTAAGGTCCTAATGCCGGACCGAGCTCAAAGGAGCTCACGGGACTTGAGACTCTAAAATACCTCCCTTATTCTCATAAGAGAAGTTAAAGAATTTCTTCACTCGATGCCCGTTCACCATGAATTTCTGTCCATCGTCCGTCTCAACTTCAAGGAATCCACTCTTGTGCACTCCCTTCACAATATACGGCCCGTTCCACTTGGACTTAAGCTTTCCACCAAACAGCTTCATTCTCGAATTGAATACGAGGACTTGATCACCCACCTTGAATTCCTCCTTCTTCAATCGTGCATCATGCCACTTCTTTGTCTTTTCTTTGAAAATTCGGGCATTCTTGTAGGCAACGTCTCGAAACTCCTCCAACTCATGCAGTTGGAGTAATCTCCTCTCACCAACCAAGGCACTATCAAAATTCAGCTTCTTGATCGCCCAATATGCCTTGTGCTCCAACTCCACGGGCAAGTGACATGCCTTTCCAAAAACCAATTGATATGGAGACATACCAAGAGGAGTTTTGAAAGCTGTCCTATATGCCCAAAGTGCATCATCCAACTTCATTGCCCAATCTTTCCTACTTATGCTCACCGTCTTCTCAAGGATCTCTTTGATTTAACGATTTGAAACCTTTGCAAGGCCGTTAGATTGAGGATGATAAGCAGTAGAGATTCGATGACTTACCTCGTATTTTGACAGCAACTTTTCCATCCATTTGTTCACGAAATGACTTCCCCCATCACTTACTAAAGCTCTTGGAACCCCATATCTTGCAAAGATGTTCTTTCTCAAGAACTCGATGACCACACGGGAATCATTTACGCGAGTTGGGACAGCTTCAATCCACTTCGAGACATAATCAACGCATACGAGAATGTACAAGAATCCATTGCTAGGAGGAAATGGACCCATGAAGTCAATCCCCCATACGTCGAATATCTCGACCTCCATGAACACGTGCATAGGCATCTCGTCCCTCTTAGTAATGGAGCCGAACCGTTGGCACTTCTCACACCTCTTAACCCATTCCATGCAATCTCTCAATAGAGTTGGCCAATAAAAACCGGATTGAAGGACTTTCCTTCCGGTCTTCTCTCCACCCAAATGTCCTCCACATGGCAAGGCGTGACAATGCCTTATGATATCACTCCATTCCTCCTCTGGCACACACCTTCTCAACACGTGATCGATCCCTCTTTTGAACAAGTAGGGGTCATCCCAAATGAACTCCCGAACCTTCTTCAAAAATGCCTTCCGATGCACCGAGTCTATCTCAACGGGCAACTCACCACTTGCTAAATAGTTAGCATAATCTGCAAACCAAGGTGCCCTCCCCTCAACTCTATACACAGGGATTTCTCCTAAGCCAAAGAGCTTCTCATCAGGGAATTCATCGTTCACCTCTCGATCCTCCACGGTGTTCTCCTTGGTGAGCTCCAGTCTCGAAAGGTGATCGGCTATCACGTTCTCGCATCCCTTCTTGTCTCGAATCTCTACATCAAACTCCTGGAGCAACAAGATCCAACGAATGAGACGGGGCTTTGCATCCTTCTTACTCATAAGATATCGAATCGCCGCGTGGTCCGTATATACAATTGTTTTCGTCCCTACTAGGTAGGGTCGAAATTTATCAAACGCATACACGACCGCTAACAGCTCCTTTTCGGTCGTAGTGTAATTCACTTGAGCAGAATTCAGCATCTTCGAGGCATAATAAATAGCGTGAAAACGCTTCTCTCGAATTTGCCCCAAAGCAACCCCCATCGCATAATCGCTAGCATCACACATGAGTACGAACGGGCTAGACCAATCCGGTGTGACAAGTATCGGGGCATTCACCAACGCTTCTTTCAACCTGTTGAAAGCCACTAAACACTCATTAGTAAACTCAAAGGCGACTTCTTTTTCAAGAAGCCGCGAAAGGGGTTTAGCTATTTGTGAAAAGTCTTTTATGAAACGTCTATAAAAACCCGCGTGTCCTAAGAATGACCGAATCCCCTTCTCGATCGAAGGTGGTGGAAGCTTCTCGATAACAATCACTTTCGCCTTATCCACTTGGATACCTTTCGAGGACACATGATGTCCAAGAACAATACCCTCTCTTACCATGAAGTGACACTTCTCCCAATTAAGCACTAAGTCCGTCTCTTCACACCTGCTCAACACAACTTCAAGATTGATTAGACATTTATCAAACGACTCCCCGTAAATGGAGAAGTCGTCCATGAAAACTTCCATAATCTTCTCAATCAAGCCATGAAAAATTGCCATCATACACCTTTGAAAGGTGGCGGGTGCGTTACACAACCCAAACGGCATCCTCCTAAAAGCAAAAGTCCCATAATAGCAGGTGAAGGTGGTTTTCTCTTGATCCTCGGGGGCTATCATGATCTGATTATACCCCGAGTACCCATCTAAGAAACAGTAATACTCAAAACCACCTAATCGATCTATCATTTGATCAAGGAACGGTAAAGGAAAATGATCCTTACACGTTGCCTTGTTCAACTCTCTATAATCAACACATACACGCCAACCCGTCACTAATCTAGTGGCTACCAATTCATTAGACTCCGTCTTAATCACCGTGGTACCCCCCTTCTTAGCAACTACGTGTAAAGGACTCACCCATGGACTATCAGAAATAGCAAAAATCATGTTGCTATCTAACAACTTCAACACTTCCTTATGTATCACCTCTTGAATAACCGGATTAACTCTACGCTGATTTTGCACTATCGGTTTTCTACCCTCTTCTAATCTAATCCTATGCATGCAAATCGAGGGGCTAGTTCCCTTAATATCCACGATCGACCATCCTATGGCAGATTTGTGCTTACGAAGCACCACTAAAAGTCTCTCAAGCTGATCATCAGATAAAAGGGCAGATACAATTACCGGATATTTGTCGGTCTCATCCAAGTAAGCGTACTTGAGGTGGTCGGGCAGCGGCTTCAACTCCTTCTTCGCCTCCAATGGTGGCGCCTTATCGAACATCTTCTCGAAAGTTGACTCATCGGCTTCCAAGTCATCTTCATCCTCCACTTTCTTCAACTCCAAGAACTTGACGTCTTCATTGTCTTTCATGCTGTCAAAATAATCAAGATCATAAGAATCATAAGAAATATCGTCAAGAATAGGATAATCAAACTGATGAACATAGAAAGAGCAAGGGTCTAGAAGTGTGTCTTCAACACAAGAATCCGTGATGTCAATGAAGTGGCAACTCTCATCTCCCATGGGGTATTTCATAGCTTCATAGATCGCTATCTTCACTTCTTGATCATCAACTTTGACAGTGATCTTCCCATTCGCTACGTCAAGCACCATCCCGGCAGTAGCGAGAAACGGCCTTCCCAAAATCAGCGGGACATGCTCATCCTCCTCCATCTCGAGTACTACGAAGTCGGCGGGAAAAACGTGATTCTCCACTGTCACTAGAACATCCTCCACTACTCCTTGAGGTCTCGTAATGGACCTATCAGCAAGCTGGAGTATCATCATCGTGGGTTGAAGCTCAACTCCCTCCAACTTCTTGAACAACGAAAGAGGCATCAGATTAATGCTCGCCCCGAGATCACACAAGGCTCCTTTCTTGATCCCGTTCCCGATATCGCAAAGAATGATGAAGCTCCCGGGATCCTTCAGCTTAGGCGGAAGTGCCTTGTGCACCATAACACTCACCTCGTGGTTCAAGTGCACTAGCTCGGGTCCATCTATTCTCCGTCTCTTTGCAATCAAGTCCTTCAGGAACTTGGCGTAGTTCGGCATCTGTTCCAAAACATCATAAAAAGGTATGTTAATATGTAACTTTTTAAAAACATCAAGGAATTTAGCAAACTTCTCATCAAGCTTATTTTTCATGAAGCGCTGTGGATATGGGACAGGTATCACCGATTTGGGTACCCCCCATTCATCATTCTCAGTTTCTTTCACTTTTTCCCTTGCTTCCTTTGCCTTTTTCCACTTTGGAATTCTCTCTATCTCCTCAATCTCCTCATCAGGCACTTTGCTCTTCTGGGTCTCATCCATATCTTGACTCTTATCATCACTTTTCATCTTGACTCCTTCCTTCTCAACCTCAACTCCATCACTTTGAGACTCTGTCCCTTCTGTCTCAACTTCTTCTTTGAGCGTCTCAGAATCAGCAGGCATCTTGGGACCATCATACTTGGTCCCACTTCTCAACTCAATAGCCTTGCAATGTTCCTTTGGGTTATCCTCGGGCATTGATGGATACTTGCCAGGCTCTCTCGGCTGAGACTTTGCGATCTGGCTAATTTGGTACTCGATGGAATTGAATCTTCTGTTGTTCTCTTGCTGAACTCGATTCCACTCGATGTCTCTCTTCTGAAGTTCTTGATCTCGTTGATCGCCTTTCTTATGCAGCTCCTTCACATCGTACTCCAAAGAGGACAATCGCTTGCTACCTTCCTCCACTTTCTGAAGGATCGCTCTCAACATCTCCTCGGTTGATGCACCGCCTTCTCCACCAGGAGGTTTAGACCCCGGATCAACACCTGCAGGCACAGTAATACCAGCTTTTGGGTTAGCATAAGAAAAATTCTCATTTTTCCTCCAAGTGTTTTGAGGAGGCTGCTGGCCTCCTTGATACCCTTGTGTGTTCCTCCATTGATTTTGAGACGGCTGTGGGCCTGGAGGTACAAATGGTTGACCATAAGAAGGTCTTCCATACTGGTTTCCACCTTGTGGATACCCCCCTTGTGGGTAATTAGGCCTTCCCATATAGTTGGCCTCTTCTTGTTGATTCGTGGGTGATTCCACTTTCTCGCTTGCTGCTCCATTCCCTCCAACCAAGTTCTGCCCCACCTCAAGGTTGCTGATCTTCTCCATCATAGCCATCAACAGCTTCCTCGTACCCTCATTCTCCTCCAACTTGCATACCCTCTGAAATTCTGGATCCTCGTTCCATGCACCAGCATTCGTGACAATATTGTCCACGATCTCCCTACACCTCGCTACCCCTTGGTTCAGAAAAGCTCCACTTGCACATGCATCTAGGTGGGCTTGGCCAGCCTTGCTGGCTCCACTGTAGAAGAACGCCATAATGTCTCCCTCGTTGTACCCGTGCTGCGGGCACTCGATCAACATATTTGAGTATCTCTCCCACGCCTGGCGTAAATCCTCTCCAGACTTCTGGCGAAAGAAAGAGATCTCAATTCTCGCTTTAATCGTTCTCGATGGAGGGTAGAATCGCTCGAGGAACAGACGCTCGAGCTCGGCCCATGTGTTAACACCTCCCTGTGGGAGCGTGTTATCGTACCATTCCTTGGCTATTCCCGTAAGAGAGAATGGGAACAACCTGAGCCTTTTGACATCTTCCGACATGCCATTGTAATTGAAAGTAGATGCTATCATGAGGAAACTCCTCAAGTGAGTGTGAGGGTTCTCCTTCCCAACTTCCCCCTTGAATTGATTCTCAGTAAGTAGCTTGAGAATTCCTGGAGAAATTGAAAAGTTATTGGCCTCAACTGGAGGTAAGGCCACTCTATCGTAGTACCTCTGCGGTTGTGCCGCGAACCTGCCCCGAATTGCCATATTCTGATCTGCGTTCTGGGGCGCAGGCTGAGGAGCGACAGGTGGTGCTGGTATGTTTTGAACTGGAGGTTGTTGGTACACAGGTGGTTGGTTATAGACAGGAGGTGAAGGATACGGGTATGGTGGATAAGGGTATGGTGGGTATGGGTAATGTTGGTATGCTGGGTTGTGGAAAGGGTTATTTGGGTTTTGTGGGTAAGCAGGGTTGTTCAGAGGATTTGGGACTAGATTCTGAGCTGGATTGTTTACATTTTGTGCACCCGGGTTCTGGCTATTACTATCTACGAACTGGTCTTGATTCTGACCACCACTCCCTCCAGAGCCATCAACCCGGTCTACTGCCTGATTGAACTCGTTAGCAGCATCGTCCAACTCATTATTTAGGTCCATTGGTCCCTTCCCTAAGTCGGCTGCGTTCATTCTTCTCAAGAAAGCTCGGTTCCTTCTAGCTATTGTCTCAGGATCCAACGGTATTCTCTCTTCGCTCGTATTCCCTTGTGAGCGTGTTCTCATAAACCTGACACACTAGCAGATGGATCAAAACGCAACTGCCAAATAAAAAAATAACAATAAGAAATAAACAGAAAATAAGCACTCACTACTAACTACTAAGCTATCGACAAGTCCTATTCAAAGAGCATATAACGCCATCCCCGGCAACGGTGCCATTGACTTGAAGCGATTTCACTAACTTCTACTAGTCGCTCACCCGCAAGCGAACGGGTTCACTGTAGTATTAGCAAGTATAACGACCAAGTATATCGTACCCAAGGGACAGTGTATATGCGAATAGATCCCTGAAGATCTACGCGTCGTAGTTAATATGAGTGTGTTGTTTTTGGATTTTTAGAAAGATTAATTAAAACTAAAATAAACGAATTAAACTAAAATACTAAAGCAAACGAATTAACTAAGGGTTGGATTCAAATAAGAGATGGTGATGCTTAGGATAGGAATCCCTACGTATACTAACGGAGCAGGTACATAATCAAAATAACTGTGACACACAAGAATTAACCTAAGTCTAAGAATGCAAGGTGAAAACTCAAGATTCTAAACCCTAATACTTTACCCTAACACTCGACTTCACGAATCTACTAACGAGTTGCTAGATTGTGCTTAATTAATGAGACCCTAATTTAACTAAGGTGATGCGGTCGTCCTCCTTCGCTAAACCGGTAGATGAATTAACCTTTCCTAAACCCTCTCGTTAAGTCTACTCGTTGTTAAAGAGTGATACGGTCGTCCTCTCTCTAACACCTTTCGAACGAAATTCAAGAGTGAAATCTAGATTAATTTTAAGAATTCATTAATCAAGAGAATTAAAACCTAACGTCACAAGTTACTCTAATTACGTACCCACAACATACTTCTACGAGTTCATCCTACCCTAAGCATGCAAGGGTTTTAGCTAGACATAGTTTGAACGTGAACAATAACAATTAAACGAGTGACGAACATGAACATGATAATGAAAACGAAGAAAAGAACGAACATAAACTGAGGTTTTAATATGTAAAAGATTAAACTGAAATTAATTAACAAAAACGAGGTCTCAACGTATTTAAGAACAAAAGTTATTAAGAATCGAAACTCAAACGTGAAATCGTAAAGTGAATTCGTAAGCAAAAACCTCAAAATCGTAAATCTATAGCTCGCTCGTCTCTTCTCTTCCTTCTCGCTCTAAAAATTCTATGTAAAGTGATGTCTAAAAGTTGGGGATCCTTCAAAACGTGTTTGGAAGAGGTATATATAGGCACGGGTCGAAACGAGAGTTAATGGGCCGAAAATACGCATCCGGAGGCGAAAATCTATGGGTGCTCGAGCAAAACGCTCGAGCGGTCCCGCTCGAGCAGTGTAGCTCGAATGACACCATCGCTCGAGCGGTCCCGCTCGAGCCGGTCGAGCGTCGAAATCATTATGTAACTTTTGGGCGCTCGAGCAATTCGCTCAAGCGGTGGCGCTCGAGCTGCTCGAGCGCAAGAATAGTTATGTACGTTTTAGGCGCTCGAGCGCGTGCGCTCGACCTAGTCACTCGAGTGACTTCTAACTCCTCCCAAGTGATACTTTTCCTCGTCCGCACTAATACCAATCGTATTTCTTCAATATCTTCTCATCCGGGCATCCGTTTGAGTCGATTCAAAGTCCTACGAACTCCGTTTTTCGTCCTCTATTCACCTATGAGCATCAAAGAGACAAATTTATCAATGTATAGAAATAATGCTCAATTGACTCTAAATACTCTATAAACTCGACCAAAACTAGGGCGTTTCTAGCTACGAATCATGACAATTTCACGCCTAATCACGAGCGCACTGAGAGCTCTGGAAGAAGGACCCGTTCGACTATCGCATAGGTCGGGCACCACTTCTCGACCACCATTAGGTCGAGCGCCTATGGTCAACCAAGCCCAGATTTCGCGCAATTTTGGCATTTTTCACCCGATTTCGGCCCGTTGCTTATAAATACCCGATCCCAAACTCGTTTTGAGCGACCTTTTGATCCTGATTCATATTTTTGCATACTTAGAGTTTGGTAGAGAGATTTTGTAGAGTTTCATACTTGTAAATGAGGTTTTGATTTACGAATTCTTAGTTTAGCTACTTGTTTTGAATCTTTTCGTTTAATTCTTTCGTTCTTGAACCTTTGAGACTTCTAAACCCTACTTTATCAGATTTATTGAGATTTTGAGATATTCTTTCGTTTATGCTTTCCAAGTCTTTTGATTATTCAATTATGCAAATGTTCATTGTTCTTATTATTGTTTTCGTTTTTCAAATTACCATGTTAGGCATGCTTGGGGTAGGATGAACTCGTAGAAGTAGGATGTTGGTACATAATTAGTATAACTCGTGATGAATAGTGCTAGTTCTCTTAATTAATTTTAAAATAAACCCTAGAATTATCTTGGAATTGAGTACGAAAATTATTAGAGAGAGGACGATCTTATCACTCTTTAATAACGAATAGGCTTTACGATAGGGTTTTAGAAGGGGTTTATAATCTACCGGTTTATCTAAAGGAGGACGACCGTATCACCTTAGGTAAATAAGGGTCTAATTAATTAAGCATAATTCATATAACTTGTTTAGTGGGTTGTGAGGTAGATTGATGTGACGAAGTATTAGGGTTAATTCTTGAGCTTTTAGTCTTTCAATCTGGTACTAGATTAGGGAAGTTGATTGCCTAATTTTAGTACACTTAGGATTAATACTTGCATATCACGGTTGTTTTAGTTATCGTACTAGCTCCGTTAGTATACGTAGTGATTTCTATCCTGAGCATCATCATCTCATATCTTATTAAAACCTTAGTTATTAGTTTAATTTCATTAGTTGCATTAATAGTAATAGAATATAGAGTATATTAATATAATTCTTGAAACCGAACACACACTCATATTAACTACGACGCGTAGATCTTCAGGGCTCTATTCACATACATACCTTCCATTGGGTTCGATACTACTTGGTCCCTATACTTGCATATACTACAGTGATCTCATACTCTTGTGGGTAACTACTAGTATAGCTAGTATTTTGCGTTCAAGTCAGTTATATGCACCCACCGTTGTTTGCAGTACGCACACCTTGCAATAGTATTATTTTAAGACACACATGAAATGTCATACATACCCTTATCATGCGTACACCCACCCCTAATTTTTTTAGAAGCAGAGGTTCTAATAGAGCATTAATCCGATGAGCTTCGGCAACGCAGCTAACGACTCAGGAATTTGGCCCGTAAACTCGTTCACCAGATGAAGCTTTTTCAACCCTATCATCACAACGAAAATCTTCGACGAAATTTCGCTGGAGAATTTATTATTTGAGAGATACATTGTTTTCTTCATCGGAAGCGGCGTCAAATTGGGGAGAGGACTGTGGAATCCACTGTTCATCAAGGTAATCGCTCTCAGATTGAGCAATTTGGAGAGGGCATCGACGTCAATTTCGCCCGCTAGCCTTAAGGCGTGGATCTGGAGGCCCCAAACGGATCTGGCGTTGCAGAGAAGGCCGATCCAATTGGGGTAATCGCCGGTGCAAGGAGGGGCGGAGTTGTTCCAAGAGGACAATATGCCCTTATCAGTGAGGGAATCGGGTAATTAAAGGAGGGTGTCGGCTTCGAAGAGGACGGAGGAGGAAGCGGCGGCGGAGAGGAGTGGGAGGAGGCGATTGTTGGCCATTAAAAGGAGCGCGAGGAAGCGGGAGCGGGGGGGTGTTTGCGGAGGAGAGAAAAAAGAAAGGGAGAGGGTGCGCAGCCGCAGTGAAGGAATAGAGACAGAGGGGATAAAACTGATATTTGGGGGGTATGTGTACTCATCTTGTTGTATGTGTACTCATCTTGTATGTGTACTCATTAGAGCTGTCAAAACGAGCCCGGCCCGATGGCCCGGCCCGAAAAGCCCGGTTTTAAGGACGGGCTGGGCCCTAAAAATATAGGCCCGAAAAGAACCGGGCTTTTTTGGCCCGGCCCAGTAGGCCCGGCGGGCCTACGGGCTTGGGCCGGGCTTAGCCCGGTTTTCTGGGCCGGCCCGGTTTTTTTTTTTTTTTTTTTAATAAAATTAAAAACCTAGAGATAAGAAAAAAAAAGGAGCAGTAGGCGAGATTAGTGATTTGGTCAAAGTTGGTAATAGTTGATACAGGTCACATTCATCCCTATACTCACTATGGTCTTAATTTCCTCATCCCTATATATATGTATCATATTATTTATGATCATACCCCATTTTTTTAAAATAAAATACATTATAATTTATTGGTTGAATTTCCATCCAGGGAAATGAACGAATTCTTATGAACAACCACAAATTGGTGGTACACGTAACACACTTGTACAATTAAGGCAAATATGAATTGAGGGATAAGATTTTATTTAAGAGTATCACTACTCAAACCCCAAAATCCTATAAACTCGCCCCACTTATTAAACAAATCTCAATAAAATTTAAAAATTAACATCCATTACTAAACATATCCCATTTTATTCCTATAATATCCTTATCTTATCAAAATAAAAAATAACACTTTCCTATTAAATTGTTGAATTTTTATTATTTTATTATTGTTGAAATAAAAAATAACACTTTCCATTCTATTAGGATTTGTTGAATTATTATTCTTAAATTTTATTTAGGAATTTGAGTTTTATTTTAATTATTGAATTGTTGTTGAAAAACTAAATAATATTTATAACTATATGAGTATAATTTGTATGCTAAATTATAAATTAATAAGGTAAATATATAAATCAAATATAATAATAATATTTTAAAAAAATAAAAAAGTTGGGCCGGTTTGGCCCGGTGGCCCGGCGGCCCGAGATGGGCCAGGACGGGCTTGGAAATTGGCGGCCCGGTAACAATCGGGCCGGCCCGGCCCGGCCCAGTAAAAACTAAAAGCCCAGTGGGCCTGGGCCGGGCCGGCCCGGCCCGGCCCATTTGACAGCTATAGAACTACTCATCTTGTATGTGTACTGCTAACAGATGTGGTGCATATAACCTGGGCCTTTCTTTTATTTTTTAATAGGCCGCATAGTTGGATTTGTGGGCTGATTTTTTTTAAAAAAAAAAGACAAATAAATTAGCAACATTTGTGAATTAATTTTTTATTTGAAATAACTTGATTTAAAGACAAAGCGTTGCATGCATTAAGTGTATTTTGATTATGAGGTGAACTTTACAATGAAAACAATTACATTTTTTTAGTAAAAACAAAGGCAAACACTCATATACACCTATACACTTGGTGTACGGTACACTCACTCAACAATTGAGGTTGTTTACATTAAAAAGTGTATGCTGATTATACTGAAAAGTATGGTTAGATTACACGGAAAAATTTACACTGGTAATTGATTTTCTGTGTTAACTTTTCGGTGTAATTTAACCATACTTTTTAGTAAAATCATACTTTTTCAATATAAACAGTCTCAATTGTTGAGTGAGTGTACTATACACCAAGTACACAAAAGAATAACTCAAAATCAAATGTATTTTGTAGTAGTCCACATCTCTCCAGGTGACACTTTAGCCGATCATACCCATGTTTTAAAATCCTGAGTTCGCCACTGATATCTAGAGTTTTTGTACTGATCAGTGATCACACACACTGTTCACACGCCCCTAAAAATATTTATTGATGATGTGCTCTAAAATTATTTTTATTTATTTAAAAGGTCATATTCAGAGCAATAACGGTTCCTTTAAGTTTTATAAGTATTGGTGTATATTTCATGCACCTAAACAAAATTATCGTTCTAAAAGTTGGTTTTTTTTTTTTTTTTTTTAAGAAAGTTGGTTTTATAATATAGCTTCATTTTATAGATTTACTTTCAATTTTTATTTTGTTGTTTACTAAATTTTGCTTTATCTTTTTAATTTTTTTAAAAAGAAATTTGGTTTTATAATTTAGAGGGGTGTATTGGTTATAGAGTCTGTATGATTTTTTTAGACTTTTAAAGTTTGGGGTATTCAATCTAGATTTTCAAAAGTCATTATAAATCCTGAGGTATTCAATACGAATTTTAAAAAGTCTTAAAAAATCTTTAGGTATTCAACAGTCTATGCATTTTAATACTCCATGGATTTTCTTAGATTTTCCTTCCAAAATATGAATAGATTTCGCTCTCCAAAATTTCTTCTAATAATCAGAGATTTCTACGAATTTTGAAAAGTCTTTAAAAATCTTTAAGTATTCAACAATTTATGGACTTTCTTTGATTCTCTTTCATTGGGATATCAACGGGGCGGGGCGGGGACGGGGGGTCATTCCCCATCTCCGTCCCTGCAAAATAAATGGGGAAATTCCCTCCCTCCCACCCCCCCCCAACCCCGCCTCGCCGGGGATCCCCGTCCTGTTCCCCGCCTAAATATTTTTTTATCTCATTTTTAAAATATAAAAAAAAAAAATTAAAAAATTTAATCATACACAACAATTACTTTAAGTTGGTGTTAAAAAAATTAATTTAAACAATTTGAAGAACCTCTAATTCTAATATTTTTTATTAACATATATACCAAAGCGAAAATAATATAATTTGGAACTAATAACATAATATTAAATAAAAAAATGTAATTTTTAATAAATAGTTAATTGAGTAGGAAACTATGAAATATTTATTTGTAATTTACTTTAACATTAAAATTATATATAAATATATTAATTATATAAAAATAATAATGTGGCTCCCAGCGGGGAGCGAGACAGGGATCCCCCGGGCTGCGAATACTATCCCGATCCCCGCCTGCGGGGCAAAAAAAATTTCCGTCCCTGTTTGCTTTGGGGATTACCCGCCCCGTTGTCAAGTCTACTCTTCAAAAAATATAAATAAATTTTACCTTCCAAAATCTCTTCTAACAACCTGAGACTTCTAATGAAGGCGAGGTATAACGGTGATGAAAATTAAGATGAAATAATAACATATTTTTTTAACTAATGTATTTTTATTTTTATTTTTTTCTAAAAAATTTGGATAATTTTTTTTTATATACAAGTGTGTTTCATATATATATTTGCATCAATGGTTCCAGCGCATGAGTTTTTGAAAATCCATATAAATCATTAAAAAAAAAGTATTCCACAATCCTGTAAAGTCTATAAAAATCCAAGTAAATCAATAAAAAAAGTCAGTCAAACTCTGCATGGAGTCTATAGATTTTCTAAATCCACGAACTTTTTAAAATCCAAAAAAATCCAATAGAATTTCAATTGAATACACCCCTCTTAGTCTCATTTTAGATTTAGACTTTCTTTTTTTATTTTGTTGTTTACTAAATTTAAATAACATACAATTTTATATTTTCTTTTGGTTTAATTGCAATTTAAATCACGATTTTTTTCAAAATTATATTTTAATCTAACCATATGGATTTTAGTTAAATAAAACTTCAATTTAATTATTTTTGACAATTTAGACTTATGGACAGATTTGCCAAAATCCATCATTGACACGTCTACGTGGCAACAACCTACAAACACTCTAATTAGATGGCAAAAAAAATTAAGACTTAATTGCAATTTAAATCACAACCTTTTTCAAAATTGCATTTAAGCTAAACTTTTGAATGTTGTTAAAAAAAACTTCAAGTTAACTTTTTTTTGACAATTAAGACTTATTGACATATTTACAGAGATCCGTCGTTGACAGACATCTATGTGGCAACGGCCCATAAATACTTAAATTTTATGCTAAAACAATTGTATTTATTTTATTTGGATTAATTTATGTTCTTATTAAAACAAGTATTTTGTATCTTGATTTCATCTTTTTTTTACCGCTATTTTTTCAATTTGAATTCATTTATTTATGTTCTTATTAATGCAAACATTTGGAATTTGAGAATTCAATTTTAAGTTTTGCCATGTATTTAAAGTTGTTTGCCAAATAATATAATTTTTTTGTGGGCTGTTGCCAAGTAGATGTCACGTCAACGATAGACCTCTACAAATGTGCCTGTAAGTTTTAATTGTCAATTTTTTTAAATTGGAGCTTCTTTTAATAAGATCCAAAAGTTTAGCTTAAAATGCAATTTTGGAAAAAGTCGTGATTTAAATTGCAATTAAATCTTCAAGATTTTGCCACCTAATTAAAAAAAATTGTGGGCGGTTTCCAAGTAGATGCCATGTCAGCGACGGACGGAGAAAAATTTGTCCGTATGTCTTAATTGCCAAGAAAAATTAAATTGAAGCCTTTTTTTTAATAAGATTCAAAAGTTTAGCTTAAAATGCAATCTTGAAAAAGGTCGCGATTTAAATTGCAATTAAGTCTCTCTCCTTTTGGTTAATTGCAAATAAAATCAAAATATTTTCGCAAATTGTAATTTAATCTAAACTTTTGAATATCTGCAAACAAAACCCCAATTTAATTAATATTTGGTTGTAATTTTGAACCAACAAACAAATCTTTTACGGTCTAAAAATGATGTTTCACAACCTGACAATGAATAATTAATCTATGTTTAAATGAGTTCGAATGAAAAATATAGTTTTTTTGTCCCTAACCTGTCTGGTGTCCAATTTTGGTCCTAAAAAATTGGACACTAGACAAGCTACGGGACCAAAATACTATTTTTCTCGACAACATATAGTTAATCATAATATTCGGGCATATTGAGATCATTTGGTTAAAATTGCTAACAAATTTTATATTGAGAGACTGTTTGCAACGATTCAAAAGTTTAAATTAGATTACAATTTGAGAAGGTTGTGATTTTATTTGCAATCAACCTATTTTTTTAATATATGATTTTAGTGGTATCTCCTAATACCTTTGGACTTAAATAAAAATGCTTCATGGCCAATCAAAACTAATATTATTAGGGTAACTATTTAAATCTTAGAGCTCCTCTGGTAAATTAGAAAATATTTAATAATTTACCTAGTTTTAATTTATAATTTGGATTCTAGAGGGTAAAGGTTGAGAACTTGAGACGAGAAAAGTCATGTTTAGATCACTTTGAACCAAAGGTAAAAGAAGTTTCATATTCACAGTGAATAAACAAATACATTGATAGGCAAATATAAAGATAGTTCAACAACTAAAGAGAAAATATGTATTTTAAAGTTGGTACATTTCTTATTCACGTATGACTTTGCATATTAATGCACGACGTGAAAGTGAATGGTGGAGAAAGTGGAAAATAAAATTGAGACATAAGAACGACTTAATTATAAGCTTTACGAAAAGATTCTTGATTAAGATTTTTTTTTTTTTTTTTTTTTGCTTACTGGTTATTAGGCAGGATTTGCCTGATATTAAAAAAAAAAAAAAAACTGTTTTGATGGTGATGTGAAATGTTTTGATTTGTTATATTAAATTTAGATGATATTTTTTTATTACCTTTTATTTATATTTGACTATATTAAGATTAAAATATTATAAATGTTATACATACTACTATAGTTTGCCTACTTTACAATAGAAACATGGTTCGAAAAAAGTTGCAAATATAATGTGTGTGAGTATATATGTACAGGGTATGAAACTCTTTTACTTGTTATACAAACTCAAACGCTACATTATTTTCTTATAAACAATCTGTAATCAATGTTATACGAACTCAAACGCTACATAATTAAGTGTAATATTTGTTCCTCTGAAAAAGCAACAATTCCATCATGACAGAGTTCGCTTAAATTATACTTTAGGAAGCTTAAAAAAGGAAAAATCTGTATTTATTACTCTTTATCCGTTAATATTAATTCTCAAATGCAATGATACGACTAATCGCTAAACTTTAATATCAAATACACACAGGTGCACCAAAATTTGAACTACCACAGAGAGAAGGAGTTTGAGTGGGACGATTCTACGGATTCTATGTGCAAGACAATTTTTCGAAGTAAAGTATATATCCTGTGAACCAGTTGCAACTTGAAATTTATTTGCATTTTGTACATGTATTTTAACCATATTAAGTATTTTATTTAAAATGTATCCATTTGAAGATAATATTGTATAATAAAAACAATTAATATCATTTTGAGTTGAACGGTGAAACTGATTTATAAGAGAGCAAAAATTTCATATGAAATTAGTTGATGGTAAATTTAGCATGACATTGTTTTGAAAAGTATAAGGTATCAACTATTTTATCAAGAGTATTGTTGTACCACTATTATAACAATGGTCGCCAACTTGTCTGAGGGCGAGGGCGAGGACGAGCGAATGATAGTGCTAGAATGTTCGTCGCGGGAAGATGAGCAACGCTGAAGACAAGTGAGCTCTACGAACGAGGAAGTCGTCCCAAAAAGGTCCAAGAACTGGGGAGGGCAACTTAGCAAGCTCTATTCGGAATCTTTAGTTATATTCGACAATGCCTTGGGGGATGTCCAATATGGCAAGTCACTAGACAATCAGAACGCCCATTTAATGTGAGAGATCTCCATTAAACGGATATTCTTCATTATTACAAAATGTATCAGTAAATCAAGGAATATATACCTATTGTAGCCGCGTAAAACAGATCTAGAGAAGATTGTTGAGGGTCGAGTTTTTGATAAGCAGTGTATACTTTTATGGTGATTTTTTGTAACCTCTTTATAGAACCTTTTTTTATGATTGAGGAAGAAGAAATGATTATTACTATGTGTTACCACTTACCATGTTGTGAATGACTATAAATAAAGTCCTTTGAGCCTAAAAAAACTAAGCAATTCCTTTAGCAATTTACTTTTTTCTCAGTGTTTATTGTTTTTGGATCATTGGATCGGAGCAAATAAATTCATATTTATTGGCTCTTGGTCCGTAGATCATTTGTTTGATAATCATCACCACTCAAGCCACAAAATATATAAATTCATTGGTTATCAACAAGTATTAAGAATCTCATCTGAAATATGAAGAATCATGAGCAGTGGTATTATATTATTTTTCAGGAGTACCAATAACAATTAATATTTTACTATTTAATTCATTTTTAATATTAAAAATACATAGTATTATAGATATTTAGATTAAAGTATCAAATTAAAAAATTATTCAAATATTTGATTAAAAACATAAAAAATCATACAATAATAGTTCATTATCGAAAATCTACTCTGATCACCATAGTCTTACTCATTATCGAAACTGTGAGGCCAAGTTAATTTTGAGTTCAGTCCAATAAATAAGACTCAAAGGAGACATTCCCAAAGAAATAAAATATATATGATGAGATAAAAAAGAATTGCAAAGTTTGAAAACTATGCAGTACAGCCTAATTCAACAAGAGTAAGTCTTTTGTGCCATCACTAAAAAAAGAAAAAAAAAAAAAAAATTAGCGACCGATTTAACGATTGATTATCGGTCGCAAAACGAGATTAGCGACAGATTTCTGACCGGAAAAAAATTGGTCGTTAAAATGCGGGTAACTAATATTAGTGATCGCCTTTTGGCATCGATCGCTAATGTGCGACCGTCAAGGCGGTCGCTAATATCAGCGACCGTCATCAGTCAGTCGTTGAATCAATCGGGTCCGATCCGGTCGGGTCATGAGGCGAACCTAAACCCATTGGGGTCCGGTCAGGGCGCGAACCACTGAGTCAGTGACCCACTAGCTTATATTAGGTGAGTCATATTGTATATAAGCTCTTGTGAGGCTTGTAGAAATATAATAATAATAATAATAAATGGGCAAATATGCGCCCAAGGGGAATCGAACCCACGACCTCCGGTTAGCCCGGAATAGGTGTGAACCACTAGGACACATGCTATTATTGTTCGTTTATTTATATTTAATTGTATATAACCTCAATTGACTCCCCTTTTTTTAAAAATTCATCAAATTCAACCCTTTAGTTTCTAATTCGTTTATATATATATATATATATATATATATATATATATATATATATATATGTATTTACTAACTTTTCTTATTAATTTTATAAATTTAATATTTTAGGCTATTCTAAATTATTAATTCATTCGTTTTTATTCATTTAATTGTATATAATTCCAAATTAACTCCGATTTTTTTTTTTTAAATTCATCAAATTAATTCATTTTTGTTTCTAATTCGTTTATATATATATATATATATATACTAACTTTTTTTATTAATTTTATAAATTTAATATTTTAGACTATTCTAAATTATTAATTCATTCATTTTATTCATTTAATTGTATATAATTCCAAATTGACTCCCTTTTTTTTAAATTCATCAAATTAATTCATTTTTGTTTCTAATTCGTTTATATATATATATATATATATATATATATATATATATATGTATTTACTATTTTTTTTTTAATTTTATAAATTTAATATTTTAGTTTATTCTAAATTATTAATTCATTTGTTTTTATTCATTTAATTGTATATAATTCCAAATTGACTCCCATTTTTTTTAAATCCATCAAATTAATTCCTTTTTGTTTCTAATTCGTTTATATATATATTTACTAACTTTTTTTTTATTAATTTTATAAATTTAATATTTTAGACTATTCTAAATTATTAATTCATTCGTTTTTATTCATTTAATTGTATATAATTCCAAATTGACTCTCATTTTTTTTAGATTCATCAAATTAATTCTTTTTTGTTTCTAATTCGTTTATATATATGTATTTAATAACTTTTTAATTAATTTTATAAATTTAGTATTTTAGACTATTCTAAATTATTAATTCATTCGTTTTTATTCATTTAATTGTATATAATTCCAAATTAACTCCCTTTTTTTTTAAATTCATCAAATTAATTTCTTTTTGTTTATATATATGTATAAAAAATATATGCAAATTTATAATATTCAATAAAAAATATAAAATATTCAACAAAATTAAAGATATTCAACAAATAAAATATTCAATAAAAAATAAAAAAATCCATCTCTCTCTCTCTCCCATCTCTCTCTCTCTCCCTCTCTCTCTCTCTCCCATCTCTCTCTCTCTCTCTCTAACGGTCTTCTTCAGAGAGGAACTCGTTGATATCAATATCATCATCCTCACCCTGGCCCTCGCCCTCACCACCTCCGTGTCCACTCACCCCGGCACCGCCCACCCCGACACCGCCCCCCCCCCCCCCCCCCGACATCAAAATGTGGTGGGAGTGGGGGTTGAACGTTAATGTCCATCTGCTGAGTGACGTTGGTGAACCAATCCCGAAGACTCACGTTGTAGCTCGTGAGGCTCCATCTGCTTCCGGACGTCTCTCAGCTGACGCTCCAACTGAGAGGGAGCAGAGTCGATCGAGGAGAACGATCCACTGCTCTGGCGTTAGGTCTGCAGTATGGCCTTACTGTGAGCCCCATGCCCCACGACCTTCCCCTTCTTGACTCCGACCACATCTAAATAGATGCGGTCCTCGTCAATCCGGGGAGGGGTGGGGTTCTCTCCGCTGTCGTCTCCGGGGGCCACCTGCTGCGAGGACTGGGCGAGACGATCCTTAAACTGATTCTGAAATTATATAAATAAAATATTGTTATAATAATTAAACTACAATTATAATAATTAAATTAAAAATTAATTAAAATTAATTAAACAATTACGTGGATCTCGGTGGTGCGGAAGTAGGTAGACGTCCCAGTCTCCGGGTTCACTGGGTGGGAGAGCTCCATCTGCTCATAGAGAGATGGCTTTCGTCCGTGCTCTCTCTCCTGTTTCGAACCAAATTCAATAGATATTTAAATGTTAAACATTTAAAAAATTATTAATATTCAAATGTAATTATAATTATAATACTTACAAAGGCGAGGGAGTACTCATAGATGGACCGGGATCTAGCCCGATGTCTGGCGACGCCTTACCCGGTGGGGTCCTTCAACCGGTTCTCTCTTGACTTCTCGGACTTGGCTTTGAATTGCTCACTATTCCAGTGAACAACCAAAGCGTCCCAGACGGAACGTCCATCTGGCCCTATGCTCAGCTCTCCAACTGCGCCCCACTATTGAACTTCTTCCTCAGCCCGTAGATAATATTTTTGTACCGCTCCTGCGCTTTCGCACAGAACAAGCCGTACATAACACTATCATGGGCAGGATCCCAGACGCACAGCTTCTGCAATTAAATTAAAAATAAACTATTAACAAATAAATTCAAAATAAAATATTAAAAGTTAAAATCATAATAAATATACCTTGAACTTCTCGAAGTACTCCCTCCTCTTTCGCTCGGGCACCATGGACCACGAGTGGGCGCCAACCTCGAACGGGAGCTTCTTAATGGCCTCTGAGACGCGAGCTGGCCTGGAAGCATACTGTGACATAAAAAAAATTCAAGTTAATATTAATAATTAATATTAATGAATAAAATTAAAATTATTTAATCCGTTATCTAAAAATACTTACATGTTGTCGCTAGGGACAACAGTGAGATGATTATCCATCGGGGGAAGCTGCCGTGAAGCCGAAGATCCGGCAATAATAGTAGAGCCAACAACACTGGACTGCTATGAGGAGGATGGTGTCATCTTCGGGGCCCGTCGAACATCCGGGATCACCGGTCTCAATGACCCCGACCTCCTCTTCCCCCTCCCTCGACCCTGTCCCCAACCCTGTGCCCCACTCTGATCGGGGTTATCATGAGAGTTCATTTGTAATAAATTTAAATTCAAAAGATTAATTTTTCTAATTATATTTATACACATTCAACTAAATTCATATATACCTACGAATATAAATCAACTAAATTCACAACTACGAATATAAATCAACTAAATTCACAACTACGAATATAAATCAACTAAATTCACAACTACGAATATAAATCAACTAAATTCACAACTACGAATATAAATCAATTAAATTCACAACTACGTATATCAATCAACTAAATTTATATATACCTACGAATATAAATCAAATAAATTCATATATACCTACGAATATAAATTAACTAAATTCACAATTACGAATATAAATCAACTAAATTCATATATACTTACGAATATAAATCAACTAAATTCACATCTACGAATATAAATCAACTAAATTCACAACTACGAACATAAATCAACTAAATTCACAACTACGAATATAAATCAACTAAATTCATATATACCTACGAATATAAATCAACTAAATTCATATATACCTACGAATATAAATCAACTAAATTCACAACTACGAATATAAATCAACTAAATTCATATATACCTACGAATATAAATCAACTAAATTCACAGCTACGAATATAAATCAATTAAATTCACAACTACGAATATAAATCAACTAAATTCATATATATACGTAATATATATATATCTAATATATATATATATATATATGTAACTTCATGCATTATTCAAATATACAAAGATATATAATAAACGGTTAAAGTTTGAAAAACTTACGTTTATTAAATAGACGGAGAATCAAGCATGGTATTGACCAGAACGGAAAGCTCGACGGACGGCGGCGATCTGTAGCGGCGGCGAACTTTTTTTTGGGTGTAGGCCGAAAGTGAGTACGGCATGTGACTAAAAAGTGTAAAAAAATTAGCGACCGCCATAGGCGGTCGCTAATCATGTATATGGACGGTCCCAAATGACCAAATTTGTGATTAGCGACCGCCTATAACGGTCGCTAATCCCCCAGCATTAAATGACCATTGCCCGTTTCCAAGAACGGATCAACTGACAATTTTGCGACTGCTCAAGGGCGGTCGCTAATTGAAAATTCAATTCAGAGACCGCCTAGACGGTCGTTGAACAGGTGGTAAATTGAGTTGGTCAAGTTTGACCGACCTTTGAGTTTTGGCGACCGCCGTGGCGGTCGTAGGCGGTCGCTAATCCTTCGATTTAGCAACCGCCTTCGGAATCTATCGCAAATTGTCTTATTTTAAGACCGGTGGTCTTTTACGGTCGCTAATACAATATTTAGCGACCGATTCACAGACGGTCGCTAATATCAGTCGCTAAAACGCAAAATTTTTGTAGTGGAAATAAATGGGCAAATATGCGCCCAAGGGAAATTGAACCCACAACCTCCGGGTAGCCCGGAAGAGGTGTAAACCACTAGGACACATGTTATTGTTGTTCGTTTATTTGCATTTAATTGTATATTAGCTCAAATTAACTTCCATTTTTATTTAAATTCATCAAATTAATTTCCTTTTGTTTCTAATTCGTTTATATATATATATATATATATATATATATATATATATTCACTAATTTTTTTATTAATTTTATAAATTTAATATTTTAGACTATTCTAAATTATTAATTCATTCGTTTTTATTCATTTAATTGTATATAATTCCAAATTGACTCCCGTTATTTTTAAAATTTATCAAATTAATTAATTTTTGTTTCTAATTCGTTTTATATATATATATATTTACTAACTTTTTTATTCAATAAAAAATATATGCAAATCTATAATATTCAATAAAAATATAAAATATTCAATAAAATAAAAGACATTCAATAAAAATATAAAGTATTCAACTAAAAAAATAAAAACTATCTCTCTCTCATTCACTCTCTCTCTCTATAACTCTCATCTCCAGAGAGGAACTGGTCGATATCGATATCATCATCCTCACCCCCGCCCTCGCCCTCACCACATCCGTGCCCACTCACTGTTAGAGTTATACGTGAAAGTATGCTTTTACTTTGTATAACTCGTGTATCAAACACTCGTTTTATGAGAATAATTCTTTTATCGCATATGCTTTAGATATGATTGAATGTTGAATTTCTATTGCAAACCGTTCAATATATGGTACTAGTTACATAGTAGTTAATGTGGTGATACCCGATCACAGAAGACAACATTAACAGTTGACTTGTAACTAAACGTACATTTTCACGACCTAGGTGGAATTGAACAATCCGCCGTGAAAGGTCGATGTGTAAGGCTCAGATTGGTCTGTCTTGACTAAGAGATTGCACTAGCACATTTAGTATGTGTTGAAGAGGACCTACAGCGAGGATAAATTCTTCTGTTCTGAAAGGTGAAGAATTAGACCTAAGTGGTTGTTGATTTCTTAATCTCCGTCACTTAAATAAGACTGTGTGTGCTTAATGGTTACTGCTTTGATTCATGTTGGGTGAGAATCATTGTGACTTCGAACTTTATGTCTTGGGCAGTATTATTAATCATACGACGGTTGCTAAGATTTAATACGGAGAAACGCGTGCGAGTACGGCTCGTTTGATTAGTCCCCTTGGTGGGCTCAGAAGTTTTATTGTACCAAATCTTGCAAGTGAAGAATTAGTTTCTTCGGTACGAATAATAATGTTGAGCTGTCTTTACTCCAAGGTGAAATATATTAATTAATTTAGAGCTATTCAGAAGCTTAATTAATTAATGGACTTGATAATCTTAAACGCGGGAAATAATAACCAGGAGCCCATATTATCGTAATATGGATTAAGATGGATAGTGCAATATTAGTTTATTAGTGGTAATAATTAATATTAATGGGCTGAATTATATTGGGGCTCAATATTGAAATTCAGAAGTCCATTAGGAGGTCCAATCTTAATTCTCCTTAAAGGCCCCTCAAGTAGCCCATTAAGTAGCCCAATAATGATAAGGTGATTAAAATAAAAAGAAATATTAATGCTGATTTTTCAAGTGTTTTTCGAAAATAAGAGGATCAAGAAGAAAGAGGATTTTGTTGATTTTTTTTGGAAAGATATTATGGAAGATATGTATTCTTGGAATACAAGAATATCTCATATATTCAAGAAGGTCCAAATCTTGTGAAATCTTCTTGAAATTTTCGAAAATTACCCTCTTAATAGGAGAGTGAGATTTTTGTGGAATATTTTATTGTGGAGAAAAGAATATATGAGATATATTCAAGATTTCTTAGAGTCTAAGAAAAGATTTTCTCCAAGCCTAAATAAGCCCAAAAATTCGGCCACTTCACTATTATAAATAGGGGATGATTATTTCATCCCCAAGTACATAATTCCATGTGTTGGAAAAATCAAGAGCATAGATATTTTTCTTTTTCCTTAGTTTATTAAATTACTTAAAAGCATCTCCCACCGGTGATCAAGTGAGGTGAAAGGGAAATACTTGAGAAGGTTTTTGGGTCGATAGAGCGAGATCGTGATTGTCCGGTTTATCCAAAGACCAATTCTACAAGAGGTACGTTGATCACATATTTACTTGTTTATTCCGCCATAGTTGATATGTGAATTAATTCAACATGCATGATGAAAATTTGTTGTTGGAATTATTATTTGAATTAATTAGGATTAATTCATGCTAGTAATAATTGTATTTAAATTCGTATTTAAATTTCATCCCGAATAGATTCCGGGCACCCCAATTTTCCCAACAACTGGTATCAGAGCCACGGTTTCGGGCTCTGATCTTTAAATTGGAATTTAAATTATTAAACATTAAATTGAAATTGGATAGTAGAATTGCTAGATCTTTTTTGCAGTTATCCAATTGTCATGGTTTTAATGTTGTTAATTTCATGCGTGTGAATTAATTATTTTTAATTCGATTCGTTCAAATTCGTTTTTCTCGTGAGAAAATCCACGAGTAGATTAGTTGTTTTTATTTTGATTCGATCATTGTAATAGACTAGTCTAGATCTAGTATTTATTTTTATGAAAAATAAATTGTAACCTGATCTTGACGAAGAACGAAGAATTAAAAACGGCGTACCCGGACGATGTATACAAGCGTGGCGCGTGTATGGATGAAAAATCATGCAAGGGGTGAAGAAAACGAGAACGAACGTCGAAACCCGGCGCACGGGGTGCATGGCGCACGACCCGCGCGCGACGGGTGGTCGGCAGCACGCATGAGCACCGCGCGCCTCGGGCGCGGCCTGCAGCGCCTCGGGGCGCTCCGTGCAGCGCTTCAGCGCTTCTGGCCGAGAGGCGTGCGGGCCCACTTCGTGGGCCGACGCGCGCCGTATCTCGGGCCATGGAATTTTTTTTGGTTCCATTTTTTTTTCGTGTGATTTTAAACGTCGTCCCGAACCCCAAACGATGTTGTTTTGATAAAGTGTTGCTGTTCGAGTGGGAGCGCGTTGAGACGAACGTCGGAAAGCAACAAGGACAATTTTTCGCATCAAGACGCGAAGAAATTAAATCGTGACAATTGGATTTGAGTGCTCCAATGTGTTTAATTTTGTTTTGATGGATGTTTTATTTCGTGCACTTATTATTTGTTAATATGTGTTCGCATGAATTTAATTGTCCAAAAAAAAATCTTACTTTCAAAAATTACTAAGTATGTTTATTTAATCGCAATTTTATTCCGGATATTAAAATTGGATTAATTTGGCCTCCATAATTTATTTATTTGTGAAGTTCTTTTGGAATACATTTCCCCCTCGGATCGGCCAAAAGAACGGATTTCACATGAATAAATTCCGAAAGGATAATTGTGGATTATTACTAGTGGCGGTATTGACCCTCACCCCGAGTGGCTTGCTCAAAGCGAAATAATAATCCTGTATTTAATTATGGTTATTACTTAGGCGTAGGAAATTGATATTAACTTACTCCCCTCGGAGTCCCTGTCAGTTTCTATGTGGTCAAAGTGGGAGCCAACTATTAATTTTGAATTAAGGATTTGTAACTTTTAAGTTTGTAATCCGCTTGAATGTGTTTAAATGTATAGACCACCCCTCGTGGCGCATTTAAATTATTTCGAGATGTTGGCTGATGCATGATTATATTGTTTTAAGGTTTCAATATAATTGATGTGATCGAATTATGTGATAATTTCATATTTTTCTAGATATTGATATGAATGTATGTTTTATTCTCATTTCATCATGTCGCAACCTTTTGATCCACTGTTTAATATACTTAAAGTTAATAAACTTTTTGGAGTGATTTATATCGATTGGAAATATTTTTTTAATTTGTTCTAACTGCACGAAAACACAATTGGGTTATTTACGTTAATATACCCGGCAAGCCTAATGATAAGTCAAGCAATGGGAAGAGGCAGTTTATGATTGGAAGCGTGACAATGAACACATGAAGTGCATCATCTTGACATCTCTGTCTGAGGATTTGAGGCGCGTTCATGGAGACATTGTATCCGCTGTTGAAATCATGGAACACCTTGAAGAGATGTTTTCACATCAGAATCCCATGACTATTCACCAAACATGACTCGGTCAAGTTGGAAATGGTGGAAGGAATGCCCGTGAGGGAGCACGTTCTCGAGATAATGGCATGCCTTAACAAGTTGGAAGTACTTGGTGCGGATTTTGATTGATTTCATATATCATTCTCTACCAAGAAGCTTTGAGTAGTTTCATCTGAACTGTCAGATGAATGAACGGACAAGTCGTTTGTCTGAGCTCTTGCAAGCTTTAGTTTCGGTGGAGGTGATAATGGAGCACCAGTCTAGTGCTATGGTGGCTAATGGTTCGTCTACCTCTTTTTGGTCCCAAGGGAGGCAAAAAGAGGAAGAGAACCAAAGGCCGGATCCAAGAAAATCCAATTGTTGTGAAAGGCAAATGCAAAGGTTAGCATCGAAGGGGAAGTGTTTTAGTTGCGGTGAGAGAGGACAATGGAGGTCTGCCTATTCCAAGCCTAAGAGGCTAGAAAAGTTAGGTAATTCACACACCTTAGTCGTCGAAACTTGTGAAGTGGCGTATGCTGTCTATTTGTGGATAGTGGATACGAGAGCTACTGATCACATTTGTTTCATGGGTTTAAGCTAACCCGACGACTTAACGGAAGTGAGATCCCCATCACATCGGGCAATGCTACGAGAGTGGCAGCTGAAGCAGTGGGAGAAGTGCGTCTATCTTGTGAAGATAGAGTTATTGTCTTGAGAGACGTTCTTCATGTTCCTAGTTTAGAAAGAACTCAACCTTCTGTTTCTAAACTGTTTGAATAGATACTCAGTTTCTTTTAATAAGGATGTTATTATTTCTTGAAACGATGAGTTTATCTGTTCCGGAACTTCAATGGATGATCTTTATACCATTTTTTGGGCACACCACTCACAAAATTGAATCTAATAACACATCGATTATTTCGAGTAATAAAAGAAAGCGTTCTTCGGAGATGAACGAAACACTTCTATGGCATCTTAGACTAGGTCATATTAATCTAAAGCGGATAGAGAGATTGGTGAAAGACGGATCCTTGGAATCATTCCAAGTCGAACCGTTTCCAACTTGTGAGTCCTGTTTAGAGGGTAAAATGACCAAGAGGGCATTTGGAGCCAAGGGGAATAGAACCACGGAAGTGTTAGAACTCGTTCATACCGATATGTGTGGTTCAATGACGATCATAGCAAGAAGGGGTATGAGTAAATTGTCTTTTTCAATGATTAATCGAGATATGGATACATCTACCTTATGATGCATAGGGAAAGAAGTATCAAGTTTCTACGATTTGATCGTAGAGGCGAATACCTTAGCAATGAATTCTTGAACTAGCTATCAGACGAAGGGATTGTATCCCTGTTGACCGCACCGGGAACCCCTCAATAGAATGGTGTGGTGGAACGAAGGATCCAGACTCTTTTAGAAATAGTCAGATCCATGATGAGTTATTCGGATTTACCCAAGTCATTTTGGGGTAACGCCTTGGAAACAACGACTTACATTCTAAACTTGGTGCCATCCAAATCGGTTCCTAAAACCCTAATGGAATTGTGGACCGGGAGCAAGCCCAGTCTAAGACACTTGCGGATTTGGGATTGTCCGTCATACGTGCTAGACAAGAAAGCCGGTAAATTGGATCCACGTTCGGAATTAAGGTTGTTTATAGGATATCCCATGGGAACGAAAGGGTATATGTTCTATAGTCTCAAGGATTAAAAGACCGTGATTAGTTCGCACTTTAAATTCTTGGAGGAAGACTATATGAATAAAAGAAAGCCCAGAAGTGAGATTACCTTAGACGAATTAAGAGGACAAACTCCTATACCATGTATACAAGATGATATACCACACGTCACACCTTCACAACCGGAACCCCGTCGTAGTGGGAGGATTGCAAGGCAACCCGAGAGATTCATGGGAATTGGAGAATCTTCGGATTTGATTCCCAGCGATGAATCAAACCCATGGACGTACGATGAGACAATCCAAGACAAAGACGCGGAGTCGTGGCAAACGGCAATGGAAGCCGAGATGGGTTCGATGGATCATAATCAAGTGTGGAAGTTGGTCGAGCCACCCAATGGGGTAGAACCCATTGGATGCAAGTGGGTGTACAAGAGGAAAAGAGGACCGGACGGAAGGGTAGAGACCTTCAAAGCGAGGCTTGTGGCCAAAGGGTATACTCAGAAAGAAGGGATCGATTATGAGGAAACCTTTTCACCTGTAGCTATGCTTAAGTCCATCCGTATTCTCTTGTCGATCGCTGCGCACCTAGATTACGAGATCTGGAAAATGGATGTCAAAACGGCTTTCCTTAACGGAAGTCTTGACGGGATAGATATTTATATGCAACAGCCCAAAGGTTTCATTGAAAAAGGCCAAGAGAATCTCGTATGCAAGCTTAAGAGATCCATTTATGGACTTAAGCAAGCATCGCGTACTTGGAACCAGTATTTTGTCAAGTGATTAAGTCTTATGGGTTTAGTCAAAATGAGTTCGAAAGTTGTGTGTATAAGAAGCGTGACGGAACTGCGGTGGTATTCTTAGTATTATACGTAGACGATATTCTGCTCATTGGAAACAATGTAAAGGTATTGTCAGAACAATTTGATATGAAGGACTTAGGGGAAGCCGGTCACATCCTTGGGATCAAGTTCACTCGAGATCGCAAGAGGAGGATGTTGGGCTTATCGCAAGTTTCATACAAAGCCACTGTTTTGAAGCATTTCAGCATGCAAGATTCCAAGAAAGGTTTTGTACCTTTTAGGCACGGAATCCATCTATCTAAAGAAATATGCCCTAAGACCAAGTGGAGATAGATGACATGAAAGATGTTCCGTACGTTTCAGACGTAGGAAGTCTTATGTATGCAATGTTGTGTACGAGACCGGATATCTGCTTTGCCGTGGACATGGTGGCAAGATATCAAAGTAACCCCGGGAAAGCACATTAGATTGCAATTAAATGCGTTCTTTAGTTTCTGAAAAGAACTTGGTATGGAATGCTGATTTAACAATCAGACAATCTAATTCCCATGGGATACACGGACTCAAATTTCCAATTAGACATAGACTCCAAAATAACTACCTCGGGTAGTGTGTTTTGCATGGGAGAAGGAGCCATGATATGGAGAAGCGATTTGCAGAAATGCATCGCCGATTCGACCATGAAAGCCGAATAAGTAACTGCTTGTGAAGCAGCGAAAGAAGCGGTTTGGCTCAAGTACTTCTTAGTGGACTTGGACGTTGTTCCGAATTTGCCCATCATAATCACTGTCCATTGTGATAATGCCGGAGCAGTTACAAATTCAAGGGAACCGAGAGCCCACAAGGCCAGCAAACACATAGAAAGAAAGTACCATCTTATACGAGAAATCATTAAGAGAGGAGATAAAGAGGTGGCAAAGATATGCGTCGGGGACAACCTAGTAAATCCATTTACAAAGGGTCTGCCTCTGAATACATTCGAGAGACATGTGGATGGAATGAGAGTCAAGACTATTGCCAATCTGCTTTAAGTATAAGTGGGAGGAATTATTAGGTTAGTGTAGGTTGACATAAGATGTCACGTAGAGCTACTACACTAAGATATGCATGATGTATACTAAAAGCAGACTTTAAGTATAAGTGGGAGATTGTTGGAGTTATACGTGAAAGTATGCTTTTACTTTGTATAACTCGTGTATCAAACACTCATTTTATGAGAATAATTCTTCTATCGCATATGCTTTAGATATGATTGAATGTTGAATTTCTATTGCAAACCGTTCAATATATGGTACTAGTTACATAGTAGTTAATGTGGTGATACCCGATCACGGAAGACAACATTAACAGTTGACTTGTAACTAAACATACATTTTCACGACCTAGGTGGAATTGAACAATCCGCCGTGAAAGGTCGATGTGTAAGGCTCAGATTGGTCTGTCTTGACTAAGAGATTGCACTAGCACATTTAGTATGTGTTGAAGAGGACCTACAGCGAGGATAAATTCTTCTGTTCTGAAAGGTGAAGAATTAGACCTCAGTGGTTGTTGATTTCTTAATCTCCGTCACTTAAATAGGACTGTGTGTGCTTAATGGTTACTGTTTTGATTCATGTTGGGTGAGAATCATTGTGACTTCGAACTTTGTGTCTTGGGCAGTAATATTAATCATACGACGGTTGCTAAGATTTAATACGGAGAAACGCGTGCGAGTACGGCTCGTGTGATTAGTCCCCTTGGTGGGCTCAGAAGTTTTATTGTACCAAATCTTGCAAGTGAAGAATTAGTTTCTTCGGTACGAATAATAATGTTGAGCTGTCTTTACTCCAAGGTGAAATATATTAATTAATTTAGAGCTATTCAGAAGCTTAATTAATTAATGGACTTGATAATCTTAAACGCGGTAAATAATAACCGGGAGCCCATATTATCGTAATATGGATTAAGATGGATAGTGTAATATTAATTTATTAGTGGTAATAATTAATATTAATGGGCTGAATTATATTGGGGCTCAATATTGAAATTCAGAAGTCCATTAGGAGGTCCAATCTTAATTCTCCTTAAAGGCCCCTCAAGTAGCCCATTAAGTAGCCCAATAATGATAAGGTGATTAAAATAAAAAGAAATATTAATGCTGATTTTTCAAGTGTTTTTCGAAAATAAGAGGATCAAGAAGAAAGAGGATTTTGTTGATTTTCTTGGAAAGATATTATGGAAGATATGTATTCTTGGAATACAAGAATATCTCATATATTCAAGAAGGTCCAAATCTTGTGAAATCTTCTTGAAATTTTCGAAAATTACCCTCTTAATAGGAGAGTGAGATTTTTGTGGAATATTTTATTGTGGAGAAAAGAATATATGAGATATATTCAAGATTTCTTAGAGTCTAAGAAAAGATTTTCTTCAAGCCTAAATAAGCCCAAAAATTCGGCCACTTCACTATTATAAATAGGGGATGATTATTTCATCACCGAGTACATAATTCCATGTGTTGGAAAAATCAAGAGCATATATATTTTTCTTTTTCTTTAGTTTATTAAATTACTTGAAAGCATCTCCCACCGGTGATCAAGTGAGGTGAAAGGGAAATACTTGAGAAGATTTTTGGGTCGATAGAGCGAGATCGTGATTGTCCCGTTTATCCAAATGTCAATTCTACAAGAGGTACGTTGATCACATATTTACTTGTTTATTCCGCCATAGTTGATATGTGAATTAATTCAACATGCATGATGAAAATTTGTTGTTGGAATTATTTTATGAATTAATTAGGATTAATTCATGCTAGTAATAATTCGTATTTAAATTCGTATTTAAATTTCATCCCGAATAGATTCCGGGCACCCCTATTTTCCCAACACTCACCCCGGTACCGCTCCCCCCGGCATCAAAATGTGGTGGGAGTGGGGGTGGGGTTGAGCGTTAATTCCAATCTGCTGAGTGACGCTGGTGAACAAATTCCGAAGACTCATGTTGTAGCTCGTGAGGGCTTCCATCTGCTTTCGGACGTCTCTCAACTCACGCTCCACCTGAGAGGGAGCAGAGTCGATCGGGAGGACGATCCACTGCTCTGGTGGTAGGTCTGCATGATGGCCTTACTGTGACTGTCCTGCCCCACGACCTTCCCCTTCTTGACTCCGTCCTCGTCAATCCAGGGAGGGGTGGGGTTCTCTCCGCTGTCGTCTCCGGGGGCCACCTGCTGCGAGGCCTGGGCGAGACGATCCTTAAATTGGTTCTGAAATTAAAATTATAATAATTAAACTACAATTATAATAATTAAATTAAAATTAATTAAAATTAAAAAAAATACTTACGTGGATCTCGGTGGTGCGGGCGTAGGTAGACGCCCCAGTCTCCGGGTTCACTGGGTGGGAGATCTCCATCTGCTCATAGAGAGTGGGCTTTCGTCCCTTCTCTCTCTCTCCTGTTGCAAATCAAATTCAATAGATTTTAAATATTAAACATTTAAAAGTTTATTAATATTCAAATGTAAATAAAAAGTATAATACTTACAAAGACGAGGGAGTGCTCGTAGATGGACCGGGATCCAGCCCGATGTCTGGCGACACCTTGCCCGGTGGGGTCCTTCAACCGGTTCTCCCTTGACTTCTCTGACTTGACTTTGAATTGCTCACTATTCCAGTGAGAAACCAAAGCGTCCCAGACGGAACGTCCGTCTGGCCCTGTGCTCAGCTCCAGCTGCACCCCACTATCGAACTTCTTCTTAAGCCCGTAGATAATGTTCTTGTAACGCTCCTGCGCTTTCGCACAGAACAAGTCGTACATAACACTATCATGGGCTATGTCCCAGACGCACAACTTCTGCAATTAAATTAAAAATAAAATATTAACAAATAAATTCAAAATAAATTATTAAAAGTTAAAATCATAATAAATATACATTGAACTTCTCGAAGTACTCCCTCCTCTTTCGCTCGGACACCATGGACCATGAGTGAGAACCAACCTCGAACGGGAGCTTCTTAATGGCCTCTGAGACGCGAGTGCTGGTCTCATGGCCTGGAAGCATACTGTAACATAAAAAAAATTCAAGTTAATATTAATAATTAATATTAATGAATACAATTAAAATTATTTAAAAATACTTACATGTTGTCGCTAGGGACAACAATGAGACGACTATCCAACTGGGGATGTTGCCGTGAAGCCATAGATCCGGCAACAGAAGTAGAGCCAGCAGCACTGGACTGCTGTGAGGAGGATGGTGTCATCTCCGGGGCCCGTCGAACCTCCGGGATCACCGGTCTCAACGACCCCGACCTCCTCTTCTCCCGACCTGTCCCCGACCCTGATCAGGGTTATCTTGAGAGCTCACATGTAATAGTTATAAATTCAAACATATATTAATTATATAAAATAAACTAATTTTATATGTAAAGAAAAATATTAATTTCTCACTTTAGGTAGCTTGTCCAACATTATCTCATTTATTATGAAAGGCTTAAACAATCTCACAATAATTTTTCCACTACTATTGTTGTTCTTGCACATTTAACCGAATAACCCTAATTACTAGTAGTAACGCCGAACCATTTGACAAGTAGCATTCTAGGTAAAAAAAAAAAATTAATTTCTCATTTTAGGTAGCTTGTCCAATATTATCTCGTTTATTATAAAAGTCTTAAACAATCTCACAATAATTTTGCCACTAGTAAGGTTGTTCTTGTACATTTAACCGAACAGCCCTAATTACTAGTAGTAACACCGGACCATTTGACAAGTAGCACTATTGGTAAAGAAAAATATTAATTTCTCACTTTAGGTAGCTTGTCCAATTTTTCAACCTTTAAAACAATTAAATATTATTTTTCTTGCACCAATAATCGAATAACCCTAAACCATATTAATATATACTAACATACCAACTAATTTAATACATATTAACATACAAAATCATATACAAACATATAAAATCATATATACGTACATATATATATAAATCATATAAACAATTATGCATGATTATCATACAAACATATATATATCTATCTAACTTCTCCTATATATTTAAAAAAAGTGATATACAAACATAATAAACGGTTAAAGTTTAAAAAAACTTACGGTTATTGTGTAGACGGGGATGCTCGACGGAAGACGGTGGCGGTTTATTTGGAGGTGATGGCCGAAACGCGTACAACCCCTGGTATTAAAAGGATTAAAAAATTTAGCGACCGCTTGAGGCGGTCGCTAAACGCAAATAAAGGCGGTCCTGAATACCAAATTTGCGTTTAGTGGCCGTTTCCAAGAATGGGTCAACTGACCAATTTGCGACCGCCTTAGGACGGTCGCTGATTACAAAATTGAATCCAGCGACCGTCTTGACAGTCGCTAATAATGCGGTAAATAGCGGTGGTCAATATTGACCGACTTTTGAGTTTTAGCGACCGTCATAGCGGTCGTAGACGGCCGCTAAACCTTCGATTTAGCGACAACCTTCTTAATCGGTCTCAAATTTTCTTACTTTGAAACTTGTGGTCTAATGTGGTCGCTAATACAATATTTGGAGACCGATTAGCAGGCGGTCGCTAATTTCGGTCGCTGAAACGCGAGTTTTTTGTAGTGCATAGTTTCATCGTAAAATCCAAATACATATGTAAATAGTTAAAATTACTTTTTACTGAACAATTAGAATTTTTCATTTTTTTTTTAAAGTAACCATTAGAGTTATTTACTAAATAGTTATGATTGAACAACTCTAACTATTTAACATAAACAATTTTATATATCCAATAAAAACACTCCTAAATAATTAAAAATACACTTGAGTGCTAGATATTCACACGTAAGACCTTGGCATTCCACTACATTTTAGTTAATTTACTTGTACGTTATGAACTTTTCTAACTGAATTGTGGTTTATACAACCCAATCATATCTAGTAAATATTAATAAATGTAACCTAATCAACCACTAAGACTTTTTCCATCAACTTATTTAAATCAATAAATTGTTGTCATCCCACCTAATCTAACTCGGATTTTTTCAGGAAAAAAAGAATACTTTAAAAGACTTAATTTGAGTAATCCTTGAATAGATTTTAATCGTTCTAACTTTTTTCCTGGTTAAATTTTAAACATGTGCTGTTAATCTAGAGTAATTATTAAACCTATTGTTCTTTGTGTGTGTATGTATTGATAATACTGACCATTCGCGCGTTGTAGCATTTACGAGCCAGTGTATACTAAAATTGTCAATCAAAGTGGATTTATAAAATGAGGGGAACAAACGGAACACCTTAAACACAATAGAGATTAAACACTAAACCTGTCTAGTAACTGTTTGCATGACCAACATCGAATCTAATTGTTGGAAATTTTGGTTTTAAGAGGGGTTCAAACTCCAAGTTTGACCAAATTATTTAGGAATGAAAGCGTTAATTTTTAGAAAATTAAATGTAACGAGGTCGTTCTACTCACGGGATAGATGAATGTGCTATATTAAATATCTCAAAATCGATTTCCGATGAGTAAAAATTTAATTTGGGAAGATAAAAGGTCACCCACCTTTGTAAGGAGAATTCCAATGGGAGAAGAAGAATTATCATCCCACATTGGAAACTTACAAAGAAAGTGTCTTGCATATAAAGGAAAGTATTCATGTTCCCCAAAATGGTGCATGGAGACCCTAACCATGGACCACACATGGGCCCCGCCTGGATTCGTGGTTCTTGGCAATTGTGCTTTGGGTGCATTGGATTTGGGGCCTACCTATATTTTTAGAGTACAAAAAATGTGAAAGACTCAATATCTTTTTGGACTGGGCTGTTTTGGGGGCCCATCCGAATTTGGGGCAGCCCAGAGACATGAATACATGACAAAATTCAAATTCAAATTCGTTTTTGGAATATTCGAAGAATTTGGAAGCTTCTTCCTTCACAAGAAAGAGATGCGGTCTTTCAACCCACTAAAGACGTGGACTATCCCACGATCTCCTCAACTGCAAGTGCAATTTTTCGTCTATATATATCCCTCTTCTTTCTTCTTCACTTTTTGCCTACGCCATTGACACTCAGAAAGCCTTTCGCTACTAATATTTTTTTCGGTTCGTGTTTTTCGATTTCGTTCGTCGAGAGCTTATACTACCTTTGAGGACTTATATGCACGATTATATAAGCACTATACAAGGCGTATATAGTCTTACGAAGAAAAAGATTTTTTCTAGACTCGATTTTATTGTGTTGATGCTTTCTGAACCATAGCAGTATAGGAGGTATAACACTAATTACTATATAAAACAAATATGATCAAACCTGCCAAAAAACACCACCAACAAAAAAAAAAAAAAAGAACCCGAGGGAAACATGCACAGTGACAAAGAAATCACGCGAAGACTAAAAAAATCTCACACTAGGAGAAATTTAACGAGAGAAAAGTACCACACTAGGATAAACGTACGGATAGGAGTAGCAACGCGAGAAAAACCCACGTGCAGAAAACACCAATAATAAAAAAAAAAAACAGAACCACATCACCGACGAAATCCCCTTCATTCTAAATGTTGTCCTTCAACATCAATCAAATGGAAGAGACCACCGCATGACGGTCGACGTTGTAGAAAGAATGCTGACGAAAAACCAAAGAAAATTGCAACAAGAATAGGAAAACAGTCATAAGTGGATTGGTTTATGTAATCGCCACAGAGCAAAAATATCGATAATTGGCCAGGAACGCAAAATTTGGAATGTGAAACGATAATTTTTTTGTCAAAATCTTATCAACACTTCAATGCGAGCAACATGAGCATGTTTTATCTACAAATTTTTTACCAAATACATTTTATGTTCTCGCGGGCAGAAGCAATTTTCCGGGAAATAGGTAAAAGTATTAGTTAATAAAAAGTATTGATTCATATGGAATTAAATTATGTATTTTAAGGTACTTATATTCTTTAACATAAAAACTAATACTTTTTCGAATTAATAATTTTCATCAAATCCTTTCATTATATTTAGGTCTTGCTATGGACCCATTAAAATATGAGCAAAAAATGTCTCTCTCCCCAACTGGCCAACTCCATACAGTTATAAGTGTAGGGTAGGTTTAGGGTGCACTTGAGTGCATGCACTTGAATTATCTTTTAAATATCTCAAGCAAAAATCAGTAATACTCCAAGGAGTAACCAGTGGTATCGTCAGTAATATCCTAATAAGTACCCCAATTGATTTTATTTTTTTTACATAGTTCGGTGTATTTGTGTGCGTTTTAAAAAAATCAAAATTGAAGTCAAAATTGAGCCTAAATTCCAAGCGCATGTTATGCACTTGAGTACATGCTAAAATTTGTGATAAATGTATAATAGACAATAGTTAGAAAAAATAGAAGCTCATAAATTATCCTCGGAAATATCAAATTGAAAATGGAAACCTTTTTTTTAATATCAAATATTAAGGGTGCGGTTATTTATACTAACAAATTTACTTAGTATACACACTCATAAGTTATCATATCATATATTTTAGCTACATTTTATATTTTCTTAGTACACCTCATTAAAATTTACAACTATAAACCTAAAATTATTTACACCACTCAACTAAATATATAGACACCCACCAAATTAATTTGTAATTTAAATTTAAAAAAAAATTGTATACCCCACCCTCATTTTCGTTATTCCCTCTCCCAAAACACCCTCTTACAACAACTACCCCTCCCCCCTCCAAAAAAAAATACCTCTGAAACCACATCCCAACCCACCACTATTTATCGTATTTCTCTTTCTTTCATTTGTTTTTTTAGTGCTCTCAGCCCGCACCCCTCCCCCAACCGAAAGAAGAAGATCAATGTAATTTCTACACTTGTAAATGAATTTATAGAAGAAAAATATTAATAGTATTATTTAATATTGTACGCATTTAATTTATATTTATCTGGTTATATTTTTTTGTTTCATTTCTTCTCATTCTTTAATGGTTTTACTGTTTGTGAAAGAGCACTTGTATGGACAAAAATATAATTAATTATATAAGGATATATTAGTATTTTTTTATTAAAAATATTTTTTTTCCAAAATAAGTGATGGGTGAACAAAGTATTTTTGTGTGGACGAACAGTCTCATCCAAATATTAAACTGCAAGTCTTTTTTTTTTTTCTTTTTCAACTCTATCTATGTTTATGAAAAATATTAAAGAATTCACCACTTAAGTATTGACATTTTATTTTAAAACATGACTTTCTTTAAGAATATTTCTGTTGTTGAAAGTTGAAACAAGTCTTTCTTTTTTCTTTTTTTGGCACGCATATTATGTATGTGAAAAATCAGCATGACATTCGTATGCAATAATGAAGGGACTTGCACATGTTATTTTTCTTTTTCTTTTTTTCTTTCTGTAAGTCGCAGTACTTGAATATGTAGGTTGGGTTACGGACATGTCGGTCACATTTCAACATAAGAGACACATCATCAATGTAGGGAGAGCGAGAGAGACGCAACTAACTAAAAAGATTGAAAAATTAAAAGAAAAGTAGTTAATGATTTAGGATTAAATTAAGAAAAATCGTGTCAATTTATTTATTAGATATAACCAGCTGAGTTCGAATTTAATGATATTTGATAGTCAAATTTGCAAACATGGTCGTTAATTAGCTGGAATGGACTCATTTAGAAGCCCCACGGAGCTCGTCACGAACATGGCCGTGTACTTGAACAAGTTCAAATAATGATCTCCCATTATTATTATTTTGATTTATACACTTTCAATACTTTTATCAATTTTATTAAAATATTTATGGACAAGTTCTCCTTTTAGATTTATTAACTTTTATTTTATTTTTAGATTTATGGCCATATTTTCTATTTTACTTATGCAGTAAAATTAAAATGTAGACAATTTCAAGTCTTGTTGTATTTTGTTAACGAGCCAGCTTACCTCATTAACGAACTTTTGGTGAGCAAAACTTGACTGAATTTGTTTAACTTCATAACAAGCTTTTCGAGTTTATTTTGAATTGTGCACGAACTAGATTTGTATACCTCATTAATGTGATTTTTGTGAGCTCAACTCAAATTATTTGTGAATTCAATATTTTAAAGTTGAGACAAGCTCAAACTCTAATACTAAAATATGAACCGAGCTCCAAGCCAGTAATTTTCAAACAAACTAAGCTCGAGTCTGATTGGTACTCAATTAAGCTTGAGCACATTGAAGAACATTTCATGTGTGATAAATAAATAAAATTATCATTAAACTAAAAGTAAATAAATTCAAGATGAATGAGTAAAGTACATTTTATTCAATTAATTTCATGATTGCGTGATATTAGACATGTAAAGTGAAGTGTTAAGTCACATTCGTACATGAGGAAGGTTGAAATTGAGTTTCCAAGACATTATGATTAACAACATTAAAGTCATGGTTGACAATTAAGATTTCCCTAACGAAAAAAGACTTGTGAACAAACTCAATATATGCTATTATGATTAACGAGGCAGTGGGTATAACAAAGCAACTACTACCATAGGAGGGTGCTCAACTAAATTTCCTGCACATTAATCAAAACCTAATCACGCCAACCCCACCCCACCCCTCCTGTATAAAAGGGTGTGTCATCTCACTCTGCAGAAGAACCAAAAAAAAATATTGACCGACTTGGAGTGAGAACTAAAATGGAAGTATTAAAAGGCAACACATTTTTGTTCTTGGCCATTTTTCTCCTTTTGGCGCCATTAACACTTGCAAAAGTGCACTTCCATCATTTTGTTGTAAGTCTCTAAATTGTCCTTTCAAGATGTCTTACAACCTTGTTTGCTATATTAAATTATGAATAATGTGAAACTGTATGCAGGTGCAAGCAACACCAGTGAAGAGGCTGTGCAAAACCCACAACTCAATTACTGTCAATGGCATGTATCCAGGCCCGACATTAGAAGTTAACAACGGCGACACTTTGGTCGTCAGTGTTGTTAACAAAGCACGTTACAACGTTACCATTCATTGGTAATGTTCTAACCACTAGTGCATGCACACACTTCTCCCTCCCTCCCTCTCTTCTTCAGTTGTGTGTGTACATATATGGAATAATTGATATGGAGTCCGATGACAGGTTTTTTATGGAGCCCAACACCAGCATATATAAAATACCAGTACTCCATAACATGGTACAAGTAGTTTATGCTAATGTGGGGCTTCATAAGAAACCAACGTGGTTCCATATCAAAACCGTGTAAATATGTGTATGTGCGTACGTGTGATTGAACCAAAGTATGTAGGTCCCATTATTAATTAATGCATGCATGTGTATGAATAGGCATGGAGTGAGGCAAATGAGAACTGCATGGGCTGATGGACCATCCTTTGTGACTCAATGCCCTATTAGACCAGGCGGAAGTTACACTTACCGATTCACAATCCAAGGACAGGAGGGCACCCTTTGGTGGCACGCCCACAGTTCATGGCTCAGGGCCACTGTTTATGGGGCTTTGATCATCCGCCCCAGAGAAGGAGAATCGTATCCATTCCCCAAGCCCAAGCGTGAAATTTCCCTTCTTCTTGGTAATTAACAAATTACCTACATTCACACCAATATCATTATATTATCCATCTATATTTCCGTAAATTCAAAATGATGATAAACAGGTGAATGGTGGGATGCAAACCCCATTGATGTTGTGCGAGAAGCTACAAGAACGGGAGCCGGCCCTAACGTTTCAGATGCTTTCACCATCAATGGTCAACCTGGTGATCTATACAATTGCTCTGCAAAAGGTTGGTTGCTTTCTAAAAAATTTCCAACAAGTTATTTATATGCATGTGTAATAACTAATAAGCCACCAATCATAATTAAAAGATTATTAAAGAAGAGAGGGAGACAGCTGGAAAAAGAAACAAACTAACACATACCTCACCATCCTCTTACAGATACAATAACAGTTCCAATAGGCTCCGGAGAAACAAATCTTCTCAGAGTTGTTAACTCGGCACTCAATCAAGAACTGTTTTTCAAAGTTGCCAATCACAAGCTAACAGTTGTGGGAGCCGATGCCTCTTACCTCAAACCCTTCACCACCTCAGTAATCATGCTAGGACCTGGTCAAACCACTGATGTTCTGATCACCGCTGATCAGCCGCCCGCTAGATACTACATGGCAGCACGAGCTTATGCCAGCGGTCAAGGTGCTCCGTTTGACAACACCACCACCACCGCCATCCTAAAATATGAAGCTGTCCCTTGCTCCTCCAAATTATGTGCCTCACCCAAGCCTATTATGCCAAAAATGCCCGCTTTTAATGATACATCAACAGTCACAGCCTTCACCACCAGCTTCAGAAGCCCAAGAAAAGTACCCGTGCCCACTAAAATTGATCACAATCTCTTCTTCACAGTTGGTCTAGGACTCAACAACTGCCCTCCTGGTCAAAGGGCTAGAAACTGTCAGGCTCCTAATGGAACTCGATTTTCAGCTAGCATGAATAATGTATCATTTGTTCTCCCATCAAACTTTTCCTTGCTTCAAGCACATCACCAGAGTATTCCAGGGGTTTTTACAACGGATTTTCCAGGGAACCCACCACTTCAATTTGATTACACTGGAAACGTGAGCCGATCACTATGGCAACCTGTTCCGGGTACAAAGTTATACAGGTTAAAATACGGGGAAACGGTAGAGATAGTGCTGCAGGGAACGAGTATCTTCACAGCTGAGAACCACCCCATCCATCTTCATGGTTATGACTTCTATATTGTTGGTGAGGGATTCGGAAACTTCAATCGAATAAGAGATACGGGCAAGTTTAATCTCGTGGACCCACCTCTTCGCAATACAGTAAGTGTACCTGTCGGTGGATGGGCTGTGATCAGATTTGTAGCTGATAATCCAGGTTAGCACAAGCATGCATATATTTTTATCACAAAGTTGGTCATATGTAAAACATTTCTACCATAACTATCACTTTATTGTAAAACAACTAATTTTCTTTGTGATGAAATAACTAACACTATCCAACTAATACTGTTTAAAAATGCACACAAAATGCAAAACAGTTGCACGGTAAAATTTGTTTACACAAGAATTTGCCTTTATCATAAGCATCGAACTAATGCACAAGTTGTTTGACATTTACAATCAAACAGGAGTGTGGATTATGCACTGTCACCTGGATGTACACATCACCTGGGGATTGGCGATGGCTTTCCTTGTGGAAAATGGTGTTGGAGAATTGCAAACGTTAGAGCCACCTCCACCTGATCTACCCAGCTGTTAGTTACATTGACTCCAGATATTTTCAGCATCTATTTATGCCCATCAACAGGAATGGGCAATTGATATTTCTTCTAGTTATACCACTTGAGTTCTATTGTTGTTTGCAAACATTTGGGAGCTACTTTTTAATTTTTTGATTGATTACATTTACTTGGTTATTTAGGAGAAACACAAGACCATTTGATTGTTTTGTGTTTCTTTGTTAACTACAGAATGTTTATGATTGTATTTGTAATATTATTATCATTTTTTTGAAAGGAATACTATTATTTTTATCACTTTGTCAAATTATACAAATTTAAGGATGCATAAGTGTGGTATGCTTATGAAATATAAAGTTGCAAGAATCCACTCAGAATTGTAGAAGGATAAGGTTTAGAAGAAACCTAACTAAATTCTAACCCAACAGAAATGTAATGCAAGGAATATCATCAACTTGTTATTCATTGAAGCCACAACTAAGTCAAGATGATACAAGGTTGAAACGCTAAACGAGCAAAACTTAAATGATAACACTAGTATTACTACTGTAGTATGTCCAGTATAAATAATGATTGGATATCCATTCAAGCTAAATAAATCTACAGCAAGTATTAAGTTTTCCTTAGCTGTAAAAAGATTTTAAAGCACACATATAGGAATTTAATCGTGTAATCATGATCCTCTCCTTGTGCACATATTTTCATTTACATTAATGCATGATTTCAGAGCTAAAATGAGTTTTAACATTGTATTATCTCCCACCATTTAACTGCTAATCCTTCTAAAAAGAGCACCATGTGCAAAGGAGGCAAATAGGATGACCAACAATATTCTTCCTCCGATATAAGAATGGGGGACAGCCTTACGGAACCATATCACCTATGTTTTTGGGTTAAGAATAAGGCAAAAGCTTGCATAAGACCGTCTCATGCCATGAAAGAACAAAGAATAATATACAATTAATATCTAAACAAATTTTAAAGAGAAATTGTACTGCAACTCCAATTCCAATTCCATCAGAACGCCAATTACCCCGCCCTATCACCATCACAGTGACCTAATCCTTCAACATTCCACCAAACTTTACCAAAATGAAATAGAAAAGGTACTGGGAAACTTCATTGTTTCATCTATTACAGAGTCAAATTACACCAACATGAAAACAACTAGGATTATTCTTACGAAAACTAACAAAACCTAGCGGAAACATAAAAGTTAAACCATTAAAGTGAAACATACCTTATCGATGATCGAATATCATAGCCTGGAAATTTTGGCTCCACTCTCCATTGATTGTTGAATGTTAATTACTTTTCTAAGAACTTGAACCCCGATTAATTTTGAAAGTGGGAAATTCAAATGGATTTTTTAATTTTAATTTGGGCTTCACTACATAACGGCCAAGGTTATATACACTCCTATGTTTTTTAAATATACCATTCCCAAAATATATTTGGAAAAAGAATCCAAAAAAAAAAAAGCAATTTTCGGGAAAAATTTCCAAAAAATGCATATGTCTAGTATGCCTTTTTTTAAATTTTGGAATTTTTTTCAAAATTTGTCAAGTTTTTCGAATTTTTTTGGGAACATTTTTTTAGAGACTACATAATGGAATCGCCGACCCATTAAGAAGTGGGCCATAGATTGCCCAAGGAGACTGGGTACATACAGTAGCACCAATATTAGTAGATACATTGATTCACCTAGATTTTCTATTATTTTAATACAAATTATGAAATGTCTTAAATACCCTTAATGATTAAAGAATCAAAACTGCACTTTTTCTTTCACTCCATACACCCACCTCCTTTCCTATAGACGTTGCACCACCACCAACACACGCCTTAGTTTGTATTTTTTCTAGCAAATGTAATAAGTACGGTATCCGTCGATTCAATTTGCTACTTATACTATACCTATTTTATTAAATTGGTACATGTATAATATTTCTGGACAAAATAAGTATACAAGTATATGTGGTAACTGATAAATTTCCAAATACTATACAAGCAATCAAAAAGAAAAAAAAATTTGTACATGTACCAAATTGATAAAAGGGGTATAGTACAAGTTGCAAATTGATAGAGGGGTAGAGTAAATGGCACACATTCAATTCCACCTGATCTCAATTTTTTTCAAAAGAGATGGTTTTATACTTTAGAATTAAGTAAAAAAAATAAAATATTGATAGGAATTTCACGAGGGCCAGTTCTTTTCGCTATATTTTGTGGCCAACGTAAATCCACTTATGCAGTGATCTTGAAGTACATGTTACAATGAAAGTCAGGTTCTAGCGAGACTATTATATAAGTACAAGGTATTAAAAAGAACAATAGAGAATGATATGAAAGTAGCTTAAATGTAAAATGACTGTTGAGTGATGGGTGTTTGAGTATCTGTAGCTGGCATCGTCAAGTGTTCGTGGAATTTGTTGAGAGATTTCCGAGTGTGGTTAAGTATAAAATGTTCACTTCTCTCCCTTTAACTTGTTCTTCACCCATTCTTTCCTCAAATATCACAACTAATTAATCCTTGAATTTTGTACATTCAGACGATGATTTTTGGTGATGTCCATGTTCTAATGGTTGATCTCAATCACTAAGCTCGGAGTGGTGCTCGCCTTGCGGCGTTGCATCTGACACTGAACTTGTTAGTCCTAAACAATGTATTTTATTTTTTTAATATTGATAAAATTGTGACTCGAACCCATAACCTTTTGGGTCATAGACTCATAGGCAGTTAGACTCTAATCATTTGAGTTATACCATTCAATTATATATATTTTTTAAAATAATATTAATTATATTATTAAAGTATATATCATTTTAATAGTATTAGTTATTTTGTTAATAAAATATTAGCTTAAATTGTAAGACGGTGCAATACCAAACTTCTTACCTTAACAAAATGTTTCACGTTCATGTTCTTCCCCAATTATAAGTCACGAAAAAAAAAACCTTAGAAAGACTTTTTCAATTTCACTCACCATACATTAACATATCTTTGAAATTTGTTGCATCATATACCTACTAACAGCAAGTCAACAAGTACATTATTTAATGATTTACGAATACAAACTACTAATTATATTATTACGAAATCGGAAATACACTAATAGGAATTCAGATCACCTAAGTATTGGAGACCAATTGACTTAAGTTATGTAAATGCAAAGGATTTGATTGGATACCCCAAATTTCCAGTCGAGCCAATCACTATAATACCACTATGAACACCTTTATTGGTAAATAAAAACAATAGAAAAAAGAAATTGTAAAAAAAAAAAAAAAAACTTAAATAATCAAAAATATTATTTGGCCAATTGACAAATGTACATCATGATTTATATATATATATTTCATATTTGCATTGATGAATTATTCTGTGCGGATTTTTATATCGGTTAATGGAATCTTCACTAATTATTTAACACAAATTTTAGCATGCACTTAAAATTTAAGTTCAATTTTGACTTTAATTTTGATTTTTTTCAAAACACATACAAACACACCGAACAGTATATTTTTTTTTTTATAGTTGGGGTATCACTGATTACTTCTTGAGTTATTACTAATTTATACTTGGGGTATTTTATTTCAAAATTCAAATACATATCATGCACTCAAGACTCAAGTGCATATTAGAGCGACTCATTATTTAAATTATATAGTTCTTTTTGTAATTTGGACAAATATCAAACAACTTTTTTAATAATTTACCTAGTTGGCTGTTAGGCGTAAATCAGTATCTAATAGAGATAAACAAAATGAAATCAACATATACTTTATGAATATCGTAGCGGAAAAAAAGGTTGTGAATTAAGACCTTGTAGCTCGACTACCTGCCCTCATTTGTGGATGAATACTATTAGAGTAATTCACCACTATTTTAGCACATGACATTAAAATTTGGGCTTTCGGAAGACTTATATTACATGACATACATTTTGTAATTACTAGACATGGGGCACCTCAATTCTTGAGGTTATGACCCAGATTTGTGTTACTAATTTGAATATTGATATAACAGTACAAATATTTTTAAGAAACAAAATTTTGATGAAAAAAGTAGAATGATGTATGTAATTAACTATCAATTTATTAGCATAACTTTTAATGTATCAAACTTTTTATTCTGCAATTATGTATGCATACAGTTCTTCTTTTGAGAATGTAAATTAGAAAATCACCATCTTAACTATCAGTGGCAAAAACACATAGTCTAATAATGCTTCATTGAACTCTTACTCAACTCAAAGTCCATTAGATTGGCCATAGACTATCATATCCAAACACTTCAGCCCCTACCATTTTTCGAATCACATATCCTAATTGAACACAAAAAGACAAAAATCTCTTATAATCATATCCAATAAAGCCATAGATAAGGAACACGTAATGAAGTTAAGATAACCAAAGTAGAGTTTAACCAAAGGTTGTCCCAGAACTAAGTCACATTATTATCGTTATTTCAGCTACGTATACTTCTAGTTGTAGAGAACCTAGCTCGATCTTTATCGTCGTGAGCCAAAAGACTTAACAAATCTCTTGGCACTATTTGCTCTTGAAATAATAGAAAGAAGTTCAATTTAGATCCAAGTTAATAACCAACTATTTTGAGTTGACCTGACAACTCTTTCATTCTGTGGAAGATCACCACTCCGCTCATCAAAATTCCTGGAAAAATAGTATGACCAAAATAAGTATAAATATTTTACCTAATCACACAATATTTCACATAAATTCAAACACTTTGTGAATTTCACACCAATCAAATAAATTAGAGCTTATATATAAACGCTCTCGGTATTTCTCCCACTCAAAATTACACTTTTCATCTCACTGACCCGTAAAAGCTTCTGTGAATATCATCTACAAATAAAATCAGCCTATGACTTGTAAAGGTTAGAGTTCAGCAAAATATTCACAACAAATTTTTAGTATTGGATATTTACCTGTTGGGCAATTGCGGTAATTCTCATTTTATATAGATGTGGCAGCTTAAATTCCCTTGCTACTGTGTACATGGCAGGATTTGACTAACCCGGGTTTGTGGTATCTCAGCCAAGTGGTTGATAATGTTAAAGATGATCAGAGTTCTAAAATATCCAGGTTAGTCGCCCTGTTTCACATTCGACCATATTTTTTTCTCTTTCAATATCTTCTAGAAGAATTTATGGGTCTAAATCTTGGGAAGATAGTTCAAATGACCCAGCTTCAGCAAATATGTATTGACATTTACTGAGTGTGGGATGGAGAAACCAGCCCCCTAAAAAATCTAGTATTAGCAAATCATAGATTCATAATTTCTACTTTCAATAAACAATTGCCAAAATTAAAACAATAAAGTGCTCATACCCAAATCATTGAAGCCAATTTTATGGTATTCTTTTGTATAATTCAATTAAGATTCTCTTGCCCAACTATGTTGATCAAGATGCAAATAGGGGAAATTTTTGGTTAAGAATCAAAACTACTCCTCCAGACGGACCAGACCTACTACTACTAACCTACAATTCCTGGATAATTGGACCCAAATAGCAGCAATGGTGTGGATTTTATATACTAAAGCTTCTCAAATAACATGAATTCTTCAATATGATATGCAAATGAAAATGAGTCACCAATGTTATCTTACATACTGGATCCCTAAAACCATACTACAAAAGCTAAACAATTCAAAATAATCAATTACAAAAAACTGCAGAAAGACAGTATATTATCAAATTTAGATGTAAAAAATAGCAGGAGAAAATGAGAATCAAATTACAGAATAAATACAATAGCAAATTAAATACCTTCTTCTCGAAACGGAGGACATGTGCGCACTGGAAAGAAAGGATACGATCGAATAACAGAACAACGAAGCAGAGAGTTGGGCAAATAAAAACTCTGATATCTGATTTCAGTGTTGTAGAGTGCGGGTGCAATTGTGTGAGAAGGAGATGAAATAATTTGGAGATAAATTGACAGAGGAGCTTAAGACGGTATATACCTTACTGCAAATGGAGGACAAAACTGAAAAATAGAACGGCGGAGGTCTGGCCGGTGCAAATATTTCCGTAAATTAAGCTCTGTGGAATGCGTATGCGGTGTGTGTGAGAGTAAGATAGAAGTAATTTGGACAAAATTGAGATAGGGGATTAAGAAGATAATAGAAGAGGATTCTTTACAAATCACAAGGATTTAAAATTTACAAGTAAAAGAGTCAGAGACAACAATAATTTCATCTAAGTTGGAATTAAATCTCAGCCCCAATTCTAATAACTTTATATCCTTGTGTCTACTACCAACAATTTTTGAAACCTACAATCATAATTCTCTGTTCTATTTTGTAATTTTCATCTTCATAACAACAAATTCGTCCTCATTACAACATTTTCGCAAACAACAAACTAATGACCTATGAAATCAAGAACCAATTCAATCACAAAATTAAAACTGAAACAAATTAAATTTCTAACAGGCATTTTATCAAACATTATATATGCAAAGAAGGTAAAGTAACCTCTAAGAAAGAAGAGGTAGATTAGAGAGAATAGAGAAGACAGTAAAAAAAGAAGGGCAAAGCAGAGAACCTTACTTGAGTTTGCAATTCGAGAAACATTTTTGGTAAATTAACGGCGGACGGAGAATAAAAAATACAAATTCAAAACAAGCGGGTAGAGGTATTCTTGGAATCAAATTGAAAGAAGAATTAGGGCATGAAAAAATTACCTTTCTCGGGGAGCAGGATCTACAAGGAAGACTGCGAGAATCAAATATGGATCAATGGAGAAACAGAAACAGTGAAGCGGAGAAGGGGGCGAATAGAAACCATGAATTTTGAGTATTTAGAGGATTTCCTTGGCTACGTGGGAGAAATAATAGACTTGAGCAAGGGGTAAAAGAAAGAGATGGATACCAGTAAAACTAAGGGTATGTTTTTTTTGGGACTCACACGGATGGACTTTGGACTTTGCAATCCACGCCCCATACGAGTTCGGGATTTAAAATCGGGTTTTCAAATCCCAAACTCAATCCCTACCTATAAACCTATTACTATTTTTCATATAATTAAATACAATCACATCATTACTTTTTTATCATCCACTCAACCTCTCTCCTACTTTTCTCTTACACAATATAATAAAATAATACAACATCAATCACTAATAAACATTGATTTGACATAAAGTAAAATCTCACCTTACTAAAATCTCAAAACAAACACATACTCATATTATTCATCAAGATTTTCACATCCTAAGATTTCAAAGTCATGACTTCCCCCGCACACTTAAATCCCAAAACAAACGTACCCTAAAAGACTGTAAAGTAAAGAGGCAAGAAAAAATGACACGTATTAATTTATTGACTGGCCACCGGAAAGAAATTGGCCAAGTTGGGCGGATTCGCTCTTTTATATAGTAATAGATAATAGATAAAATGATTATTATTTATCAAGTATTTTAAAAGTATCATTTTTAAAGCTATCACCTCTAATTCCTATAATTTTAACTTTAAAACAGTTTTTTAATATAAAAAATAGGCTAAAATTTGTGTGAGACTATCTGATGATATGAGAATTTTAACGAAATAAAAAATATCATATTTTAACTTATGTGTTAGGCCGAGTCGGGCTGGCCCCGTACTAGGTCAATGGGCTAATGGTAATTTTTAGACTAGACGGGACTGGCTCAAAAGGCCCAGGTTATTTGCACTAGCCTCTACGTTAAAGACACTAACCGGATGAATATACTATTTTTATTCCGGAAATTTTTTTCGATTTTATTTTTATTTTTTCGAACATTTTTTCCGAACATAATGAAATTTATAATATTTCGAAAAAAAAATTGAATTTTTTGTTTATTTTCGGAATTTTTTTCCGAAAATTTTCGGAAAAATAAGTAGTGTATTTATCCAGATAGTGTATTTAACACAGAGGCTAGTGCAAATAACCGTGGTCGGCTCAAAATCGACCTCTATTTTCAAAACTTAGCCTAGCCTAGAATGGGCTGCTAGCTTGACGGGCGAATTCGGCCCGAATTTTTTATTCTTTAAAAAGAAAATTTGAATTTAAATCTACCATCTATAAACAAATTATCAAGGGCCGCTTAGTTGGGGTAGGGTAATGAGAATTAAAGTGATTGAGGAGTCATCAAAGGATAATGAATGAGGAGTCATTTGATAGGTAAATTATAACTCATTTTCAATTTTATTACAATGTATTGATAATATCAAACACTATTAATGAAATTATTTCCATTACCCTATAATCATCACCTCCAACCAAGCAGACCCAAAATATATTACAATCTGATCCAACAAAAACAATGAAAACATAGATCATAGATGGTGGATGAAAAAACAAAGTCAATTAGCTAAAAGTTTCTCAAGTTGCAGTATCACCGTCCAAAAAAAATCTGTAACAAGTAACTCTAAATCACTTGATTTATCAAGCCCATAGATATTATATCACATAGTATAATTTCTCTTGCTCTTATATACACAAGAAAGTTATTATGGAACGGAGGGAGTATAAATCAACAAGTATGTCTTTGGATAGATCATCACAAAGTATGATGTTGTATTTATTTGAAGTCATTTGATATGCAATGGATTTGAAAATGAATGGATTTGAGAATAAGTGGATTTCAAATAACAAAGTTTTGCTATATATTTAAAATTCCACAAATTTAAATTAGAATCAAAGCTAAACATTTAAAATCTATCAATTTAAAGAGTAATTCTTGTATGAGACCGTCTCATAGTATGAGTCAATTCCTATTCAATTGATTTGACACTTGGCAGCATATTATTGGTCGTGTAAATTTTATTAATTTTTTTTATATTTTTATATCTTGGATATTAATTTATAAAATAATACAATAATCTCACAATTTTTTATTCTCTACAAAAAAAAGACCAATATTGATATATTTTAAATATAATTTTATAATTTATATATTATTTCTTAATTTCAATTGTTTCACCCTATCTTCCTAATTATAAATTTTGAATATTAAATAATTTAATATATCACTTATAAAATAAATAAAAATAGATTATATATAAATATATTAATTATAAAAAGAAAAAAGAAAAAATATTTTAGATTGGGTTGGATTATTGATAAAGAATGACAAAAGATATGATTGAATTGAGTTGTAAATTGTATATATGAAAAGGAGAGAAATGAATTATATATTAAGAGGTTGGGTTGTGATGGATTGTTGATAAATATAGTCCAATAGCCAAATCTCAATCCATTCTTTCGTTCTAATAATTTACCATCAAACTTTTAAAATTATGGATACTTTAACTTTTTAAAATGGTTGTTGTTGTGTGTATCCTACAAATGTTTGAGGAAAAAAGGACGGGCCAACAAAATAGCCCAAAATTTCGGGCCAAAAATGGTGTTTACCCGTCTAATTCACCAGGTTCTATTTGGGCAAATAATAATAAAATCCGATCTAACCTTAACCTCACCTCAGGATACATAGGTCACTCATCGGGTTGGGCTCATTTTGCCACATCTTCTCCAATTTCTCTTTTCATGAGATAGAGCTCAAATTAAGATGAAATGAGTCCTTGGAGAAGTTATAGAGCCTCCTATATATTAGATTTAGTTTCGCTCATAAGCCATCATTTGCAGTAGTGATTTAATTTGAGCTGTATATTACTCCCTCCGTCCCACTATTATCTTCTCATTGTTTTTTTTACACAATATTTAAAAGAGATATTAAATATAGATATAATACAGGTAATGTGATGGAGAGATAAGAGAATATATGAGTATTAAATGAATAAAAGTGAATAAATGAGTGGCAAATGTGCAAATATGAATAAAGTGTATGAATATATTATGATTATTTGATGTCCAAAAAAATGTATAAGAAGTTAATAGTGGGACGAATGAAAATGGTAAGACGGGAAGTTAATAGTGGGATGGAGGGAGTATATCATACTTATTTATATATTTAAATTTGGTACATGGCTGAAAAAACCATTGTTTATATCAACTAAATCATACGTTTGTAACATTAATTTGTATCACCAAAAGTTATGGTGTTAGTGACGATTTACATTTAAAAAAAAAAAAAAACCAAAGAAATAGCAAAAAACATGGACTTGGTTATTTTGGCCTGAAATTAAACAATTTTTTTAGATCCTATTGATAAACTTTGACATGTGGGGGCAAGGTAATTGCAACATTCCCAAACTTCCAATCAAGTGATAATTGAAATGAAGGGTTTGAATTACGGAATTTTCTGAATTTTGATCTTTTCAACAAGTTTTAGCAAGATCTGCTCCATCTCTTCCCCGTCAATCCATTCGTGTATTTCGGCCCTCAAAAGAGTTCGATTTTTGCAGATCAAGTCCCAAACCGGAAAGTTCTTTCTAGGCATCATGAAATCTCCCTCTCTAAGCTTCAAACTTGGGCAAAAATCGCCTATCCCATCGCCTAGATATATCATTCTCTTCTCCTCCATGAAGGGTAGAATCTTTTCTATGACCATACTCTTTATGCACAAAAGAGAACCACTATTTAGTCCAAATATTAATTATTTTATAGCCAAATAACATCATAGCATATGATTTAAGTGAACATTAGTGATGTATTGTTGTCTTACTTCTCTATCTTCAAGATTATATTTTATAATTTCACGGACCAAACTGATTAATGACAAGATTTTGAAGTTGTTTACAAAAGATAATATTATCGAAGAGTTGATATTGGAGAAATTACTTAAAATAACAAGTTGACAGTGTTTTCAAAAACGTTGATGATATTTAAATAGAATTCATAAGCGGTAAAAACACTACATATCCAGCTTTTCAATTATAGTTTTTGACAACTTATTTTGTTAGAGTTAATACCCAACTTTTATGTCCAAATTTGATTCCATATATTTAAACTTTTAAAAAAATTGATCGTTGATTTTGGTCAAAAGAATCAAATTGAAGGAGTATAAATAAAAAAAATTCATTATAATTTTTTTTTCAGATTCTAAACTCATTAAAACAGATTTTAATAATCTGGGATCTTCAAGAACTCCCATTGATTTTAATTTCCTTAATCTCCTATGAGCAAGTTTCATAGTATAATTTTTTTTACTATTAGATGTATTCATCGATACTGTTACATGCATTCACTGATATCATTAGACTTATTAACTGAAATCATATTATAAAATTAATATGATATCAGTGAATGCATGTAATGATACAAATAAGTTTTTACCGGAGATGTCCTATTTTCAATTAATTTCCAAGTTAAAATTCCATTATATTGAGAGAGAGAAAAATAAAAATCAAGAAATATGTACCACCTTGCACATATTTGGAGGGCAGCGGTTGCAGGCATGAGGAGATGTCTCAAAATCAATTAAAGGAGAAATCCTCAGTCTTCCTTCTTCATCCACGTTGCTCGGATTCGTGTATATTTCTGAGAAACAACTTTTGATACCAAGATGATCAACAGTTGTCTCGATAAAAAATGTGTTTGCATCACTCACTATCCTCATATCACACCTAAAAATTTGCAAAAATGTGTTTTTTTAATAATAATAATTGAAGAAAATTGAAGAAAAAAATCATTTCATCTTAAATTCAAATTAATTCATTTATTTAATGCCCGGAATCTTGAAAAGAGTTTAAATTTTACCCTAAAGCATGCATTTTTTTAATTGTCGGGACTATCTTTGGATGAATTGGAATCCTCCTTAAGACCTCCTTAATGTCTTCAATGGTTTTTCCCTGTGCATGAAGCTCCTTCATCATCCTGTCCTGAAAATTTCAAATTTGTTCCTTTTTTGGTAAATCAATGAACCCGTTGAAAAATTAAAATACGAAAGAAAAAAAACTTAAACTATAAGAAAATAAAAAGTTGTCTATTAAATTTGTTAATATGACTACAAAATTTCCAATAAAATTTTTTGTAGAGAGATTGTCTACGAAATTATCGACAAAATTTTCAAATTATATAGCATGCAATTCCCCAAAAAAGAAAAAAATTGTTTGAAATTTTGTAGGCAATTCTTTATTTCTTGTACAATATAATAACACCGATCTCACACAAAAGTGTATCATTCAGAAATAAAATTCAATCCTCAACAACATATTTCAAAAAAAAAAAAAACAGGAAAAGTCAGATTCTTCAAAGAAAAGGCAAAGTATTATATGAAAATAGTTCATGATAAGTTTATCATAAAATAATTTTAAAGTATCATTAATCTCATTGGGAGTATCATTAATCTCATCAGTGGTATCATTAGTCTGAATTCAAGAAAATTGTTTTAATTTTTTTTTGAACTCAGAGTAATGATACCCCTGACAGATTTAATGGGGATTTAAACCAAATCCGTCCTCTATCTTTTCACCTTTATCAAAATGGTCCTCTATTTATTTGTTTTATCAATTTAGTCCTGTATCTATTCAAGTTTCGCCAAAATGATCCTAATTGGCCAAAAAATGTACAAAACCTCACCGTTTTGGTCCTGTATTTATTTTCTTTACCAGTTTAGTCCTATATCAATTCACATTTCTCCAATTAGGTCCTAATTGAACGCATAAAACATAAAATGCCACATTTTTAGTCATGCGCACTAGTTTTTTCAGGGGAAACCTATGATGTGGTTTTTTAGTGGCTAGCTTTGCCAAATAAAAAAAATGAAATAAAATACGAAAAATCAATTTGAACCATTTTCACCAATTTAGGACAAATTTGGCAAAACTTGAAGAAATACAGAACTAAATTGATAAAATAAATAAATAAATGACCATTTAGATAAAGGTGAAAAGATAGAGGATGAATTTGGTTTAAATCCCATCTTTTCATCTTCATCCAAATGGTCATTTATTTATTTGAAATGGTACGAATTGATTTTTTGTATTTTATTTTCAAGATTTTATTTTATTTGGCAAAGATGGCCACCTGATGTGCCACATGGTAAAAAAAAACCACATCATAGGCTTCCCCAGAAAAACTAGTGCACATAACTAAAAAGGTGGCATTTTATACTTTTTGCGTTCAATTAGGACCTAATTGGAGAAATGTGAATTGATACAGGACTAAATTGGTAAAGTAAATAAATAGAGGACCAAAACGGTGCAATTTTGTACATTTTTAGGCCAATTAGGATCATTTTGGCGAAACTTGAATAGATATGGGACTAAATTGATAAAGCAAATAAATAGAGGACCATTTTGATAAAGGTGAAAAGATAGAGGACGAATTTGGTTTTAATCCCGATTTAATGATACTCTTGATGAGATTAATGATACTCTAAAACTATTTCATGTTAAGTTTATTATAAAACATTTTCATATAATACCGAAAATTTTGAATTTACCATCAATGAATTCCAGGGCATGGTGGGAAGCAAGTGATTGAACAAATCAGTGGCGCCTAACTCATCCACCACCCAATTATCACTATCTACTTCGGTGATGGTCTTATCGAAATCGAAAACAATTACAATTCCAGCCATTTGATCAAATTATCTGAGGTTTAAATTAATGTATCTAAGATTAAATGTTGTTTAGAGCATATATATTTGAAGACTGGGAGGGTTTATATAGGGGGTTCATGTGATAAAATCCTTTAATAATATGTTACAAACTTATGACATCAACTCCTAAAAAATAAAATCCTTACTTGAAATAATTAAAATTCATTAATTAATTGGATAGAAAAGGCAAAAACTGAGGAATATTCTTCAATAAGACTTGTTCACTATATCAAATTCATACCATTACATTTACTCAATAATACCATAATATTTTTTAAGTAATGCAGTATACTTATAAAATTATATCATAACATTTATTCAAAAAAGTAAAAATTAATTAATTCTACTCCTTGAAGTATTATTATATCGCACATTGTTATATGAAATATTCTATGGATATGTGATCCATAGAATAGTCCATATTTAAAAATTCACGAATATTGATAGGGTCAGGTCAGATCTGGTGAAAATTTCTCAGAACCTCGCGCAAGTCTAGTTCTAGAATTTTCGCTCTTAGTTTGTGTTATTATATGGACAATTGCATGTTAGTGAAGAAAAAAAATTGTGTTACTATTAGACTAAATATTATTTTTCACCAATTTTGTTGTGTTTTTGCTTATATAAATATTTTTTCATACAATATAAAAGTAAAATGTGTGTTACTATCTATTCAAATATTGGTTTTCATAAATATTTATTTATTTTTACAAAAATACTTATTTTTCCATACAATAACACATGTAAGATAGTGAAAAGTGTATTACTATAATAATACAAATGTCTTACTAAATGGATAAAGATGTGTTTGCATAAATACATAAAAATACCCTTACAGATTGTGTTACTATAAGAACAATCTTATGTTACTGTAAAAGCAAATGTGTGTTACTGTTGGAGCGAATGTGTATTACTGGTGGAGCAAATGTATTTTGATGTTAGAGTAAATATGTGTTACTAAAAATGTGTGTTGATGTTAGAGTAAATATGTGTTGATGTTAGAGAAAATGTGTGTTACTATAAATATATTTTACTATTGGAGCAAATGCGTGTTAATGTTAGGGTAAATGTGTGTTACTATTAGAGCAAATGTGTGTCAGTGTTAGAGAAAATGTATGTTAATGTTAGAATAAATATGTGTTACTGCAAATGTGTGTTAATGTTAAAGCAAAAATGTGTTAATGTTAGAGCAAATGTATGTTTTTATTGGAGCAAATGTGTGTTAATATATGAAACAATAAATCTATATTTAAAGGAATGAGGAATAAGTTAACAAACACATATTTGTTCTTATAAATATTTGTTCTTATTGTTATCTTAAAGTACAAAAATCTATTTTTTAATGACTAGTTAATTAAATGTAATGATCATTCTTCCACCTCCTTAAAAAGCAAGAGGTCAATCATAACTGAGTTCACTTAAATTATACTTATGAAAAAAAAACAATAATATACTATATATAATGTTTTTTTTTTTTCAGGTTACCAATTAATAATTAATTATCAGATGCAATGAAGCCATTAATCACTAAATTATAATTGTTGTAATTTAGCGTGTAAATAAAGAGACACGATTTGTTGACCCAGTTCGTCCGGAAGGACTACGTCTGGGGGCGATCCAAGCCAGGAGTTCCACTAGTATGAGTGCGTATATCAGTACATAATTCATGAATACAATATGATATATATAATAGTAAAACCCTAATCTAATGGGTCAGGCCCAATATAATTTTTGGTCCTTAAGTAATGTCCACACCAAATCTCCCAGATTTGGAATATAAAATCTTCCGGATTTACAACAATAATATATCAAAATACTATGCATTTGGATTTAAAATTTAATTAGAGATCCAATTGCGTGTGTGATCCATTTCCACCTAAACGGGTCAGGTATGATTTTCTCTTCTTTTTCCTCCCGCTCTTGTGAATTGCAACTGAGTTTGAGCAAATGCGAGGCGGCGCTAGAAGGCTCCGTGATGGCTGATTTCTAGGCGAGATTTGGCACAGAGAGAATTTGTATATGGATTTCCATGTTGTGGAACATCCTTCGCATGTCAAGTTTGCGGCGGTGCAAACTGTCTTTTGTTGAAGGCGAAGTTTTTAATTTAAAGCTCTATCCTAGGCCAGTGATGAGGGATCAAGTCTTTTTTATCAAAATGGATGAGAAAACCTAAATTAATTGGATTTCTCTCTATATCAAAAGGCTTAGTTTGCAGCTTATCTTACATGGCTGGTGACAAATCTTGGGAAACAAAGGTTATTTAGAAAGGCAAATGATAATGAGATTTTGAGCTTTTTGTTTGCAGTTATTTTATGTATCCTGTGCATTGTTAATTATACTTAGGTATTGTTTACTATATGTTGAGCTATTGCTGACAATTTCTTGAGGTATTTTGAACTATTGTTAATTATAACTGGGGATATTGTTGATTGTAACTTAGGGTATTTTTTATTATTGTTGACTAATTCTTGGGGTAATGGTGATTATAACTTATGGCATTGGTGATTATGGTTTGAGGTATTATTTATTATTGCTTGTGGTATTGTTGATTATTGCTTAGAGTGTTGATTATTGATTTGAGTATTGTTGGTTATTTCTTAAAGTATTACTTATTATTGTTTGGGGTATTAATGTTGATTATTACTTAGGGTATTGCTGATTATTGTTTTGGGTATTGCTAATTAGTGCTTAAGGTATTGATAATTATTATTTGGGGTATTATTGATTATTGTTTAGGATATTGTTAAAATATAAAAGTAGAAGGATAAATTTTTTGATTTATTAATTTATAAAAAAGAAAAACATAAAATTTGCTGATTTATTATTTTATTAGAAAATTGTAAGGAATTTAAAAAATAAAAGGAAAAAGAGAAGTAGAATTTTTAATTATGAAAAATTGAAAAGTAAGGAAAATATGTGTTAAGAAAAAAGAAAAAAATAAAGACAATGAAGGAAGCAGGCAATATAATTTTAAAAAAATGGATAGGAATTGGCAAGGGTGAGACAGCAATAGGCATTGGTCTCGCGGTTCTTATAGGATTCACAGTAAAAAAAAAGAACTTTTATTTATGAGGTAATATACCTCCTAAAGCTGAGTTACAGATTACACAATAGTAGTCTAAGCATAACAAGAACATTTTCAAGAACAATTTATAAGTGGGTCAAATTGAATGGGTTAAAAATCAAACTTAAATTAAAAGTATGCATTTAAATAAAATTACTCTAAATCAAATGCAGGTTGATACATCAAATTTGAACTGCTACAAAAGAAAGAATTGAGGTGAGACGATATGATTGATTGTATTTGCAAAATAATATTTCAAGACCATTAAGCGTGTGTTTGCAAACTTAATTCAATGGAGAGAATTACTTTTATCTTAAAAATAATCAATTATATAGTATTTACAATTGCAACCACTTCTTTAAACACTTAAACTCATTTTTGGCAAAATAGATTTTAAATGTTTTGAGATTCTCTAAAATTCATTCTAGCACAACTACCCTACAAATACCTTCCCAACTATTAATAAAATTATATATTTTTTTTTCAAACACATTATTTTTCAATCTAAATTAAAATTATTTTATTTCCAAATAAACAACACTTTAAATTTACTAAAAAAAAATCAATTGTCACTTTTTTCAGAGTGAATAGAGTTTTTAAAATACATCCTAATTAACCTAGCTATTTGGATGAGAATTGGTAAAATGAACTAAGATCAATTTAAATTTGACGAGATCTTTAAATACAAGGTTAATCAAACAACTCATATTTACTTTGAACAATTATAATTGAGATTATTCTTTAATTTTAATTTTGTATATAAGATGCATTGTACAATTCAAGTGCATTTTATATAAATTATACTCGTTATTACTGAAAAGTCGCATATGCTATTATTTAAGTGACTATTTAAAAATACACTTTTTGGTAACTTTTTTTAATAATACAAAATGTATTTTTTTTAATGCAATTAAATTGCATATGGCACCTCTTAGAGACTAAGAGGGGTGTATTCAATTGAGATTTTATTGGATTTTTTTGGACTTTAAAAAGTCTGTGGATTTAGAAAATCTATAGACTTCATGCAAAGTTTGACTAACTTTTTTTATTGATTTACTTGGATTTTCATAGACTTTATAGGATTGTAGAATACATTTTTTTATTGATTTTAATGGATTTCCATACTCCGGCGCTGGAATCATTGATGCAAATATATATGGGACACACTTGTATATAAAAAAAATGTTATCCAAATTATTTAAAAAAAAATGCATTAGTTAAAAAAAATACATTATTATTTCATCCTCATCTCCATCACCGTTATACCTCGCCCTCATTAGAAGTCTCATGTTGTTAGAAGAGATTTTGGAGAGTAAAATTTATTTATATTTTTTGAAGAGTAGACTTGACAACGGGACGGGTAATCCCCAAAGCAAAGAGGGACGGGGTTTTTTCTTGCTCCGTAGGCGGAGACCAGGATAGTATTCTTGGGGGATCCCCGTCTCGTTCCTCGCGAGGAGCCGCATTATTTTTTATATAAGTAATATATTTATATATAATTTTAATGTTAAATTAAATTGCAAATAAATATTTCATAGTTTCCTACTCAATTAACTATTTATTAAAAATTATATTTTTTTATTTAATATTATATTATTAGTTCCAAATTATATTATTTTCACTTTAGTATATATGTTAATTAAAAATATTAGAATTAGAGGTTCTTCAAATTGTTTAAATTAGTTTTTTTTTAGCACCAACTTAAAGTAATTGTTATGTATGATTAAATTTTTTAATTTAAATATTTTTTTATATTTAAAAAATGAGATAAAAATAATAATTAGGCGGGGAACGGGGAATCCCTGCGAGACGGGGATCCTCGGCGAGGCGGGGATGGGGGAAAATTTTCTCCATTTATTTTGCAGGGACGGAGATGGGGAATGACCCCCCGTCCCCGCCCCGCCCCGTTGACATCCCAATAGAAGAGAATCAAAGAAAGTCTATAGACTGTTGAATACCTAAAGATTTTATAAGAGTTTTTAAAATCCGTAGAAATCTCTGGTTATTAGAAGAGATTTTGAAGAGTGAAATCTATTCATATTTTGGAAGGAAAATCTAAGAAAATCCGTGGAGTATTAAAATCCATAGAATGTTGAATACCTAAATATTTTTTAAGACTTTTTAAAATCCGTATTGAATACCTCAGGATTTTTTAAGACTTTTGAAAATCTAGATTGAATACCCCAGACTTTAAAAGTCTAAAAAAATCCTACGGACTCTGTAACCAATACACACCCCTAAATCAAATAAAATATATTTGATGGGATAACAAGAATTAAAAAGTTTGAAATTTTATATTACACCAAATTCAACCATACTTTAGTTGCTTGTCGTTATGAACTTCTCTAACCGAATTGTTGTTATGTTTATACAACAAAATCATATCCAGTGATTGTCAATATTAATAAACGTAACCTAATCAAACAAACTAAGACTTTTATCATCTACTTATATAAATTATCATCCCACCTCATTTTAGGAATATGAGAATTGGTGTGTTCCACAAATTGAAGCTCACTAGGCTCTAACAATTATAAATTCTATTTTCTTTCTTGAAAGGAACAATTATAAATTCTTTAATGTATTACCGTTAGACAATTTACATATGAAATCATCAATACTCTTATCAGAGTCTAACTCAAATTATTTTACAAAATATATTTTTATTAAAAAATTCGAGTAATTCATTAAATTAATTTTAAACGTACAATATTTTTGCTTGTTCGAAATATATTTATTGAATTATTTGTGAACTCCAATATTCTTCGGTCGAGTTGACCTAATATTCTTCTATTATAGTTCAAACCAAGCTCATACAGGATTCCAATCTAAAATTTTACAGTCGACTCGAGTTCGAGTAAATGATGGTACATGAGAACATTTCATTTTAGATTATTTCAAAAAAATAAAAAATACATTTGACTTAAGGAATCGTGTGAGAGACAGTCTCATGCACGAGGGAAAACTTCTTTCAAAAATGATTGAGTTGAACTCTATAAATTCATAAATAAATAATACTATAACAATTGAAACCTGCCTCATAATTTTTTTTACCTTAATTCAATTAAGAGTAGATTTTATATGAATATAGTTAATGATAATCTTATTATGGAACTGTTTTAAAGAATTGAATATTTGATCAGAAGTATTAAAAAATTTCATCAGGAGTAACATTAATCTAGGTTCATGAAAATTTACAACAATTACAATATTATACCACTGACCAAATTAATGATACTCCTAATCAAATATTTAATATTTTAAAACTATTTCATGATAAACTTATCATAAACTATTTTCATATAATAATTTCCATTCAATTAATTTCACAACTCGTGTGATTTAGACAATGTCTAAAAAGAAATACCAGTGACATCCGTGAATGAGGAAGGTAAGTACCATGTCCTTGAAATTGAGTTTCCAAGACATTATGATTCAGGCTGACAAAAAATTCGTTAGCCAAAAAAGACATATGAACAAACCCAATACTACTATTTACTAAGAATCTATGATTAACGAGGCAGTGGGTGTAACAAAACATCTACCACTCTAGGGTGTTCAACTAATTAAATTTCCCTCGTATTAATAATAAAAATCCCACACTATCTCCTTGTGTATAAAAGGAATGCCCTTCCACTCTACACAAAGAACCAAACAAAATATATTGATCGACTGAGAACTAAAATGGAAGTACTAAAAAACAACACATTTTTGTTCTTGGCCATTTTTCTCCTTTTGGCGCCGTTAACATGTGCAAAAGTGCACTTCCATCATTTTGTTGTAAGTCTCTAAATTGTCCTCTTCATATGTCTTAACAACCTCATTTGATATACTTATGTGATAAATTAATAAACCTGCAGGTGCAAGCAACACCAGTGAAGAGGCTGTGCAAAACCCACAACTCCATTACTGTCAACGGCATGTATCCAGGTCCGACATTGGAAGTTAACAACGGCGATACTCTCGTCGTCAACGTTGTTAACAGAGCACGTTACAACGTTACCATTCACTGGTAAATATTTAACCCTCACTTCTTCAATTGTGTGATATATATACTATATATGTATACAAAATATGCACGTTCGTTTATAAATTAATGCATGCATATATGTATGCACAGGCATGGAGTGAGACAAATGAGGACTGCATGGGCTGATGGACCGTCCTTTGTGACTCAATGCCCTATTAGACCAGGCGGAAGTTACACTTACCGATTCACAATCCAAGGACAGGAGGGCACCCTTTGGTGGCACGCCCACAGTTCATGGCTCAGAGCCACTGTTTACGGGGCCTTAATCATCCGGCCCAGAGAAGGAGAATCGTATCCATTCCCCAAGCCCAAGCGCGAAATTCCCCTTCTTCTTGGTAATTAACAAATCATTTCATTAGATTTTCTGCATTCATATCAATATCATTATATTAGCCAGTGATATTTTCATAAATTCAAATAATGGTAATCAGGTGAATGGTGGGATGCAAACCCCATTGATGTTGTGCGAGAAGCTACAAGAACGGGAGCCGCCCCTAACATTTCGGATGCTTACACCATCAATGGTCAGCCTGGTGATCTATACAATTGCTCCGCCAAAGGTTGATTGCTTTCTACAATTAATTTCGACCAAGTTATTTACATGCATGTGCAATACATAATACGCAATCAATCATAATTAAAGAAACAAATTAACACATACCTCACCATCCTCTTACAGATACAATAACAGTTCCAGTGAGGTCCGGAGAAACAAATCTTCTCAGAGTTGTCAACTCTGCACTCAATCAAGAACTGTTTTTTAAGGTTGCCAATCACAAGCTAACAGTGGTGGGAGCCGATGCCTCTTACCTCAAACCCTTCACCACCTCAGTAATCATGCTCGGACCTGGTCAAACCACCGATGTTCTGATCACTGCCAATCAGCCGCCCACTAGATACTACATTGCAGCACGTGCCTATGCCACCGCTCAGGGGGCCCCGTTCGATAACACCACCACCACCGCCATCCTGAAATACGTATCTGTCCCTTGCTCCTCCAAATCATGTGCCTCAAGCAAACCTGTTATGCCAAAACTCCCTGCTTTTAACGACACAGCTACAGTCACAGCCTTCACCACCAGCTTCAGAAGCCCAAGAAAAGTACCCGTGCCCACTAAAATTGATCATAATCTCTTCTTCACAGTTGGTTTAGGACTCAACAACTGCCCCCGTGGTAAAAGGGCTAGAAACTGTCAAGGTCCAAATGGAACTCGGTTTTCAGCTAGCATGAATAATGTGTCATTTGTTCTCCCATCCAACTTTTCCTTGCTTCAAGCACACCAGCAGGGTATTCCAGGAGTTTTTACTACGGATTTTCCAGGGACCCCACCACTACGATTTGATTACACTGGAAATGTGAGCAGATCACTATGGCAGCCTATTCCAGGCACAAAGGTTTACAGGTTAAAATACGGGGAAACGGTACAATTAGTGCTGCAGGGAACAAGTATCTTCACAGCTGAGAACCACCCAATTCATCTTCATGGTTATGACTTCTACATTGTTGCTGAGGGATTCGGAAACTTCAATTCAAGAAGAGATACGGGCAAGTTTAATCTCGTGGACCCACCTCTTCGCAATACAGTTAGTGTACCTGTTGGTGGATGGGCAGTGATCAGATTTGTCGCTGATAATCCAGGTTAGCACAAGCATGCATGTATATTTATCATATCCTCATATATTTTGAAGCATCTACATAATGTACAAGTTGTTTAATATTTGCAATTAAACAGGAGTATGGCTTATGCACTGTCACTTGGATGTGCACATCACCTGGGGATTGGCGATGGCTTTCCTCGTGGAAAATGGCGTAGGGGAATTGCAAACTTTAGAGCCACCTCCAGCTGATCTTCCCCGCTGTTAGTTACAATGACAACAGATATTTTCAGCATCTTTTAATGTCCATCAACAGGCAGGGGCAATTGTTTATTTCTTCTGGTTAGAGTTGTATTGTTGTTTCCCCACATTAGGGGTGATTGATTATTTGGTTACATAGGAGAAACGAAAGAACCAATTGATTGTATTTGTATTATTACCATTTTGTCAATTTATAAAAGATTAATCCCGCATAACTCTGTCCTGCTTTTGAAACTATACAATCTCCCAATATCTGCTAAGCAACTGAATGCATAAGGCCTCAAGAGGACTTTGTGCATATAAAGTTGCAAGGGTCCACTCATAGTAGTGGAAGGATAAGGTTTGGAAGAAACCTAACTAACTCATCATAGTTATTATTCATGGAGGCCACAACTAACTCAAGAAGATACAAGCTTGCAATGCTAAATAAAAAACACTTAATTGATAATACTATCGAACATCCATTCAAGCTAATAAAAATGTCAACAAAGAATTAGATTTTCCTTAGCTGTAAAAGGATTTAAAGCATACACATCAGAACTTGATCTATTAAGTGTAATCATCGTTCTTAATGGTCCTCTCCTTTTTCACATGTTTCCATTCACTTTAATGCATAACTTAAGAGCAAAAATGAGCTATACAATTGTAAAATTCTCCCACCATTCAACTGCTAGTCCTCTACAAAACTGTATAATATGAATAATATGCAACTATCATCTATACAAATTTTCAAGAGAAATTGTATTACAATTCCAATTCTATGAAATCGGAGAATGATTAAAGCATCAGAACGCCAATTTTCCGCCTTATCACCATGACTGTGACCTAATCATTCAACATTCCACCCAAATTGTACTCATACCGAAATGAAATTTTTTTGATCGGTAAATGTTAGTTGTTAGTAGTTAGATTAGTTCATACCGAAATGAAATATGAAAGAGACTGGGAAACTTCATTTTATAATCTATTTCGTAGTCAAACTACGCCAAAATGAAAACAACTAGGATTATTCCTTAAATTCTTACGAACAAAGAAACTAATTGGTTGATAAACCTTGCAGAAACATAAATGATTATAACCATTGGAATAAAACACACCTTATCGATGATCGAATATCATAGCTGGAAATTTTGGCTCCATTCTCATTGATTCAGATTGTTCCCAGCTCCACATAATTCTAGTCGGATCAAATTTGAGAGAGAGAGAGAGAGAGGGGGAAATTCAAATGGGTTTTTGAATTTTATTTGGGCTTCACTATAATATGAAAGGCCAGGTTATGTACACCCTATTTTGCATAAAGTACACCCACGCTCCAATTATACTCCCTCCTACTCAAAATAAGTATTGTTCTGCTTCTTAAACTATTTTCGTAGTAAGTGTTGATGGTCCCGGAAAAACAAAAGTATTTGAAAATTTATAACATTATTTTTTAAACCTTATGCATATAACAGTTAGAATATAAAGCGTATAAAACACACAAGGATTTATAGTGGTTCGAAAATCCAACTTTTACATCCACTCTTCCCTGACAAAGTAGGGGTAATTCAAATTCCTAAAACTCTTGATTTAGAGTTCCAAGGGACACTTTAAATTGGACTTATGTTCCTCCCACGAACAACCTACATCTGGACTTACATCCCTCCGGGGGACAGCCTCTCAACATTTCACCACTAACTCCCGGGTAAGGGTTTGTGTTTTGCGTTACTTTCAACTATGTGAGATTTTTTCTTACATGATTTTAGTTTTAAGCTAAGGATGGGAAAATATATCTAAGCTTTGGATATATATGATGAGCTCGGATATGCAAAATAGAACACTCTTATATGAACATGTATACCCCCAGGTCAGTGTTCTTCGATGGAGATGTCTAAGCATTTGGCTCTTAAAGGTTCACTTGCATCAATCCATCTTATGTGTACACTTCATAATGAAGGTAGAGTTTATATTTATAGTGTGGATTTGAATATTACCGTTCAGAGAAAGTCAAATTCAAATCAGACTATTTCTGGAGTGTAATTCTTCTTTCATTGTTGTTATGGCCTTATCGATAGAGTTGTTGAATGAAACGTGTTGCTCGTGAGCTCGGCTCAACTCGTTAAGGTTTGAGCTCGGCTCGTTTATATTGTTAAATGAGTCGAGCTCGAGCTCGTGAGTTACTTATTTTACTAATGAGCTCAACTCGTTAAGCTCGATAATTAAATATTTTCTTATAATTACATTAGGCTTGGTAGGCTCAACTTGACTCGTCAGACTCATTAGCAAGTCGAGACGAGCTCTATATCTAGCTCGTTGAAGTTATCGAGCCAAGTTCGAGCATCAAGTACTCGGGCTTGCTCGATTCAAATAACAACTCTACTTGTCGGTCTTACAGACCTGTTGCCTTGTTCTTATTGGTCCATGTTAGCTGAGTATAAGGGCTCTTTTCTTCAAGATACTTGAATACTTGATTAGAGTAGTCCTGGCTTCAGGCGACTTGTCTTTAGCTGACTTGAAGATCTTCAGAAAACTTGTCCGCAAGTGACTCAGTTGTCTTTACCTCATCTGATTCAACTTACTTGTTTCAGCTTACTTGACTTCAGCTGATTCTACTGGAACTCTTCAGCTGACTCTGGAGCACCTCAACTGATCTAACTTCGTGTACCTCGACTGATTCAACTTACTTGTTCTTGGTTGATTCAAGTCCAACTGACTTTGAAGATATTCAAGGAAGTTGACATCAGGCTACTTGTCAAGCTTCTCATGGTCTCATATAGCCCAACTTCTTCAGGACCTACTATGCTCAAAATTGATCATCAAGATCATGCTCTTCACTAACCAAGCCACTGACCAGCTTAGAAAGATCAAGTTTATACTCAATGGGACATCTTCAGGATTGCCTTTAGGTCTTTATGATTCTTGACATCGTTGAGTTCCTCCTCAGTTGAGTACCTGTAACTTGAAAATTGACTAATTTATCATGAACCTTTACGATCCTGGTTGCACATTTCCTATTATAAATTGTTTTGGAAATCATCAGAACTAGATATCCCAAAAAGTGTCATTCGAAACTTTTTGCACCCTATTATTCTAGGTATATCCCTATCACTTGGAGAAGATATTCTCCTATAATATTTTAACTAAAGACGTATAACTGTTTTTCAAAATATGGTTAATAATATTTAAATAATAATTTGAATTAACTAAGGGTACTTTTAGCACAATTTTTTTAAATTTTAATGACAATCCCAGAATCGCACTTATTTTGAATAAGAATGAGTATTATATTTTATTTAACACATATGAAATATCACAAATACCCTTATTACTCTTCCTCTGAATAAATATGCACTCACTTTATGTTTTAGGAAAAATCTTTCAATTCATGCAACAAAGTTTCCAAAAATTAACAGAGTAGAAAAAAAATGCAACAAACTATTGTAAAAAAAATAATGCAACACTTTGGACATTACGACGTGATGTCCATGCCTCATTAAACCTCGTTCAGAGGGAGAAATTTAGACAAAGGGGAAAAGAGTACAATCATTTTGATCTTCGGGATCCAATCTTCAGAATTATTTTTAATGTCACTCCCCCTGAAGACAACAGTCTTCCAAACATAGCATTCCAATATCATGAATATTTTTTTCAAAAGTAAATATAATATAAAATGTAGTAAACAAATCTGCTAGATTGTCACTAGAACACACCTTCTATATAATGATTTCCCTCACTTCTGGAGTTCATGTGAGTAAAAGAATTTCGAGGATATTTGTCATTACTTCTAGTAATATCACATGAATCGCAAATTCTTTTTAACAACGACTGTAACCAAATACATTCTTGTGAAACCTCATACAAAATAGAAATCACTGAGTAGTTTGAGGAGGTAGTGATAATAAATTATTTAATAGATCTACATGATTGTGTAGCACTAGTGCAAATAAAAATATAATAGTATGTGGAGCATACATATAACTAACATCCACATAGCTCACTATTGGTGCTCACATGAATAATTTTTTATCCCACAACGAATCCACTTCAAATGGGTCAAACAAATATCAGTATAGAGGAGGTCTATACACATAAAATTTCTCCAATGCCCATTGAAGCTATTTAAAAGATGCATTGAAGAAAGGAATTTGGGAAATGTTGGTGGTGATTTCTTGAGGCTAGTGACTTGGTCGGAGTTTTCGAAAAATATCTTCCTACTCCCCCGCAAGAGTACGGGATCGTCGTAGTAGTGAAGTAGACTAGGACCAAGTAGTTATCGAACCCAAAGGATTTAGGAATGCAGTGGAGCCCTAAAGTTGCACGTCGGCATGGTACTATAGTGACGAGCCGGTTGACATTTGAAAATATCACTAATGCAAAAATTAAATCTAGAAAAGCAATTAAAACAATTAAACTAACTTTCAATTAAGAAAGTGCAAGAGAGAAATGCTTCGAGTGTCTTCACAATATAATCCACTAGTGTGTTTGACAAATTCACAACCTATCATTGCCTTTTTCTAGATGTTCGCTAAGAGCGATCACAAAAGTGTGTAGACCAATCCCTTTTGAGGCCTAGGTGAACAACGTGGACTAACTAGCAATTCCTAATTATGCCCCATAAGCTCCTAAGATCGTGAATATCTAAAAACACGCGATGCATCTCTAGAATTCCCCCTTCACTAAGTACCCTAATATTCAAATTAAGATACCTAATGTCTAATGATGGGGGATCTAGCAACCGACCCCCTCTCGGGCAACCGATTACTATTTAACTCAAATTAACTAGTCAAAGCTTTCACCTAAATACCAATCATGCATATCCAACTCTCGTTGCAACACACAAAATTAAATACCTAAGCTAATAAAATCAACTAATTAATTGAGACATACAAAGCCCATCAATAGAAACATTCACATCAAGAAATAAGCATAATCAAAGCTATAAATCCATCAACACACTAATTTCATACATTGATTCAACACTCAAAGCAAAGAAAATTAGCTCATGGTTCTATAAGAGACACCCATGGCTAACAAGCTAAAATAACAATTAAAAATGAAATTAACCATTAAAGCTTGAATTAAAAGAAAGATATCACCTCTTGTGATGAAATTTGGAAATACAACTCTTCACTAGCTTCAATCCTTGCTTGAAATGTAAAAACAACTAATGAAATATTAATCTAATCTATTCTAGGAATTAAAAGAAAAAAATGCAAAAGAAAAAATAAAAGAAAACTATCTAGGGGATTAGGGTTCTTGTGTGTGATCTTGTTTTTCTCCAATAATCTGAGAAAATGGGGTATATATAGTGTGGGAATAGGGCTTGAGACGAATTTGCAATTAAATCCCTGAAAATTGGTGAATTTTCGGATTTTTCAGATTTTTTCGCTGAGTTGACCCGGTCAACTCGGTCAACTCGAGCGAGTTGACCAACTCGACCGGGCCTCATGGTCGAGTTAGGCGAAATGCAGCCCACGTTCTGGAAGAACCGACCATGACTCGCACGAGTCGGGTGACTCGAGCGTGTTGATTGCTCGAGTAAACTGCAAAACGCGTTTTCATTAGTTGCTGAAACTTTCACGTGGGACCCGCTCTTTCTTCTTCGTCTTTCTTTTCCGGCAACGTACATGGTTCGAAGTGGTGGTGATGCTCGATTAATTCCGGCCGAGCTTGAGCAATTTCCGGCGGACCTGTTTCAGAGAGGTGGTGGCCTTGCGAAGCTTTCAGCAATGCGTGGGCTCGTGGTGGTGCGGCCGTGAGCTTTTTCCGGCGAAGTGGTGTCAAGCGAGCTTCAATTCCGGTGAGGCTATGGAGTTTTCCGGTTTCGAATTCCGGCATCGAATGTGGTGCGGCTTTCAGGTACGAGCTTGGCCGAGTTTCAGCTCCCGCGGTGCTTTTCCAGTGTGTAAATTTCTTTCTCGGTGTGCTACTCAGAATTTCCGGTGACCTGGTGCAACAATTCCGGCGAACATGGCGGTTCTTTCCAATTCCGGTGATGAGTTCCTCCGGTGCGGGTGATTTGCTAAGGCGTGGGTTTGCTTTCCAAATTAGAAAGTCATCTTTGACTTCTTCTTAAAATAAACGTGGGGCCCGCGTGCTTTTCTTTCCTTCCTTTTCAGCATTTCACGTGGATTGCTGCTTCTTTTCAAACTTTGCTGATTGAATTTCAAATGGGCCTCCAATCTTGGGCTTCTCCTTTTAATCCTTCTAGGCCTCTTTTAATTAATCACCTTGGGCCGAAAATCATTTAATTAAAATGAGCTCACTTAATTCCCTTTCTCGACTCGTTTTCTTCTCGATTTTTCTCCTCGCTCGACCTCAATAAATTGAAGGCTCGTATTTACTTCTAAAATCACTCAATTTCCTGCAAAAATAAACAAAAGTACATTTCTCGACAATTAAGCGCAAACAATCAAATTAATGTAAAAAATGCAAGAAATCCAATTAAATTTGACAAAAATAGTACACGAATTTCTAGCAAAAATCACACTAATCACCCCCCCAAACTTAAAGTGTTGCTCGTCCCCGAGCAACGAAAGAAATAAAACAAGTGGGAGGATTGCGAGAAATGAGTGTCAAAGTAAATAAATAGCAATTGTCAAGTTCCTTCAATCTAGTCAAGCCCTTAAGTACAAAAATCAATTAGCAAGTTCACAAGTCATGCTCAAATCAATGCAAAATCAAGTGCTCAATCCCCAATTTCCTCTCGAGTAAGTGTTTCTCTCATCACTCAAAAGTGTATCAAGGCATGTATACTCTTAACAATCGATTCACACAAATGCACTACCATAGGCTTGCCAAAATTCTAAGTTCTCCACCACTTTCTAAGTGATCAATCAAAGAATCAATGAGGACTTTGCATTTGGTTGTAATGTTGGGCTCTTTGGTTAAGGTGGGGAATTTTGGGAAAAAGTGACTCGTAAACTAGTGGAGCGAGAAATAAAGACGCATAGACACATCTAAAATTCTCAAGACAAAGTTGCAAGTGATCAAGTTGCAACTCTAATTTCCAAACTCCAGCAATTTGCTAGTTCTCATTTTTCAAGCACATTCTCACCATTAACCATCAAACACCTCTTTTGAACTTGTAACTCTACCAAATTCTTGTACACAAGAGAGTTTTCTTTTCAAATTTTTCTTTTTTCACAAATCAACTCAATCTTTTCTTGTACAATTTTTTCAACTCATCTTTTTCTCACTTCTTTTCACTCATTTCACTCTCACACAAACTTATCCACCGAATTTTCATTTATGCACAATTCAACCTTACTACCCTCATTCAAGCTCCACTAGCTCATAGGAAAAATTAGGCTCACAAAAGGATAATTAGGCTAAATTTTGTAGGTTGCCAAGAAAAAATAGGTCAATAGGCTCAAAAGGGCTAACTACGGAAAAATTTCATTTGGTATGGAAAATTTGGCTAAGTGACTATTCAAATCAAAGATGGCCTCATATCACTTTCAAAGATTTAACACTCAATGTAGCCTCAAACAAGACAATTGGCAAGTTCTAGAGCACACAAGCATGAACGATACTCACAAGAAAGAAATTAGACCAAAATATATGCAAGTCTAAAGGCTCTAAAGCTCACGGGCTTGTCTAATCATGGATCGAGCACAAAATCAAGCATAATCGTCACATGAACAAATAAACAAGCAAGTCTCAATCAATACCATCAAGCTCAACTAAATCTCAAAAACCAAACAATCACCATCAATTGATTTTCCGACACCAAGCCACACAATCTTAACTCCAAAAAAAAAAAAATATACTCAAAGATTTTCAATAAGCCCACAATTAAGCACAAATTTTTTCAAAAATTAAGTGAAGTAAATTGGTGCAAATAGAATTACAAAACGAACATACCCCCCCAAACTTTTTCATTGCTATGCAATTAAAAAGTTTGGAAAAATAGTGCCACAAAGAGATTTGCAACCAACTACTCACCAAGCAATTCACCACATTAAGCAAACCACTAAAAAAAAAAATCGACAATTCAAAGCATCTCAAAACCCCTTAGAAAACAATTCACCCTCAAATCCCAGCATGTATATCAAGTACTCGAATAAGCAAAACTCTACAAAAATGAGGCGTGCGCCTGTGCAATGTACAAGTGAAGCCTCAAGTGCGCCGGTGCAATGTAAAATATGAAAATCAAAACAAATAAACCCCCCCAAACTTAGACATTGCTAAGCAATTCTAAGTTTGGGGCATATTACCTCCAATTGGCACCAAGCACAATCTTCTCTTCAAGTCACGATCACCTCACGTTAAGCTCCTTGAGTATGCTCATCTTTCCTATCAAGCACATCTCTTGAAAACATCACACCTTCAATTCTTCATATGGCAAGACAAAACTCATGTACAAGTATATATAAGCAATTAAACCCAAAATTCCCAACAAAAATAATTTCCAATAAGCTCTAATCAAAACTGGGGTGCATCAGTGCAATTAAAAATTATGCATGAAAAAAACTAACACCCCCCCAAACTTAGACTATGCATAGCATGTCTAAGTTTGGGAAGAGGTGTTTGTACCTCAAGTTTCCCTCAAGCACATGCCTTTCCATCGAGCTCAAAATCTTCACCGAGCCTCAACACACGACCCCAACACCTAGACAAAACAAAAGCAAAAGCAAAATTAAAAGAACAATGCAAAAATTAAAAGAAAGCAAGTAAAAATGGGTTGCCTCCCATTCAGCGCTAGGTTTAATGTCCTATGCCGGACTTATTAACGGAATTTCAAACTTCACTCATCGAAATGGCCATGGATATTTGTCATTCTTCCCATTGTATCTCGATTTTTGAGCTTCATAAGCATGGAGACGCTCATGGAAAGTAGACCAATCATCCATATCCTTCTTGCATGTTTTCACAATGAAGTCTCTCATATTCTCCTTCCATTCTCTTCTTCTTTTCCCAAGGATGCCCAAGTTTTTCTCAACTTCTTTCCTATGATTAAAAGTCTCAAGAGGTAAAACGAAATCAATAGAAACATTACTATCAAGTAAAGTACAAATTGAAAAGGTTAAAGGTTTAGAAATGCTCATTTCACTCTTCAACTCTTCTTTCGATTCTTCTTGATTTTCTTGCTCAAGGTTGCTCAAGTCCATCAATGGACCTTCCTCTTGATCACTTTCGACATTAGAATTGTCGCCTTCATCCTTCTCACTTGGGTCCTTTTCTTCTATTTTCTCTTCTTCAATCGTCACTTCTCGGATCTCTTCCACAACTTCCTCTTCAATTTCTTCCTCTTCATCCACATATCCTCGATCAAATTCGTTCTCCACCTCAAATTCTTCTTCTTGAACACCATCCACATCCTCTTCTATTCTTTCCTCTTCACCCTCTTTTTCTTCAACTTCCTCTTTCTCTTCTTCTTCCTCATTTAATACGTTTTCCAAGAAGATGGCAAATTCCTCCCAATGAAGTTTGAAGAATTCAAGTCTTGCATTCATCATACCACTTTCTTCCATTTCCTTCCACATGGCTCCCATCATCTCTTTGTATTGAACTCGGCTTTCTTTGGATAAAGAAGACACGGTCTCGTCATACCATTGTAGATATTGACATTCATAACTTGAGTCGGCATAAGACCAAGTCTCTTTGTTTCCCCACTCTTGATAGCGAGATGAAACTTGTTGCACTTGAGGATTGTACTCGAAACTCTTCTCATTGTTGGGGCCATCTACTTGTTGTTGTGGTAGATAAGGATATGTATATGAGTTTGAGTATTGTGGAGGAGGGTAGTTTGGATATTGTGGATATTGATGATATGGAGAAGGTTGTTGGTAGGTTGGGGGTTGTTGTGGTGGATAAGAGTATGGGTAGGGGTGAGGATCCGGAGGATACACCGTGCTAGATTGGTTATGACCCGTCTTCCAAAGGTATATATCCTCCATCTTCCGAATGCAAAGCACACCTACAAAGACGAGAAATATCAAATTCAAACAAAGATAAAACAAACAAACAAAGCAATAAAATGTCACTACTAGTACCACTCAACTAACCCTAAGTCCCACTTAAGGCACTCAACTAAATCCCCGGCAACGGCGCCATTGACTTGGTCGGAGTTTTCGAAAAATATCTTCCTACTCCCCCGCAAGAGTACGGGATCGTCGTAGTAGTGAAGTAGACTAGGACCAAGTAGTTATCGAACCCAAAGGATTTAGGAATGCAGTGGAGCCCTAAAGTTGCACGTCGGCATGGTACTATAGTGACGAGCCGGTTGACATTTGAAAATATCACTAATGCAAAAATTAAATCTAGAAAAGCAATTAAAACAATTAAACTAACTTTCAATTAAGAAAGTGCAAGAGAGAAATGCTTCGAGTGTCTTCACAATATAATCCACTAGTGTGTTTGACAAATTCACAACCTATCATTGCCTTTTTCTAGATGTTCGCTAAGAGCGATCACAAAAGTGTGTAGACCAATCCCTTTTGAGGCCTAGGTGAACAACGTGGACTAACTAGCAATTCCTAATTATGCCCCATAAGCTCCTAAGATCGTGAATATCTAAAAACACGCGATGCATCTCTAGAATTCCCCCTTCACTAAGTACCCTAATATTCAAATTAAGATACCTAATGTCTAATGATGGGGGATCTAGCAACCGACCCCCTCTCGGGCAACCGATTACTATTTAACTCAAATTAACTAGTCAAAGCTTTCACCTAAATACCAATCATGCATATCCAACTCTCGTTGCAACACACAAAATTAAATACCTAAGCTAATAAAATCAACTAATTAATTGAGACATACAAAGCCCATCAATAGAAACATTCACATCAAGAAATAAGCATAATCAAAGCTATAAATCCATCAACACACTAATTTCATACATTGATTCAACACTCAAAGCAAAGAAAATTAGCTCATGGTTCTATAAGAGACACCCATGGCTAACAAGCTAAAATAACAATTAAAAATGAAATTAACCATTAAAGCTTGAATTAAAAGAAAGATATCACCTCTTGTGATGAAATTTGGAAATACAACTCTTCACTAGCTTCAATCCTTGCTTGAAATGTAAAAACAACTAATGAAATATTAATCTAATCTATTCTAGGAATTAAAAGAAAAAAATGCAAAAGAAAAAATAAAAGAAAACTATCTAGGGGATTAGGGTTCTTGTGTGTGATCTTGTTTTTCTCCAATAATCTGAGAAAATGGGGTATATATAGTGTGGGAATAGGGCTTGAGACGAATTTGCAATTAAATCCCTGAAAATTGGTGAATTTTCGGATTTTTCAGATTTTTTCGCTGAGTTGACCCGGTCAACTCGGTCAACTCGAGCGAGTTGACCAACTCGACCGGGCCTCATGGTCGAGTTAGGCGAAATGCAGCCCACGTTCTGGAAGAACCGACCATGACTCGCACGAGTCGGGTGACTCGAGCGTGTTGATTGCTCGAGTAAACTGCAAAACGCGTTTTCATTAGTTGCTGAAACTTTCACGTGGGACCCGCTCTTTCTTCTTCGTCTTTCTTTTCCGGCAACGTACATGGTTCGAAGTGGTGGTGATGCTCGATTAATTCCGGCCGAGCTTGAGCAATTTCCGGCGGACCTGTTTCAGAGAGGTGGTGGCCTTGCGAAGCTTTCAGCAATGCGTGGGCTCGTGGTGGTGCGGCCGTGAGCTTTTTCCGGCGAAGTGGTGTCAAGCGAGCTTCAATTCCGGTGAGGCTATGGAGTTTTCCGGTTTCGAATTCCGGCATCGAATGTGGTGCGGCTTTCAGGTACGAGCTTGGCCGAGTTTCAGCTCCCGCGGTGCTTTTCCAGTGTGTAAATTTCTTTCTCGGTGTGCTACTCAGAATTTCCGGTGACCTGGTGCAACAATTCCGGCGAACATGGCGGTTCTTTCCAATTCCGGTGATGAGTTCCTCCGGTGCGGGTGATTTGCTAAGGCGTGGGTTTGCTTTCCAAATTAGAAAGTCATCTTTGACTTCTTCTTAAAATAAACGTGGGGCCCGCGTGCTTTTCTTTCCTTCCTTTTCAGCATTTCACGTGGATTGCTGCTTCTTTTCAAACTTTGCTGATTGAATTTCAAATGGGCCTCCAATCTTGGGCTTCTCCTTTTAATCCTTCTAGGCCTCTTTTAATTAATCACCTTGGGCCGAAAATCATTTAATTAAAATGAGCTCACTTAATTCCCTTTCTCGACTCGTTTTCTTCTCGATTTTTCTCCTCGCTCGACCTCAATAAATTGAAGGCTCGTATTTACTTCTAAAATCACTCAATTTCCTGCAAAAATAAACAAAAGTACATTTCTCGACAATTAAGCGCAAACAATCAAATTAATGTAAAAAATGCAAGAAATCCAATTAAATTTGACAAAAATAGTACACGAATTTCTAGCAAAAATCACACTAATCAGCTAGACGTGTTAACAAGATGGCATTCTACATATTTAATGCTTGAAAGTTTAAGTATCAATCAACATTCACTTCCACGTCTTTGTATGATAAATATTTCAAGTGTTGTCCAACTGAAGAAGCGTGGGAAAGAAGGATGACGATGTGTTCTTTCTTGGCCCCATTTTATAAAATCACTAACTTGATGTCTAGGTCATCTTATCCCATTTCCAACTTATATTTTGCACAAATTACTTTGATAGGACTGAAATTGAAGGATAATTTGGATAGTGAAGATGGAGTGATAAAAGAGATGTGCTAGAAAATGAAACTTAAATTTGATAAATGTTGGAATGAATGTCCTCCTGTTCTTGCATTTGGAAGTATTTTAGACCCAAGCAAAAATTTGTTATTTTTGAACTTTTGCTATAAGATGTTTCACCTAGAATCATATGAAGAAATAATGAGTAAGGAAAAGGAAGTAATATATACTCTTTTTAAAGAGTATGAGAAAGGTGGAGCTGAGTCTAACGCATCAAGAAGCAACGACAAAGTCTAATATGCAATATTGCACAAAGTCTGGCCCGTGCAATATGCCCAAATCCTACCCGGTTGGCGGTTGCTTTCTATATAAATAAAATCAAAATTCGCGGGTCAAAGGCGGGTCATCCATTTTTTATATTGCTGAAAATTATGTTACAGTATGAACAAACGAGTGTTACCGCATGAGCAAAAGTGTGTTACTAGCTCATATCGTAGCACTGATTAGTTCTTGTAGTAACACTCATTTGTTCATGTAGTTACACATTAATTACTTAATCATGTGGTCTTTTTATCGTTCAAACTCTTCCAATTTCATATGGTAACACATGAATAAGAATTATGATGTTATGATTATCTAATAATTTTAAGAATTTTTTTGTGTTTATCAAGTTTTTCTTCTTCATGATTTAAACCTCTATTTTTTCGCGATTCCACACTGTTTCTGATATAGTAACACATACGTACTCTTACAGTAACACTCACTTGCCCTTAAAGTAACACAGACCTGAGAGCGAATTTTTCTATTTGCTTTTGCGCGATTTTTTTGGGAAGATCCGTTTGACCCGCGAATTTTATTATGTTGACCCGAATCTCAATGTTGACCCGCAAATTTTTAGATTTCTTCCTTATTTGTGCGAAATTGCACCGTGCAATATTGCACAAAAGACCTACTCAGAAGCAACATGTCTTTTTCACAAGCAAGGAGCATTGATGACTCCGATAAGAAACTGTACCAAGTAAGTATGAGTTACATTATTGTCTTATTGATCCTCATTATATTCATTTAAAATGTATTTAACCTAGTTTTATAATGTTTATGTTATGTGTTTGTCTAACTAATTTAAGAGTATAAGCAAGTAAGAGACAACTTACTTCAACAAATGGAAAATTTGAACTTGATTTACACTTGGAAGAACTCCCATTTGATGAACCAGTCACAAATATACTTGATTGTTGGAAACTTAATATGAGTCTATTTCCCCAACTCTCGATGTGTTGGACATGATGATGGTTTGTGATGTTCTCAGTATTCCAATTACGACTTTGGCTTCATAATCTTCATTTAGTATTAGCGGTTGTATCTTGAACAAGTACATAAGATCTTTACTACCAATAAATTTGCAAACTCTCATTTGCACTCGTAGTTGGTTGCATGGTTTCAAAGAAGTTGTATCTCCAGGTAATAATAAAAATACTCTAATTTTCTACTTATAATATGCATTCCATTTTAATATATTAATTTTCAATCTCACATTTCTTACATTACGGAATTCAAATATAAAAGAAAGTTGTGGAGATTCCATTGTTCATGGAAGATCCCAGTGTTGTTTCTTGAAAATTGTTCTGATGATATATCAGGGTCTTGAGGACTGTTATTTTATTTAATTTGAAGTTTGCGTGTTTGTTATGGATTGTATTTAAGGTTATTAAAAGACTGTTGAATTATTATTGTTTGAATTGTTTTTGTGAATCTGAGTTATTAAGGACTGTTTAATTATTATTTTTTGGATTTATTTTGGTGAATTTGAGTTTACTAAGGATTGTTGAATTATTATTGTTTGATTCTTATTTAGAAATTTGAGTTTTAATTTGCTTGTTAGCTAATTAAACAAAATTTCATGACTGCATGAGTAGTATTTATACACCAAAATACTAATTCATTAAGTCAATATAAAAATCCAATAGCAATATATTAAAAAAAAAAAAAAAAAATTGGCCCGGTGGCTCAACAGTCCGTTTAGGGTCAAGATGGGCCTAAAAGGCCAAGGTTATATACAGTCTTATCTTTTGTTAATACAACCTCATCAAAAAGTGTTCGGAAAATAATTCCGAAAATTTTGACAATTTTCGGAAAAAAAACCGAAAATGCAAAAAAAAAAAAAAACACTAAACACATGAATTTTCGGAAACTTTTTCCGAAAATTGTTACATTTTTCGAAAAAAAAATCCGAACATTTTTTTGGTGTGTTGTATTCACAAAACATGGGACTGTATTTAACCTGGGCCAGCCTAAAAATATATGGCCCGAATACAATCAACCCAGCCCGAAAAAACTAATGGCCCGGTGACCCAGCATCAGGTTGGTCCGGTCCAGCCCATTTAACAGGTCGCTGCTTGCCCATTGGGTGCATTTCATTTTTGTGCAGAAAGCCCAAATTAAGAATTCAAAAAACCATTTGAATTTCCCACTCTCCCTCTCTCAAATTTGATCAGATTCAAGTTATGCTGATGTGCCGGGAAATCCATCTGCTTAGAAAAGTAATCAACAATCAATTGAGATTGAGAATGGAGCCAAAAATTTCCAGTCTATGATATTCGATCATCGACAAGGTGTGTTTTATTTTAATGATTAACCTTTTATGCTTCTGCTAGGTTTTTCAAACTATTAGTTTCTTTGTTCCTAAGAATTTGAGGAACGATCCTAGTTGTTTTCATGTTGGTGTACTTTGACTATATAATAGATGCTACGATGAAGTTTCCCAGTCCCTTTCATATTTCTTGTTGGTATGAGTATAATTTCGGTGAAATGTTGAAGGTGAAGGTAACTGATGCATTAATCATTTTCAGATTTCATGGAATTGGAATTATAATACAATATCTCTTTTTAAATTTGTTTTGGCTGATTATGAATTTATGGTAATGGAAGATAATAGTTGCATATTATTCTTAACCCAATTTTTTTTTTATATGGCTCCTACTCTTATTCGAAGTATCGTGACCATTATATGAATTGTTAAGGGATGTGCCAAAAGAGTTATAATCAATATTAATTTCAGCTGTAGAGACATTCCCTAATCTTAAATTGGAGGAAAAATAATTTGGGTATCATATTTTCCTTCTTTGCACATGTTAAATGATGGGGGATCGTAACAAATATTTAGCTCATTTTTGCTCTTAAATCATACATTGAAATGAATGGAAATATGTGCACAAGGAGATGATAAATCATGTTCTGATATGTGTGCTTTAAAATCATTTTACAGCTAAAAAAAATCTAATATTTCATGGAGATTTTTATCAGCTTGAATGGATGTCCGATCATGAGTGGATTCTTGCAACGTGTGTGCATTCAGTTGCTTAGTAGGTTCTGGGTGTATTGTTTCATAAACAGAACACAGTTATACAGAATTAAATTTTTATAAATCGACAAAATGACAATAATACAATCAGGAACATTCTGGAGTTAACAAATGGAACAAAGAAAATCAATTGGTTCTAGTGTTTCTCCTATATAACCACAAAATTAAGAAAAAAATCTAACCCCCCAAATGTGGGGGTAACAACAATACAACTCTAACCAGAAGTAATAAACAATTTCCCCTGCCTGAAAAATATCTGGAGTCAATGTAACTAACAACGGGGAAGATCAGCTGGAGGTGGCTCTAGCGTTTGCAATTCACCAACACCGTTTTCCACGAGGAAAGCCATCGCCAATCCCCAGGTGATGTGTACATCCAAGTGACAGTGCATAAGCCACACTCCTGTTAGATTGTAATTACATTAGGTTGATGCTTCAAAATATAATGATAAACGTTCATGCATGCTTGTGCTAACCTGGATTATCGGCGACAAATCTGATCACTGCCCATCCACCAACTGGTACACTTACTGTATTGCGAAGAGGTGGGTCCACAAGATTAAACTTGCTCGTATCTCTTTTTCGATTGAAGTTTCCGAATCCCTCACCAACAATATAGAAGTCATAACCATGAAGATGGACGGGGTGGTTCTCAGCTGTGAAGATACTTGTTCCCTGCAGCACTAATTGTACCGTTTCCCCGTATTTTAACCTGTACACTTTTGTACCCGGAATAGGCTGCCATAGTGATCTGCTCACGTTTCCGGTGTAATCATAACGTAGTGGTGGATTCCCTGGAAAATCTGTTGTAAAAACCCCCAGAATACCCTGCTGATGTGCTTGAAGCAAGGAAAAGTTGGATGGGAGAACAAATGACACATTATTCATGCTAGCGGAAAATCGAGTTCCATTAGGACCTTGACAGATTCTAGCCCTTTTACCACGGGGGCAGTTGTTGAGTCCTAGACCAACTGTGAAGAAGAGATTATGATCAATTTTAGTGGGCACAGGTACTTTTCTTGGGCTTCTGAAGCTGGTGGTGAAGGCTGTGACTGTAGCTGTGTCGTTAAAAGCAGGGAGTTTTGGCATAACAGGTTTGATTGAGGCACATGATTTGGAGGAGCAAGGTTCAGGTTCGTATTTTAGGATGGCGGTGGTGGTGGTGTTATCGAAGGGGGCCCCTTGAGCGGTGGCGTAAGCACGTGCTGCAACATAGTATCTAGCGGGTGGCTGATCGGCTGTGATCAGAACATCGGTGGTTTGACCAGGTCCGAGCATGATTACTGAGGTGGTGAAGGGTTTGAGGTAAGAGGCATCGGCCCCCACCACTGTTAGTTTGTGATTTGCAACTTTGAAAAACAGTTCTTGATTGAGTGCAGAGTTGACAACTCTGAGAAGATTTGTTTCTCCGGACCTCACTGGAACTGTTATTGTATCTGTAAGAGGATGGTGAGATATGTGTTAATTCTTTTCTTTAATAATCTTTTATTACGATTGATCACTTATTATTTATTACACGTGCATGTAAATAACATGGTGAAAAAAAAAAATTCATATTGTAGAAAGCAACCAACCTTTGGCGGAGCAATTGTATAGATCACCAGGCTGACCATTGATGGTGTAAGCATCCGAAATGTTAGGGGCGGCTCCCGTTCTTGTAGCTTCTCGCACAACATCAATGGGGTTCGCATCCCACCATTCACCTGATTACCATTATTTGAATTTATGAAAATATCACTGGCTAATATAATGATATTGATATGAATGCAGAAAATCTAATGAAATGATTTGTTAATTACCAAGAAGAAGGGGAATTTCGCGCTTGGGCTTGGGGAATGGATACGATTTTCCTTCTCTGGGCCGGATGATTAAGGCCCCGTAAACAGTGGCTCTGAGCCATGAACTGTGGGCGTGCCACCAAAGGGTGCCCTCCTGTCCTTGGATTGTGAATCGGTAAGTGTAACTTCCGCCTGGTCTAATAGGGCATTGAGTCACAAAGGACGGTCCATCAGCCCATGCAGTTCTCATTTGCCTCACTCCATGCCTATGCATACATATATGCATGCATTAATTTATAATCGAACGTGCATATTTTGTATACATATATAGTATATATATCACACAATTGAAGAACAGAGGGTTAAATATTTACCAGTGAATGGTAATGTTGTAACGTGCTCTGTTAACAACGTTGACAACGAGAGTGTCGCCATTGTTAACTTCCACTGTCGGACCAGGATACATGCCGTTGACAGTAATGGAGTTGTGGGTTTTGCACAGCCTCTTCACTGGTGTTGCTTGCACCTGCAGTTTATTAATTTATCATATAAGTATAGCAAATGAGGTCTTAAGACATATGAGGAGGACAATTTAGAGACTTACAACAAAATGGTGGAAGTGAACTTTTGCACATGTTAACGGCGCCAAAAGGAGAAAAATGGCCAAGAATAAGAATGTGTTGTTTTTTAATACTTCCATTTTAGTTCTCACTCAATCAATATTACTTTGTTGGTTCTTTCTGTAGAGTGAGAGGACAATTCCTTTTATAGTATTTTGGAGGGGGGAATATTGTGCAGGAAACTTAATTAGTTGAACACCCACCCTGCAATGGTAGTAGATGTTTTGTTACACCCACTGCTTCCTTAATCATAGATTCATAGCAAATAGTCTTAGGTTCGTTCACATGTCTTTTTTCGTTAACGAAATGTTTGTCAACCTTAATCATAATGTCTTGGAAACTCAATCACCTTCCTCATGCACGGATCTCACCGCTATTTCTTTTTAGGTAGTGTGTTGTGTGAATCAATTTCACCATAAAATTTATTTTGATAATATTAGTTATTTTATTTAAATGTATTATTAGTTGTTTTTACTATAATTTACTCGTTTTGAATGATATTAATTGTTTCACTAAAATATATTTGTTATAAATTAATCAGTTTTACGGTGAAACTGGTTCACACAAGACTTTTTTTTTTAAGACATTGTCTAATTTCTCGTAGAGTCAGCTGAGTTATGAAATTAACAAATCAAAATCTCGCCCATTCTTTATTATATGAGAGAGAAGAAAAAGTTCATTACTGTTTGGACACAAAATTAGCCTCGCCCATTCAATTTTTTATTATTTGCTTTTAGACAAATCCCATTATTTATATAAATCCATTGTGACTGTCAATTTAAGGATGTACTAATTAATATTACAACGAATGATCTCTTTCGTCAATAAATATTATATAGATACACATTTACAAGAAAAATAGGAGAATAGGTTTTAATAATTACTTTAAATTAGTAGCATATTTAAAATTTTGACCAGGAAAAAAGGTTGTATAGTTAATATCAATTGGATTACTCAAATTCTGAAATTCTCTTCAAATATATTTTCCGAAAAAATCGACTAAGATAAGAGTTCTCGCATATTGATATATTGAGAGATGTGAGATGAAGAGGGTGTTTGGCTGAGCTTATAAGCTCTTTAAAACAACTTATAAGTTATAAGTTGTTCAAGAGCTTATGGCGTTGTTTGGTGGTAGTGTTGTATCAACTTGGATTAATACAAGTTGAGTAATCATGTTAAATGAGGAAGCCTATGTTGCTAACCATGTTGTTTGGTACACTTTAATTTTCGGATCCGATTAAACCTCAAACCCAATCATGAACATTACATATTGTTGTCAAAAATACTTGATTGTCCTTTTAATATTACTAAAATTCTTAAAGTGCCCTTGTTAAGTTTTAACACCTCTCATCAGATAAACCCAGGTTGTTCTTGACAATTCATTTGAAGCCAAATAATTTAATTCATAGAAATTATTTTAATTTTAGTTGCCGCCAAATAAATTTCTTTCCAAGGTTCTCCTACCAATTCATTTGTTGCTAAAAAAAAAATTCATTGCTAGGATTCATTGTGAATTCATTTGGTGCCAAAATATTTTAATTCCTAGAATTTATTGTCAATTCATTTGATGCAAAATTAGGTAAAAACTTGCTTGAGATCATTTTACAAGAAAACCATTCAAAATACGGTCAAAGCAAGGTCAAACATAGCCCATTTATAACCAACCATACTCTACTTTTGTCAATCCAATTTCAGACATGCTTGCAAAGCGTACAAATCACATTACATACCAAAACAGACCTCAAATACTTATGACCAAAATACTATAAACACATGGGTCATTACAACATTATACAACCAGAGCATATAATGTCAAAAATGTGTTCAAATTCAATATTTATAGCACAAATGCTTATTGAAATATGATTATCTCTGATTAATCAGAGTCTTCAGCTGGGTACAACTTGGAAATCATTCTTCATTTTGCTGAAATAGTTAACCAATGTCTTCATGTTGCTAACCATCAGTTAATCAGTTGTCTTTGTGTCTCATAATACTCGCATCTGAAAATGACAAAGCAACAAAAAATTCATCCACTTCATCACTGTCCCAGGGTTTTTTTTTTTTTTTTTGTAAAATCCCAAAAAATCCAATGCTCAAATAAACAGGATGTCAATTTTCATTTTACATAACCTTCTTAATATCTAACTAAAATATCATTATCATTCAAAAAATGAAAATTTCTCATTGCATGTATCCAAGCATATTTTCATATAGAATCAACAAAGAAACAAGAAGAATTACTCTTGGCTTCCACTCAAACAAAAAATAGAAGGCAAACACAACATTAGACATTTCACACTTAAAAACCACAAAAATGATGCCCATCATTGAAGCAGAAGCAACATCCCAAAATGTTTTGGCAATTACCTCTGCATACTAGCTAAATACCAGTACTCCTTCAGGATCATAATTATATACTCCTTCAACTACCTCTGCAAGCATGATGGGTGTAAACAAACAAATCAATAATATCATAAATGGAATAAAAATAGATAGAAAATAACTTATTTTAATACATATTGAGGGGGTCTCATATATAGTGAAGAACTTCTACATAATGAGAATTAGAGTTTCAGTTGCAAAATTTAAACAATCATAATGGCTATCCACTATGTTATCTAATAGGCTTGCAGAGCAAATCAATTAATTTCATCAACGACGATCGAAGATAATACCTACCGTATGGAGATTTGGAAACTTATGGGCATCTCTTCTCCGTCAAACCCAAATGAATGCAAAATAACCTATTAAAATTATACAGGCGTAATCAAATCAATAATTATATAAATGAGATCACAATTGAAGATAATACCATGGCCATGGAGATTTGGACATCAGATGAGAAAAAGAAAATCGCCACTGGAAACCTAGGGGCATATCTCCTCCATCAAACCCAAATGGTTGGAAAATCGCGACCCATTACATCATAGGCGTAATCGATAAAAAAAATCAATATTTTGAAAAGCAAACCAATAATTTTATAAGTGAAATCACGATTTAAGATGATAACTAATATGGTATGAAGATCTGGACCGCTTGACGATAGAAGGAAAATTGCCATAAAAAAACCCTAGGCACAACTGCACAGCTTTCTCTATCGGATCAAAAAATAAATGGAAAATAACTAGGGTTTCAATTTATATATCTGAAGGGTATTTCAGACATTACACCATATTTAACATAAATACTGTTTTCTCAAGTTGATGAAAAAGCCCAAATTGGGCTGATCCCTCAACTCACTGGAACAGTAATTAAGCATGGGCCTTAAATTTAAAAGCAGGTCGTGTATCTCCACCAAACAGCAGCTAAAAGCTCTTACCATAGGTTTAGAAGCCATCAACATGTTCACCAAACAAGGCCTATAAGCATTACCAATGCATTTGACAAAATAAGATGCTTAACAATATAATAAAATAAGCTTCTAACATTTTATAAGTTGTAAAAAAAAGTAAGTTGAGATTTCCCAATTTATTTTCCTAACCACATCCACCTCACCTTGGAACCATCCCACCCTCCCCTGCCCCACCCATAGCTACCTCAACATAAAAAAATAGAAAAAAGTTATGTTTTATTAAAACTAAAATTTAAAAAATATTTGTTAAAAATTCTCAAATATCTTATAAGTTGTGTTAGTCAAACACTTTAGTAATTTATAATCTACTTAAAAATTATATTTATAAGCTCTTAAAACAACTTACAAATATTAGAACTTATATAAGATATTTTGAATAAGTTTAACTAAACACCCCCACCTTAAAAAGCTAGACTTATTAGAGTCTAATAAGCCACTTCTATATCAATCGGGTTTAGGATAAAAGTGTATTAGGTGATGACTAGTCTTCTGTACATATACAGTGCGGAATTGCTCCATGATTTCTAAAATGAGGAGGGAAGATAATTTATATAAGTAGATGGAAAAAGTCTTTGTTTGGTTGATTAGGTTACATTTAAAAATAAAATAAAAATTGATAATGGTGGATATGATTTGTTGTACATATAAACATAACATAAATTCAGTTAGAGAAGTTCATAACGACAAGTAAATTAACTAAAGTATAGTTGAATTATGCTGTAATACATCAAATTTTTTAATTCTGATTATCTCATCAAACATATCTGGGAAAAATAATTTTAGGCCGTAATTTAGAAGTGGTTATATTTTAAAATTAATATATATTCGAGTTTGTGAAAATAAGATAATATATATTTTTGGATTTATAAAAGTAAGATAATATGTTTTCGAACTTGTAAAAGGAGGACGATATATTTTTAGGCTTGTAAAAGTAGAACTTTTTTTAGGCTGGTAAAAGTAAGACAATATATATCAAAATTTGTATATGTAGGACAATTGATCCCGTGAGCGGTGTATTTCGGGCTTTTTATTCGGGCTCTATTGTCCTACGTTTACAAATATTTGAAACATGTTGTCCCACTTTTATAATCCTATAAAAAATATTGTCCCACTTTTATAAGTACGAAAACATATTATTGTATTTTCACAAGTTAAAAAACATATAATCCTTAAAACACAACCACTCCTACGGGCTTAAAAAATATTTTTTTGGGAATTTTGTTATACTTTATATTATTTAGATAAAATATAGAGTGAAAATGGTTCATATATAAACCATTGAAGGGTATTAGTTGTTTTCACTAAAGAGTATTAGTTGTTTTTGTTGAAGAATATTAGTTGTTTTCACTGAAGAGTATTAGTTGTTTACTGAAACAAACTAAGACTCTTCCGTGAAAATAATTAATATTCTTCAGTTAAAACAATTAACACTCTTTAATAAAAATAACTAACATCTTTCAATAATTTATACATGAACCAATTTCATCAATTCTCATTCTAATACTACCTCCGTCCCGGAACACATTGCGGAGTTCACTTTATCTTCGTGTTTTAGCGAGCGAGTTGTTTATTAATATTTGAAATGATAAAATAAATTTTAAGGTAGGGTATGATAGATCTACCTCTTCTCTATTATAAAGTAATTTTAAAATAACTTTATCATTTCAAATACTAATAAAAAACACACTCGCAAAAACACGAGAGGAATAGTAACCCCGCAATGTGTTGTGGGACGGAGGGAGTAGTACGTTAATTTTTGGGGAAATTACAACTAGGTTAAGTTTTTCATTCATAATTACAGTCTAATTGGTATACTTTTTAAAAATACAGTTTGAACAAAGTCGTTTCTCTCTCCAATCCTGCACTTTCGGTCGGTCCCATCAAATGTGTCTTCTCCTTTATCCTTCTCCCAAATCCTTCTCCTTCGATCACAGCTGTTGGCAAATTTAAAATTCCAGCTTATATTTATCTATTTCTTGCAGGGAAAACCAATTCAAAACCATCTCACAGCTACTCCCTCCGTCCCAAATCAGTTTTCACACTTTCCTTTTCTGTCCGTCCCACATTAGTTTTCACACCCTAAAAAGGAAAGTTTTCTTATAACTTTTATCCTTAAAGTTCTCACTTATTTATCCATATGCCATTACTTTTCTTACACAAACAAACCACAACCACACAATTAAAGTTGATTTGACATAAAATTCTCACTTTATCACTTTAACGATATAAAATAATAAATTTTCTTAATTACCGTGCCCAGATCAGATCAGTGTGAAAACTGATCTGGGACGGAGGGAGTAATATTTATCTATTTCTCAAATATTTCCATCTCCCCGCACTATTTTCTGACGGTCTTTCGCGTTCTATATATGTATGCCGGACTCTCCAACCACTGGTCGGAAATCAAATCGATTTTCAAATTTGAATACACCACCGCCATCAGATTTCAGCTCTCTCCCTCCTTCTACAGCCGCCATCAATTATTAAGTAATAAGTCCTAATTTCTAAGTTCCTCCAATTTTTCTCTCCTCTCCTCTGTTTTCACCACCATCCCCGCCACTTCCCTGCAATAAACAACACACCACCGGAATATACCAACAAAACAATATGCAACCTCTATTTTTTTGTTCGGCTAATGAAGCTCGAAAAAGCAGTAATTTTTTAATTTATTTTGCTGAAAATTCAGTAGTTTTTTGGTAGAAGTGTATCGAATTGTACTGTTTAAATTATTTTTGCCAAAATTTCAATACTTTTCGGTCAAATTTTGCCAAAATTATTGATGAATTTTGCAAGGCCAATTCCCAATTTCATGCTCTGTTTCTGTATTTTAGACCCGGTGGATTGTTTTCATATCTTGGTGGTGGATTGTTTCCAAAATAATAGGCATAATTTGTGAGTGATGGATTATTTACCTATTTTTTAGCATATTTTGTGAGTGGTGGATTGTTTCCATATATTACCAGCATATTTGAGCGAGAATGAATGAGATTGTTCATGAAATATTAATTTTGTTGATTTTTGTATAATTAAGGGTATGCAAGTCATTTTGCGATGAACCAAAATTTGTACTATACGAATCATAATTTTATTATACTTAAACTAAAAGTACTATAATACTTATACTCACCATTCTATTATACATACTAATACTAATACTAATACTAAGATACAAATATTGTTATAGTGCAACACTTATTCTTCACAATTAGTATTAGTATTTTTTAGTTAAAAATTGTTATAGTATAATTTATTATTTGTTAGTATAAACGATTGCAATATTGTACTAACAAAAACCTTTAGTACAAAATACAATCCAATTGTGAGGAATTCCCGTTATATCACAATTACAAAGGGAACAATAGCCATATAATACTATAGGTTTATCTAATTATACTATAGTTATGATCGTTCAACTATTGTTTGTATTGTTGTACTATAATCAAACTATTGTACTATAATTACATGTATCATTTTTACTATTTTAATTATTAGTATAATAATTTTGATCTATAGTATATATTTTTCAGTCTATAGTATAATTTGTACTATGTGTTTTGGGTATTAGTATAATAAATATAGCATTAGCATAATATTAGGTCATATAGTATAAGGGACAACAATTATAGTACAACGTATGTAACATTAGTACAATATTTTTATTGGTACAATTCATTTGTTTTTTTATTAAATATGGTGATAATGACAATAATTATGGTGATGATGGCAGTATTTTGTGCAATGTATGTTTTTTTAGACTTATGGTGATGATAGCGGTAAAATTATGGGAACTGACTATTTTACTCATTCATCTTCTTCTTGTATAAATAATAAAACTTCACATGAAAAAACATTACTGAAGGAAAAAACTTTTTAAACAAAATGGCTCAATCTCAATCATATGCTTTTATCCATTTCCTTTCGTTTTCTCAAGTGGCAACATATGAAGGAAAAAACTCAAGGGTCTAGTTAAGGAAACATTCCAAGCAAGCTCAACCTGATACAATAGTAATTGGACCACGAACTTTAGGTAGATTGTGCTTCGTGTAATATTTTACTAAACTCTTAATCAGCAAAGACTTTCCCACCTACAATACAACAAAAACTTCCAATTCTTAGAACTAATGCAATGAAACATAGCATACATTATAGCCAAGGAATAGCGAAACTCGTGAACACAAACCTGAGGAGGTCATTGTACCACGACAACAATGGGGGCATGTTCTCCTATATCGTGGTCAATTGTGGGGACATGAAGCCTTTTCTGCTTCTTCTCAGTAGCTCGTGATTGCAGCCGTTTTGCTTTCAGAGATGAATTGAACTTAAATGCCTAAAAAATCAATGCATTCTAATTAATAGCTTTGCAATCAAGCATATAGTCATGCAAATTCACTAGTTCATCCAGACCACAACGCACAACTAGTATTTTTTTTATTATATCTCAATGTTAATTGGCAGGAATTACACAGAAAGTGAAAATTAAGAGAATCAAATATAGCTTTGTATGCACACTTATTTGATTGGCTAGTTGGTTAATTTCCATCAAACTAAGAAAATTGCAGAAACTGATGCACTTCATCTTTTCCAAAGGTTGTTGAAGGAAGTGGAATATAATTTGGTATAGATATATAAATAGAAAGGAAAAAAGAACTATCTGCAGGACATAGGGTATATAATTTTATACTTCAAATGCAGGGACAATATAAAAGCTTCCAATAATGCACAGAATCATATTCACAAACAAAGAGCAAACATAAAATGCATTACATGAAGAAAGCCCTCAATATAAGATGTCATTTTTACCTTTTGGTAGGACCATCAGGATGCAACCCAATTGCATCCAGTGTTTCCTTATCTACGACAAGCTGAAACTTTCGATCTAGTTTTGTCTCAAGAACATCGTCAACATGAAAATCAGGGTTCAACCTTAAAAGGCTAAAATGTAAACAAAGTTGTAGTCAGATAACATATGGCAAAAAAAAAAAAAAAATCAGTTATGTAGAACTTAAGTGCAGCCTTCAACTGAACACCAAATTAAAAAAAAAAAAGTCATTGAAAATAACCAAACTTTCCAAACAGAGTCTGCTTAACAAAATTCCCATTGAGCACAAAAATACTAAAGCAAAAGCTCCACCTATCACAATCACCTGCAAATGTAACACTTATACTATAGCAAAAGCTCCATCTATCACCACCAAAATTTATACTATAAGAGTCATAATCTTACTATACTTATACTAAAAGTACTGTAATACTTATACTCATCATTCTATTATACATACTAATACTAATACTAAATATACCAATATTGTTATAGTTCTACACTTATTCACCACAATTAATACTAGTTCTTTATACTTTAAAATTGTTATAGTATAATTTATTATTTGTTAGTACAAACAATTACAATATTGTTCTAACAAAAATCTTTAGTACAAAATACAAACCAATTGTGAAGAATTCCTGTTATCTCACAATTACAAAGGGAACAAAAGCCATATAATACCCAAATTTGTAGTAAAACAAAATAATGGGCTAAAAAATAGCAGGGGAGAAGAAATGCTAGCGAAAAGCTATGAGCAACCCAAAGCCAAGAACAAGAAATCACATGAAAATTATAAAATTAAAATTTTATTTAAAAGAACATCACAATTTCAAAAAGATCCTAACTCTAGAATAAAATCCCAAAAATACATATATAAAAATAAAATCGCTCTCAAATAAAGGACCAATCTTAAGAAAGTCGTGAGAAATTTACAGATTTCAATCCAAGAAAAAGAACAAATGAGGGTGAAGAACATGTATTACCAGTTGTAAGGCGCCGTATAGAAATATAAGAAAATGGGGAAAACCCCAACTCATACATGAGAGGGGGAACCGGAATTGACGCACCTCCGCCGGAAATACACCAACAATGAACAGAAAAGGGAAGAGGGGCTCCGATCTAGGGTTTTAGGGTCTTCGATCTGGACTCTACACTGGTGGCGAAAAAAGTCGGCAACAACGACGTCTTTCTAAAGATGTGAACGACTGCGACGTCCTTTTCATCAAGAAAATGTTCTATGGCAATGAGAAATAGGTCTGCCATTTTCCGGCGGTGGCGCTGAGATAGAGAGAAGGGGGAATATAGAGAGAGAAAATATGCAATTGATTTTTAAATTTTAGGAATGAAATGATGTAAATGGCTGCTTTCCATAATTTTTATTGGAATGTGAGATTTTGACAGTAATGAAGGACACAGTCAATCACCAAAATCTGAAGAAAGATAAATAAGGGTAATCTGGGTATTTTACTACTAAGAAGTTAACTCAGTTGTATTTTTAAAAAGTGTACCAACGTATTTGTAATTATGTCTTATAAAACTAACCCTAGTGTAAGTGCCCCTTAATTTTTTTCTTGCAAATTGTCGAGAATTTTGTCTCACCGAAATTATTTCTCTTGTAACAGTTCAAATTTGATGTATTGACAGTCTGGCATGTATTTTATATTATAGTCAAAGGCGAAAAAATCGCGATATTTTGTTGATATATCAAATTTTTGGAATTCTCGATATGTATATTGGATGCAATGAGAATCTTTTCTAAACTATCAGTAAAATTGAAATATTGTAAAATGGCAAAGTGTTCATATATAAATTATTAAAGAAGATTAGATGTTTTCACTAAAGAGTATTAGTTGTTTTCGCTAAAGAGTTATTTATTTACACCGAAGAGTCTTAGTTGTTTAGGAAAACAAACTAAGACTCTTCAGTGAAAACAACTAATACCCTTCAGTGAAAACAAATAATACTCTTAAAAGAAATCAACTAATACCCTTCAATAATTTATGTATGAACCAATTTCACTCTATACATACTCCAGTAAAATATCGACAAATGTTTATATGGGTAGGATTAAATATTAGGAAATATCAAGAATATTGAAAATAATTAAAATACTAAATATATCTTCTTCTTCTTCATTTCTTTTTTTTTTTCTTTTTTATATTATTTCAACTAGTTTACTATGGTCTTTAATGATATATCTCAAAGGTCCTATAACTAGGGGAGAGCAGAGTTCGGTTAAAACCGAAAAACCGAACCGAACCGAAATATCAATTCGGTTCGGTTATTTTGGTTTTCGGATCGGTATCGGTTTTAAATTTTAGAAATGTTGGCTTTCGGTTTTGGTTTCGGTTATTTAGGTAAAAATACCAAAATAACCGAAACCGAAACCAAAATTAGAGGATATATATAAGTATCTAATTTCTAACTCTAGTTACATTTACTCATTTCCAAATTTAATGTCACCGTCTCTTCTAGTCTTCTCTTCCCATTCTCTAATTTTTTATTGTGGGTTTTTTTGTTTTGGTTGCAATCTATTCATACATATGGACTTGGGCTGTTAGCAGGTTATAAACGTAAAAATATGGTCCAATTTAAAAGTCCATTATATTTCGTTTTTTCGGTTATTAACCGAAATCGAACCGAAGTTTTCGGTTTCGGTATTTTCGGTTTTAAGAAATTTTGGTTCGGCTTCGGTTAGTTTTATATATAATTCGGTTTATTTTGGTTATGACTTTTCGGTTCGGTTCGGTAACCGAACCGAGCCATGCTATGCCCTACCTATAACCTTTTTTAAATCTTACAAGTGTTTTACATTATCAAGGTTCTACATTTTTCAAAAAGGATAAAAATTAATAAAGTAATAATTTTACTCTATTTTTGGTCTGGCTTGTAAGACGCCATTTTTTACTTTTGATATTCCAAATGTCATTTTAGATTCTACAGTTGCCGATTTGAGACACCTACTTTGAATTAATGCATTTTTTTAAGAAAGAAAGGACCATTTGTTTTTTAGGCTTATATCCAATTTTTTTTATTTATATGTGCTCGTAAGAATAAATTAATTTAATATAATACTTGTTAGAGAAAATGGTTGGTGATTTTAATTTATAATTAATTGGTATTAAAGTTTATTTGAAACTTTAAATGTTGACCAATTAATTTTGGGTGTTGAAATTAATTTCTCGGAAATTAATTGTTACAAGTGTGTTCTACTCACGGAGTAGATGAGAATGGTGTATTCATACTCACAAAATCGATTTTCGGTGAGTGAGAAATTGAATCAAAAGTTGAATGGTTCAACACCTAAATATGAAAGTAATGAAGGAATTAAATATGTCATTTAATTCTTCATCACACATTGAATTTTTAGAATACTAATATACATGATATTAATATGGGAACAATGGAGTATAATAAATTATAGTTGATTGCTAGTCAATCAAAGTTGCCACACGCGCGTAACGAGTGATTAGGCGTGAAATTGTCGAAATTTATAGCTCGAAATGCTCGTGTTTTGATTGATTTATATGAGTAGTTAGAGTCATTTGAGTATCATTTTTATAAACTAATGAATTTGTCTCTTTGATTCTTATAGATGGATAGAGGGCGAAAAGAGGAGTTCGTAGGACTTTGAATCGACTCAAATGGATGCCCGGATGAGAAGATATCGAAGCAATACGAAAAGTATTAGTTCGAGGGAGCAAAAGTATCATTGGAGTACACAAGCGAGAAGAACTCGTGCACCTAGTGCACGAGTGGTCGAGTAGTGCACTCGAGCAGATGCAACTCGTGCACCTAGTGCACGAGCTCGAGGACTCGAGCACTTTTGGCTCTCTGGAAGATTGGAGCGCACGATGGGATTGTGCTCGTGCACTTAGTGCACGAGCAGTGCTCAAGCATGCGTGGTTTTGGCCCATTAACTCCCGATTCGACCCGTTGCCTATTTATACCCCTTCCGAACACGTTTTTACAGACCACGACATACCACTTGATACCATATCACTTTTAGAGTTAGTTTTTGGAGAACGAAAGAGAAGAAGAGACGAGCAAGCTTTAATTTTACATATTCGAGGTTTTATTTACGAATTCATAGTTCGGGTTTTGATTTTTAGTTTCTTTACTTTAGATCTTTGTTCTTGAATACTTGAGACTTCGTTTTATTAATTTAATTTCAGTTTTTAACATTTATTTCTTTAAACCCTAGTTAATGTTTGATAATTTCTTAGTTAAAATCACTATGTTCAAGTTCGTTACTTCTTCAATTGTTTTCGTTTTCGTAAAAACCATGTCTAGCTAAAACCCTTGCATGCTTGGGGTAGGATGAACTCGTAGAAGTAGGATGTGGGTATGTAATTAGGGTAATTTGTGACGTTTAGTTTTAATTCTCTTAATTAATGAATTCTTAAAATCAATCTTAACTTTACCTTTGAATTTCGTTCGAAAAATGTTCGAGAGAGGACAATCTTATCACTCTTTAACAATTAGTAGACTTAATGAGAGGGTTTAGAAAGGGTTAATTAATCTACCGGTTTATCTAAGGAGGACGACCGCATCACCTTAGTTTAAATTAGGGTCTCGTTAATTAAGCACGATCTATTAACTTGTTAGTGGATTAGTGAAGTCGATTGCTAGGATAAAGTATTAGGGTTTTAATTCTTGAGCTTTCATCTTACAATCTTTAACTTAGGTTATTTCTTGTGCGTCGCGGTTATCTTGATTATGTACCTGCTCCGTTAGTATACGTAGGAATTCCTATCCTGAGCATCATCATCTCATACTTGAAAACACACTTTTACATTCTTAGTTTAATTTTCCTTTTTGCATTTATAGAGTAATTTAGTTAGATTTTATTTTATTTTCTTCTAAAAAAAATCCAAAAATATACACTCATATTAGCTACGACGCGTAGATCTTCAGGGATTTGTTCGCATACTCACCTTCCCTTGGGTTCGATAATACTTGGTCGCTATACTTGCTCATACTACAGTGAACCCGACCGCTTGCGGGGAAACTACTAGTAGAAAGTTAGTATTTTCGGCTTCAAGTCAATGGCGACGTTGCAGGGGATGGTGTTGTATGTCTTTTGAATAGGACTTGTAGATAACTTAGTAGTTAGTAGTGAGTGCTTTACTTTTCTGTTTTATTCGTACTTGTTCGGTAGTTGCATTTTTATTCTGTTGTTAGTGTTTCAGGTTTATGAAAACACGCTCACAAGGTGATACGAGCGAAGAGAGATTACAGTTGGATCATGAGACAATAACAAGAAGAAACCGAGCCTTTCTAAGAAGGATGAATGCTGCCGGAGGAGAGAACGAGAACATGGACATCAGTAATGAGTTGGATGATGCTGCAAATGAGTTTAATCAGGTAGTGGACCGGGTTGAGGGCACTGGAGGGAATGGTAGTCAGAATCAAGTCCCGTTAGGGGAAAGCCAGAGCCAAAACCCGGGTACACAGAACGTAAATAATCCAGCTCATAACATTGTCCAACACCCTCAGAACAACCCTGCATACCCACAGAACAAATTCCCACAAAATAACTTACCTTACCCTTACCCATACCCACCATATTCATATCCACCATACTCGTACCCTCCACCTCCTGTTTACAACCCACCACTAGTCTATCACCCACCACCAGCCCAACAAGTACCCGTACCACCTGCTAATCCTCAGCACGTTCCTCAGAACGCAGATCAGAACATGTCTATTCGAGAAAGGTTCGCGGCACAACCGCAATGGTATTATGATGGAGTGGCATTGCCCCCTGTAGAGGCAAACAACTTCTCAATTTCCCCTGGAATTCTAAAGCTGCTTACCGAGAATCAATTCAAGTGGGAGGTTGGGAAGGAGAATCCTCATACTCATCTGAGGAGTTTTCTGATGATCGCATCCACGTTCAATTATAACGGTATGTCTGAAGATACCAAGAGGCTGTTCCCATTCTCTTTGATGGGAATAGAAAAGGAGTGGTACGATAACACGCTCCCACGGGAAGGTATAACCACATGGGCCGAGCTCGAGCGTATGTTCCTCGAGCGATTCTACCCTCCATCTAGAACCATTAAAGCAAGGATAGAGATCTCGTCCTTCCGCCAGAAGCAAGGAGAAGACTTACGTCAAGCGTGGGAGAGATACTCTAACATGTTAATTGAGTGCCCGCAGCACGGGTACAATGAGGGAGATATCATGGCATTCTTCTATAGTGGAGCCAGCAAGGCTGGCCAAGCCCATCTTGATGCACGTGCTAGTGGAGCATTTCTGAACCAAGGTATAGCGAGGTGTAGAGAAATCGTTGATAATATTGTCACGAATGTCGGGGCATGGAACGAGGACCCAGAATTTCAGAGAGCTTGTAAGTTGGAGGAGAATGAGGGAACGAGGAAGCTGTTGATGTCGATGATGGAAAAGATCAGTAACCTCGAGATGGGGCAGAATCTGGTTGGAGGGAATGTAGCAGTGAGCGAGAAAGTGGACCCACCCACGAGTCAGCAAGAAGAGGTCAACTATATGGGAAGGCCTAACTATCCACAAGGTGGCAATCAATTTGGAAGGCCTTCTTATGGCCAGCCATTTGTACCTCCAGGTCCACAGCCTTCTCAAAATCAATGGAGGAACACACAAGGGTATCAAGGAGGCCAGCAGCCTCCTCAGAACACATGGAGGAAGAACGAGAATTTTTCATATGCTAATCCGATGGCCGGAATTACAGTTCCCTCAGGTGTTGATCCAGGTTCGAAACCCCCAGGTGGAGAAGGGGGTGCCTCAACTGAGGAGATGTTGAGAGCTATCCTTCAGAAGGTGGAGAAAGGAAGCAAGAGATTGTCCTCATTGGAGTATGATGTTAAAGAGTTGCATAAGAAAGGTGATCAGCGTGATCATGAACTCCAGAAGAGAGATGTAGAGCTGAATCGAATTCAGCAAGAGAACAACCGACGGTTCACTTCCATAGAGTTTCAGATGAGCTAGATCGTAAAATCATTGGGTAGAGAGTCGGGTAAGTATCCTTCTATGGCGGAGGGGAACCCGAAAGAGCATTGCAAGGCGATCCAGCTTAGAAGTAGAACCAACTATGATGGTCCCCAGATGCCTGCTGATTCTGAGACGCCCCAAGGAGATGTGGAGATAGAAGGAAAAGAGCCTAAGAAGGATAGAGATGAAGTTGAGGAGGTAGGAGTTGAGAAGAAGATAGAGGGTGAAGGCACTCAAGAGAGCAAAGAGCCTGAAGAGGAAGGCATTGAGAAGATTGAGAGAGTTCCTAAGTGGAAGAAGGCAAAGGAAGCAAGGGAGAAAGTGAAAGAGATTGAGCTTGATGAATGGGGGGTACCCAAATCTGTGATACCCGTCCCGTATCCACAACGCTTCATGAAGAAAAAGCTTGATGAGAAATTCGCTAAATTCCTTGATGTTTTTAAGAAATTACATATTAATATTCCTTTTTATGATGCTTTGGAACAGATGCCGAATTATGCCAAGTTCCTGAAGGATTTGATTTCAAAGAGACGGAGAGTTGATGAGCCCAAGTTGGTGCAGCTGAACCATGGGGTGAGTGCATTAGTGCACAAGGTGCTGCCTCCAAAGTTGAAGGATCCCGGAAGTTTCACGATCTTATGTGATAGCGGGAATGGAGTCAAGAAGGGAGCGTTGTGCGACCTTGGAGTGAGCATCAATCTAATGCCATTGTCGCTATTCAAGAAGTTGGAGGGTGGAGAACTTCAACCGACAATGATGACACTTCAACTTGCCGATAGGTCTATTACTCGACTTCAAGGTATAGTTGAAGACGTCCTCGTGAAAGTTGGGGATCACATTTTTCCAGCCGACTTTGTAGTGCTCGACATAGAGGACGATGAGCATGTGCCGCTGATTTTAGGGAGGCCGTTCTTAGCAACGGCCGGGATGGTGCTAGATGTGGTAAATGGGAAGATCACATTGAAAGTTGATGATCAAGAGATAAAAATCTCCCTATATGAGGTCATGAAGTACCCGAAGGAGGATGAAAGCTGTTATTACATGGATGCAATTGATCCTCGTGTTGAAGACACACCTCCTATCCCTAATATTTCTATTAAGCATGATTTTAATAGTCCTTCACTTGATGATTTAACTCATGAGCATTATGATCTTGATTATTTTGATAGGGATAAAGGGAAGAAGTCGAAGGATGAAGAAGTGGAAAGTGTGGACGTGGTCCAGTTGGAAAGGAAATGAGGAGTTAACAAGAAAAAGTCAAAATTCAAGAAATTGCTTAGTAAAACTCCTCCAGATAAAGGTGAGAAGAAGTTGAGACCCCCACCACTTGGGGATGAGAAGGAAGTAAAGGAACTCATGATGAAAGGGAATGAAGGAAAGAAAGGCAAGCACCACTCTTATGGGAGTAAGGGAGGTAAATTTGAGTATCATGTCTCATAAGCTCCTTTGAGCTTGGTCCGGCATTAGGACCTTAAAAATAGTGCTGAATGGGAGACAACCCATTTTTATTTATTTTTTAGTGTTTTTATGTTATTAGGGTGTTGTTGAATCGTAAGTTTTAACCTCGTACTTGAGAGTTTATTTTGTAGGCTTGTCTCGGAGGAGTAAAGGTATCATGGAGTTATTCAGATTGAAGGAACCAACTGGAGACCAAGGAGTGTGACACGTTGTTGAGAAACTTGAACTATTTGGATGAGGTAACCCACAACCCCAAACTTAGACCTCTTCACAAGGTCGAAGTTTGGGGGGTGGAGTTTTTTTTTTTTTTTTATGGTGACAATGTACAGGTGCACACCCTCTCTTGAGTTGAGTTTGGTTATTTGGTACCTTGAGATGCTTCTTGGGTTGATATTGCTTTGATGTGCTACTACATATTTCATGCCTATCAATCATCTTATGCTTGTTGATTGCTATTCTTGAGTACTCCCTCCGTCCCGGTCTAAGTGTCTCATTTCTTTTGGTTGAATGGTTTAAGAAAGTGTATTTGTTTATTAATATATGGTAGAAAAGTAATGAATAGTGTTGAAAAGTAATGAATAGTGTTTAATAAAGTAATGAATAGTGTTGAAAAGTGGATTGAATGAGTGACATTTTTGGTAATATTGTGTGAATTTGAAGGTTAAAGTTTATATGTAGTAGAGTGTTGCTTTTTCCATTTATGGAATGGGACACTTAATGTGGGACAAACAAAAAAGAAAACTGGGACACTTAGAGTGGGACGGAGGGAGTATGATTTAGTGAGTAGAGTTGAGTTGTGAAGGTGAATTAGGAATTCTACTGTGTGAGTGTATGAGTTAGAGTTGATTTGAGAGTGAACTCGTATGCTTGCAAATTTCCTTTTGAGTACTTGTGTGATGAAAGTGAGAATTCACTAGGACTAGCATGGATGTGAAAGCCGTGAGTTTTGAGCCTTTTGAGATTAAGATACATGAATTGATCTCTTCGTTTGTGAGTGAGTCGTCACCTTAGAGGATGCTAGAACTTGTGTGTGCTCTCGCTTCATGATTGTGTTTAGTTTGATATGCCGAATATGATCTTAGGCCATCTTTGTTTTGATTGAGTCACTTAGCCAAAATTTTCCTTACCATTGACATTTGTCCTTTGTTAGCCCCTTTGAGCCTTAAGCCTATTTCATTTGCTAGCATATTTAGACACTATTCCAAGTTCCTAAGCCTTTTTGCCCTAATTTGAGTGGAGAATAGGAAAAGTGTGAATGTGAAGGGATTGATTTGAGTTGAAAAAGGAAAATTGTGATTACCTGAGTGATTATGAGAAAAAGGTGTGATGAAAAATATGAGTTGTGGGAAAGAAAAAAAAATATTTGAGAATGAGCAAAAGAAAAAAATGAGCTCATGTGAGTTGTGTGAAGAAGAAAAAAAAATGAAGTGATTGAGAAAAAAAAGTGAAATGAGTTAGAAAAAAAAAATTGAAGTGTTGAGAGTATTGGAATTGAAAGTGTGTTGATTGAAAATGTTTGAAGTATTATGTTCCTAATCTCGAAGTACTAAAGTTTGAGTTTCTATTCTCCATTCACTTGAGTCACTTATCCATATTGTTATCCCACCTGTCCAAAGAGCCTACATTACAACCTTGAGAAAATTCCTTTTTGATTCGGCATTGATTTCTAGAGTATGGTCGGAGTTGAGAGTGCTTACAAGCCTATGACTGCCGATATACGTGATTGATTGTTTGAGTGAGTTCCTTATCATTGATATACACTTGTGAGGGAGTGAAACACATCGTTGAGTGCACATCCATGTTTGATCTTGATAATTCTTGTTGATATTGCATGAGTCTTATAAAAGGGGGTGAGTTCGTGTACGTGTGAACGATCTTTGAAACTTGAGCTCGATTACTTGCATGATTTGATTCTTGATTCATTCCTAATAATTTCACTTGACTTATTATTTCGTTGCTTGAGGACAAGCAACATGGTAAGTTTGGGGGTTGATTAGGCGTGAAATTGTCGGAATTTATAGCTCGAAATGCTCGTGTTTTGATTGATTTATATGAGTAGTTAGAGTCATTTGAGTATCATTTTCATAAACTAATGAATTTGTCTCTTTGATGCTTATAGATGGATAAAGGGCGAAAAGAGGAGTTTGTATGACTTTGAATCGACTCAAACGGATGCCCCGATGAGAAGATATCGAAGAAATACGAAAAGTATTAGTTCGAGGGAGCAAAAGTATCATTGGAGTACACAAGTGAGAAGAACTCGTGCACCTAGTGCACGAGTGGTCGAGTAGTGCGCTCGAGCAGATGCAACTCGTGCACTGCGCTCGAGCATGGGTCGGTCATGCACCTAGTGCACGAGCTCGAGGACTCGAGCACTTTTGGCTCTCTGGAAGATTGGAGCGCACGATGGTATTGTGCTCGTGCACTTAGTGCACGAGCAGTGCTCGAGCATGCGTGGTTTTGGCCCATTAACTCCCAATTCGACCCGTTGCCTATTTATACCCCTTCCGAACACGTTTTTACAGACCACGACATACCACTTGATATCATATCACTTTTAGAGTTAGTTTTTGGAGAGCGAAAGAGAAGAAGAGACGAGCAAGCTTTAATTTTACATATTCGAGGTTTTATTTACGAATTCATAGTTCGGGTTTTGATTTTTAGTTTCTTTACTTTAGATCTTTGTTCTTGAATACTTGAGACTTCGTTTTATTAATTTAATTTCAGTTTTTAACATTTATTTCTTTAAACCCTAGTTAATGTTTGATAATTTCTTAGTTAAAATCACTATGTTCAAGTTCGTTACTTCTTCAATTGTTTTCGTTTTCGTAAAAACCATGTCGAACCGGTTCGGTTTTAGACTTGCCATCAACGAAACGCATCTGCATTAAATGCTCACACATTTTTTCCCTTCTGCATTGAGTGAAGGTTCGCCTATAAATAGCGTTCTCATGCATTTCGTCTGGCCACACTAAAAAAACTTCTCTTCTCCCTCTGTCTCTCTGCATATAGAGTCTTAAGAGCCAGTCCAGTTCGAAGCGCTCGTTTTATTCGCTGGAGCTCCAAGACCTGTAGTGCTGCACTCTTGGAGACGATAGTGACGTTTTACCTTTGGGGACAAATTTCCAAGAGCGAAGAGCACTACCAGGGAAATTGTCTTGCGGAAAGAGGTCTTCCTCTACTCGTCACTCGCTGTTGTTTTTCCTTTTCATATTCTGTATAATAGTTAATCGAGTTGTAATTTCCTATTTATTTTATTTTGAATTATTATTTCCGCAATCCCTTTTTCATCCATCAATACTGTAAAATATTTATTTTAATATTGTAATTGTAAAGACACATTTCGTGAAATTAAATATAATAACACGAAATTGACTACAACTTTAATTTTTTCAGATTAAACCAAATTTTTTTGTGCGGGTTCTAATTTCTAGAATTGCTCCTCTGATTCTTTTCTTTGGTTTGACCTTGATTTGGATGAATTTTGGGCGAAATCTTCGTCTTGATCTTCGTTTGAGGTTGGATTTGAATTTATAACGTTAATCCAAAGGTAAAACACCTTATTTTGGATTAAATGCTATCTTCGGAGATTTGTCGGATGAACGCCTTCGAAGGCGAATGCTTTTGAATTTGATGAAGAACGTCTTTTGAATCTTCAAGAGTCTGCGAATAACACTTCTGAAAATCCTTCAAATCTTCAAGTACTTTTTCGAGGAAAAACGCTTAATCGGGGGGGGGGGGAGGTTCTAGACCTTGATCTCGGATTGAACGCCGTTTGTGGTGGAATTGCATGAAGAACGTCTTTGAATCTTCAAAGGTCGCGAAAAATGCCTTTGAAGATTCACGCTTGATTGGAGGGGTTCAGGACCTTGATCTCGGATCGAACGCTATTTTTAATCGCTTTCCATGAATAACGCTTCAGATGTAGAACGTCTTGAATCTTCAAGTGTAGTTGCAGAGAATTCTGGAGTTGTGTGAGCTCTTGAACTTCTAAATTTCTTGTGTGTGTGTGTATTTTTTTTTTTTTTTTTGTAAAATGAATGAATGAGGTCTCTATTTATGGGGTGATGAGATGCAAATTTTCCTTCTTCACAGTACCATGTGGCGCATTGTGGTTGGCTAAGACCGAGTTGATGGGCTTGAGAAGATTTGGTTTATTGGGCTTTAAATGTCTGATATTATTCGAGCTTGTGAAAGTAAGACAATATATTTTTTGACTTGTAAAAGTAGGATAACATATTTTCGAACTTGTAAAAGTAGGACAATATATTTTCCAGGCTTGTAAAAGTAGGACAAATTTTATTTTCAGGCTCGTTAAAGTAGGACAATATATTTCAAAATATGTATATGTAGAACAGTTGATCCCGTGAGCGGTTTATTTCGGGCTTTTTATTCGGGCTCTATTATCCTACATTTACAAATTTTTGAAACATGTTGTCCTACTTTTATAAACATGTAAAAAATATTATCTCACTTTTACAAGCATGAAACCATATTGTTCTACTTTTACAAGCACTAAAACATATTGCTCTACTTTCACAAGTTCAAAAATATATTGTTCTTAATACACAATCACTCATACGGGCTTAAAAAATATTTTTATATATGCTCATAATAATAAATTATTTTATTGTAATACAGTAAAATATTTATTTTAATATCGTAATACTTAAAAAAAAGGAATACCTTAAGGGCCCTTTTGGTGTCATAGATAAATCCACGATTGAGATGTAATCGGCCTAAGCAGATGTTTGGTTGCTCTCTCACAAGCCCAAGACAGTGCCCAAGGCCCTTGCTTAATCACTGTTTACTACCATTCATCGGCTCAGAATGGACAAATTTTCCATCTTATCGCAACAGTACTATGAGTTGAATGGGTGAAATGTCAAAAATACTTGTGTTGAATATAAACCCTACCCCACGTTGATCTCTTTTTCATTCTCAATTTCCCCCTCTTCAAACATAGCTACGCCGCCGATTTCATGGAGTGAAAAAAAATTCCATCCTTACTGATGGACCCATGAGAATCTCCATACCAGTGGCGATTTTTCAGAGTACCAAGACCCCCTCTTCAATACGGATGCCTCGATTATAAGGGCGAGGATTGAGGAGTAACAAAAGATGAAGATGGTATGGTGATTTGCGAGCATTTAGATCAAAACTTAGAAGGTGAAAATTGGAGAGGTCGTGGTCTGCTTTCAAAGCACTGCAAATTGTTGCAGAAAGAGTTATACAAGAGTGATATTGTAAATTGAATCCCAAATCTTATTCACGGCTCTAAGGGCAAGTCAATTCCTTTGAATACATTGTATCTATGATTTTATTTTTATTTCACGTCTCAGATTAGTTCATCAATTCTTTAATATTTATCTGAATATGTTGTGATTTGTTAATGATGGCGAATTATTTTCCCCCTTTAATTCTTTGGGGCAGAGAGAAAACAATGAAGAAATGGAATAAGTTTCAATATGAGGGTAGTTTTGGGTTTACATTATTTCATGGGGACAATATTGTAAAACTATGGTTATCAACACTGTGCATATAAACCAATAGACGCATTAATCAGGTCTCAAATGTGGATGTACTAAACAATTGTTAACAAAATTTATCTTGTATTTATTTGGTCGATTATTAATGAGAACAATCTAAGCGTTAACTACAAAGGGCCACCAAACGAGGCCTAAAAGTTAATATTGTTGATCAATAGTAGTTGAATAATAATGCACAACAACTATTGTACATTTGAAACGGTTTATATATTTTGTTTGCGATATAATTATCATAAAAATATATTTATGGATTCTATGTTGAGAAGGTTTTGGGTGAGACCGTCAAATAGCATTAGACAATGGGATAGAGTATATTTTGGGCATTGGCGCATTAACAATTTAGTAGAGGTTCGTCTCATGTCATGAGGCTGTCTAATACAAGTTTTTGCCTTGTTGAAGTTAGTTTTTAGATTGTTATGTTAAATTTCTATTTTTTAATAAAATTTCCATTATTTTTTAATGTTTTGGATATCGATAAATTTATTAACTTAAGGTTATGTTATTTTCACCCATACCAAAATTTTCTTCCTTTGGTATAGTCCAGTGATTAATGGTTTCATTTCACTAGAAATTTATTGTTAATTGATAATTTGCAATATATATATATATACTAGAGTGTACCCACACAAATTTCGTGTACTGAAAAAATATATTATATTTATTTTTTGTAGACATTTAATATAAAAGTATTTTTGTTTAAAAAATTTTGAGGTATATACAATAAATTATGGGGTTTGTTTAGCTGTGGCCCGTGCCCTTCACTAAACTCTATAGGTATATCTTACAAACTAAATAATTAAAAAAAAACATCAAAATTCACATAAATTAATAACAATTATGGAATAACATTACTTAGACTAATAATTTAATAATAATCAATTTCTATTTCAATATTGAATAATTTATAAATTAATCAACATTATTAGTTATTGGGAGTATACGGTAAGAAATTAATTTATATAAGAAACAGTACAAAATTTGAAATAAACTTTAAAGTTACAAATACCCGTTCATCGATCAAAATGAGTTCCAAGTAGAACTTGTCTCTATTAAAATCATTAAAAAATATTGTCCAACTTTTTCAATCCTAACTTTAACGGTCAATTTTTGGCTCTCACTCTTGATATTAGAAATCAGAGAAAATTGAGGTACCATACTCTTGAAATCTAAAATGAGATTTAAATTACAACAATTAAACCATCATAATTATTCAGATAAAAATACATGGTATAGTTAAATTTATTATTTGTGCACATGAAGAATATTTAAACCGAACGATGTAGAGCATAAATCAACAATCATTATTACATTCATATTGATATTGATATTTAAATCTAATCAAATTGTGAGCACTTAAAATGATGAATTTAATTATAAAATAAATATACTAATAACAATAGATATATAACTAACCAACAATCGATGGGAGAAATCTCAGCAAAAGAGTGGAACAAATGAAACTTTGATGTGAAAAAATAAAATACAATATGCTCTTATTTATAATAAAAAAAAATGCAATATTATATCTTGTCCATAATAAGAATATATCACATAAGAATATTCTTTGGAATATATAACTATATACCTTTTATTTTAGGAAAAAATAATTGAACATTATATTATACTATATATACTAACTCAAACTTAGAATTTAGAAATGATAAATTTAGATTCATTCAATAAGTAGATCATATTTAATTACATTAAGGTTTGGAAAAAATATGATTTATAATAAATTCTAAAAATGACTAAATAAGAAAATGGAAAAAATATCTATTTTCATTAATTATGCAGATATAAATTAATGGTTTAGATTTAATGATATAGAACGAAGGGTCGAGATTAAAAGTTTAACCAACTTTTAATGAGAGCACATTATTTCAAAATGGAGAGATTTGAGACATGCCACATCAGCCTAAGAATAAGGTGGTGTTGACACATCATCTTGGAGAGGTTTGAGAATATATTATTATAAGATACTAGTGCTAAACCCGCGATTATCGCGGAACTGTACATAAGTTTTTTAAAGTTTTTTAAATGTTGTTACTATTATCATTTTATTTATTCAATATTTTTTATTGCATTTTTAAACATGTTAGTTAATAATAAATAACTCTATTCCAAAAATAATAAACTATAAATTCATGAAATATATTATTAACCAAATGTTTAGAAAATAATGTTTACAAATTGCGGAAAATCTTCCTATAAACAACATTCGTTGCATATTTGGAATGATTTCCTTTAGAATCAAGTGACAAAATCTCCAGTCCTCTACTCGATCTAACTCTGGATACTGCAACGTAAAGTTGACCATGAGTGAAAACAGGCTTAGGAAGATACAATCCAACAGTAGAAAGTGATTGTCCTTGACTTTTATTTATTGTCATGGCAAAACACAGTAGAATTGGAAACTGTCGCCTTGTAAAATTCACCGGCATTGTAGGATCAGAATTTGTCAATGTCATTCTTGGGATGAATACTTTATCTCCAATATTCCTTCCGGATATTATTTCAGCCTCGAGAATGTGGTTGCCAAGTTTGGTTACGACCAATCTTGTTCCATTGCACAAACCAAATTTGTGATCAATATTTCTTAGTAATACTATAGACATTCCTTCTTTTAAGATCAGACGGTGATTAGGCATTTCAGAACACCTAACAGTAACCATTTGTCCACTACCTCCTTCTCGAAATTCAGAGGTACAAACACTGTCTGAACTCAAGTATACTTTAGTATAACCAGGAATCATAGATAGAATCTTATCATTTATAGACTCCACATCTCGATGAGTAGGTGCAAGTATTGCTCTATCCTCAAAGTATTCATGTGTCCTTAAATTATCAATCAATGATGGATAAATACTTTCGATTATAGATGCAACTGGATCAGCGACATCATAAATCAAATTATCTTTCGAAATCTAAATCTCAGTGACACCATCTTGCCTATTTCCAATTTTTCCATCACTAACATCCAAAATCCACCTCGAGAAGTTAACAATATCATCATCATTTGAGGATGTATTGGGATCAGAACTTTGTAATCTCATGTTCTTCGTCAATCTTAAAACCTTCAAAATTGAAAACAAATGAGATGTATTTAGTTTTACAATAATTAAATATTTTACAAAATATTATTATTTAATAAAAGATCCATAAAATACCTTGCAATGATCCCACAAATATGAAACATTGATAGTTGAGTGCACAATATCCTCTTGACTTCCTTTTGGTATAACAGGAAGTATCTGTCTGAAATCTCCTCCAAGCACAACGACTTTTCCACCAAAAGGCTCATGGTTCCATCTAGAGATCTAACAATATCCCTTAAGCTTCTATCCAAAGCTTCAAAGCTAATTTTGTTAATCATTGGTGCCTCATCCCATATAATAAGCTTTGTCTTCAATAATAGTTCAGACAAATGTCTCTCAGGCCTTATGTTACAAATGGAGGTCTCGTCAATAATAAACGGTATAGCAAATCTCGAATGAGCAGTATGTCCGCTGGGAAGAAGTAGAGATGTTATTCCACTTGATGCAACATTAAGAACAATATTGCCTTCAAAACGTATTGCTACGGGGATCATTCTCCAAATGAATATCTTTCCAGTTCCACCATATCCGTATAAAAAGAAAACTCTTCCTTCTTGCAAACAAATAGCTTCAAGTATTTCACTAACCACAAGTTTTTGTTCTTGCGTGAGAGTTGAACTTAACTTTTCATATTCTTCTCCTTGTTCAAACCGATCGTAATTCAATTCTTGACGAATGAGTTTATTTATTAAATCATTCTCAAACTCAAAATCTAGTACTGGCATTGATGCAAATCTACTCAAAGTCGATCCATTCATCTGTAGTAGCTTCTCAATTTCAATTAAAGCCAAGTTTTTCAACTTTTCGCTATTAAGCTGTAAATCTATTAGAAAAAAATATAATTGTAAAATATTTAAACAATCTAAATGGAATAATTTTTTAAAATAATATTATACCTAGAATATTCAATGTTCGTCTTCTTTTATGGAGTATATCATCCGACATACACTCTCACGTCTTTTCGAATACGATTTCTGGAGAGTTCATTGAAGATGACATGAGAAGAACAGCGAATAGGTTCCTTACGTAATGAGCGCTTGCCCAAAAACTTGCCTCTGTTATCCCACCAGTGTACTCACGATCATCATCCAGCAATCCCATCAAATAGCAAGCATCTTTAAATGTATCATACACAATATTACCAATGGTTAGTATCATCTCGTAAGATGTTGGTCCTTTACTATAAGGCAGTAAAAGATACAAATAATACTCTTCACCAGCCCCCGGTGGAATACTGCGTAGTCTTCCCAAAGAAAATCTATTGCTCTTTCTTTTTTCCCACTGAAACTTTTTTCTGTCCCAAACATACATCTTTGGAAATTCCACATAAGTCAACTTCTTTGCATCCTCATCATCAGTTTTATTTTTACCCATCCACGCTAGGAACATTGATTTATCTGAAGATGGTCTTTCGAGTACGTCATCAATGTAATCTTCATCTCGAAAAATAACTTTATGTTGATTAGGAAGATGGAAATCCAATCTCATAACCGGTGGATACCTATAATGTATATCGAACTGGAGAGTTATCTAAAGTGCCTCACATGGAGATATGTATCTGCAGCTTATGAAATTTTCCACTTCGTCTTTTGGTTTTGATTCACCTTCAGTGGCCCCTTCCTTCTCCACAGTAGCAGTAATCCTATCAGCTCCTTTATTGATATACTTGAACAAATACTTGATGGATTTATGCATATTGCACCATTCAACATTTATATGACCTTGATACCTTCGCAGCAGTATTGGACTGTAAGGAACCACAAAACGATTATCCAAATGAACAATTCCTTTATCAATAGTCACCCCCGTATTTCTCCTTCTGTATAGTGGGAAACCTTCATCATCAACAGATGTAAACTCATTATAACTCTTGGGGAAGTTCTTTGAGCAAACATTGTTGACCATGCAAGGAGAATTTCTTTTTGCCAATCCACAGGGTCCATGAATCATATAGTCATTTACCAACTCATGCAAAAATGTATCATCATCTTTATCTAATATTTCTGCAGATATGATACGGTCAACATCCTCCAGATTTGGAATTTTGTTCTCACGGCTCATAAACAAAATAATATGAGCATGCGACAATCCTCTTTTCTGAAATTCCACTGCGTATAATACTGCATATTGAAATAATGTGAATCAAGTTATATACTAAAATAATTCAATAGAATTGTAAAGTTATTCTATACACAAAAAATAAATACTATGAAATAAAAAAAATTAAAAATATAAAAAGATAAACTTACATGCATCAATTTTTCCAAATATTTGAAGTTCCTTAAAATCCTTCACAATACGATCAAGTTTCATCTTAAACATTCTGCAGAGAATATTTGGCCTATCAACAGAATCAAGACCTTTCTCGTTTAAGAATCTCATAATCTCGGGCCATTTCGGATTGCAAGTAATTGTGATAAATGAATCCTGATAAGAAAAATACTTGCACATTGTCATGGCATCTTGAAAATCTTGAATTATATACCTAGGACTTCCTGTGAAGGATGCAAGCATTATTCTTTTACCCGTGGAAGATGGATCCACCTCACCTCAATCAACTGCAATTTTCATATCATCCACCCTGTCAGACCTCAGTTTCACTTGATTGAATTTTATAAAAGACAATCTTTCCGACTCAATCATAGTATATGAATCCACAAAAAATTGTTGGAAAAGTCTCCTAAACAGGAATAGAGTATTGGGTTTATTATTACGCTCGTGTATTCTAAAGGAAAAGAATTATCTCATTGTGAGTCTAATTCTTTTCCATGTTGTAAAACCAGCATCATTGTTGACAGGCATTTTTGTACGGATAGATGTATGTGGCTATTTAGGGTATGCCCGACAAACAATAAATATAAACGAACACGAACGATGGGGGAAGAACTTTCGTTCTTCCCTCGAATGTGAGAGCTTCTTGGATATATGAGAAATGAGAGAAAAGTGAATGCTTTACAATGAGGGGGTGACCCCCTATTTATAGAGGTTCACCCCCAAGGGCCCAAAAGTGGCCCTAAATTCGTCTCAACCCTTTATTTTAGGGATTTATTACAATATTAATATAAAGATCAATAGTAGACCTATAATACATTAAATACTCTTTTCTGACGTAGACTCTCGATCTCGTCGGGTCAGTGTATCTTTGGGAATTTGACCTCCTGTCAGGCGAGGATATTTCCTGCTGTAACAATTGCCCCCAAGATTGGGCTCTGATTGCGGCCAGAGTTCGATCTTGATCTGCGCTTCAAATAGGTTTTGTTCCCGAGCCTGAAAATGGGATAGCTTGGATGCCCCAAGGGAATCTTTGACGATCGGGTCCTTGATGGGCGAGTCTTTCGTGTCACCTTCGAATCGTCAAACTTTCTTTTTTAAACTGGTCGGGTTAGGTGGGGTACGATCTTCCGTCGTGCCCCCGAGTTGAGTACCGTGACGTTCAATTAATAAATAGTTCTTGCCGCTGGCCGACATTGATTTTAGTAATATGGCGGTAAGGACCGCGATGATAAATTAATGAAGTGCTTAGGCCGCCTGCGGGTAGCGACTTCACGGACAACAGATTGACTTAACAATCAATTAAAAGACAAATCAACAGATTAACGAGTGAAGTGCTTTAGCCGATTGACGGGCAGCGACTTCACGATGATGGGATTGAGTTAACAACCGCTTAAAAGATTAATCAAAAGATTAATGAGTGAAGTGCTTTAGCCGATAGACGGGCACATACTTCACGAAGATGGGATTGAATTAACAACCGCTTACAACATTAACCAACAGATTAATGAGTGAAGTGTTTTAGTCGATAGACGGGCAGCGACTTCACGAAGATGGGATTGAGTTAACAACCGCTTATAAAATTAACCAACAGATTAATGAGTGAAGTGCTTTAGCCGATAGACAGGCACATACTTCACGAAGATGGGATTGAATTAACAACCGCTTACAACATTAACCAACAGATTAATAAGTGAAGTGCTTTAGCCGATGATCAGGCAGCGACTTCACGAAGATGGGATTGAGTTAACAACCGCTTACAACATTAACCAACAGATTAATGAGTGAAGTGCTTTAGCAGATAGACGGGCAGCGACTTCACGAAGATGGGATTGAGTTAACAACCGCTTTGTTGATTAAACAAAGCGTCCAAGACGCGATATATTATGGCCGCAAGTGGGCAAAAGTGATGTGGGTCAGTCGATGCCGGTGAAGGCGGACTGGTCGATGTCGTTAACATGGATAAACCAAAGCAGAGAATAGATTAGTTAACGCCGGTGAAGACGAACTAAACAACACCTCGCCCATTAGGGCGGAAAGTCAACGCTTAAAATGCGGATTGGATCCACGCCTAGAGGCGGATTAGTTGACACCGGTGAAGGCGAACTTATCAAGGCCGAGTGACGGATCGTCTTGAGAGGCAGATTAGTTGACGCCGGTGAAGGCGAACTAATCAATATGTCAACGCATAAAATGCGGATAAATCAACGCCGAGAAGGCGGATTAACTCGAGAAAGAGATTAGTTGACGCCGGTGAAGGCGAACTAATCAATACGTCTACGCCTGAAAGGCGGACTAATCAACGTCGAGGAGACAGATTACTTCGCCACTCCAGGCGGATTGTCGACGCCTAAGAGGCGGATTAACTCGAGTAGATTAGTTGACGCCTGTGAAGGCGAACTAATCAATACGTCTACGCCTGAAAGGCGGACTAATCAACGCCTAAAAGGCGGATTACTTCGCCACTCCAGGCGGACCGTCAACGCCTAACAGGCGGACTAATCAATGCCTAAAAAGGCAGATTACTTCGCCACTCCAGGCGGACCGTCAACGCCTGACAGGCGGACTAATCAACGCCTAAAAGGCGGATTACTTCGCCACTCCAGGCGGATTACCTCGCCACTCCAGGCGGACCGTCAACGCCTAACAGGCGGACTAATCAATGCCTAAAAGGCGGATTACTTTGCCACTCCAGGCGGATTACCTCGCCACTCCAGGTGGACCGTCAATGCCTAACAGACGGACTAATCAATGCCTAAAAGGCGGATTACTTCGCCACTCCAGGCGGATTACCTCGCCACTCCAGGCGGACCGTCAACGCCTAACAGGCGGACTAATCAACGCCTAAAAGGCGGATTACTTCGCCACTCCAGGCGGATTACCTCGCCACTCCATGCGGACCGTCAACGCCTAACAGGCGGACTAATCAACGCCTAAAAGACGGATTAACTCGAGAAAGAGATTAGTTGATGCCGGTGAAGGCGAACTAATCAATATGTCTACGCCTGAAAGGCGGACTAATCAATGTCGAGGAGACGGATTACTTCGCCACTCCAGACGGATTGTCGACGCCTAAGAGGCGGATTAACTCGAGTAGATTAGTTGACGCCTGTGAAGGCGAACTAATCAATACGTCTACGCCTGAAAGGCAGACTAATCAACGCCTAAAAGGCGGATTACTTCGCCACTCCAGGCGGACCGTCAACGCCTAACAGGCGGACTAATCAACGCCTAAAAGGCGGATTACTTCGCCACTCCAGGCGGACTAATCAACGCCTAAAAGGCGGATTACTTCGCCACTCCAGGCGGATTACCTCGCCACTCCAGGCGGACCGTCAACGCCTAACAGACGGACTAATCAACACCTAAAAGGTGGATTAACTCGAGAAACAGATTAGTTGACGGCGGTGAAGGCGAACTAATCAATACGTCTACGCCTGAAAGGCGGACTAATCAACGTCGAGGAGACAGATTACTTCGCCACTCCAGGCGGATTGTCGACGCCTAAGAGGCGGATTAACTCGAGTAGATTAGTTGACGCCTGTGAAGGCGAACTAATCAATACGTCTACGCCTGAAAGGCGAACTAATCAACGCCTAAAAGACGGATTACTTCGCCACTCCAGGCGGACCGTCAACGCCTAACAGGCGGACTAATCAACGCCTAAAAGGCGGATTACTTCGCCACTCCAGGCGGATTACCTCGCCACTCCAGGCGGACCGTCGACGCCTAAAAGGCGGATAAACTCGAGTGGATTAGTTGACGCCTGTGAAGGCGAACTAATCAATACGTCAACGCCTGAAACGGTGGACTAATCGACGTCGAGAAGATGGATTAATTCGCCAATCTAGGTGGAATGTCGATGCCTAAAAGACGGATAAACTCGAGTGGATTAGTTGACGCCTGTGAAGGCGAACTAATCAATACGTCAACGCCTGAAACGGCGGACTAATCGACGTCGAGAAGACGGATTACTTCGCCAATCTAGGCAGAATGTCGACGCCTAAAAGGCGGATAAACTCGAGTGGATTAGTTGACGCCTGTGAAGGTGAACTAATCAATACGTCAACGCCTGAAACGGCGGACTAATCGACATCGAGAAGACGGATTACTTCGCCAATCTAGGCGGAATATCGACGCCTAAAAGGCGGATAAACTCGAGTGGATTAGTTGACGCCTGTGAAGGCGAACTAATCAATACGTCAATGCCTGAAACGGCGGACTAATCGACGTCGAGAAGACGGATTACTTCGCCAATTTAGGCGGAATGTCGACGCCTAAAAGGCGGATAAACTCGAGTGGATTAGTTGACGCCTGTGAAGGCGAACTAATCAATACGTCAACACCTGAAACGGCGGACTAATCGACGTCGAGAAGACGGATTACTTCGCCAATCTAGGCGGAATGTCGATGCCTAAAAGGCGGATAAACTCGAGTGGATTAGTTGACGCCTGTGAAGGCGAACTAATCAATACGTCAACGCCTGAAACGGCGGACTAATCGACGTCGAGAAGACGGATTACTTCGCCAATCTAGGCGGAATGTCGATGCCTAAAAGACGGATAAATGTTTGTAGTCGAAAGGTGTGACCATTTTTTAAAAAATTGAGTTGTGTACCAGGCGAACAACCTCAATGATTTTTCGAAATTATATTCGAAGTTTTAAACAACAGACTGTATTTAATGATACTTAGTGTCAAATAATTTGTTTTTGATATCACAAAATGATCTTAGGATATGTATATCCATGCCCCCGCTTTTAATATATAAGAAAACTTACGAGTTACAGTATATATTAAAAGGAAGTTACCAGATGAAAATTGAATTTCAAAATTTGACCCCGCTTTGAATTTTCGAAATACGAGTATATGCCCCCGCTTTTAATATATATGAAAACTGACGAGTTACAATATATATTAAAAGGAAATATCAAATGAAAATTGCATTTAAAAAATTGTCCCCGCTTTGAATTTTCGAAATATGAATATATGCCCCCGCTTTTAATATATATGAAAACTGACGAGTTACAATATATATTAAAAGGAAATATCAAATGAAAATTGCATTTAAAAAATTGCCCCCGCTTTGAATTTTCGAAATATGAATATATGCCCCCGCTTTTAATTTATATGAAATTTGTGAATTGCAATATATTAAAAGAAATTATCGGAATAAACCTGATGTGAGTGGGCAAAGGACTGCCCGTAGATTTTTCGTTGATGAAGATGCTCCGGGTGTACGTCTCAGAAACTGCTGCCCCTATTTATTTATTTATATATATATATATATATATAATTTTTTTTTGGGTGGGGTTATACGCACATATCCTACAACTTGTGAAATATAACCAAATAAACCTGGCCCATTAAACTAAAATATATCCCGGCCCAAGAGCATAATTTGAAAGTCGTACCAGGATATATAATAAGGCACCCAGAATATATATATTAAGGTCCAACACTTAATTAAATCGTGGCCCAGCAGTTGAAAAATAAACCTGGCCCATCAAGACTTGGCTCACGGCCAAATTACCTCTCCACGAAGCAGACTTGACGAAAACAAAATCCCCAAATAATTGACGCTGCCCGTGGCGACATGCGGGGAACCGGCGCTGGGCGGCGAAGCGGGGAGCCTCATCGGGGAAGTAGCGCGGGGATGGCACAGCGGAGGCCGCCGGGCGGCGCGGGAGGTCCGATCGGTGGCACGGGGAAAAAACGCGCGGCGGGATGCGGAGAGCTCGTGCGCGACGCCGGGTTGCGGGCGGAGGCCGTGGCCGAGAGCGGCGAGCGCCGTGTCGGGCTGCCGGAGCCCGCGGGCAGTGATGGCTGCGGGTAGGCCACCGGGCGTCGAGTCGCGACGGGCGACGGAGAGGCGGGCCTCCGGAAAACTGGCCGCCGGAATGTAATCCACGGGGAGCGGTGAGGCGGTGCGGGTAGGTGAGAACGGTGGGGAGGAGTGATGAGTAGACCGCGGGCGACGCGGGCAGGGTCGCGGGAGACGCGGAGAGAAGCCGGAGCCCGCACGCTGGATGGTTTGCTGGGGAGGTTTCAAGGGTGGTGTCGAGCAGCGGGAATGCCACACCAATTTCGATCGGGTAGCGCTGGCCGATGGTCGCTGGGCGACGAGAGATGGTCGGAGGCCGCTGGACCTCCGCGGGAAGACACGGGCGGCCACGGGAGGCGACGGGTAACCACCGTCCGGAGCCCGAACTCCGGCCATGGTGGCGCTCGAATCGATGTAGGGAATCTTTTGACCTTTCAACTGTGTTGGGACATGTGCCAAAAGCAAAAGTAAACTGAAAAAGCTGGGCCCAACAATCGAGGCATACAGTGGAGGACTCCAAGTAGAAAATCGTAGCCCCTCCTCCTCTGGTTTTGCTTGAATATACCACTGCTCTTGCTTGAATATTCACAACACGATTGTTGTTTTCCGGCGGCCGACAGAGGTAGAGGGGGATCAATAATCCTGAAGCTTAGACACGGAGGCAGCCAGAATGTACCAGTTCTGGACGGAGGCACGGCTCCACGCTCCGACCGGAGGCGGCAGCGGCCCCGATTTCGAAGTGACGCGACGCGGTGCTTCTGAGATAAGGGCGGTCACGTGTACCGTACTGCAGCGGCAGCGCTTGCCCGGATGTCGTGCGATGGTTACGGTCGCGTCCGGTGGAGTTTCCCAGGCGAGGAGAGAACGACAGCGAGGTCAGCATCGGAGACCCGTCACGGTTGAATGAACACGGAGACTCACCACTGGAAATAACAGGTGACGGACATAGGAGCTCCCGTCTCCTTTCTCGCCCTTTTTTTTTGTTTGTGCTAGCTACGTGAGGTTTTGTGAATTTTTTTTTTTGTTGGGATGATAGGATTAATGAAGGGATGAAGGTGTTGTGTGGTACGAAACCTTCTGTTGTTGTAAGGATAAAAGGATTCATGGGATTTTTGTGTGATGATTTTGATTGAACAAGATTCTTGATTTTTTTGTTTTTTATTTTTTAGGAGAAGATCTTCGTGTTCATCCCTCGAGATGAACACGAATCCGTCCCTTCTTCTAGCGCCAAATTGTTGACAGGCATTTTTGTACGGATAGATGTATGTGGCTATTTAGGGTATGCCCGACAAACAATAAATATAAACGAACACGAACGATGGGGGAAGAACTTTCGTTCTTCCCTCGAATGTGAGAGCTTCTTGGATATATGAGAAATGAGAGAAAAGTGAATGCTTTACAATGAGGGGGTGACCCCCTATTTATAGAGGTTCACCCCCAAGGGCCCAAAAGTGGCCCTAAATTCGTCTCAACCCTTTATTTTAGGGATTTATTACAATATTAATATAAAGATCAACAGTAAACCTATAATACATTAAATACTCTTTTCTGACGTAGACTCTCGATCTCGTCAGGTCAGTGTATCTTTGGGAATTTGACCTCCTGTCAGGCGAGGATATTTCCTGCTGTAACAATCATGATGAACCACATCGATCCTATAACCATATTCGCTATACGGTAACAATAAAGGATACTGCAATGAAACATAAGATGGATGCAATTCACTTATTCTTAACAATTCACCACTACGCGTCTTAAGGATCACATCTCTTTTTTCCATAGCTGCATCGATGTCCCCTGGAATAAGTGCTGCAACTTCAGAAGTTGTTGGAAGGTTATAAACTCTTCCATCCGAACTCCTTCTTTCTAGCAAATTCAATCTCAAATTTGGCCCAGCTCCAGACATAATACTTTCTCTTGCACTGCGAAATTGCATTGCAAATGGATTAAAAGTATCCACCATCCTCTTAAGATCACGAACAATACTATCACTCAACATTTTATTTTTATCCTTCGATCGCCTCCTGCACAAATAAAATAATTTAATTGATTAAAAAAATTAAGTATAACCATTATATTGCATAATTTGTTAAAAAAAAATGCAAAATATAAAATATATAGTAAGATATATATTAGATAATGTAAAATTGAATTAATAAAATAAATCGAACTTAATAATTATAAGAGGGTTAATTAACTAATCTGAGAGCATCAATTCGATTGTGATCTTCGTTTGCGGTGTCATATATGTATAGTTGAAAAAATGTAGGCTTATTATTAGGCATTGACAAAAGATTTCCAATTTGATGGTAATTAGCACCGTGCAATCTATAAACATAAGGAGCACTTCCATTATTGATTGAATTGTCAATCTTTCCACCCATAGATGTAAAACTAAACATCATGTTGTAAGCTCTGATCTTTTTTATGAAATGTTTGCTCCTTTCGTCTTCGCCCGATAGAAGATTGATCAAAATATAAGGAGGAGGTTTCAACATTGTAAGTTGTACTTTTCCATTTGAACAACAAGATGAAAATTTTGGTGGATTCTCATTCAATCTTTTATTGCTTCTTTCGTCATACCACATATACGCATTGCAATAGACGCAAACAAACGCAGCATCTCCAAAATCAACATACCCTATAAATATAATAAAAATGAATAAATATTTAAAAAAATTATAATAATTTTTTTAATAATGAAATATAAATTTTATACCATATTCTTCATCTGTATTTCTTCCTTTTGACATTTCATCCGCAACAATATCTCTCCCATTTTTTCTAGAAAGTCATGAATATTTAGTTAATTACACTAAAAAAATTTAAATATTTTTAAAAAAATTCTAATAAAAAAAGATATTCTTACGATAAAACGTAAATTTTATACCATATTCACCACCGGTATTACTTCCTTTTGACATTTCCTCAGCAACAACACATCTCCTCTTTTTACCTGGAAAGTCATGAATATTTAGTTAATTACATTTATATTTGGACAAAAGGATTATTATAATTATAAATTTAAAAAAAGTGCAACATTTAAGTTAAAAAAAAAAAAACAATATCGTGACCATATGAGCTTTCTCCAATTTGTTGTGCTAAAGATGATATAACGCTCATAGATATCGTGGTCATATGATCGAATATTTTCCTCGTATTCAAAATGTAGTTGTTGTGCTAAAGATGATATAACACTCATAGATATCCGACTATGAGGTGTTTGAGTATTATCCTGAACATCAGTAATTGGAGTCTTTCCTCTATCTAAAAATAAATATTATTTTAAAAATTAAATGTAAAAAAATTATATATATATATAAATATTAATAATATTATTAAAATTACTATATTAAATAATTAAATTTAAACTTACAAACCTTTAGATGCAAAACGTGTATTTGGTGTGTATGTAAGAGGAGATATGTTTATAGTGGGATACACATAAAATATTAGACCATTTCAAAACATATAAACTAAATCTAAAAAAATAAACGAATCAATATAAATCTAAAAAAATAAATGAATCAATACATTATTTTTATTATTCAAATACATTATTTTATCGAAAAAAATAATAGAGAATCGATTACTACGAATCTAAAAAAAATAAGCATGTGGGATAAATCCGTTCTATCTAAAAAAATTAATCAATATGAATCTAAACAAAGAATAATATATATCAAAATTTTATTATTCAAATACATTATTTTTTAAGTATTATATGAAAACAAAGTCGTTCATAAATACAATTACATATACATTTTTTTTTAAGATACCCACTATTCAAAATATTAGGATTTAAGAATGTGGGATAATTTAAAATTACCGAATTAATTATCTGATTAAATTATCATTTAAAATTAGTCAACTTTTCCCAATATATTTAAATTGAAATACTAATCTATTATGTTTAAGTGATAGAAAACTTTATGTTGTGCTAAAATCGGTAGTCCACTTAGGCCTTTATATAATAGTGAATAGTATTATGTTATGTCCATAAAATGACAACTGAGATTATCTATCAAATAATTTCCGAAATTAAGAATGACAATTATATTATAAAAGTCAATACTAAAATATGAGTAATTTATTTATTTTTTCATTAATATATGGAATAAACGATTAGGATATTCATGCATGGAACCGATACTAATTACTAAATCACCAATTATCTGACTAAATTATTATTTAAAATTAATCAACTTTTCCTAATATATTTAAATTGAAATTTAAAATTAATTAAATAAGTAAAGTTTATAATAAATATAAATTTATAAAATCATCTGACTAAATTATCATTTAAAATTAGTCAATTTTTCTTAATAAATTTAAATTTAAATTTAAAGTTAATGAAATAAGTCAAGTTTAGAATTAGTATAAATTTATATATTGTTCCTAATATAATTCAAATCTAATCTTTCCATGCAATGTGTATTGGTGATGACTCATAAGTGATTACCTACTACTCCATCTGATTCAAAATAAGTGTCGTTCTAGAGATTTTAGGACAAATTAATAATTATAAACTTTGACATATATACCCCATCTAAATCTCTAAAATATCTATTATATTTTGATGATATTTAACAGATCTAATATATTTTCTTATAATCCCTAAAATATCTCTTATATTTTGAATTTGAATTCGGGGTAAATCGGGAAAACACGTGAAAAAAATAGTTAAAACGACACTTATTTTGAAACAAATTGTAACCTCTAAAACGACACTTATTTTGAATCGGAGGGAGTAATAAATAGGATTAGTTTAAAGAAATTAAAGAATATTATTAACATAGAATTTTAACATACAATATTAAAAATTTGAACAATTCTTCATACATTAATATAGGATCGTAATCATATAAAGAATATTATTTATAGAATTATAAATAATACATTGAATTGTAAGTAATACATTACAATGTTAAAAAAATCTAATTTTTAACATATAATCAATAATTCTTTATCTTGATTATAAAATTGTTCTTCAACTTCATCTTCACATTAAAAAATTGATCATCCACTTCATCTTCATTGTTGATGTGGAATCCTAAAAAAATTCAAAATAATTCACACAATAATCATTTTCATACGAATAAAATAAAATAAATGTATAATTAATAAAAAAAATTACAAAACAACATAATTAGTAAATAGAGTAAATACCTTTAAACATGTAGAGATTTGTATTCATCAAATCACAAAAAAAAAAGGTGGTTTTAAGGAAAAGATCATTGGTAAAAGAGATTAGACAAAATATGAAGATTAAATTCATATAACAAAACCATAAAAAACATAAAATAAAACTAAATACCTTAAGAAGAAGATCCTGCAAAAAATAAATATGAAGATTAAATATATTGAGATGAAGATCCTGCAAGAACAAAAAAATAAGAAGATTTAGACCAAAGGAGAATCAATATAGAACTTCATAGCAAAATTGAAAATAAAAAGAATAATTAGATGATTTCTTTGGAGAGATTATTGTAATTGATTTTTGGTTGTGTGAGATACATGGTATATATAGAGGAGATGTGAAAATATCAACGGTCAAGATTATATTAGATATTAAAATTTAATGACTGAGAATAATTTTAAAAGTCAATGAATTGGGTGAATGAGAGGAGAATATTTTTAAAATAGAGGCTTGAGAGTTTGCCACATAGGTTTCCAAAACTTTGTCTTTATAGTATATTAAGATTAAAATATATATATATATATTCTCTTTTTAGTTAATCTAAAGTAAAATTTAAGCGAAGTCAGTCATGATGTAACTGTTGCTTTTATAGAGGACGAAAAATCATTGCATTTAATTAATTACACTCACAACTTCACGGTTCCAATAGACATTGTTTGAAAAGTGCCCATGAGAAAAAATAAGTAGTGTTTGAGTTCAGATCAATTAAGATAAAAATAACTTTTAATGATCTTTCATTTTCATATGAAATAAAATGCCCCAAGTTTTTTTTTAGGCGTAAGAACATTAATATTAATCAACCGAAGAATCTATATGCATGTTGCACGGATGTGGGAACGGAGGGTAAGGAGATACTATACAGGTACGTGAATATGAATTTTCAAAAATTTAATGTAATTTGTTAAGTATACGTTCGTTTATTTGTATTCTCATAGATCTTATGTGGTCTTTTAAGTAATGGTATAATTAAGAAAAAAAATGCACATATTTAGAATTTGAACCTTGCACCTCATGAGTGACATTAAAGATGTTTTACCAATTAAGTCATATTATAATTCAGTAAAAAAATTAAATGTCTATTATATAAAGATGTTTTACAAATTAAGCCATATTATGAATCTTTAAAAAAAAATTAAATGTTTATTATATTAACTTGAGTCTATAATACATTATAAATTTTGTTGTGATTGTACTAATTCATGTTTTGCCCAATCATATTTGAGGATATCTTATATTTTAGAAAATTTTAATTTGTTAGTAATTTAAACAAGTAAATTATAAAAATTCTAACTAAGTGAAATTTAAACATTTATTTTACTTATTTTATTGTCTCATTATATTTGAGAAAGTCATAACTTTTGGAAATTCAAATAATGAAACACCCATATATACTAATAGATAATTTATACTGCATATGTATCAAAATTTTATGAGTTTTGATGATTTGTCGTTAATTTAAAAGATAGAGTCGTCCCTATGTACTTAATAGAGTTTATACTAATGCATCAAATTTTGGTGAGTTTTGATGCTAAGCCATTAAATGGGGAGATTGCATTATATGTGAGATTATGTGTAAAGTTTGTATTAGTATGATGATGTGTCAATATATAATTAGACCATAAAATTTATATTATTACATGTACTTATTGATACCATTGCATACATTCACTGATACCATTAAATTTCTAACCTCTAATCACACTATAAAATATTATGATATCAGTGAATGCATCTAATGGTATCAGTGATTGCATGTAATGGTTGTTGATAGGCGAACAGCCGGGAAACGTGATTAAGAGAAAAAAATATTAAAATAATAAAATGAAGAGGTTGTAAAGAGAAAAGTCAAAGAGGACGAGCAGCAGGGAAGAAAGCACTAGGAGGCGAGCAACTGGGTAAGACGGCCAGGTCAGAGGAGGCGAGCAGGTGGTTATTTGGGCATAAAAAGAGAGGCGACCAACTTGACCAAGAAGGATCAAGAAGAAGTAAAAGGAGGCGAGCAAGAGGGCACCTCGGAAGATCATCAGAAATCCCAATAATTAGGCACTACATTAGGAACAAATATGTATTTTAACACTTGTCATTGTGTAAAGATGTAATAGCTTAAGGAGATAACAAGTGTCTTAACACTTGTCATGATGTAAATGAGGGTGATTAAGAAGGTGACACCTCCTACTTGTTTGTAACACTATAAATACCCCTTCATGGGATAATAAGAAAAAGTTAGTTAATTCAAAAATAAAAAAAACTCTTGCAAAAATTCTCCCCAATCTTTCCTTAAAGAAACTTAGCTTTAATCCTTGATATATTTCTTGTTTGATGATCTTCTAAGAGTAAAACAACCATTAATCCTTTGATTCAAGTTAAGATCATCAACAATTGGTGCTAGAAGAAGGGTTCGAACCTCCGTTGGTTGAAGATTTGAAGAATCCTTGTGAAAAATTGCCGGAATCTGCAAAAATCCGGCAGCAGGTCGCCGGAAACCGGGTTCGTAAGTGTTAAATGGTGTTTGTGAGGTGTTGTGTTTGAAGATTTAAAGACTTGAATGCATGCATGTATGGACAAGGGTTGTAACAAGCCAAATTCATACATGCAAGGCTAGTTGTTCTTAAATCCACATTCATAAACACAAAGACTTTCATCAAAGGACATTTTGATATCCAAAAATGACAAGATCACAAGAACCACAAGAATCGAGCACGCATCCGGCTAGCAAGTCCCGGACTAGGGTATCATCAATGGGTGATCATGCACGAACGGTGCGGACGATGTCTTGACGAAATGTCCAAATCACTATAGATACTCTTCCCCCTGAAGTGGAGGCTTTGGCCAAGAACCCGGAAGAATTGGCGAAAACAATCGCCGTTTTACAATCCTTGCAACGGCGACAGGAAGCCGCTGGACCATCAAGAGCCCGGGAGGCGAGCAACCGGGCAGCGGGGCATAGATCATGTAAGACCCCGGAGGCGAGCAACCGGGTAACGGAGCGAAGAGCTAAGCAACGAGAGGATATAAGAATAGAGGAAGATGACAGCGAACAAGCAAGGAGGGCAAAGGGCAAAACTCCAATTAGCGAACGACTAGGAAGCCGAGGAGAATCTACTCCAGGGGGTGGCAAGGAGTCGAGCAGCAGGGAAACAAGGAATCGGAGTCACGAAGAATATAGGAAAGAAAGCTCTCAAAGAAGTGAGGAGTGGGCACACCCTGCTGCTCGCCCCTCGATCCACGATAGGCTCAGAAGGTCAGTTTTTTGCCGCTTAGGTCCGAATGGGGCAAGCAATGTGGTCTGGAGGGTCACACAAGAGAAACGTCCCGATAGCAAGGGACTGCATCGTGAGGCAGGCCCTGAGCCAAACCACGATGAACAGCCTTTTAACGGAAGAGCGTCTCCAAACGAGTGGCTCGACCTCAAGAAGACAATTAAGGAAATGAAAAAACAGTTAGATGCCCAAAATGGCGGGGGGCCCACAGTACTTCCATCATCACCATTGTCCCCTGCGATATTGAACGCACCGGTTCAAAAGAAAGTGCAGTTCCCAGCTGTTAGCCTATACGAAGGAAATTCGGACCCAAAAGTACACTTATCTAAGTACACTGATTACATGATATCAGTGAAGGCATCTGACGCGACACAATGTCGTAATTTTCCTTTAACTCTTGGTGATGGCCCCCACAGATGGTTTTCCACACTCGCCCCAGGTTCTATAAATTTGTTCATGCAACTTAGCAAGGAATTTCTGTTGCACTTTTCGACAGTCGGATCTTACCTCATGCAAAGACATAGACTTGCGGATCTAAAACAAGGAGATGAAGAATCCGATCGGGCTTTTCTTGAAAGGTTTGGTAAAGTCCTGCTGGAAGGGAAAATGGTGAGTGAAGACACCAAAATCGTAGCAGTTATGACAAGACTCAAGAAAGGAACAGACTTATGGAAAGAAATGCACCTAGCTTTCCCCAAGACATATTCCGAGTTTAGACATAAAGCTGGCATATACATTTCAATGCATGAAACTTTACAAAAGGAATTGAGAGATAAAACTGACACTAAAAAATCGGGGAAGAAGTCAGGAGGAGAGTACAAGGCTCCCAAAAACATGAAAGCCTTTAGTGAGGGGACTGAGTTAAAGGAAAAGTTGAACCATGTCCTATCCACATCAATAGAGGTTGTATACAACAACGTGAAGGATAAGGATATGCTGTCAAAACCCCGGAAAATACGGCAGGAACGAGAAAAGTTGAATCCCAACAAATACTGTGCGTATCATCAAAATATAGGCCATTTCACGAGTGAATGCCGGGACCTCTTAAAACAATTATGGAGATTTTACGAAGAGGGGAAACTGTCAGAGTTTGTTAAGAAGCAACCAGGCAAGAGGCCCAAGGTGACAATCCCATCTAGCTCGAAAGATGACGAAGAAGACGAGCAGCCGAGCAGGATGGACAAGAAGAGTAAAAAGGCATTCACGGCTCCAGCGGAACCCGTCCGAGAAATCTTAATGCTTGTAAGCATACTTTCACGTATAACTCCAACAGCTTGAGCCAGCCGGACCGGTAGGAGGTTGTTCAGACGGAAGACCTCTGATGTCCAAAAGAAAGAGGAAGGCAGATCTGAGAGCAGTGGCTCAGGTAAGGGAAGTTGGAGTGAACCAAGCTACCAAGAAAACGAACGACTTGGTATTTTCTGAAAAAGATCTAGATGGAATACTCAACCCGCATAACGACCCACTCATCATATGTGCCAACATCATGGGGATCCGAGTCCACCGCCTGCTTGTGGACACCGTCTCCTACACAAATATCATATTTAAAAGCACACTAGATCAGTTAGGCGATTGTGATGAATATGTAAAGGAATGTGACCATAAGATAGTAGGGTTCGGAGATGCTGTAACCGTTCCCTTAGGTTTAGTTACGTTGTCGGCCGAGCTTGTATCGACCGAGAATCCCGAAAGGAGACTAACTAGAATGATAGAGTTCTTAGTTGTAAATCAACAGTCTGCCTATAACGGGTTTCTTGGTCGACCTTTTATGAATGAATTCAAAGCGGCCGTTTCCACATACTACTATTGTCTTAAATTTCCAACGCCGAAAGGTTCAGGTACGGTTAAAGGTGATCAAAAGAGAGCTCGGGAATGCCTCCTGCAACTTCAGCCTACCGACAACAGATTGTCCGTCATGGACGAACAGCCGAGCAGCAAGGCTGAAGATAAACCCTCCATCTTGGATGAAATCATGGAGTCCACTGACACCGAAATGATGGAGGTAGACGACCAATCGGGCGAGGACGAGCAGGAGGGAAGAAAGGTCGTACCTAGACTAAATAAAGTTGACGACATAGAACCAAGGCTAGAGGCGGAACCAATGATCGAGGATGAGATTAATCTAGAAGGACCCATTATCGATCCACATTGGAAAAATCAGAAAAGAAAAGCAACCCCGGTTGAGGAGCTAGAAGCAATAAAAGTCGACCCGAATCGAGAAGACTTGAAATAATTTATTGGATCTGAGCTCCCTGAGCCATACAGATCCAGAATGGAAGAATTCCTCAAGTCTAATCTCGACGTATTCGCATGGTCGCACACTGATATGGTAGGCATCAGCCCTGAGCGTGCCTACCATAAGCTAAATATTGACCCAACCAAAAAACCGGTGAAGCAAAAAAGAAGAAAATTCGGGCCTGGCAGATACGAAGCATTGGACGTGGAAGTAAAGAAGCTACTTGATAATGATCTTATCAAGGAAGCCTTATGTCCTCGATGGGTAGCAAATCCAGTATTAGTGAAAAAAACCAAATGGCATGTGGAGGTTATGCATTGACTTCACGGACTTGAATGCCGCTAGACAACTTCCCACTACCTCACATTGACCAATTGGTGGACAACACGGCAGGACACGAACTCCTCACCTTCATGGATGCATTCGCCGGGTATCACCAAATCCCAATGCACCCGGACGACTAGGAGAACACAACATTTTACACAAACAAGAATTTACTATATTGGAAGAGGATGCCATTCGGGTTGATCAACGCAGGAGCCACGTACCAGAGTCTCATCAACAAAATGTTCGATGAACACATTGGCAGAACGATGGAAGTGTACGTGGACGATATAGTCGTAAAAAGCCCAAAGAAGGAAGATCATTTGGAACATCTGACACAAGCATTCGAGATACTCCAAGCATACAACATGAAGTTAAATCCAAAGAAAAGCAGCTTCGGAGTTCACTCGGGGAAGTTCCTTGGGCACCTGGTCAGTCAGCGAGGCATTGAAGTGAATCCATCGAAAGTCAAAGCAATCATGGACATGCAACCACCAAGGTCGGTAAGGGAAGTTCAACGACTAACCGGATGCTTGGCAACATTAAATAGATTCATCTCAAGATCTGGAGATTAGTGTCGACCTTTCTTCGATGCTATCAAGAAAGGGCAGTTCCAATGGACAAGCAGTTGTCAACAAGTATTTGAGCAACTGAAAGAATATCTTAGCGATACCAAGATTCTATCAAAGCCTGTCTCAGGAGAGACACTATACCTATACCTAGCCGCGTCAGAGGTGGCCATCAGCTCAGTCTTAGTCCGGGCAGAAGGAAGGTTCCACTTACCAATCTACTATGTAAGTCAGGCTTTACATGAAGTAGAAGTCAAGTATTCACCCATGGAAAAGTTAGCCTACGCATTGGTGATGAGTGTGAGGAAACTAAGACCTTATTTCTTTGATCATCAAGTGGAAGTCTTAACTGTTGGGAAAATAGGGGTGCCCGGAATCTATTCGGGATGAAATTTAAATACGAATTTAAATTCAATTATTACTAGCATGAATTAATCATAATTAATTCAAATAATAATTCCAACAACATATTTAACATCATGCATGTTGAATTAATTCACATAAAATCTAGGCGGAATAAACAAGAATTTTGTAACTTATGTACCTCTTGTAGAATTGGCCTTTGAATAAACGGGACAATCACAATCACGCTTTATCAACCCAAAAACATTCTCAAGTATTTCTCTTTCGCCTTACTTGATCACCGGTGGGAGATGCTTTCAAGTATTTTAAATAACTAAGGAAAAAGAAAAATATATATGCTCTTGATTTTTCCAACACATGGAATTATGTACTTGGGGATGAAATAATCACCCCCTATTTATAATAGGTAGTGGCCAAAAATTGTAGAGTATTTGGGCCTTGGAGAAAATCTTTTCTTAGACTCTAAGAAATCTTGAATATATCTCATATATTATTTTCTCCATAATAAAATATTCCACAAAAATCCCACTCACCTATTATACTTGTGTTTTTCGAAAATTATAGGGGATCTACCAAGATTTGGATCTTCTTGAATATATGAGATATACTTGCATTCCAAGAATACATATCTTCCATAATATCTTTTCAAGAAAATCAACAAAATCTTTTCTCCCCTAAATAGGCCATATTTTCGAAAAATACAATAAAAATCAGCATAATATTATATTTTTATTTTAATCACCTTATCATTATTGGGCTACTTAATGGGCTACTTGAGGGGCCTTTAAGGAGAATTAAGATTGGACCTCCTAATGGACTTCTGAATTTCAATATTGAGCCCCAATATAATTCAATCCATTAATATTAATTATTGCCACTAATAAATTAATATTGCACTATCCATCTTAATCCATATTACGATAATATGGGCTCCCGGTTATTATTTCCCGCGTTTAAGATTATCAAGTCCATTAATTAATTAAGCTTCTGAATAGCTCTAAATTAATTAATATATTTCACCTTGGAGTAAAGACAGCTCAACATTATTATCCGTACCGAAGAAACTAATTCTTCACTTGCAAGATTTGGTACGGTAAAACTTCTGAGCCCACCAAGGGGACTAATCACACGAGCCGTACTCGCACGCGTTTCTCCGTATTAAATCTTAGCAAACGTCGTATGATTAATATTACTGCCCAAAGCACAAGGTTTGAAGTCACGATGATTCTCACCCAACATAAATCAAAGCAGTAACCATTAAGCACACACGGTCCTATTTAAGTGACGGAAATTAAGAAATCAACAACCACTGAGGTCTAATTCTTCACATATCAGAACAGAAGAATTTATCCTCGATGTAGGTCCTCTTCAACACATACTAAATGTGCTAGTGCAATCTCTTAGTCAAGACAGACCAATCTGAGACTTACACATCGACCTTTCACGGCGGATTGTTCAATTCCACCTAGGTCGTGAATTTGTACATTTAGTTACAAGGAAACCGTCAATGTGATCTTCCGTGATCGGGTATCACCACATTAACTACAATGTAACAAGTACCACTTATAATGAACTGGTTGCAATAAATATTCAACATTCAATCATATCTAAAGAAAATGCGATAAAAGAATTATTCTCATAAACAAGTGTTTAATACATGAGTTATACAAAGTAAAAGCATACTTTCACGTATAACTCCAACATTAACAACATTCCCACTAAGACAAATTCTGCAAAGGCCTGACACTGGTGGTCGCCTCCTCAAGTGGTCACTGGAAATAAGCCAGTTCGGAATATCTTATGCACCTCGAACAACGATCAAGGGACAAGCGTTAGCCGACTTCATAGTCGAATTGACTTTCCCTCAAGATCCGACGGAGGTCGTAACCATCCATGGCACATGTACGTGGATGGATTATCAAATAACACAGCAGCGGGAGCCGGAATAGTGCTGATCAGTCCAGATAGGCAAGTGTTCACTTCAGTAGTCAGGTTTGAATTCATGGCAACAAACAACGAAGCTGTGTACGAAGCGCTGATAGCCGGACTACGACTGGCTCTGGCTGTGGGGGTTCGAAGAGTCTAAATTTATGGAGATTCCCAGCTAATAGTTAACCAGGTCCGTGGGGAGTATGAAGCTAAAGATGAAAACATGGCCTTGTATCAAAAAATTGTTGCTCACCTGGCTTCACTCTTCGAGAAAATTTATATTGAACAAATGCCAAGGGACAACAACGCACAAGCAGATGCACTTGCTCAATTGGCTACTAGCACAGGGCCAGCAGAACTTTCACAAGTCACGATAATAAAGATTTCTCACCCATCCACCAGTGACTACAGAATCAGTCAAATTGAAGAAGAACTAACGGGGGAAGATTGGAGACACCGATATACAGATATCTCAAAGACATCAAAGTGCCCGAAGACCCACAAGAAGCAGCTAAGATAGCCAAACGAGCAGCAAGATTTACTATCATGGATAACCAACTTTACAAAAGAGGATTTTCAATGCCCCTACTGAAATGTTTGGAAAGGGGGCAAGGCCAGGAAGTATTGAAGGAAATACACGAGGGCGTATGTGGAAATCACGCGGGAGGGCGAGCACTGGCATACAAGATGGTAAGACAAGAATACTACTGGCCAACTCTGTTACAAGATGCGATCAAAGTTGCAAAAACATGTCACAGGTGCCAGCTGTTCGCCCCCAACATCCATAAGCCATCAACGGAACTTATCTCAGTAAATAGTCCATGGCTATTTGCAAAGTGGGGGATAGATATCATAGGACCTTTCCCAACGGGAAAGGGGAATGTCAGATTTGCAGTAGTGGCAGTGGACTATTACACAAAATGGGCCGAAGCCGAAGCACTAGTAACAATAACACAAGAAAAAATTATCAACTTTATCTGGAAAAACATAGTGTGCCGATTCGGATTTCCGCAAGCAATACTAACGGATAATGAAAAGCAATTCGAAGGAAAAAAGATAAGAGATTTCTACAAAAAATGGGGTATCAGGAAACATTTTTCAACACCCTACCACCCTCAGTCTAATGGCCAAGTCGAGGAGGTTAACAAGATAATCAAACATATCTTAAAAATCCGTCTGGTGGGTAAGAAAGGTAAATGGTCAGAAGAACTACCCGAGGTACTTTGAGCATATAGGGTATCGCATAGAACTAGTACTGGAGAAACACCGTTTGCTATGGCATTCGATACCGAAGCAGTTATACCTATAGAGCTCAAAGTACCAACTGAAAGAGTAGTTGAGTTCAATGAACAAGAAAATAATAAAGCACTGGCTGCAGAAATGGATCTGATTGACGAAAAAAGAGTCTCAGCAGAAATAAAAAACGAAATATACAAAAGAAGAATCGCGAAATATTACAATTCGCAAGTGAAAGTCAGGGAATTTAAAGTCGGAGATCTAGTACTCCGAAAAGTTCTAGCACCACCACTAGGAGTATTTGGACCGACTTGGGAGGGCCCATTCAGGGTAACCCACAAGTGGTACAACGGCATGTATAACCTTGAGGACATGGAAGGCAACTCGGCCCAATACACCAGGAACGCAGCTTTATTAAAAAAATATTATCAGTAATTAAGGAAACCAATGTAAGGTTCTCTATGTAGACTAGTAAAGTTTTCTATGTAGACTATCATTTGTATTATTGAAGGATTGATAAAATTTTCAAACTTTTTTGGCAAAATTTGTAAGTAAGAATGATTGTTTGTTGTATTACGCGGTTGAATAAACAAGAAGGCATCAAAGTCCAGTTGTTCGCCTAAGAAGAAAAGCTGCTCGCCGGAGACAGTCAAGTATCATAACACAAGGTCAAAATGAGGCGATCAGCAGGGTTCCTAAGTCACTAAAGCCCAACTAATCTCCCCCATAACACAAAGTTGCTCGCCCAAAAGCTAAATGCACTAAAGCACAAACATGGCGAGTGGCGAGCAACAGGGCATAAAAAGTATGGTAGAGGTCAAGTTCTTAAAGAACCAAATAGACCCATACATGCTCAACATACACAGATTTGCAAAGGAAAAGTATTTAACTTTCAATCAGAAAAAGAAATACTTAAGTAAAAATAAATAAGAGGCGAATAGAAGGAGAACAAAGGAAGCGTAAAGTGTAAATTAATTCATTAAAAAAGTTCCAAAAGGAGTACATTAATAAGTGGAGTACATTGTTCCTAAATACATGAAACTAAAAAAGCAAAAAACTAAACAGAGAAGTTTTCAAGATTCAGGGGCTGGAGGAGCTAGTGGAGCCGGGGGACCTTCAGCAGAAGGAGGTGGAGGAGCATCCTGGTTGGTCGCCACTGGGACCTGCTGCTCACCTACTACAGCGGGGGTGCTCGCCTCACCAAGGGGATTTGGAAAGAGAGGACTTAGAGCATCAAATATAGTGGCATCTCGGTTCACTTCCTCGGTCCTCTCCTTCGGAGCAACAACTCGGACATCATCCTTAAAGATGTCCAAGTTGACTCCCATTTCTCCCAAGTCAGCAACAGGGATGTCGAAACCGGCGGCCGGAGGGTTCTCGATGACGTAGTCCGTGAAGTCCTTGACAGTACTGATCCTCACATCAAGACCATTATCCAAGCGTACTTCACGGACCTCACACAATCCGCGTACACAAAAATGTAACCAAGATTGGTGTTGTCGGTTACATCCTGCACGTACGTTGTGTAAGATATGGCTCGTTTCTTCTCCTTATCCAACCGGTCAACATGAACCTTTAAAGATTCGACCCGCTCTATTAATCCCACCCACTCCGTTTCCAAAGTCTGCAAGCGCTCGGTGGACCCCCAAGTCCAACTACAGTTTCTCCGAGGCGTTGGAAGCCACTTTCTCTCGATCCTCGGAGGCTTTTAAGTTCTTCTCCCAGGAGTGTTTAGCCTTCTCACATTCAGCCTTCAGTTTGGCCAACTCCTCTTCTTTCTTCTTCAACTGAATGTCCTTCTCCGCTTCAAGCTGCTCTATTCTGCGTCCCAGGCTCCGATTTGTCCGCTCAAGCTCGATGGCTTGGTCAACGACCCTCTGGGTGGAGATAGCTTGGTGACTAGCATTATAGCTCAGGAGACGAGCGTTGTCACTCAAGCTCTGACTCTGGAGAATTTCCTTGCCTGTCTTCGTCCAGGAGCGGGGAACAAACTCTGTAGCCCGCCGGACATGAGAGTCCTTGATCTCGTGATAAGCGGGGGCGGACTTAACGCAACTGAATTGATGGAGTACTTCTGCTCGCCCAGGATAATCATCTCTTCGATACCTACACAGAGAAAGAAAAATCGGTCAGAAAATAAGACAAGGAGCTAGCAGCTAGGCGGGAGGAGAAATGCCTACTCTTTCATCTTTATTAAGTCATAACCCAGGTAGGAGTTGTCAGGCGAGGAGCTCCTCCCTCGAGCGGCGATCATCGCGCCAACGACCTGTTGCACGGTCACTTCTTCCACAGACATGGAGCGAGCAGCAGACCTGCTCGCCTGTGAGAGGTCTTGTCCCCTAGCTCGTTTAGAGCGATCATCCTCTTTTCGGGGGGCGGTCTCCTTCATCAGCCTTTTCTTCCCCCGGGTATCTCTAGGAGGCGAAGAGCGAGGAGGGGGGCGAGGGGTAGGGACAGGCGCTTGAGGAACTTCTTCTTCCTCGTCCTCTTCGGCCCTTAGCTTGATAAGAGAAGTGCAAGGGTCAAACTTCTTCTTCTTGGAAGGTTGGTTAGCCGCCATTTGTTTAACTCTATGAGCAAGGAGGTGATAACTTTCAGGAATTTGAGGAACATCTACCGTTACCCTCTAAGTTGAAAAAAAAATTAAAAGTCAAAGATAAACAACATAAGGGCGGCGACCAATAGGTAAGGAGCGATCAACAGGTCAAGAATAATAATAATAAGTAAAACAAAAGCACGTGAAGAGGGTTACCTTCAGGAATGTCAGCTTGAGCCTCTAGGTGATGGGCACTTGTGGTGACTAAGGCAAGCTTACGACAGTGCGCTTGAGAAAGATGGCCGATACTGCGATCCTTTACGTCTCACAAAAAAATTAAGGCAAGAACGTATAGGAATTCCTCGCTCAACTCAGGATGTCCCCACTTCAAAATACGCGGACCTGCAAAATATGGAGATAGATTAAAATTAGTTCACCCCAGATATGATGAGCTAAGAAGCGAAACCTACGCCGAATTTCCCCAAAGTGAGTAGGGGAGTTTATACGCCCCGGTCCTCCCGAAAAATCAGAAGATGTAATACCCCGTCCCGTTTTGTACCTTTTATTTCCTAGAAACCTTAATTATATAATTTTATATTATTATTATTATTTTGTTTCTTTTAATTTTTTTTTTTTTTGTGTGCTATTATGTGAATTAAATTTATACTCTATTTCAAATTCCCAAGTTCGAAGAAAGAAATTGAATATTTCAAACGAATAAAGGACTACGAGAAATTAATTATTTAAAGTTTAAAATTATGTTTTCGTTCCGTATAATTTATTGAGAATAATTAAAATACAATAAAATATTAATTGAGTTTTAAAACTGTATTAATTTTCAATTTGGGATTAAACTTGTGAACCAAACAATCCCTAAACCGTATCATGTGGGAACGAAAATATCCGAATTAAAGGGGATTAATCCCTACCCACATAAATTAGTATCTTTTTTTAATCATAAATATATAATAGCAACATGATTTCCATATATAGTTTTGGCGCCATTTTGTTTTGCCCGTTGATGAACTTTGATCTTTCTTATAGTGGCCGTTGGATCATTTTGACTATTTGTTATGGTATTGTTTTTATGGATGCATTTATATAGTTTTAATGTAATCGATGAGATTGGTCATTTCATTTGCATTTTACCTTAGTTTGTGTAACCGTTACAATTTGTTTACCTATATATATACATGTGTTCATTGTTCATCTATTCATCGTTTGTTTGTTCTTCATTTTTTTCTTCTTTTTTTCTTGCAGGAAAAATATGTTTGTTCGAAGCATCTTCGAAGGTTCGATGGAGTTGTTATTTTGGATATATTTCTTGGGGATTTTCTTAGCGTCTCAACATGATAAGTATCTTTAGTTGCATTGTTGCCAATCGGACTTTATTTTTTATAGTGATCCGTCCGATTTAGTATTGTATCTAGGTTTGAATTTGTGTATTTTATATTTTTAGTTATGATGTAATCGAGAAATTTTATTTTGAATGGAATTCTTATCCTCCCAATTATTTTTGTTCTAGAGTTTGATGACTATGCATTTTATTCTTTTGGAGGTGTGATTTTTCTTCATAGGGAGTGTACATTATTTTGTAAAATTCTTTTAGTAATATTTTATTTTGGTTCATTAATAAAATGTGTCCATTAGCAATTGTTAATTTAATTGGCTGAAGAAATACTTTGTTTAGCGATTGCATTTTTTCAATATTATATTTTTTATTTAATTATTTTAGCTACTGGAGCATAAACGTAGCGGATGAAAAGTATATGCAAATTCGTGTCAAATTATGGAAGGACATCATCTACGCTTGATGTTTAAAAGCAGCGATCTAATGTGCATAGGTAAAACGGTTGTGGTTATAACCTGAAACTCCATATTATTTTCATGAACACAACTACCCATTAGTCAAAATTCAAATATATATATTTGTGTGATTATTTTGCACAAAGAGATGGATAATCACACAGAAAGTATACATGAATTAAATTAGTTGTCCAAGTTACGACATAAAACAGGATTAGTAAAACTCATTTATCCCGCATGTTATGGACATTGGTTCATATGGATAGTAAAACTCTACTTATAAATCTTTCATTTTAAATTTATTTTTTAATTCAATTTTATAAATAAAAAGTTTAAAAGATATGATGAAGCTTGATATTTATTTATTTATAAATTATCCCCTTAATTGTAACTCGAACCCATGACCTCTTGGTCATAAATTATACCCTTATTTGTTTTCTTTGAGAAAAGTGTATGGTTCATACAATCTGTATTTTTTATTATATTAAAATTTAAATATATATATTTTAAAAAATTAGCATGATTTTTTTTTTATATCATGTCAAATCCAGTTGACCTCATTATGGGGATAAAGAACACAAAATATGGCTTTGAATGACCTCAAAGCCACTCATGATCGCAAACAATCATCAACTCAGTTATCCTCCATTACCTTCTTTGCATACTCTTAATACTTCTTGTGTTGGGAAATGAGAATTTCTTGCTTTTTTGTATCCTTAGTTTTCGCTCATTTAGCTGAAGCTTAACTTATGAGTTGTCAATATCTTAGTCAATCGGCTACTCTAAAAAGATATGTATGTTGATTTTAATAAATAATAAATTATGTAAATATCTTTTGACTTTCTATATTATATAAGTAGAATTATAATATAATTTTTGTATGGTATTTATAACCTTGAAGGATTAACGTGAGAAATTAACGTTAGACGCTAATTGGAAATGATATAGATGTTGTATATTAGTATATTTACATAATATAATTATTTAAGAGAGTTCTTCGTGAAATGACATCTATTCAATGAAAGGTTGTAACCATTCGGTTCAACGTTACTATTCGATAAATGACACCATTTAGTGAGTAAGAGTTGCAACCCATGGGTTTACTGCATCTCTTAAGTAGAGTTGCAACATTTCGATGCAACCCTTGGGCGTCTATAAATACTTAAGATGTGCATTTGTGAAGATAACAAAAATCAAATTGAGATTGAGAAATTGATTTTCTTTATGCATTGAGCCTGTGAAACAATGTATATATGTATAGAAAGAGAGAGAGAGAGAGAGAGAGAGAGAGAGAGATGAACAAGTCCCAAAAAATGGTGGAGATATGGATTAGTTTTGAGGGATTGACATGCATATTGCGATATATCGAAAATGATCATATGTCCATTGGTGGGTAAAATTTATATGCCCACTGCGAATATGATAATAACACACACAAACAAATTTAAATAATCAATTAAAATAATAGTGAACCCCTTTCTTATGTGCCTTAATTATATTCGTGGCGGACATATAAATTTGTGTCCACCGGTGGGCATAGGATCAAATCTGTGTAATATATATATATATATATATATATATATATATATATATAACTGTTATTAGCAGTATGTTTAGTATGAAATTGATTCATACATGAATCATTGAAGGGTATTAGCTATTTTCACTGAAGATATTAGTTGTATTCACTTAAAAGTCTTAGTTTGTTTTTGCAGAACAACTAATGCCCTTCAGTGAAAACAAATAATATCCTTTAGTGAAAATAACTAATATTCTTTAGTAAAAACAATTAATATCCTTCAATGATACGTGTATTAACTATTTTCACTATATACTTTGTCTATTATTTAATTATTATCTAAAAATTAAGTTGTTAGATACATGTATTAACCATTTTCACTATATACTTTGTCTATTATTTAATTATTATCTAAAAATTAAGTTGTTAGATACATGTATTAACTATTTTCATTGTATACTTTGTCTATTATTTAACTATCTAAAAATTAAGTTGTTAGATGAACGTCAGTAGATGACGGTTTATAAAAAAAATCTATATATTTATAAAACCAAATTTTCAATTCCAAAATTTTAAATTTAAGATTATACATGTAATAATTATACTTATTATATAATTCCAAATTTCCAAAATTTTAAGAGTCATCATTTTAAAAATCTTTTATTTTATCAACCGTAATCATGAAATATAATTTTTAAATTATGGGAGAATCTAGAAAATATCTCAATAATTTATTGAATTAAATATCATTAATTAAGAGCATTATTGACAAAAAAATTTATTAATTTGTAAAAAAAAGTCACAGTGATATGTTAAAAAAACTAAGAGAGTGTTAATTTTTATTTGAATAATGATGAAAAATAATTATTGAACCATTTATAGGCAACTTAAGTTTACCTCCTTATGTTTCAACTGAAAGTTAAATATATCATTTTAGAGATTATGTTGAAGTAAAATAAAATCCAACGAATAATGGTGAAATTATTGAGGTTTTTGTGAAATTCAATAATGCTGAAATTATATGTCATCTGTTGAGATTTATATTTCTTTGGAATAATATCACTCCAAGACCTGAAAGATAGTAAAACTATCAATTTAAGATCTAAAAGATTTTTCCCATCGATTCAGGGCCTGAAAGATAGAAAACTATCAATCCAGGACCTGAAAGATAGAACCTATCAATTTAAGACTCAAAGATATTAAGACCATGTTTGACATATTATAATTTTTTTATATTTTTTTATATGCGTTATTATTTTTTCATTAATTCTTTTGTTTCTTATTTTTTCAATCACATGAAATTAATATATATATAATTATATTTTTTCAAAATATGATTTATAAAAATATTATTGGATAATAAAAAAATATTAAAGACCAAACAACTGTCTTAAAATGAGTAAGTCCTAAATTAATAGTTTTATTTTTCAGGTTCTGAATCGATAGTTTTCAATCTTTCAGGCTCTGAATCGATAGGAAAAATCTTTCAAGCCTTAAATAGATAATTTTAATTTCTTTCAGACCCTAAATTGATAAAACTTCTATTTCTTTTCATTGATTTTTGTATTTTTTTAGCTCATACCAGTGTCGGGTGTAAATTTGTTGGAGAAGAATCAAATTTTATATCATAATTGAAAATTTTCTCAATTGAGTAATTCGGCAAAAAAATAGCCTAAATTGACACAACTTAAAAGTTAATGACTTAAATTTGTCATTTCGAAAGAAAAGTGTCCTTAAATTGTCATCTCTTTAAAGTTAATGTCCTAAAAAAATATTTAATCCCGGGGAATTCTTGATTCAATAGATGGTGTGTTAGTGTGCTATTAGACCATGTAGAGACAATTTAAGTTTTTGCTTAAAATATTTTCGATAAAAGTTATATTGATCATTCGAAGATGGTGTTGAAGGAAAATTATAACATGTGAATGTTGGTGAAATCACATTGAACTTTTATGCAATGCAATAAATTTTTGTGTAGTGAAATAATATTGAATTTAAACGATGTTTGGTAAGGTTTATAGTTCTTTGGATATATGTCTTTTTTTTTTAAATAATTGTTACTGAAACTTTAAATATAATATGTTTTTAATCTTTCATTTTATTTAATCAAATAACATGTCGGGTACAATTCTTTTTTATAGAAGAAACATGTTTTATTATATTAAAACATGTTATAACTAAATAATTGTTACAAATTTGTTATGAATCTAGGTTTATTAGTAAAATAGATCGTTGCATGTTTCGTCTCACTAAAATTTTGTATAGATTTGTTAGAAGTGTTAGATTACATAAAAATGATAAAGTTATTTTTATGAAGTATAATGGTGTGTCGAGCAATAATATATTTTTTTTTTGTGTACTAAGGTTGCGTACTTGATATGGATCTTTTTAATTAAGTTCTCTGTTAATTATTTTATTTGTATTACTCAATATCAAACACTTAATAATATTTTGTTATTGTATCAAAAGTACATAATATTTTGCATTAAACAACTAAGACTCTTCAGTGGAGGCAACTAATACTTTTTCGTGAAAACAACTAATACTCTTTAGCGAAAATAACTAATACCCTTCAATATTTCATGTATGAAAAGTGTTAGATTACATAAAAATGATAAAGTTATTTTTATGAAGTATAATGGTGTGTCGAGCAATAATATATTTTTTTGTTTGTGTACTAAGGTTGCGTACCTGATATGGATATTTTTAATTAAGTTCGCTGTTAATTATTTTATTTGTATTACTCAATTTCAAAGACTTAATAATATTTTGTTATTGTATCAAAAGTACATAATATTTTGCATTAAACAACTAAGACTCTTCAGTGGAGGCAACTAATACTTTTTCGTGAAAACAACTAATACTCTTTAGCGAAAATAACTAATACCCTTCAATATTTCATGTATGAACCAATTTCACTTTATATATATTCTTCTTAAAATATGTACAATCATATCAAATTACGTACATTCATATTGTAACAGAAAATATACTATAGATAGATGTATATGAGTCGTCAATAATTATATGAGCAATTATTAGGCCTCCTCGAGTAATTGATTTCCATTTTACACATATCATAGAACAATGTTACAAAATTATGGGATAATGACAATCATAGTTAATAAATATGTCATTTCTAAGTACATGAAGAATTGTTACTTCCTACTTGAGCAATTGATTTTTCATTCTACACAAATCACTAGAATAATTGCATATTTATAGTATAAAGACAATCATGGGTGTAATTAAATTTTTTTATACGTACATTACGTTCTATTGTCATTTATAATTTAATAAAAATTATTGAGTAATAAATTTAAAATATTTTATACGGACCAGGTTTTATTTGGGGCAATACTATATGTACGCATATAATGACTAAATCTCATGTACCCTAAAAGACAAAGTATAGAGGGCCGATGTTTCATATATGAATTTTTGAAGAATATTAGTTGTTTTTATTAAAGAGTATTAATTATTTTCAGTGAAGAATATTTGTTGTTTTCACTAAAGAGTATTAGTTATTTAGTAAAAATAAGCTAATACTCTTATGTATAAACAACTCATACCCTTCAGTGAGAACAATTAATATTCTTTAGTGAAAACAACTAACACCCTTCAATAATTCATGTATGAATCAATTTCACTCTATACATACTCTTAATTAAATATTTTATATTTTTGGATTGTGGTACACTAATTAGTACGGGATAATTATAGAGAGATATTGATTCATTTATGAACCACTTTGAAATATATTAGTTTTTCATTAAATGGTATTACTTACTTTAGGTAAATGATATTAGCTCTTGAAGGGACAAGTTGTTTTCACTAAAAAGTATGACCGTTAGTGGTACAAAGAGTATGAGTTGTTCCACTAAAGGGTATTAGTTGTTTACACTAAAAAGTATTAGTTGTTCTAATAAAAAGTATTAATGTGTTTGATTATTTTCTATAAATTTTGTTTTAAATCTATATATTATAGAGCGAAAATGGTTCATACATGAACCATTTGACAGATCTTAGTTGTATTCACTAAGGAGTATTAGTTTTGGAGGGTATTAGTTGTTTTTGTTGAGGTATTAGTTGATTACACTAAAGAGTATTAGTTGGTTACACTAAAAGGTATTGTAAAGTGGTTCATGTATGAAACAATTTCACTCTATACAAACTCTTATTATTTTATTATAATTTAACTTTTAATAATAATAAACTTCTAACTCAACCATATATAAACTATTTAAGTTTTCCTCCAAAATGTTAATAGACTATGTATTAACAATTTATATATTTTTTATTTTGGTTGTATTTATGATGAAAATCATATAATTATTTACACCCTAAATAATATTATAGTTGTTTTTCTTTTTATTTTTAGCGCATAATAGAGTCGGGTGTAAACTTTTTGGAGAAGAATAATATTTTATTATATTTGAAGTATTTCAGGAACAAAAGAATTTCCCCTATTTATTATGAATACAAGTTTATTGGTGACACAAATCTTCACATAATTCGTCTCACTAAAGTTTCGTTTAAATTTGTTATAGTTGTTGTATTGCATGAAAATGGTTACTTTTTTTTTATAGAAGTATAATGATATTATTGTCGGAGCAATAATGATTTTCGTAATGACCGTAACTTAGGGATGATAGGAAAATTAGGATTTTAAACCTTTGGATGGACGATTTTAAGGACATTAACTTTTAAAAGTCAAAATTTGAGGCTAAATCAACCCGGATCAAAGCAAATTGGACTAAGCCCAACTTGGGTTGAAATTCGCACTTATTAGCGTTATTTGAATTGAATTCGGATTGATTTTTTACCCAATTCTAACTAATTTGAGTTCATATAACAAAGATTAACTACTTTTAAAAGTTATTGTCCTTAAATTGTCAGCTCTCAAAAGTTACTATCCTTATTTTTTCAGTGCGAAGAGTTATTGTCCTCATTTTGCCACTTCCTACAACTAAGTAAATATTACTTCAAAGAGTTAATGTCTATATATCACTCAATTCTCAAGGTGAAAGTTAATATTCTTAATTTTTTAAGGACCGTAACTTTGGAGCTAACAATTTAATAACTGGAATTTCTAAGAGTTTGCGAACTTAGGTACAGTTAGCCTAATAAACTTAAATTGAGCCCGAATTCACCCCCAGTCAGGCCAAACTGTGTCAGTTAACCCAAAATTTAGATAGAATTCAACCAAATTGAGCCATGTAGCATAGTCTGGTTGGGGTTTATTTTGGATGGTTTAAATTTGGCTATTAAATTTCTTATTATTTAAATATTTTAAAAATAAATAACATTGCTTTTATTTTTTGTATCAGAAATCAAATATGAATGTTATTAATTACTAATCAAATTAAATACTAAATTTTTTACAATTTTTTTTTATAGAATATATAGTTATCTCCCACACTATTTTAATAAGTTCACCAACTTCTTAACTCATTACCCTTTTTTTTTTTACTAAATCTACCACTTTAATATTATATTTTTATCCAACATGTAGTACTTGCACATACATTTTTAAAGATACTCACTCACCAATCTTCTTTAATTTTAATACAACATGTAGTACTTGCACATATTTTTTTACTTTTAGGGTATTACTAATTACAGTTTGAATTTTTTATTAAAAAAATTCAAGTGTATATCATACACTTCTGTGCATACAAGAATCACTCTTTATTCATATATATATTTGGTTAAGTTATTTCATATTACTCATGCATAATCCTAATTTGAAGGTTTTATTATAGATAACAAATATTTAAGATTAGTGTGATCACATCCAACTTAATATTTTGCATGATTATATATTTTTTTTATATATATTATCGAATATACGACCTAAACATCTCCTATTAATGGCAAACAATAGAATAGATAGACACAATTCATTTAATCTATTAATGCACAATTGTTGCACACGTAGTGGTAAATCAACTTCTCCTTAAAGACTCGGTAATTATATCAAATATTTGCTATATAACCTCTTCAATAATACGACCGCTAATTCCATATTATTCATGTGAATATAACCTATTTCATTTTCAGCATGTTGATCATATGAGGAATTTTTTCTGTTAGGAAAGTGTAAGTTGTTTTAACTTTTTTGACACAAATCTTCCTTTTACTGAAATCTTGAAATGCTGTCATTTTTTGCAGTGAATTAGTCTAAGTGCATACATTGAATATTGATAGAAGAAATCAAAGCACTTCTATGGCCTTTGATACACGGGGTGAGAGTTGAGATGTCTGAATTTCATATTTGAAGATTAGGTTTTTAACCCAAAGTATTATTCTAGGATTTTAAAGTATTTTGAGAGCTTTGTTGTCTTTGTTTTAATATATGCAATTTACATTTTTTTATAATAAATTGTACTCTGTTGTAAACCTTTGTTTTAAATACTTTAATAGATTTAAATAGCATGCTTTATAAAAACATATAAATATTTTTCAACACAAATAGTCAGTCAATCTAGAGATTTACCACGATTAACTGAAATTAGAGAATTCTTAATCATATTAGCGGAATGGATCAATTTGAATCAATTCCTACACAATTATGATGGTGGTTTCTCAAACAACCAGTTTCACTCTTTCCTCAATATTCTGTAGAGAGAATACATAATCTATAGTGAACGTACTGATGTTTAGGGACTATAACCCTACTTGTGATAATAAGTTGTCCTTTTCTTTTTTGGTACCTCGACAGATTAAAAATCCCTAATGGTATCTACATATAAAGCTCATGATCATTTAATACTCATATAAGCCCACAACCTAAACTTTAATTGGACTTCTTTAAGATAACTATACACATAGAATTTGACACGTGAAACCCAAATATATTGAATATTTCCAACACTTTGTCCTTTGGAAGGGTGTGTGTTATACCCAAATGCAGTGTTATCTAACTTTCAAAAAAAAATACAATAATAAGTAGTTAAACTATTATTATTTTTTTTAGTAAAAAAATTATAAAAGGCTATATTAGAGGGGGGTTTTTTTTTTCAGAACAAAATATTTTCCGTATTGACCACAATACCATCTCTAGCTGTTCATTGTCTAATATATCTTACAAAATTATTCTCTTTAAAAGTTCTATAATCCTAATTTTTATACAATATTATCATCGATTTGAAATATAATAAAATCTTTATTTACAATATACTTTAATGTTCAATTTTTACATTCAATTAAATAAGAGCAACATTCATTTGAAATATTTTAAGTAAGATTATAGCTCATTTAAAGAATATCCAACACATATTCTAAGTGTATCGTACCATGTCAAATAAATATCTTAAGAAAAAAAAAATACACTAAGTCCAAAATAGAAATCTTGCTCCCATGTGTGTTACTATAAGGACAAGTATATGTTACTTTAAGAACAATGTGTTACTAGCCATTACAAAAATAAGTATATGTCGTTGCAGTAACTTTAAATATGTGTTTCTATAAGGACAAACAACAATGTGAATTTTTAATTCATTATTTATCTCTTTAACTCCAGGATTTTTTTTTCAAATTTGTACAGGTTTTGTTCATACAATAACATAATTTTATTCATATAATAACACATTTTTCAATATCTTACGTGTGTTAAAATAAGTTCAAATATGTGTCCATATACTACAACATATCTTACATGTGTTAAAATAAGTTCAAGTATGTGTCTTTATACTACAACATGTTTGCGCTTATAGTAACACAACCTGGAAGCGAACTTCTACATTCTGTGTTTGCGTGAGTTTCTTTTAGAAAGATTCACTTGACCCAGTCTAACACTATTAGGATCTGCGAAATATTTCAATTTGAGCTACAATTAATGGATCTTTGATCCCTGAAATTTTTATATGAAAGTTTATCATTAAATAAATTTAATTGTAATGATATTTATATTTAGCCATAAATTATTAACTAAGTAATGATATATATAAATTAAAGATTATGTTGAAGGAAAATTGATTATTTGGAAGATTTTTTTAAGGAAAATAAAAATTAGTTAATGTTGTTGAAATCATTGAGCTTTATGTGAATTTCAATTATGCTGAATTTAAATGTCGTGTGGTGAGATTTATATTTAATTGGATGCACATCAATTTTTTAAATTTCTTATTAAAAATGTGAATTTTATATGTTTCTTATCTCATTTTTATATTTTAGCACATACCAATGTCGGTTGTATTTATTTTTTTTTTTGGAGAAATATCAGGTTTTGTTATATTAAAGTATGTCACAACCAAATAATTGTCATTGGTTTATTATGAATATGAGTTTATTGATGACACACATTATTTGATGTTTTGTCTCACTAAAGATTGGTTTAACTTTGTTAGAAGTGTTGGATTGCGTAGAAAGGATAAAATTAATTTTGGTTGTTTTTGGAGCAAGAATGACTTTTGTTGTCTGTGCACCAAGATTGAATACTTGATATTGATCTTTTTAATTAAGTCACATTGGTTATTCTTTAATTTGTATTGCTCAGTTTCAACGACGATATAATATGTTGTTATTGTATTGAAGGCTTATTATTTTATTTGGAAGTCAATGTCTACAAACAATTCATTTTTGGGTTATAAAGATTTGAATTTTATGACTTTTATTATGATCCGTGGTATATTTTTCTATATTTATGTTAAATCATTTGTATTTTGTTTGGGTAATTGTTACCGCTATTGATATAAAATTGTTTCTAATTTTTTTTAAAATAACATTTACTTTATTCATATGGAGATTACTAATTCTTAATTAAATTAATATAAAAAATATTGATAAATTTATTATAAGGGACAATTATCTGCACCCACTATTTTACTAACATTCACCTATTTATCTAATTTAATTTCAGTACAATCACCAAACATATCCACTTCCCCATCTCTTAGTCCAGCAGTGAAAAGCATGATAATCATCTTTCCACAAGAGCGTATTTAGCAGAGGGGCTTAAAATTGGGTGTGCAAGAAACCAAGAATGCAAGATAATTTGTTCAGATGTATTATGTGGTTTCTTAATGTTGATGTAATAATCATCTTTTTGTTATATTGAAGTATTTTAGACTAAAGAATTTTTCCCGGTTTATTATCAATACAAGTTTATTGGTGACACAAATTGTTACATAATTCGTCTCACTAAAATTACTTGGTTTAAATTTGTAATAAGTGTTGAATTGCGTAAAAATAATTAAAATTTAAGAAGTGTAATGGTATTTATATCAGAGAAGGAATAATTTTCAATTTTTGTGTACAAGATTGAGTACTTGATGAAGAGTAAATTTTTAACAACTGTAACTTAGGGTTATAGGAAAATTAAGACTTTGAATCTCTGAATGGATAATTTAAGAACAATAACTTTTAAAAGTCGCGAATTAAGTCCAAACTGCCCAAATCAAACCAAACCAGGCTAATTGACCCAATTGGCCTAAAATTCGGACTTATTGGCATGATTTAACTTGAATTTACTTTCAATTTGAATCAAATTTGGATTGATTTGAGCTGATATGACTTAGATTTGCTACTTTTTAAAATTATTGTCCTTAAATTATCAGCTCGGAAAGTTACATCCTCATTTTGTTAGCCCGAAGAGCTGCAGTCTTTATTTTTCTCCGCTGAGTTACCGTCCATAAAAAACGTATTCCCGTACTTGATATTGAATCTTTTATCTATACAGTTCAATTTGAACGATTAAATAATATTTTATTATTTGTATCTAAAATTTATTATTTTATCTGGATGTTAATGGTTAAAAAGAGTTCACTATTCGATTATAGAACTTTGAGCTTGGTGATTTTTATATATTTATCCTTAAATCATTTGTTATTGGAATGTGGTCAAACAAAACAAGTTTCTCATCTTATCGGTGAGGATCAAATTGACCCTTCAACTTTTTTTTTTTTTGCGCATATATGAGCCCTTTTTTTAATTGAGATCATAATAAAATAAAAAAACCAACCCGTAAAATTTATCCTGGATGATTTTAATCATTTTGCATCCTACAACTATCACTCTTCTCTCTGACTAATAAAAGCGAAATATATAGTGAAGTTCATCTTACTCTCATTGAACCTAACATCCGTGCACAAAGTAAGATCTTCAAAGACTTCATCGGCAGGCTTTAATTCTTGGGAGTTCCTTGGGGAAGATGTGCACCCACAAATTGAAATTTGAGCTCGCTGGAAACTTTGTAGATAGTTATAAGCCCATTCAACTTTGAAGTTTCCATGATATGCCTATCCCGACAATCTATTTATTACCATGTTTAATATCATACCGTTTCCTCCAGATTCCCTAGGCTGCTCACAATTTCCTCAAGGCTTATGCTCTTGCTATTATCATATCTTTTGGTTAGAAATTTCATAGTTGCTAGACCTACACCATCCTTATTTTCTAGCCACAAATTGAGTTTTTTCCAAATATGTGCAGTCGACGGGTAGAAGAAAAAAACATGAATGGTATGACAATTAGGAGTTATAAGAACATGGTGATTAGACAAATTATCTTTTGAGACAATTAAATGATTAGTTATTTTCCATAAAAATAAAAATGCAGACTTTAGGGGGAATATTGAGAGACCAAATTTTTTGCCACCATATTGTTTCAAACTCTTTGTTAAAAGTATCTTCTTCCTTGTGTTGGCTGACTTTTCTCCTCCGAAAAACAATATATCCATATTTTATAGAAAAATTCCCTTTAGTATCCGACCTCCAAAAATGCAAATCGCCACGGTCAGTTCCACAAATAAGAGTTCAATTGAATAATAGCTTCTATTTTAAAAAGAAGAAAATAACTATTTTTTTAAAAGATCTTCATTTAAGATGTCTGATGGTAGTAAAAATGATCAACTAATGAATCACCTGCCGCCATTTCTTTGAGTCAATCATCATCTTAGTAAATATTGTTTGTGTGTTTGTTTCTTTATTAATATTAAATATATTTTTTTAAAAATACTTTTAAGGATCGTAAATTTGGGGGTGACAAAGAGGACGGACAAAATGAGGGCCGTTACTTTTCGTGCTGGCAATTTAAGGACTGTAATTTTTAAGAGTCGCAAAAATAGGCACAATTGACCATAATAACCCAAATAGGGTGGACAAAATAAGGACTATAATTTATTTGAAAAATACTCCCTTCGTCTCACTGTTTCTTCAAAATTTGAAAGTGTCATGTTGTTTAAGAAAAAATGTGTTATGTGAGTGTAATGATAATTTTATACTTTATTCATTTTTTGTGATGCAGAATTATTTCTTTTTATGTGGCATGAAAATATTTGTAGAATGTGTTAATTAGGCAAATATCAAAGTAATCACGAGACCGAAAAACAATATCTTCCAAACACCATTTATTTATATTTTATTTTACGGTATTTTTCAGTAAACTCTTTATCGATTAACTTAAATTTATTTAATAAAAAAATAATCTAATAAATCCTCAAATTTTCAATGTTTAACAATAAAACATAATTTGTGCATTATATTTGACTTACTTGGCATATATAATTTAAATCTTATCAAAATGACTACTTTCTAAATGAAAAATTAACAATTTTTTTTATTTAATGTTATTGTGTTAAAAAATTAAAACAAACCTGTAAATGTATTAATAATTGTATTTATAATAAAAAATGAATGATAACATTTTATTTATTTTTGTAAATATAAATGATTTTTCTGTAACTATTAGTTTTAGTTATTTTTGTTAAAGAAAAATAAAAGTTCATTTTAAAATCATTAAAAATATATATATACACATATATAATGTAGAATAAAAATTGAAAAAAAAAAATGACTTCCGTGCGAAGCACGGGTAGTCCTGTTACTAGTTAAATTAATTAAAGAATTTACCTCATCCACACATTATTTCCCCCTCTTAAAAATTAATTAATTAATTTAAAATATATTTCTTCTATAAATGAAAGAAGACCACGTCTCTTTCCTTCTTTGAAACAAAAATCAGTTCCCAATTAACTCTCTCTCTCTCTCCTCTCGTCTCTCTCGCTCACCGTCCTCTCAGCCAAACGCCGCCGCTCAATGCACCACCACCGCCTCTTCACCCAGCCCTCTTCCCCGTCGCACGAAGGCCAGCGTCGCCGGCCCTTCACGATCGGCCGCCACCGTGCGTCGTGAGCTCTGTTCCCAAATGTCGTCGCCTCCAACAACTGCCGCGGTCCAAGCGCCGCCGCCCTGCTTCGATTCCCCAAACGCCGCCACCAGCGCCACAACGCCTCTGGCTCCCTAGCGTCGCTGCTCCCTCTCCGATCGAATGGCGCCACGCAACGCCGCCGCTCGCCCTGGACTCAGCCGTCGTCGTGACGCCTCTCCGTCCCACCACCAGCGCGCCGCCGAGCAGCCACGTCGCTCCTCCTTTCTGGTGGCCGCGTCGCCGCCTCCCTCCTCCCACCGCGGCGCCAAACCGCTCTTCTCCGCCGTGAAGCCCCGCTGCCGTCACCTCTGTTTCAGACGCAGAACCGAGCGCCGCCGTGCTCCGCCGCCCTCCTCTCCTGTTTCAATCGGGTCGATTTGCCCTCCTCCTTGAGTGAGTCTCGATTCCTCCTCGGTCCTTCGTTTCCTTTCGATTTCAATTTCCCCCATTAATTCTCGTTTTGATTAAATTGATTTTCGTTCTTTCGTATTAATCGAGATGCCGTCGTAATAATTAGCTGCTTGTTTTGTTTTCGGAAAATCCAGAATCACGCCGTTATGCTGCCGAAATTATCCGAACGAATTATCGAATGACGCCGTTATGCTCGTAAGAATTTCTAAACTTCTCTCTATTTCTCGTCCTAGTTGGAATAGGAATTGAACAGTTTTAGACTCCCTGATGTTGGATTGGAGAGCTGTAAATGGACTTTTGTTGTTAAATTTCTACTAGTGTTATTGGAATAACTATTTAGTATTGTTGGTTTAGGAGTTAAGTATTATTGTTTTAGTTGGATGATATTACTCAATTGTTAGTAATATTAGTTGAGTTTTTATGGGCAAAGTGAAACTTCACTTTTCTTTAAAACCTTGTTTTTATTATTTGGGGAAAAATACTACTTTTATTAGTAATACTTTGAGTTATTAAAATTATCGTATTTGTTGAATTCGAGTAAAAGGAACGAAAAAGATAAGTCAAGTCAAATTCAAAATTTGTAACAAATAGAAAAGAGTATTTGAGAAAATAATATAAATTCTTTTGTTTTAAAAGTAACACTAATCAACTTTAAAAGTATTGCTAATATTAGAAAAAAGAAGAATATATTTATATATTATTTTAGTTTATAATACAAACTTTTTAAAAATCAAAGTTTATTAATAAGTTATTAATAAAGAGGTTTTTATTTATAAAAATATAATTATGTTCAAGAGTTCTCTTAAAATAAAATATAGATTTTAGAAAGAATAATGTTAAACTTGAGACTTTTATTATATTAATATATTACTTAAATAAATTTCTTTTCTTTTAATTATTTTTCAAGAAAATATTATATGGATATACTTTTAGGTATCAAAGCCTTTAGTTATAAAAGTCTAAGAATATCAAAAGATCGTCTTTATAGAATCGAAATAGTTGTACAACAAGGATATTAGTAAATACACTCCCCAATACACAATCCTTTTAAAGTAGTGTATTTACCAAAATAGGGTGTGGCCTTTAATCAAGTACATTCAATAAGTCTCTAAGACAACGACTTACTCGTTTCGTAACACGTACTTCTAGGCCTTTTCGATAATCCAAGAGCCAACTTTTAATCAAATGATTTCGTACTAGGGTTCTGTACTAATCGGAATACGCACGAGGGATCCGACAGTCTGTTGATTCAATCTCGGGACGTCTCTACAACGCAAGTTACCTTCCAAAGGAATTTCAAGACAGTTGCAACTTAACTATAAAGTTAAGAGGTGGGTGATGATCGGTTGATTGATCTGCTTATAATACGTTGTGCTGGTATACTCTGAACTCGACCAAATAAATCTAAAACAACTAATCCAACATAAATGTATCCCTATTATATAACTGTTTGAATTATGTGATATAATTATATATGACGCAAAATGTCTATACTTTTTATTCAAATCTATCAATATTGCATGATATAAGGGCATTTTGTGAGCATGAATCTATCTAAGTATGAGTTATGTGCATAATTCGAATTGACAGTTTTTGTAAGGAAGAGAAAGTTGTGCGTGACCATGTATGATAATAAATCAGGTGCATGGTCACAAGGATTTGTTTGTGGTAGTCGTGTGTGGCCATGTTTGATAATAAATCAGGTGCATGGTTACGAGATTTGTTTGTGGTGGATGTGGCCATGTTTGATAATAAATCAGGTGCATGGTCACGGGATTTGTTTGCAGTGGATGTGGCCATGTTTGATAATAGACCAGGTGCATGGTCACAGAGAATTGTTTATGATATTTTGGAAGAGATTTACTATATGTGAAAATGATTGTGGGCTTTGCCCCTTAACGTGAACCAACTTGTGATATATCAATTATATGATGTGAAACCTGTTATGCCCAACTAATTCTTATCGTGAACTTGTTACTTATGTGATATGTGATACTTGTGTTTACTTGTCAATTGATTAACGAAATTTATATATTTTATTAATGACTATAATTTAATATACTTCGAATTTACCAATCCCATGACGTTGCAAATCACCCATACGTGAGAATTCAAATCTCACGCCCCCTTTTACAACCCTTGCAGATTATGATTTCATGGAGCAAGGACAGTAATATGGACGACACGGAGTTCCCCGCTTGAATAAAATGTTACTGTTAATGCTAAGCTTTATATTCATAGATATACATGTGTGAGATACTTATCAAAATTATTCTGCTAATTTCTTCCGCTGCATAAAACTCATCTCTCATTTTATTATCCCTTTTTATATAAAAAATTTTATAGTTCGGATTTTAGCCACAAGTGGCACCTCGAATCTGAGATATTTTATGTGTTTTGGATTCGGGGCGTTACAGAAGACGCCCGCCAGTCACCCCGATGAAGAAAAATTATCTTTGCCAGCTTTTAACCTTGTTGGGCACCCCCTCGATTAACTTAACACCGCTACGAGCCTTGATGTAGTACCACCCAGGTCCCTCTTCCTTGATAGCCGAGGAGATGGTCATCGCATAATGAATCTCCACGGTGCTAATTTTATTCTTATAACCCTATAACCCGAAGAGGGTGATGAAAGCCAACAGATTGCTCCAACCATTTGGAGTAATTTGAGTTATGACTAAGTTCGTATCCTCCAGAAATCGCACAATGATCGGATGAAGAGGAAGAGGGAATCCTGTGTTAAGTACATCCAGGTTGATAGCAGTACATCCAGGGGGCGGGTTGTCAGCAGTCTCTCCTTTCTGCGGTGCGTACAGGTGAATGTCATACGGGATGCGATAGGAGGAGCGAATTTGGGCCAAGTCATCTTTTGTGACTACGCTCGCCACTTTGCTTGTTGTATAAGAAGAGTCCTGGGTTTCCATGATAGGCCTTGGCGGAGTAGGGAAAGAGTTGTGATATTGATTGGCGTAGTCAATCCACTCCTGCCTCCGAACTACAACCTTTGGGATAAGGGACTCGGGAGTCGGTCTTGAAATGGGAAAATTGATCTCCCGGAGGAATTCCCAAGTTACGCCCAACTGATCGCCTCTTGAGTGAGCCACCTGCTCGCTAAGGACTTGTTGCCCACTGCTCGCTCCCGTGTCTCCAGGAAGACTCATCTCCTCGATCTCGGCGGCGACCTCAGTGGAGTCTTCACCCAAGTCTGAGGACGTTCTTTCTCTCGATGAGGGGCGAGCAACAGGGCCTTGGACGTCTTGCTCGCATGAACTCTCCACAGCGTAAAATTCATCAAGAGAGCGAGCAAAAGAGCTCGCCTCAGAACCCGTCTTTTCATCTACGAGCAAAGTCCTAGGGTTTTGAGCAATTGCTCGTCGGAGCGAGCCGCGAGGAGCAGGAAGAGGCTGTTCATCTTCCATGGGCCGTTTCCCCGGATTCCGGCCAACGAGCTCAACGGAAGGCGTACTACTTGAAGAAGGAGATGCAATTTGGGAAGATTTGATTGGACAAAGGAAGGAAATAATGATATGGTGGCGCCGATAGCGTCGCAAAAATAGAAAACAAGAAGCGGCGGCGGCGCGACGGCGGAGTAGTGCCAAAATGGTGGTAATCGTGGAAGGAAAAGGAAAAACCGAAGAACAAAATGCAAAGAATTGAAAAGAAAAAACAAAAGAAACAAAAAATTCACCTTTGATTTGAGCGAAATCGATTGAAATCTGAGAAGATTTGGGAATGAAAAAGCTTCGAAGTGTGCGTCTATGGAGGATTCTGTTCACAATGGCGGAAAAAGGAAAATGGTGAATGAAGAAAAGCTATTTATAAGAGTAAAAACGGGGTCAATTCGAAGAATTTAAGAGAAATAGAGGCCCCTATGTGCAAAAAGAGAAGTGCACGCGTGGGCGGCGATGATGTCACCAACCACCCACGTCACCTTGTGTTCTGCGTCTCGGAAAGCGAAACATCGCAAGTTCGAAAGACGTTCCCCACTGGTCGCCTCCAAAGTTCCCGCCCAAAAATTTAAATCTCTATTGCTCGCTCCCGATTAAAACGTAAAGGGCAAGGTCCCTGTTGTTCGCTTCCTCCTATAGAAATATAGCCTAATTCATAGTTTGACATAAAAGGGTAAAATTCATCCTTATATGCCAAACTAGGGGGCATTGTTGATAGGCGAATAGCCGGGAAATGTGATTAAGAGAAAAAAATATTAAAATAATAAAATTAAGAGGTTGTAATGAGAAAAGTCAAAGAGGACGAGCAGCAGGGAAGAAAGCACTAGGAGGCGAGTAGCTGGGTAAGACGGCCAGGTCAGAGGAGGCGAGCAGGTGGTTATTTGGGCATAAAAAGGGAGGCGACCAACTTGACCAAGAAGGATCAAGAAGAAGTAAAAAGAGGCGAACAGGCGAGCAAGAGGGCACCTCGGAAGATCATCAGAAATCCCAATAATTAGGCACTACATTAGGAACAAACAAGTGTTTTAACACTTGTCATTGTGTAAAGATGTAATAGCTTAAGGAGATAACAAGTGTCTTTAACACTTGTCATGATGTAAATGAGGGTGATTAAGAAGGTGACACCTCCTACTTGCTTGTAACACTATAAATACCCCTTCATGGGATAATAAGAAAAAGTTAGTTAATTCAAAAATAAAAAAAACTCTTGCAAAAATTCTCCCCAATCTTTCCTTAAAGAAACTTAGCTTTAATCCTTGATATATTTCTTGTTTGATGATCTTCTAAGAGTAAAACAGTCATTAATCCTTTGATTCAAGTTAAGATCATCAACAATGGTATTCGTTTTATACTATGAACAAGTTTCATGGGAGACATACTCTAATTAGTCTCCTATATAATTGTATTAATAGATTGAATAAAGTAAAATTATAAAAAAATTAATAGTTGATTAAATCTATATATATATATATATATATATATATATATATATGTGTGTGTGTAACTTTAAAACATTTATTAAATAATTATATAGTAGGTTTTTATAGAAAATAGTTCATGATAAGTTTATCATGAAATTATTTTAAAGTATCAAATATTTGATCAGAAGTATAAAAAATCTCATTAGAAGTATCAAACGTTGGGGTAAAAAAAATCAACAAAAATTACAATATAATTCTGTTGACCCTGATTTTTTATACTTTTGATGAGAATTTTAATACTTATGATCAAATATTTTATACTTTAAAATAATTTCATGGTAAGTTTATCACGAAAAATTTACATATAAAACTGTCATGGTTATTATATTACTATTTAATGAAAAATATTAATCTATATATATGCAATATAATTTATTATGTTGTAAAATTGAATATAACGAAAATTCTGCGTAATACGCGGGGTCTCATCTAGTTATTTATTAAGAGCAAGTCCCTTGTAAACCAATTGTATCATACTACCTCCGCTATTTACCCATTTGACTTTTGTTGACTTTTTTGTGAGACTTAATTTGTAGTATTTAAATTGATAAAATGATTTTTTTAAGATTGCATATTATTCAATTGAAGTGCATGAAACAAAATAAAGATGTTTTTCTACGTAATTATTAGTGGAACGAGGTGTAATTTAGAAGTGTTTGAAGGGGGTACATAATGAAATGGGTAAACAAAATTGGGACGAAGGGAGTACAATTTAAAATGATATTTGGAGTCTTCGTTATATACTTACTATCAAACTAATAGTATGTTTTAGTGAAACAATCACTATTGTTAAAAAATACACAAAATGCAAATAAGTTTTACAGTGAAAATGATACACAATATATATTGCCCCTAATTAATTAACAATTTGACAACTAAAACATGTCAAATTATATGAAATAAGTCTAGCTTCAAATAATTAATTAAATCTTATGATATTTATTTTTCAAGATTAATTACAAATTAATAACAATAATTCCCTAACTTAATATTTTATAATATTTTTGTCAATCCAATACCTAACTTAATTATTAATTTAGAATTTAATACAGAACTTCTTAGTATTTATTTCCAAACTTGTAGGTGAATTTATTTTTGAATTTTAAAATTTTGTATTTGGCTTTTGATATTTAAATTTCGTTATGGCTCGAGTTTTAAATTTTAGTGTTTAAAATCCTAATACTACATCCCCATAAATAACCTATAATATTAAAATATATCCCCTCCGTCCAATATTACTGTATAACATTTTTTTATGTGATAGAAGGGTATTCATTCCAATTACACTCAACAACTAATATAATATAACAACATTATTCACTGTTGACAGCGATTTATAACGGATTTCGCTGCCGGGTTCTTAGCGGGTAGGATTCGATATTAATGTTGACAAAGAGTAATAAATGTGAGAGTAAATGAGCTCTCAAGTATGTATTTGCAATAAATGTGATGTCTGTTACAAATGGGCATTGAAAGCCCTATTTATAGTGTACAAGGTGGGGGTTCCCCATGCTTGGTAGGTGGACCGGTGGGTCCCGCTACTCCTAGCTGGAAGGTAATAAGTGGCTACAGCCTCCCCTACGGGCCAATGAGGAGACGTCACGTGGCGCTGTCACCCCTGAGGTGATTGGACTTGGCCCCAACTACCCTCTTTGACCCTGCCACATCCTCTGGATTGATGGCACTCGACGTCCTCTCACAGCTGGCGCGGTCTGGGGGTCGGGCAGACGGGTACTCGGGTACCGGGGAGCGAGCCGGATGAAAATGCCCCGGTTGACCATTCGCGGGTAGGCGGGTAGAGCTCCTGCACAGGGGCCCGTCGATGGTCGCCCGATATCCGGGCCTGTGGACTACAAGTACCCTTCCCGGCAGACCCCAGAGGCTCGCGTCGGGCAGCGTCTGGGTCCCCGCCCGTCTGTCTGACCGGTCGGAGGACTGCTCTCATCCGAGCCCGCTACAGTAGTGGGCCTGTATCCGATACCCGATGGGTCGGGGTAGTGAAATATCGGGTGTAACAATTGCCCCACCAGCCCGACATCGGGGGGCCGCAGTCGTCGGGTGGCGGGCTGGTCGTTCTGCGGACCATTTTGATTTTGAATTTGAATTTTGGGGGTGACGTTTCGGTTTCCAAGACGACGCCTCGTCTGCCGCGCCTGCTGACGTCACGGGATGGCGTGACTGATGCGCAGAAGTCCAGGGGTCACGTCCGCCGAACCTGCTCCCCAACCGTTGCGCGCGTGATTCCCACGCGCCCCCCCTGAACTTTGCTTTATTCCATTTTTTGACCCCGTTTTTTGCAGTTTAGTCCCTCCTACTTCTTCTATAAATAGGGGCTTCCAGCCCATTTTCTCATTTTCACTCCCTTGCAAACTCGTGCCCCCCTTAAGAAATATTTTCCGGCGAATTTCCCAGATTCCGGCGAGCCTTCTCGAACTCCGAGGTAATTTTCTTGCTTTCTTCTTCGAAATTCTCCTTTCTACATTTCCCTCATCATGAGCGACTCCGCCGAAAGCGTTGGGGCCGCCGACGTTTATCACTTCCGCCGCCGTGCCGCCGCCGATGCCGAGAGGCCTTTTCAACCGGTCGGGGAGGGAACATCCCGCGCCGCCGTCGCCAGAGAGGGCGAGGGCAATTCCACGGATGTGGATGCCTTCGCGGAGGATTTGGAGGGGATGAGCCCCCAACGAGAGGGGGAAGCACTAAGCGTTTCCCCGGTCTCCTCCTACCCGCCCAGGGCCGAAGATTTTTTGTTCGAGCGGGAAGCTGTGCCCGACCAAATAAACTACGCGGACAGCCGGCTAATCGAGTTCGACTACTCGAAATATATGAGCCGGTTCGTGCAAAAGTGCCCTCCCCGCGCGTATCTCGAGGCCCGGGACACCGACTTTGGGGCCTCTCGCCGCCCCAGCTGCCTTCCCCCGGACGCCGACGTAACGGAGTTGTATTGGACATTCCAGACGCCCTCCGACGTCTTCTTTTACGCTCCCCGGGAGAATGAACGGGCTGACCAACCTCTGGAAGGCCTAATCGCCATTAACTCCGATACACTTCATGCCGGGCTCCGCTTCCCGCTTCACCCGGCGATCTCCAAGTTGCTCGCGGCATGGAACCTGTCGATCACCCAGATCACTCCGAACGGGTGGAGCTACATTCTGGGGGCAATGGTTGCGCTCGGTCGGCACGGGCTACATCGTATGCCCACTCCGTCCGAGATCAACTATCTTTATTACACCGTGGCTTCGGTCGGGCGGATGAACCACGGGTATTACTCCGTGAAGCCCCGGGGCGGGGATGTCATTGTCTTCGACATCTCGACGAAGGTGACGCACTGGCAGGAGAAATGGTGTTGGGTCGGCGGCGCCTGGGAGAGCGTTGGTGTCGACGGGCACACCATCCCGGTTCCCCGGGAGTATCGGGAACGCGACCGTCGAGGTAGATACTGAATTTTTTCTCATCTCTTAGTACTGATCTAATTCTTCCTTCATTGTGCAGGATGCGCGGTCCCAAACCAGGCCGACCTGACCGACGACTTCAGACAGGCGCTTGCCCTGGTGAGATCCGAGAGCGTAGACAATCGCGACGTCGATCTTCTCAACGACGACGAGTATAGAAGGCTCTCCGGACTTCAGACCTTCCCGCGCCATTTAGATTTTGGAGGTAAGTCTCTTTCCTGCCCGACCCTTCTTATCCTCGTTCTCGCTCTTCGATTTTTTTTTAACCTTGTCACTCCTCTTGCAGCGCAACGTTTCCCGGCCGAATCCTCCACGCCATCATCTTCCCCGGAAACCTCTCCAATGGCCGCACCTGAGGCCGGCCAGGCAGCCATCCCGGTCGTCAACGTAGAATCATCCGAGGAGACCGTCGACATGGCTCCCAAGAGGAACGCCCTGGCAAAGCTGGCGAAGCGGGGAGCTGTCCGCGCCACTGGGGTGACGATCCGCGGTCCTCCCGCGATCCCGGTGCCCCCGACATCCTCCTCCCCGGCGGACGGGCAGCGTCCATCGAAGCAGGCCCGGGTTGAAGGCCAGACATCCGTCGACCCGACCATGGTGACGGTCAACCTGAACCCGGCGACGGGCGGGCTTGTGGCCGGCACCGTCGAGGCGACTATAGGGAGCCCGGCCTCCCCTGCTCGCGATCGCAGCGACTTCTCCTTCCTGGGGTGGGGCAATCACCTCACGTAAGCATTTCGTTTTCCTTTTCCAAGTTTCCTGGTCGATTTTGCAATGTAGATATTTTAACACAACTTTTCTCCCCGTGGTTTTGCAGGCCTGATCCTCTGCCCCCACCCGAGGTCCTTCAATTCCTGCGCTCGCAGGATCCCTCGTATACGGAGGTCGTGCCCGAGTCCTGGCCCGAGGACCTCCGTCGCGCCGTCCTGAACCTGCCCCGGTCCTGGACACTCAACTGCCAGAAGGCCACGCGGACCGTCTCGCTGACCGACCGGATGAGGGCGGCGGCCATCCGCTCCTCCCGCAACACTATTGCCATGGAGGGCATCATGCTCGAGTTCGAGCGGGAGATGCGGACTGCCTCCTCCTACAAGGCAGCCTTCCAGACGAAGAGGGACGAAGCTACCCGCCTGGAAGGGGAGAACAAAAAGCTCCAGGAGGAGTTGGAGGCCGGACGAGCGAGTCGGGCTGAACTAGAGGGGGTCCTCGAGGAGGAGAGGAGGGCGCGCGCCGAGGCCGAGGCAAGGACGGCTGAAGAAGTCCGCCAAGCCAAGGAGGCTCTCGCGGCGGAGGCGGAAACGCGCCTGGAGTCCGAGCGTGCCCGATTGGCCACTGAGAACGAGTCGGCTGGGTCCATGGTGTACATTAATGCTTACGCCGACTCGATTCGCTCCCTACTCCGTCAGAATCCCGAAGCCGACTACTCCGGGCCTCTGGCAGATCTGATGAGTTATGTCGAGTCCAATCCTCCCTCTCCGGACTATGATATTACACTGAAGGACTTGGTCGATCGTGTTGGGAAAATAGGGGTGCCCGGAATCTATTCGGGATGAACTTTAAATACGAATTTAAATACAATTATTACTAGCATGAATTAATCCTAATTAATTCAAATAATAATTCCAACAACTAATTATCATCATGCATGTTAAATTAATTTCACATATTTAACTACGCGGAATTAAACAAGTAAATATGCGATTAACGTACCTCTCGTAGTAATGGCCTTTGGATATACGGGACACTTGTAATCTCGTTCTATCAACCCAAAGCCTTCTCAAGTATTTCCCTTTTCACCTCACTTGATCGCCGGTGGGAGACGCTTTCAAGTAATTTAATAACTAAGGAAAAAGAAAAATATCTATGCTTCTTGATTTTTACAACACATGGAATTATATTCTAGGGGATGAAATAATCACCCCCTATTTATAAGTATAGTGGCCGAAAATTATAGAATATTTGGGCTTGGAAAAAATCTTTTCTTAGACTCTAAGAAATCTTGAATATATCTCATATATTCTTTTCTCCACAATAAAATATTCCACAAAAATCTCACTTAGCTTATAAGCTTGTAATTTTCGAAAATACTAAGATGAAATCCCAATATTTGGATCTTCTTGAATATATGAGATATTCTTGTATTCCAAGAATACATATCTTCCATAATATCTTTTCAAGAAAATCAACAAAATCTTTTTCCTCCTAGATTTCTAATTTTCGAAAATTTCATGGAAATAATCAGCATAATATATTCTTTTTATTTTAATCACCTTATCATTATTGGGCTACTTAATGGGCTACTTGAGGGGCCTTAAGGAGAATTAAGATTGGACCTCCTAATGGACTTCTGAATTTCAATATTGAGCCCCAATATAATTCAGCCCATTAATATTAATTATTACCACTAATAAATTAATATTGCACTATCCATCTTAATCCATATTACGATAATATGGGCTCCCGGTTATTATTTCCCGTGTTTAAGATTATCAAGTCCATTAATTAATTAAGCTTCTGAATAGCTCTAAATTAATTAATATATTTCACCTTGGAGTAAAGACAGCTCAACATTATTATTCGTACCGAAGAAACTAATTCTTCACTTGCAAGATTTGGTACAATAAAACTTCTGAGCCCACCAAGGGGACTAATCACACGAGCCGTACTCGCACGCGTTTCTCCGTATTAAATCTTAGCAACCGTCGTATGATTAATATTACTGTCCAAGACACAAAGTTCGAAGTCGCAATGATTCTCACCCAACATGAATCAAAGCAGTAACTACTAAGCACACACGGTCCTATTTAAGTGACGGAGATTAAGAAATCAACAACCACTGAGGTCTAATTCTTCACCTTTCAGAACAGAAGAATTTATCCTCGCTGTAGGACCTCTTCAACACATACTAAATGTGCTAGTGCAATCTCTTAGTCAAGACAGACCAATCTGAGCCTTACACATCGACCTTTCACGGCGGATTGTTCAACTCCACCTAGGTCGTGAAAATGTACGTTTAGTTACAAGTAAACTGTCAATGTCGTCTTCCGTGATCGGGTATTGATTAGGCGTGAAATTGTTATGTTTTGGTGCCCAATTTACTCATGTTTTGAGTGTTTTCGATTTTTGCTTGGAGTCAAATGAGTATCATTTTTATAAAATTATAAAATTGTCTCTTTGGTGCTCATAGGTGAATAGAGGACGAAAAGAGGAGTTCGTAGGACTTTGAATCGACTCAAACGGATGCCCGGATGAGAAGATATTGAAGAAATACGATTGGTATTAGTGCGGACGAGGAAAAGTATCATTTGGAAGGATTAGAGATCACTCGAGCGCATAGCTCGAGCGCCACCGCTCGAGCGCCTTACTCGAGCGCCAAAAACATACAGAACCATTCTCGCGCTCGAGTGCCTTACTCGAGCGCTACCGCTCGAGCGAATCGCTCGAGCGTCCAAAACATACAGAGTCAATTCAGCGCTCGAGCAGCTCGAGCGCGACCGCTCGAGCGAATGCGTCATTCGAGCTACACTGCTCGAGCGGGGCCGCTCGAGCGTGTTTTGCTCGAGCGCCCATATACTTTTGCCTCCGGATGCGTATTTTCGGCCCATTAACTCCCGTTTCGACCCGGTGCCTATATATACCTCTTCCAAACACGTTTTGAAGAATCCCCGACCTTTAGAAATAATTTTAGACTTAGTTTTGGAGAGGAAGAAGGAGAGCAAGCTTTATTTTACGTTTTGTTGAGGTTTTGCATTCGAATTCTTAGTTTCTTTTTAGTTTGTTACTTTAAACGCTTTTAATTTCGTTTTAGTTAATTCAATTTCAGTTCTTCGTATTTATTTTCTTTTTAAACCCTAGTTCATGTTTCTTAGTTTCTTCGTTCAATTCATCATGTTTATGTTCGTTGTTTATTTTATTGCTTTTATTTTTGTTATAACCATGTCCGGCTAAAACCCTTGCATGCTTGGGTTAGGATGAACTCGTAGAAGTAGGATGTGGGTACGTAATTAGGGTAATTCGTGACGTTAGTTTTAATTCTCTTAGTTAATGAATTCTTATAATTAATCTGAACTTTACCTTTAAATTTAGTACGAAAGTGTTAGAGAGAGGACGACCGCATCACTCAATAACAATTAGTAGTCTTAACGAGAAGGTTTAGGAAAGGTTAATTCATCTACCGGTTTAGCGAAGGAGGACGACCGCATCACCTTAGTTAAATTAGGGTCTCATTAATTAAGCACAATTCATTAACTTGTTAGTGGATTAGTGAAGTCGATTGCTAGGATAAAGTATTAGGGTGAGAAATCTTGAGCTTTCATTCTACGATCTTTTACTTAGGTTAATTCTTGTTTGTCACGATTACTTTGATTATGTACCTGCTCCGTTAGTATACGTAGGGATTCCTAACCTGAGCATCACCATCTCTCATTTGAATCCAACCCTTAGTTAATTCGTCTGCTTTATTATTTTAGTTTACTTAGTTTAATTTAGTCTTTTAATTAATCTTTCAAAAACCCAAAAAAACATTACACTCATATTAACTACGACGCGTAGATCTTCAGGGATCTATTCGCATACATACCATCCCTTGGGTTCGATAATACTTGGTCCCTATACTTGCCCATGCTACAGTGAACCCGTTCTCTTGCGGGGTAGCTACTAGTAGAAGCTAGTGTAGTCGCTTCAAGTCAATGGCGCCGTTGCCGGGGATGGCGTTGTATGTTTGAATAGGACTTGTAGATAGCTTAGTAGTTAGTAGTGGGTGCTTATTTTCTATTTTTTTTTATTTTTTATTGTTCTTTTTAGTATTCGGCAGTTGCGTTTTGATCCTTCTGCTAGTGTGTCAGGTTTATGAGAACACGCTCACAAGGGAATACGAGCGAAGAGAGATTACCTGCAGATCCTGAGACAATAGCTAGAAGGAACCGAGCCTTCTTGAGAAGAATGGCTACTGCCGCGGGAAACAAAGACAAAATTTCTGATGAACTTGGGGAGTTAGACAAGATAGCTGCAGAGTATACTGCTCTTGTGGAACGGGCAGAGGGTGCCAACGGAAATAGCAGTAATCAGCAGATACCCATAGGGGGAACTGAGAGCCCACACCCGAACCCACAAGACACAATCAACTCTGCACAAACACAACCCCAAAACCAGAACCAAAACCCTGCTTACCCACAAAACCCAAATAACCCTTTCCACAACCCAGCATACCAACATTACCCATACCCACCTTATCCTTACCCACCATATCCATATCATCCACCACCAGTCTATAACCAACCACCTGTTTACCAACCACCACCCCAACAAGTACCCGTACCAGCTGCTAATCCTCAATACGTTCCTCAGAACGTAGATCATAATATTGCTATTCGAGGGAGGTTTGCAGCGCAGCCACAGCGGTACTATGATGGAGTGGCTTTACCTCCAGTTGAGGCGAACAACTTCTCGATATCACCGGGAATTTTAAAGCTGCTGACCGAGAATCAGTTCAAAGGGGTGATCGGGAAGGAGAATCCTCACACACATCTGAGGAGCTTTCTCATGATAGCCTCAACATTCAATTACAATGGCATGTCTGAAGATGCCAAGAGGCTAAGGCTGTTCCCATTCTCACTGACGGGAATAACCAAGGAGTGGTATGATAATACGCTCCCGCGGGGAGGTATTACCACGTGGGCCGAGCTCGAGCGTCTGTTCCTCGAGCGATTCTACCCTCCATCTAGGACGATCAAGGCTAGAATTGAGATCTCGTCCTTTCGCCAGAAGTCTGGAGAGGATTTACGCCAAGCGTGGGAGAGATACTCAAATATGCTGATAGAGTGCCCGCAGTACGGGTACAATGAGGGGGATATTATGGCATTCTTCTACAGTGGTGCCAACAAGACGGGGCAAGACCATTTAGACGCTTGTGCGGGCGGAGCATTCCTGAACCAAGGCATAGAGAGGTGTAGGGAGATCGTTGACAACATTGTCACGAATGCTGGTGCTTGGGGTGTGGATGCAGATTTGCAAAGAGTGCATCAGGTGGAAGAGGGAGAAGGCTACTGATGGCCATGATGGAAAAAATCAACAACCTCGAGTTGGGGAAGAATTTGGGTGGAGAGCATGCAGTGGAGAATGAGAGAGTAGACCAACCCAGTGGACAGCAAGAGGTAGCCAATTACATGGGAGGTCCGTATTACAATCAGAATGGCTACCAAGGTGGTAATCAGTATGGAAGGCCTTCTTATGGCCAACCATTTGTGCCTCCAGGCCCTCAGCCACTTCAAAATCAATGGAGGAACACACAAGGAGTTCAAGGAAGCCAGCAGCCTCCTCAAAACACATGGAGGAGGAATGATAATTTTTCTTATGCTAACCCAAAAGCTGGTGTTACTGTTCCTGCAGGTGTTGATCCGGGATCTAAACCTCCTGGAGGAGAAGGCGGTGCATCAACCGAGGAGATGTTGAGAGCGATCCTTCAGAAGGTGGAGGAAGGGAGCAAGAGATTGTCATCCTTGGAGTACGATGTGAAGGAGTTGCACAAGAAGGGTGATCAATGTGATCAAGAGCTCCAGAAGATGAACGTTGAGTGGACTAGAACTCAACAAGAGAACAATCGAAGGTTCACCTCTTTAGAGCTCCAGATGAGCCAGATTGCAAAATCAGTGAATAGAATGCCGGAGGGGAACCCGAAAGAGCAGTGCAAGGCGATCCAGCTAAGAAGTGGAACCAACTACGAAGGTCCTCAGATGCCTGCTGATTCTGAGAAGCCCCAAGAAGAGATTGAGCTTAAAGGAGATGAAGTTGAGAAGGGGATTGAAAGTAAAGGGATTGAGAAGCATAAAGATGTGGATGAGTCCCATCAAGACAAAGACCTTGAGGAGGTTGAGAGAGTTCCTAAGTGGAAAAAGGCAAAGGAAGCAAGGGAGAAAGTGAAAGAAACAGAAAGAGATGAGTGGGGGGTACCCAAATCTGTGATACCTGTCCCATATCCACAGCGCTTCATGAAAAAGAAGCTTGATGAGAAATTCGCTAAGTTCCTTGACGTTTTTAAACAATTGCACATTAACATTCCTTTTTATGATGCTTTGGAACAGATGCCGCATTATGCGAAGTTTCTGAAGGACTTGATCGCGAAAAGACGGCGAGTGGATGAGCCGAAGTTGGTGCAGTTGAACCACGAGGTGAGTGCATTAGTGCACAAGGCGCTTCCACCTAAGCTGAAGGATCCCGGGAGCTTCACGATCCTATGTGATATTGGGAACGGGATCAAGAAGGGAGCGTTGTGCGACCTTGGGGCGAGCATCAATCTCATGCCGTTGTCGCTTTTCAAGAAGTTGGAAGGTGGTGAACTTCAACCCACAATGATGACGCTTCAACTTGCCGATCGGTCTATTACTCGACCTCAAGGTGTGGTTGAAGACGTCCTAGTGAGAGTTGGAGATCACATCTTTCCAGCCGACTTTGTAGTGCTAGAGATGGAGGAAGATGAGCACGTACCCCTGATCTTGGGAAGACCGTTCTTAGCTACGGCGGGGATGGTGCTAGACGTGGCGAATGGGAAGATCACGTTGAAGGTTGATGATCAAGAAGTGAAGATCTCCCTATATGAAGCCATGAAGCACCCGAAGGAGGATGAGAGCTTGTATTGCATGGATGCCATTGATCCTCGTGTTGAAGACACACATTCTCTCCCGAATTCCTCTCATACTCATGATTTTGTTAGTCCTTCAATTGATAATTTAACCCATGAGAGTTATGTTCTTGATTATTTTGATAGGGATGAAGTGAGGAAGTTGAAGGATGAAGAGGTGAAGAAAGTGGACGTGGTCCAGCTAGACGGGAAAGGAGGAGTTAAGAAGAAAAAGTCCAAACTCAAGAAATTGTTTAGTAAGACTCCTCCAGATAGAGGAAAGAAGGAGTTGAGACCCATAACACTTGGGAATGAAAAAAGAGGAAAGGAACTCATGATGGTGGGGCATCAAGGAAAGGAGTTCAAACACCACTCTTATGAGAGTAAGGGAGGTAAATTTGCGTATGATGTCCCATAAGCTCCTTTGAGCTTGGTCCGGCATGAGGACCTTAAAAATAGCGCTGAATGGGAGGCAACCCATTTTTATTTGCTTTCATTTATTTTTAGTGTCTTTTTATATTATTAGGGTGTTTAGAGTCGTATGTCTAACCTCGTACTCGAGAGCTTTATTTTGTAGGCTTGTCTCTAAAGGAGTAAAGGAACCAAAGAAGTGGAGATTGAAGGAACCAACTTGAGACAAGGGAATGTGCAAAGCTATTGAGAGAAACTGAATTGTTCGGTTGAGGTAACCCACAACCCCAAACTTAGACCTCTAGCAAGGTCGAAGTTTGGGGGGTGGAGTTTCTTTTTATGATTACATTGCACATGCATGCACGCCCTTATCTTTGAGTTGAGTTTGATTGATTATTGGTGCCTTGAGATGCTCCTTGGGCTATTATTAATTTGTTTTGTTACTCAACATTTTATGCCTATCAATCATCTTATGCTTGTTGATTGCTATCTTTGAGTATGATTTGATGAGTAGGGTGAATTGTGAGGCTGAGTTAGGAGTTTTCTTGTGTGAGTGTTTGAGTTAGAGTTGATTTGAGAAAGAACTTGTATGCTTGTGAATTTTTCTTTTGAGTACTTGAGTGATGATTGTGAGAATGCACTAGGACTAGCATGGATGTGAAAGCCGTGAGATTTGAGCCTTACGAGATTTAAATGCATGATTTAATCTCTTCATTTGTGAGTGGATCGTCACCTTAGAGGATGCTAGAACTTGCATGTGCTCTTGCTTCTTGATTGTGTCTAGTTTGATATGCCGAATGTGATCTTAGGCCATCTTTGATTTAATTGAGTCACTTAGCCAAAATTTTTCTTACCAATGACATTGATCCCTTGTTAGCCCCTTTGAGCCTAAAGCCTATTTTATTTGCTAGCACATATGAACACTATTCCAATTCCTAAGCCTTTTTGTCCCAATTTGAGTGGAGAATAGGAAAGTGTGAATATGAAGGGAGTGAATTGAGTTGAAAAAGGAAAATGTTGTTTGTTGAGTGAATATGAGAAGAAGGTGTGGATGAAGTTTTGAGATGTGGGAAAAAGAACAAAAAAATTTGAGAATGAGCAAAAGAAAAAATGAGCTCATGTGTTTGTGCGAAAAAGAAAAAAAAAAAAAGTGATTGAAAAAAAAGTGAAAGAGTGAGAAAGAAAAAAATTGAAGTGTTGAGAGTAGTGGAATTAAAGTGTATTGATTGCAAATGTTGAAGTGATTCTGCTCCTAATCTCAAAGTGCCAAAGTTGATATTTCTATTCTCCATTCACTTTAGTCACTTACCCCATATTGTTATCCCACCTGTCCAAAGAGCCTACATTACAACCTTGAGAAAAGTCCTTTTTGATTCGGCATTGATCTCTAGAGTATGGTCGAAGTTGAGAGCATTTACAAGCCTATGGCTGCCAATATGTGTGATTGATTGATTGAGTGAGTCCCTTAAACACTTTTATACACTTGTGAGGGAGTGAAACACATCGTTGAGTGCACATCCATGCTTGATCTTGGTGTTTCTTGTTATTGTTGCATGAGTACGATAAAAGAAAGTGAGTGAGTATACGGGTGATTGATCTTTGAAGCTCGAGTTCAATTACTTGCATGATTTGATTCTTGATTCATTCCTAACAATTTCACTTGACTTATTATTTCGTTGCTTGAGGACAAGCAACATGGTAAGTTTGGGGGGGTTGATTAGGCGTGAAATTGTTATGTTTTGGTGCCCAATTTACTCATGTTTTGAGTGTTTTCGATTAGTGCTTGGAGTCAAATGAGTATCATTTTTATAAAGTTATAAAATTGTCTCTTTGGTGCTCATAGGTGAATAGAGGACGAAAAGAGGAGTTCGTAGGACTTTGAATCGACTCAAACGGATGCCCGGATGAGAAGATATTGAAGAAATACGATTGGTATTAGTGCGGACGAGGAAAAGTATCATTTGGAAGGATTAGAGATCACTCGAGCGCATAGCTCGAGCGCCACCGCTCGAGCGCCTTACTCGAGCGCCAAAAACATACAGAACCATTCTCGCGCTCGAGCGCCTTACTCGAGCGCTACCGCTCGAGTGAATCGCTCGAGCGTCCAAAACATACAGAGTCAATTCAGCGCTCGAGCAGCTCGAGCGCGACCGCTCGAGCGAATGCGTCATTCGAGCTACACTGCTCGAGCGGGGCCGCTCGAGCGTGTTTTGCTCGAGCGCCCATATACTTTTGCCTCCGGATGCGTATTTTCGGCCCATTAACTCCCGTTTCGACCCGGTGCCTATATATACCTCTTCCAAACACGTTTTGAAGAATCCCCGACCTTTAGAAATAATTTTAGACTTAGTTTTGGAGAGGAAGAAGGAGAGCAAGCTTTATTTTACGTTTTGTTGAGGTTTTGCATTCGAATTCTTAGTTTCTTTTTAGTTCGTTACTTTAAACGCTTTTAATTTCGTTTTAGTTAATTCAATTTCAGTTCTTCGTATTTATTTTCTTTTTAAACCCTAGTTCATGTTTCTTAGTTTCTTCGTTCAATTCATCATGTTTATGTTCGTTGTTTATTTTATTGCTTTTATTTTTGTTATAACCATGTCCGGCTAAAACCCTTGCATGATTGGGTTAGGATGAACTCGTAGAAGTAGGATGTGGGTACGTAATTAGGGTAATTCGTGACGTTAGTTTTAATTCTCTTAGTTAATGAATTCTTATAATTAATCTGAACTTTACCTTTAAATTTAGTACGAAAGTGTTAGAGAGAGGACGACCGCATCACTCAATAACAATTAGTAGTCTTAACGAGAAGGTTTAGGAAAGGTTAATTCATCTACCGGTTTAGCGAAGGAGGACGACCGCATCACCTTAGTTAAATTAGGGTCTCATTAATTAAGCACAATTCATTAACTTGTTAGTGGATTAGTGAAGTCGATTGCTAGGATAAAGTATTAGGGTGAGAAATCTTGAGCTTTCATTCTACGATCTTTTACTTAGGTTAATTCTTGTTTGTCACGATTACTTTGATTATGTACCTGCTCCGTTAGTATACGTAGGGATTCCTAACCTGAGCATCACCATCTCTCATTTGAATCCAACCCTTAGTTAATTCGTCTGCTTTATTATTTTAGTTTACTTAGTTTAATTTAGTCTTTTAATTAATCTTTCAAAAACCCAAAAAAACATTACGCTCATATTAACTACGACGCGTAGATCTTCAGGGATCTATTCGCATACATACCATCCCTTGGGTTCGATAATACTTGGTCCCTATACTTGCCCATGCTACAGTGAACCCGTTCTCTTGCGGGGTAGCTACTAGTAGAAGCTAGTGTAGTCGCTTCAAGTCAGGTATCACCACATTAACTACTATGTAACACGTACTATATATTGAACGGTTTGCAATAGAAATTCAACATTCAATCATAACTAAAGCAAATGCGATAAAAGAATTATTCTCATAAAATGAGTGTTTGATACACGAGTTATACAAAGTAAAAGCATACTTTCACGTATAACTCCAACAATCTCCCACTTATACTTAAAGTCTGCTTTTAGTATACATCACGCATGTCTTAGTGTAGTAGCTCTCCGTGACATCTAATGTCAACCTACACTAACCTAATAATTCCTCCCACTTATACTTAAAGCAGATTGGCAATAGTCTTGACTCCCATTCCATCCACATGTCTCTCGAATGTATTCAGAGGCAGACCCTTTGTGAATGGATTTACTAGGTTGTCCCCGACGCATATCTTTGCCACCTCTTTATCTCCTCTCTTAACGATTTCTCGTATAAGATGGTGTTTTTCTTTCAATGTGTTTGCTGGCCTTGTGGGCTCTCGGTTCCCTTGAATTTGCAACTGCTCCGGCACAATGATTGTGATGGGCAAATTCGAAACAACGTCCAAGTCCACTAAGAAGTACTTGAGCCAAACCGCTTCTTTCGCTGCTTCACAAGCAATTACTTATTCGGCTTTCATGGTCAAATCGGCGATGCATTTCTGCAAATCGCTTCTCCATGTCATGGCTCCTTCTCCCATGCAAAACACACTACCCGGGGTAGTTATTTTGGAATCTATATCTGATTGGAAATTTGAGTCCGTGTATCCCATGGGAATTAGATTGTCTGATTGTTAAATCAGCATTCCATACCAAGTTCTTTTCAGAAACTAAAGAACGCATTTAATTGCAATCTAATGTGCTTTCCCGGGGTTACTTTGATATCTTGCCATCATGCCCACGGCAAAGCAGATATCCGGTCTCGTACACAATATTGCATACATAAGACTTCCTACGTCCGAAACGTACGGAACGTCTTTCATGTCATCTATCTCCACTTGCGTCTTAGGGCATATTTCTTTGGATAGATGGATTCCGTCCCTACAAGGTACAAAACCTTTCTTGGAATCTTGCACGCTGATATGCTTCAAAACAGTTGCTTTGTATGAAACTTGCGATAAGCCCAACATCTTCCTCTTGCGATCTCGAGTGAACTTGATCCCAAGGATGTGACCGGCTTTTCCCTAAGTCCTTCATATCAAACTGATTTGACAGCCATACCCTTACGTCTGACAATACCTTTACATTGTTTCCAATGAGCAGAATATCGTCTACGTATAATACTAAGAATACCACCGCAGTTCCGTCACATCTTTTGTACACACAACTTTCGAACTTGTTTTGATCACAAACCCATAAGACTTAATTAATTGATCAAAACACTGGTTCCAAGTACGCGATGCTTGCTTAAGTCCATAAATGGATCTCTTAAGCTTGCATACGAGGTGCTCTTGGCCTTTTTCAACGAAACCTTTGGGCTGTTGCATATAGATCCCATCAAGACTTCCGTTAAGGGAAGCTGTCTTGACATCCATTTGCCAGATCTCATAATCTAAGTGCGCATCGATCGACAAGAGAATACGGATGGACTTAAGCATAGCTACAGGCCACAGGCCACAAGCCTTGCTTTGAAGGTCTCTACCCTTCCGTCCGGTCCTCTTTTCCTCTTGTATACCCACTTGCATCCAATGGGCTCTACCCCATTAGGTGGATCAACCAGCTCCCACACATGATTATAATCCATCGAACCCACCTCAGTTTCCATTGTGGTTTGCCACACTTCCGCATCTTTGTCATGGATTGCCTCGTCGTACGTTCATGGGTCTGATTCATCGCCGGGAATCAAATCCGTAGATTCTCCAATTCCCATGAATCTCTCGGGTTGCCTTGCAATCCTCCCACTACGACGGGGTTCCGGTTGTGAAGGTATGACGTGTAGTATATCATCTTGTATACTTGGTATAGGAGTTTGCCCTCTTAACTCGTCTAAGGTAATCTCACTTCTGGGCTTTCTTTTGTTCATATAGTCTTCCTCCAAGAATTTAAAGTGCGAACTAATCACGGTCTTTTAATCCTTGAGACTATAGAACATATACCCTTTTGTTCCCATGGGATATCCTATAAACAACCTTAATTCTGAACGTGGATCCAACTTACCGGCTTCCTTGTCTAGCACGTATGCCGGACAACCCCAAATCCGCAAGTGTCTTAGACTGGGCTTGCGCCCGGTCCACAATTCCATTGGGGCTTTAGGAACCGATTTGGATGGCACCAAGTTTAGAATGTAAGTCGTTGTTTCCAAGGCATTACCCCAAAACGACTTGGGTAAATCCGAATAACTCATCATGGGTCTGACTATTTCTAAAAGAGTCTGGCTCCTTCGTTCCGCCACACCGTTCTATTGAGGGGTTCCCGATGTGGTCAACAGGGATACAATCCCTTCTTCCGATAGGTAGTTCAAGAATTCATTGCTAAGGTATTCGCCTCCACGAACAAATCGTAGAGACTTGATACTTCTTTCCCTATGCATCATAAGGTAGATGTATCCGTATCTTGAGTAATCATCAAATTACTCATACCTCTTCTTGCTATGATCGTCATTGAACCACACATATCGGTATGAACGAGTTCTAACACTTCCGTAGTTCTATTCCCCTTGGCTCCAAATGCCCTCTTGGTCATTTTACCCTCTAAACAGGATTCACAAGTTGGAAACGGTTCGACTTGGAATGATTCCAAGGATCCGTCTTTCACCAATCTCTCTATCCACTTTAGATTAATATGACCTAGTCTAAGATGCCATAGAAGTGTTTCGTTCATCTCCGAAGAACGCTTTCTTTTATTACTCGAAATAATCGATGTGTTATTAGATTCAATTTTGTGAGTGGTGTGCCCAAATAATGGTATAAAGATCATCCATTAAAGTTCCGGAACGGATAAACTCATCGTTTCAAGCAATAATAACATCCTTATTAAAAGAAACTGAGTATCTATTCAAACAGTTTAGAAACTGAAGGTTGAGTTCTTTCTAAACTAGGAACATGAGGAACATCTCTCAAGACCATAACTCTATCTTCACAAGATAGGCGCACTTCTCCCACTGCTTCAACTGCCACTCTCGTAGCATTGCCCGATGTGATGGGGATCTCACTTCCGTTAGGTCGTCGGGTTAGCTTAAACCTATGAAACAAATGTGATCAGTAGCTCTCGTATCCACTATCCACGAATAGACAGCATACGCCACTTCACAAGTTTCGACGACTAAGGTGTGTGAATTACCTAACTTTCCTAGCCTCTTAGGCTTGGAATAGGCAGACCTCCATTGTCCTCTCTCACCGCAACTAAAACACTTCCCCTTCGATGCTTGCCTTTGCATTTGTCTTTCGCAACAATTGGATTTGCTTGGATCCGGCCTTTGGTTCTCTTCCTCTTTTTCCCTCCCTTGGGACCAAAAGAGGTAGACGAACCATTAGCCACCATAGCACTAGACTGGTGCTCCATTATCACCTCCACCGAAACTAAAGCTTGCAAGAGCTCGGGCAAATGACTTGTCCGTTCATTCATCTGACAGTTCAGATAAAACTACTCAAAGCTTCTCGGTAGAGAATGGTATATGAAATCAATCAAAATCCGCACCAAGTACTTCCAACTTGTTAAGGTATGCCATTATCTCGAGAACGTGCTCCCTCACGGGCATTCCTTCCACCATTTCCAACTTGACCGAGTCATGTTTGGTGAACTGATTAGTCATGGGATTCTGATGTGAAAACATCTCTTCAAGGTGTTCCATGATTTCAATAGCGGATACAATGTCTTCATGAACGCGCCTCAAATCCTCAGACAGAAATGTCAAGATGATGCACTTCATTCATTGTCACGCTTCCGATCATAAACTGCCTCTTCCCATTGCTTGACTTATCATTAGGCTTGCCGGGTATATTAACATAAACAACCCAATTGTGTTTTCGTGCAGTAAGGACAAATTTTAAAAAAAATTCCAATCGATATAATTCTCTCCAAAAAGTTTATTAACTTTAAGTATATTAAACAGTGGATTAAAAGGTTGCGACATGATAAAATGAGAATAAAACATACATTCATATCAATATCTAGAAAAATATGAAATTATCACATAATTCGATCACATCAATTATATTGAAACCTTAAAACAATATAATCATGCATCAGCCAACATCTCGAAACAATTTAAATGCGCCACGAGGGGTGGTCTATACATTTAAATACATTCAAGCGGATCACAAACTTTAAAAGTTACAAATCCTTAATTCAAAATTAATAGTTGGCTCCCACTTTGACCACATAGAAATTGACAGGGACTCCGAGGGGAGTAAGTTAATATCAATTTCCTATGCCTAAGTAATAACCATAATTAAATACAGGATTATTATTTCGCTTTGAACAAGCCACTCGTGGTGAGGGTCAATACCGCCACTAGTAATAATCCACAATCATCCTTTCGGAATTTATTCATGTGAAATCCGTTCTTTTGGCCGATCCGAGGGGGAAATGTATTCCAAAAGAACTTCACAAATAAATAAATTATGGAGGTCAAATTAATCCAATTTTAATATCCGGAATAAAATTGCGATTATAAAACATACTTAGTAATTTTCGAAAGTAAGGTTTTTCTTGGACAATTAAATTCATGCAAACACATATTAACAAATAATAATAAGTGCACGAAATAAAACATCCATCAAAACAAAATTAAACACATTGGAGCACTCGAATCCAATTGTCACGGTTTAATTTCTTCACGTCTTGATGCGAAAAAATCGTCCTTGTTGCTTTCCGACGTTCGTCTCGACGTGCTCCCACTCGAACAGCAACACTTCTTCAAAAACAGCATCGTTTGGGGTTCGGGACGACGTTTAAAATCACACGGAAAAAAAACACGAACCGAAAAAAAATTCCACGGCCTGAGATACAGCGCGCGTCGGCCCACGAAGTGGGCCCGCGCGCTTCCCGGCCCGAGAAGCGCTGGAAAAGCGCCCGAGGCGCAGCATAGAAGCGCGCCGAGGCGCTGCCCGGGGCGCCCGAGGCGCTGCAGCTGCCTGCCGAGGCGCGCGCGCGCCGTGCGCCCGTTGCGCACGGTGTGCGCCGTGCACCCCCGTGCGCCTTTTTTCGCCGTTCGTCCTCGTTTTCTTCACCCATTGCATGATTTTACCTCCATACACGCTCCACGCTTGTATGCGTCGTCCGGGTACGCCGTTTTTAATTCTTCGTTCTTCGTCACGATCCGGTTACAATTTATTTTTACAAAAAAATAAATACTAGATCTAGACTAGTCTATTACAATGATCGAATCAAAATAAAAACAACTAATCTACTAGTGGATTTTCTCACGAGAAAAACGAATTCGGACGAATCGAATTAAAAAACAAATTAATTCACACGCATGAAATTAACAACATTAAAAACCATGACAATTGGATACCTGCAAAAAAGATCTAGCAATTCTACTATCCAATTTCAAATTTAATGTTCAACAATTTAAATTCCAATTTAAAATTCAGAGCCCGAAACCGTGGCTCTGATACCAGTTGTTGGGAAAATAGGGGTGCCCGGAATCTATTCGGGATGAACTTTAAATACGAATTTAAATACAATTATTACTAGCATGAATTAATCCTAATTAATTCAAATAATAATTCCAACAACTAATTATCATCATGCATGTTAAATTAATTTCACATATTTAACTAGGCGGAATTAAACAAGTAAATATGCGATTAACGTACCTCTCGTAGTAATGGCCTTTGGATATACGGGACACTTGTAATCTCGTTCTATCAACCCAAAGCCTTTTCAAGTATTTCCCTTTTCACCTCACTTGATCGCCGGTGGGAGACGCTTTCAAGTAATTTAATAACTAAGGAAAAAGAAAAATATCTATGCTTCTTGATTTTTCCAACACATGGAATTATATTCTAGGGGATGAAATAATCACCCCCTATTTATAAGTATAGTGGCCGAAAATTATAGAATATTTGGGCTTGGAAAAAATCTTTTCTTAGACTCTAAGAAATCTTGAATATATCTCATATATTCTTTTCTCCACAATAAAATATTCCACAAAAATCTCACTTAGCTTATAAGCTTGTAATTTTCAAAAATACTAAGATGAAATCCCAATATTTGGATCTTCTTGAATATATGAGATATTCTTGTATTCCAAGAATACATATCTTCCATAATATCTTTTCAAGAAAATCAACAAAATCTTTTTCCTCCTAGATTTCTAATTTTCGAAAATTTCATGGAAATAATCAGCATAATATATTCTTTTTATTTTAATCACCTTATCATTATTGGGCTACTTAATGGGCTACTTGAGGGGCCTTAAGGAGAATTAAGATTGAACCTCCTAATGGACTTCTGAATTTCAATATTGAGCCCCAATATAATTCAGCCCATTAATATTAATTATTACCACTAATAAATTAATATTGCACTATCCATCTTAATCCATATTACGATAATATGGGCTCCCGGTTATTATTTCCCACGTTTAAGATTATCAAGTCCATTAATTAATTAAGCTTCTGAATAGCTCTAAATTAATTAATATATTTCACCTTGGAGTAAAGACAGCTCAACATTATTATTCGTACCGAAGAAACTAATTCTTCACTTGCAAGATTTGGTACAATAAAACTTCTGAGCCCACCAAGGGGACTAATCACACGAGCCGTACTCGCACGCGTTTCTCCGTATTAAATCTTAGCAACCGTCGTATGATTAATATTACTGCCCAAGACACAAAGTTCGAAGTCGCAATGATTCTCACCCAACATGAATCAAAGCAGTAACTACTAAGCACACACGGTCCTATTTAAGTGACGGAGATTAAGAAATCAACAACCACTGGGGTCTAATTCTTCACCTTTCAGAACAGAAGAATTTATCCTCGCTGTAGGACCTCTTCAACACATACTAAATGTGCTAGTGCAATCTCTTAGTCAAGACAGACCAATCTGAGCCTTACACATCGACCTTTCACGGCGGATTGTTCAACTCCACCTAGGTCGTGAAAATGTACGTTTAGTTACAAGTAAACTGTCAATGTCGTCTTCCGTGATCGGGTATCACCACATTAACTACTATGTAACACGTACTATATATTGAACGGTTTGCAATAGAAATTCAACATTCAATCATAACTAAAGCAAATGCGATAAAAGAATTATTCTCATAAAATGAGTGTTTGATACACGAGTTATACAAAGTAAAAGCATACTTTCACGTATAACTCCAACAGATCGCGGGCTGGATCTATCGTTTCTTGGCGACCCGGCGACCTTCATCTACCCGCTAGCCGACGAGGAGGCGAATGAGGACCCGGGAGTGGTGGATGAGGCGCACCCGTGATTTTTCTTTTCCTTTGTTGTTTTGCTTAAGTTTGTTGGCCGCCGGCCGTTTGTACTTTCTCTTTCCCGGACATCCTTAATGAAATTACTTTTGCTCTTTATTTCGCTTTGTCTCCTTGAACTTTTAGTTTTATCGGTCGGGTTAATAACGTAATCGGATAATAAACAATAAACGATGAAGTGTTCTAGCCGAATGTCGGGTAGTGACTTAACGACCGCTTAAAGAATTGACCAACAGATTAATTAATGAAGTGCTATAGCCGAATGTCGGGCAGCGACTTCACGAAGATGGGATTGTTTTAACAACCGCTTAAAGAATTAACCAACAGATTAATTAATGAAGTGCTATAGCCGAATGTCGGGCAGCGACTTCACGAAGATGGGATTGTTTTAACAACCGCTTAAAGAATTAACCAACAGATTAATTAATGAAGTGCTATAGCCGAATGTCGGGCAGCGACTTCACGAAGATGGGATTGATTTAACAACCGCTTATTAATTTTTACAAATTTGCGCTTCGAGTAGCGATTACAATGAGCCCCTACTGGTAGTATTTTTTGAGTAGGGAGGCGTTCCAAGGGTATTGGGTCGGGTTGCCCTCAAGACTTTCTAGCTCGTAGGCACCGTTGGCTAGGCGCTTAGATATCCTCAGGGGTCCCTCCCAACTTGGGCCAAATGCCCCTTTGGGTTGTCCGACCGTCCGTCGAAGCACTAGTTCCCCAGCTTCGAATTCCCTGACTTTGATTTTCGTATTGAAGTACTTTTCAGCCCGATGTTTGTAAGCAATGTTTCTTTGCTCGGCGGACAGCCTTCTCTCCTCCAGCAGGTCCAGCTCGTTTAGCATGGCTTGGTCGTTCTCGGTCCCCACGGACTGTGAGGTGCGGAGGCTTGGGATGATGACCTCGGCCGGGATGACTGCCTCCGTCCCGAAGGCTAGGGCAAAAGGAGTCTCCCCGGTTGCAGTGCGACAGGTTGTTCTGTAGGACCATAAAACTTCGGGTAGCTTGCTTGCCCATGTTCCCTTGCTCTCCTCCAACCTTGTCTTTAACGTGTGTTTGATTATCTTGTTTACTGCCTCGACCTGCCCGTTTGACTAGGGGTTGGTAGGGCGACGAGAATAGCCTCTTGATCTTGTGCTTCAGGCAGAATCTTTCCATCTCTAGTCCGTCAAATTGTTTCCCGTTGTCCGAAATGATTATCTGTGGGAGGCCGAATCGACAGATTATGTTGCGCCAGATGAACCTAATAACCTGTTCCTGATCGATCGTTTTCAGTGATTCCGCCTCCGCCCATTTGGTGAAGTAATCCACGGCGACAATTGCGTACTTGACGCTGCCCGGGGCTGTAGGTAAAGGGCCAATGAGATCGATCCCCCACTTTGCAAACGGTCATGGGCTCAGGATCGAGGTGAGCTCGGTTGGAGCTCGGTGGATTGCCGGTGAATAGACTTGACACTTGTGGCATGCCCGTGCGTAGTTGATTGCGTCCCTCTTTAGGGTGGGCCAGAAGTATCCCTGTCGGATAACCTTCTGGGCGAGCACCTGGCCGCCGGCGTGGTTCCCGCAGCGTCCTTCGTGGACCTCTACAAGATCTTCCTTCCCTGCTCCTGCGTTACGCATTTTAGGAGGGGCAGGGCGAAGCCTCGTTTGTACAACTGGTCCCCGATGATCGTGTACCGGGCCGCCCGGAGCTGTAACTGTCTTGCCGCTACCCGGTCGACTGGGAGTTGGCCGTTACGGAGGTATTTCAGGATAGGGGTCATCCAGCTGTCCTCCGCCTGCCCCAGGCTACTCACCCGTTGGTTCGAACTCGTAGGGGCGGTCAGGTAAGTAATTGTGATCTGGGACATGTCGGCTGCCCCTTCGGATGTTGCGAGGCGGGCAAGTGCGTCTGCTTGAGTATTGTCGAGTCGGGGTACCACCTCTATGCATACTTGATCGAACTTTTCGAGCAGGTTCTTGGCTAATCCCTGGTAGGCCAACATCCTATCGCTGCGTGCCTCGTATTCTCCTGAGATTTGACATGTAACGAGTTGTGAGTCGCTGTAGACCTGGAGTCTCTTCACTCCCATGGCCATGGCCATTTCCAGGCCATTAATTAATGCTTCGTACTCGGCCTCATTGTTGGTCGCGTGGAAACCGAATCTTATGGCTGTCGTGAACGACTGTCCGGACGGGCTGAGAAGGACAATTCCCGCGCCTGCCCGCGTAGTTGTGGAGGATCCGTCAACGTACATTTTCCATGGTGGCTGCTCGATCTTGGACATTGCCTCCGGGTAAGTGAGCTCGACTATGAAGTCGGCCATAGCTTGGCCTTTGATGGATGTTCGGGGAGCATACGTGACTCCGAATTGCCCGATCTCGACAGCCCATTTGAAGCATCTGCCCGCCGTGTCTGGCCGATGTAGTACTTGGCGAAGTGGCATTGTTGTTAGCACCTCTACTTGGTGATCGAAAAAGTATGGTCGTAACTTGTGTACGCTCATTACTAGAGCGTATGCTAATTTTTCCAAGGGTGGGTACCGTAGCTCGGCGTCGTGAAGTGTCTGGCTGACATAGTAGATTGGCAGATGTGCCTGCCCCTCAGCCCGCACTAACACGGCGCTAAGAGCTGACTCTAAAGCCGCCAAGTATAAGAAAAGCTTCTCGTCGGGGACGGGTTTGGCCAGTACCTGGGCGTTTGACAGGTATGCTTTCAAGTTATCGAAAGCGAGCTGACTCTGGGGAGTCCAGTTTAGTTTCCCCTTCCGCATGCTGTCGAATAAAGGCTTGCATCGGTCCCCCATGCGGGAGATGAAACGGCTGAGAGCGGTCAGACTGCCCGTCACCTTCTGTACCTCCTTCACCGTGCGGGGAGGGCTCATGTCGAGGATCGCCTGTACCTTGGTCGGGTTTGCCTCGATTCCTCGCCGGCTAACCATGTGCCCCAAGAACTTGCCCGACTCGACGCCGAAACTGCATTTTTTCGGGTTGAGTCTCATCCGATACTTTCTTAAGATCTCGAACGTTTCAGCTAAATGTGTGAGGTGATCTTCTTTCTTCTCGCTTTTAACGACGATGTCATCGATATATACCTCCATGGTTGCCCCGATCTGATCGTGAAACATATGGTTGACCAGCCTTTGGTAGGTTGCCCCTGCGTTCATGAGCCCGAATGGCATCCGCTTCCAGAAGTACATGTTTTTCTCGGTAAGGAAGGTGGTGTGCTTCTGGTCGTCTGCGGCCATCAGGATCTGGTGGTAGCCGGCAAATGCGTCCATGAAAGTAAGCATCTCGTGCCCGGCCGTGCTGTCCACCAGGTGGTCGATGTGTGGCATCGGGAAGTGATCTTTTGGGCAAGCCTTGTTCAGGTCTGTGAAGTCGATGCATAGCCGCCAGGTGTTGTTGCTCTTTTTGACGAGTACAGCGTTGGATACCCATTGAGGCTTGTCGTCGGGGTCGACCATTCCGATGAGTTTGTTGTCGAGCAGTTTTTTGACCTCGGTGGCAATGACCGCGTATTTGTCTGGGCCGAATTTCCTTCTTTTCTGTGAGATCGGCTTGCGGGATGGATCAATGTGCAATTGGTGTGAACATACGGCTGGATCGATCCCGACCATATCTTCGTGGGACCAGGCGAATACGTCTAAGTTCTCTTCTAAAAATGCGGTTATCTTTGCCCGCATCTCGCCGGACATTGACGAACCGAGTTGGACACTTACTTCCGGCCGATTCTTCATTGTGACCGAAATTAATTCTTTGATCGGACTGGTTCCCCGCTCGCCGTAGCGTGGATCGTCGATCTGCCCTGTTAGGGTTTTGTCAATCTCCATGGGTTCGTACCCGAGCCTTGGCTCCAGGTCGACTTGGATGTTCTCAAAAGTTTGCGAATCTTCTTCCATTGGGTGGGCAGCGGGTGGGATTTCTTCGTCTATTTCCATGTCTCCCTCCCCGATTGTGCAGACATAATCTAGATTTGCAAAATTTGAAATAACATCGATATACGCCAAACATCCGCGTGCCATTTTCTGATTTCCCTTAAGAGTCCCAACCTTCCCGGAGGGGGTTGGGAACTTGATACAATAATAGAATGCTGAGGCGGCGGCTTCGAACTCGTGCTCGAATGGCCTGCCGAGAAACCCATTATAGGTTGACGGCTGGTCGACAATGATAAAATCGAGCTGTTTCGAAGCCTTAACCTCAGCGTCTACACTAGAAACTAATTCTACGGCTAGCCTAACTATCCCGTAGGGTTTCACTGTGGCGTCGTCGAAACCTTTGATAACCTGGTCGCATGGCTCCACATACTTCTCAAAGGAGCTGTCCAGCTGGTCGAATGCGGCTTTGAAGAGGATGTTGCAGTAGGCCCCGTTGTCGACGAGCATGCGATGGACGGTGACGCCCATGATGTTGACGGACACGACTAGGGCGTCGTGGTTCGGGTAGATGACCCCGGTGCGATCCTCCTTCTTGAAGACGAGGAGGTTCGATTCCTTTGCCGTCGTGTTGATCGGCAAGGCGATTTGATGGACATTGTCCATCGCTCGCAGCTCGCTCTTCTGTCTGCGGTTGGAGAGCGAGGTGGTAGGTGCGAAGCCTCCCACCGGGGAGAGCATGTTGACCGCCCGCCGGGCCTGATGTTCCGGCATTAGTGGGCATATGAGGGCCGCCTCCCGGTTTGGCTCCACGGGGTGGGCAGCGGCCTGAGCCTCCGGCCTAGCTGCCGGCCTCTTCACGAACTCCTCCAGCCTCCCCTCCTCGAAGAGTCGCCAGAGTTGCTTCAGGAGGTCGCGACACTCACTCGTGTTGTGCCCGACGGTTTGATGGTAGTGGCAGTACTTGTTGGGGTTGAGCTGCATCCCAGGCTTGTGGACCCATGGCCGCGCCTTGGGCATCATATTTTTGTCCCGGATCTGCACATAGACGTACTCCGGGGTGGCCGACAATTTTTCGGCCAGCTTCACTTCGACGGAATCGAAGGGCTTGAATGGCTGGGGAGCCCGGTAGGAAAAGTTCCTCCGGCTTGGTGTGGTGCCTGCCGAGGCGCGTGGTTTCTCCTTCTCGGCAGGGGTGCTCTCGCCCAGCCGCTGTGCCAGGATGTCCGCATTGTAGATGATTTTTCCGGCTCGCTGCCGGAACTCCGCGTAGGACTTGGGGTAGTCCTTGTTCATCGACTTCCATAGTTTGGTTCTTAGGCGGAGTCCGCCTATGATCCCGACGAGCTTGACCTCGTCCCCGACGGGCTCGCCCTCCATAATGATGCGATCTACCCGGTCGATGTACGCCCGGTCCGTCTCGTCTTTCCCTTGGGCCAAGTTGGCCATGCGGTTGGCGCCGGCCATTCGTGGCGCCATCGAGGTGAAGTGCTCCAAGAACAGTTCCCCTAGCTGGTGGAATGAAACCACCTTCCCCGCGGGAAGAGAGGAGTACCATCGGTGAGCCCTGTCCCCCAAGGTTAACGGGAACATCCTGCACTGGGTGGCATCTGTTGCCCCCATGGAGATCATGTAGGTGGAGTATTTGCTGAGATGGGTGACGAGGTCTGTCTCCCCGTCATATTGGCCCACGGCGGTCACGTTGATTTTTGGTTGGGCCGGGGCCCGCACCAAGATGTCTGCGAGGGGCGAGTTGGGCATGTAGGGGACATGATGTTGCCCGTCCCGCCTCTCGAGCTTGGCCTCAAGGTCCGAGACCTTCTTCAGGATGGCGGCCATGGCGTTGTCGGCCGCGGGGGGAGAATGGGGACGAGGGTTGTCCCCCAAGCGGTCACGGACCGATGGCCTCGGGGCTGCGTCGTTGTGACGCCTGGGAGATCGTGCCTGTTCTCGCTCCCGGGGCCTGGAGCTGGCGTTGGACTCACAAGGTCGGGCAGCTCCCCGAGCCTGGGTTCCCAACCGGGAGAAAACCGATCCCGCAGGTCGGCGAGAAACCCGCTGCGAGTCGGCCTCCTCGTCGAGGCGCCTCTTTAGATTCTGAGGCCGGGGGTTGCTGGCGGCCCTCCTGGCCGCCTCTTGCTCCTACCGGGGCTGGCAGGTGGCCCTGCTCCGGGCTGGCTCCTTTCCAGGTCGGTGAGTGCGGATAGGAGCGACGTCGATCTCGGCCTGACGGCGTTCGATCATGGCCCTTGCGGCCTGGAGGTCCTCCGGAGTTCTTATGGCCGACAAGAACTCGAAAGGACCCTGAAGGGTTTCCGCCGTGGCCGGAGCCGGAGTGGCGGTTTCGCCGATGTCCTCGACTTGCTGCTGGGTTCGTGTGGCCTTCGAAGTGGTCATTTTTTGAATGATAGTGGATGGGATTTCGTTCGGGGTGACTAGATAAATGAAATCGAGTGTACTTCGATATTAGTCTCCATTCTTCTAGCGCCAAAATGTTGACAGCGATTTATAACGGATTTCGCTGCCGGGTTCCTAGCGGGTAGGATTCGATATTAATGTTGACAAAGAGTAATAAATGTGAGAGTAAATGAGCTCTCAAGTATGTATTTGCAATAAATGTGATGTCTGTTACAAATGGGCATTGAAAGCCCTATTTATAGTGTACAAGGTGGGGGTTCCCCATGCTTGGTAGGTGGACCGGTGGGTCCCCCCTACTCCTAGCTGGAAGGTAATAAGTGGCTACAGCCTCCCCTACGGGCCAATGAGGAGACGCCATGTGGCGCTGTCACCCCTGAGGTGATTGGACTTGGCCCCAACTACCCTCTTTGACCCTGCCACATCCTCTGGATTGATGGCACTCGACGTCCTCTCACAGCTGGCGCGGTCTGGGGGTCGGGCAGACGGGTACTCGAGTACCGGGGAGCGAGCCGGATGAAAATGCCCCGGTTGACCATTCGCGGGTAGGCGGGTAGAGCTCCTGCACAGGGGCTCGTCGATGGTCGCCCGATATCCGGGCCTGTGGACTACAAGTACCCTTCCCGGCAGACCCCAGAGGCTCGCGTCGGGCAGCGTCTGGGTCCCCGCCCGTCTGTCTGACCGATCGGAGGACTGCTCTCATCCTAGCCCGCTACAGTAGTGGGCCTGTATCCGATACCCGATGGGTCGGGGTAGTGAAATATCGGGTGTAACATTCACTATATTGCTATTTTTGTCATACATTGTAAAAAAAAAAAAAATTAATCCTTTTAATATTTGTGAAAATATACCTTTGTCATATAGAAAAATTAAGGTTGTATTAACGCGAGTACTATTTAGAATAAATTAAATTATATAAGAAAACTCAAAAACTCAAAACGAGAAAGGAAAAAAGAGAAGCTCTTAATGAGTTGTACAATTTAGAGCGATTTATTAAATTAAAATTAAATTAAATTAAAACAAACTAAAAATACAACATCGCCCACCGTGGGGCTCGAACCCACGACCACAAGGTTAAGAGCCTTGCGCTCTACCAACTGAGCTAGACGGGCACCTATTTTCTAGGTTTTTCCAGATATTATTATATATATTGTGTTTTGAATATTATAACACTTAAAAAGAAACAAAAATGCGCCGTTGCCGGGGATCGAACCCGGGTCACCCGCGTGACAGGCGGGAATACTTACCACTATACTACAACGACCAAGTGATTATGATTAGAAAATTTTATTATATAACAGAAATTTTACACACACACGACATTCTGTATTATCTTAAAAGTTAAAACAACCCCAGGATAACTTTTTCACATTTTCATTTCTTGTTCGTTACACAATCCTTTTAACATACTTAAAATGAAACTTTTCCATAAACTCCATCTTTTTAATATCTTTACCTTTGCACAAAATATCACTGCTTTTAGATCCATACATACATACACACAAATCTAATACATTTTTATTTTATATTTTAAGGATTAGATAACCTCTTAAATTCGTATTCATTTCATTATTTTCTTAAAAAAAAATGTCATCTTACCCATGAAAGGTATTCCAAGACGGATGAAGTATTATCAAATATCAAGTGATATCTTATATATACTCCATCCTTCCTAACAATTTTTTGACACAAAGTTTATGAGGAAGATGTAATAAGTAGATGGTTGTTGAGTGGTTTTGTAAACTTTTATATATAAAGTAAATAAAATAGTTTGACTGAGTGTATGTGTGGATCGAAAAATAATGACATTTTATGTAAATATATAAATATTGTAACGTAGAGTTTAATAATTTTTTTTATGGGACGTTCCAAATAAAAAAGAATGTGCATAAAATTGTGCATGTGTTATGGAATGGAGGGAGTATGAGATTCGCCACGTAATGAGACAATGCCATTTTTATGAGAAATAATTATAGTTTTAACATGAACTAAGTAATAATATTATAATTTTCGGCAACCAAGTTTGTTTTTGTTTTTGACGGATTCGGCAACAACCAAGTTACAGTTCACCTCAAAAGCCTGTTTGTTTAAAAGGATGTGAAATGTAGGGATAGTGGATCATGATATATGTTTGACGTGATTTGTTTTCCATTAACTGTTTGTTATGCAATATGGTATAAAAAATTTGTGTATAATAAAGTGTTTGTTATTATGTATTATTTCTATGGATAAAGCCTGATTTTACAATTCTATCCTTGGAGGCCCTCTTCTTCTCTAAGATCAAGATTTTGCTCTGCCAATTCACAACAAATGTATTTCTTATTTCCACAAATGTTGTTCTCATAAAAAAAATTCACCAGAATCATGAAATAGACAACTCCATTACCCATACTGAAAATTCAAGTAAATGAAACAAGCTGGTTAATCCAGAAAACTGAAACAGATCGCCTTTTCCAAACTATTTGTCGAGTCCAAACTAAAATCGTGGAACAGGCTAAAAATTACCAAAATCTTGTCAAAAAATGTAGAAGATTTGAGAAGATATGTACCCAATCTGAGAAGATCTGCTTCATCCATTGTCAAAAAATGAAGAATTGCTACCAATCTCGTCGGAATCCAACGACCATTTACTACCGCAAAGGGCTTTTAACATGTTTGAAGATCTACTTCATCCATCTGCAAACGTGAAGAAATTAGAGTTCGGGGAGAAATGGTCAATCTGCAAGAAAAAAAAATCATTGAAGAAGAATAAGTAGATTCAATTGCAATTCTGGGTGGGATTATATATGAGAAAAGCTATACCACCTCTCCGGGTGGGATGGAAAATACCGAGTATTGTTTTTTACATGGATAAAAGTATAACTAATATAGTGAAACAAACAAAGAGAAAGAGAAGAAAATGGATCAATTCCCTTCTTTTATACTTCTGGTGGAATTATCGATACTTTAAAATAATTTCATGATAAATTTATCATGAACCATTTTCATATACAAGAGGATCTACTTATTCTCCAAACTATTATATAATCTCTTGTGATTACAAATCATTCTAGAATATTCTAGGTAATATATAAGGAATAATATAATTTACAATCTAATATGTACGAGGAAGTACTCAGGACGTGATCTAATGTTGATTCTGATTTTGATCTTCAGTATCTTCTTGATATGTCATATTTGATATCATATATCTAACAACCCCTGCAAAATGGATATTGTGTAGAATACTCCTCTTCAATTTTGGAACGGATTAAATTAAACTTAACTAGACGAAGACAATATGAACGTATGAGTGATGATAGGAACAGGAGATGTCGTGACGACTAACTAAGAAATGGCGACAAGGAGAGAGACATAACAATTGCATGAAATTGTAATAAAACACGGTAGAGAATGTGGAAATAGAGACATACATACACAGGTCAACGACAGGAGCATGGGATCAGAGATGGATAAGATAGTCACATGAGCATGGGATTAGTGGTGGACGAGATAGACGATGAAGAAGTAAAAGAAAAATATATTTCTAGTTAGAGACTGAACTGAGAAGACTAAAGACATTAGAAGAAAAAGAAACATATATTGTTCATTAGAGACTGGACCGGCAATACAGACGACTTGAGAGGAGAAAGAAACATATATTCTTAGAGGCTGGATTGGGAAAACATACAACTGGGGGATAAAAAGATGAAGGCATTAGCTAGGAGATTAATCGAAACAGACATTCCCAATACGTGGGCGTGAGCCAAATGGGTTTGATACCATGAATAGATAAACGATATTGTGGCTACTCAATTTTATTGATTAACAATGTATAATATATACACACGGGGATCTACTTGTTCCCCAAGCTATTTGCTAATCTACTGTGGTTACATATCATTCTAGAATATTTTAGGTGATACACAAGGAATAACATAATTTACAATATGATATGTACAAGGAAATAATCAGGATGTAATATAATGCTAATCCTGATTTTGATCTTCAATGTCTTCTTCATTTGTGATTTTTGATATCACATCTCTAACAAAAAATGTGTGGATGCGTAAGTCTATAGTAGCAATCGTATTTTTCAAGTATATACTTTGTAAATTTGGATATACTTGAACTCTTTTTTAGGAACAGTTACATAAGCCTAGGGTTTGAGAGATCAATGTCGCGCACTCCCACTCATAGAAGTTGATGTCAGTTTTGTATTTTGTCGTTAAATCCATTCGTCAATTAGGATTAGCGGGGTTCCAGATAGCACGAATCTAGAACCCCTAGAGAACATATTGTCTATTTAATTTTTACAAGTTTTAGACTGTCTTTTAATTTTCGTATGTTCTAGTTTTGAATTGTTTGCATAGTCCCTGTCTTCGAGGATTATATCCTTCTGACATCGTTCGCCTCTCTTCCTAACTGAATGTCCCCTGATTTCTCTCTTTAGGGTGCGTTTATTTTTAGTGATAATGTTGTATAATAATTAATTATTTAACCTTATTATGTGTAAACTTTGAGTGATGATTTTTTTTTTTAATCCCATGACGCGGGGATAATCCATTTTTTTCCATAACTGCATTGATATGAAATCAGACCAAAATAGGTGTGATAATTAATTTTAATTTAGGAAATACAGATGATCAAGAAAATACAGCATTTTATACAAATAAAAACTTATTATGCTGGAAAAGAATGTCATTCGGCCTCATCAACGCAGGAGCAACATATCAAAGGTTGGTGAACAAGATGTTCCATGAACAAATTGGAGATACCGTAGAAGTCTACGTAGACGATATCGTGGTCAAAAGTCCCCGAAAGGAAGATCATCTCCAACATTTAACCCATGTGTTTGAAACCCTTCGACACTACAACATGAAGTTGAATCCAAAGAAAAACAGTTTTGGAGTTCATTCGGGGAAGTTCCTGGGATATCTTGTTAGTCAACGAGGAATTGAGGCCAATCCAACAAAATTCAAAGCCATCGTGGATATGTAACCACCAAGTTCAGTAAAAGAGGTGCAAAGGCTCACAGGATGCCTAGCAGTATTGAACCGGTTCATATCCCGATCGGGAGACAAGTGCCGTCCATTCTTCGAGGCCATCAAGAAAGGAAAGTTTACATGGACTAACAACTGCCAAAAGACATTCGACCAACTTAAAGACTACCTGGGAGATGTTAAAGTTCTATGAAAGCCCATCCCAAGTGAAAAACTCTATTTGTATTTGGAAGCATCAGAAGTGGCAATCAGCTCTGTTCTGGTACGGGAGGACGATAAATTTCATCAACCAATCTACTACGTCAGCCAAGTTTTACACAAGGCGGAGATCAAATATTCCCCAACTGAAAAGCTGGCGTATGCATTTGTTATGAGTGTCAGAAAGTTATGACCATACTTCTTCGACCATCAAGTTGAGGTGCTAACAACTTTCCCACTCAGACAAATTCTCCATCGCCCAGACACAGCTGGTCGTCTATTAAGATGGTCACTAGAGATTAGCCAGTTTGGGGTGACTTATGCTCCTCGAACAGTGATCAAAGGGCAAGCTTTAACCGACTTTATTGTCGAACTAACTTTCTCACCAGATCCAACGAGAGGACTAGATCATCCCTGACATCTCTATGTCGACGGATCTTCAACCAACATGGCCTCGGGGGCAGGAGTAGTCCTAATTAGCCCTGACAGACAAGTGTTCACCTCGGCAATCAAATTTGGTTTCATGGCTACCAACAACGAAGCTGAATATGAAGCTCTTATTGCTAGTCTCCATTTATCTCTTGTAGTCGGTGTCAGACGTTTGCAAATATTCGGCGACTCATAATTGATCGTGAATCAAGTCCGAGGTGAATATGAAGCGAAAGACGATCACATGATCGAGTATCAACATATTTTTGCTCACCTAATGTCTCTACTGGATCAAGTCTCCATTGAACAAATTCCAAGGACAAGCAACACTCAGGCAGATGCATTGGCCCGGCTAGCAACAAGCGAATGGCCTGCAGAGTTGGCAGATATTATAATCACAAAGATGAATGACCCGTCAACGATAAGTTATAATGTCAACCAACTAGACGAACAATCAAGTGAAGAAGAAGATTGGAGAACAAACATAGTCAAATACTTGAAAAGTGGAGAAAAACCAAACAACTCTTTTGAAGCTGTCAAGCTAACAAAGCAAACCTCCAAATATACTCTGGTAGGCGAGCAGTTTTACAAAAGAGGAATATCAATCCCACTTCTCAAATGTTTGCCTAGGGGGCAAGGACGAGCAATACTCGAAGAAATACATGCTGGAGTATGTGGAAATCACACTGGGGGGCAAGCTTTGGCGTACAAAACTATCAGACAAGGTTAATATTGGCCGACTTTACGTCAGGACGCAATCAAGAAAGCAAAAACTTATCATCAATGTCAGATTTTTGCCCCGAACATTCATACCCCGGCTCAGGAGCTCGTATCAGTTTACAGCTCATGGCCATTTGCAAGATGGGGGATGGACATTGTTGGTCCCTTCCCAGCAGGAGTTGGGAATGTTAGATTTGCCGTCGTGGCAGTCGATTATTATACAAAATGGGCAGAAGCAGAGGCCATGGTGAAAATTACGCAACAAAAGATGATCAACTTCATATGGAAGAACATTGTCTATCATTTTGGGGTTCCACAAACCATTGTGACAGCCAATGATCTGCAGTTTGATGGGAAAGAGTTGAGAGACTTCTGTACGAAGTGGGGGATCAAAAAACACTATTCCACTCCCTATCATCCCCAATCAAATGGACAAGTCGAAGCTGTTAATAAGATTATCAAGCATACGTTAAAAGTACGATTGGCGGAGAGCAAAGGTAGTTGGTCTGAAGAACTCCCGAAAGTCTTGTGGGCGTATAGAGTTTCTCCCAGGTCAAGCATCGGAGAAACACCTTTTACAATGGCTTTCGGAACAGAAGCTGTTATACCAATTGAATTAAAGACCAACACAATCAGGACGACCAACTTTGATGAACAAGCGAACAACTCTGCTCTAGCCACTGAAATGGATTTGCTCGAGGAAAAAAGAGTAAATGCCGAGCTAAAAAATGCTACGTATAAGCAGCGAGCAGAACACTACTATAACTCCCATGTTAGAGTCAGGGAATTCAGAGTTGGAGATTTGGTTCTAAGAAAGTTGCTCGCCCAACCTCCAGGTGTATTGGGACCAACTTGGGAGGGCCCATATCATATAACGGACAAATTTCTTAATGGTGTATACGATATCGAAGATATGGAAGGCAAGCCGGCCCAATACTCCTGGAATATTGTACATCTAAAGAAGTACTATCAATAAGTCGAACAAGTTCGATTGTTGGGCGAACAAGTGTCTTGTGGGGGCAAGTGAACCAAATGAATAAAAAACTTGCCTAATTTTTTGAAAATTTTGTTAAAATATAGAACGAAAGGTTGTTCGGCACATTGTATAGTCTGGTGCTAGTTCATCTTTTGATTTTAGATAAAGTTGCTCGGCAAAAATATTATAAGCGAGCATGTTTTAATTGGTGTTCAAAGTTGTTCGTCAGATTGTATATGTTAATGATGAACAGTCTTACAACACTTGTAATTTTGCATGATGTAAATATAGTTGTTCGTTGAAAGAAAAGTCCAAAGCTCAAGGTACAGGTCCATTTTTAAGGACCAAGGCCACTTAAAGGTTGTTCGTTTTTTAAGATGAACAGAACCTAAGGCTAAACCCATATTCTATTAAAAGACAAAGTTCAAATCGAACAAAGCCCAACATTATATGTTATAATTGCAAAAGCATTGAGCAAAAATGTAAAGGCAATTAACATATAAAAAGAAAATGAGCGAACAAAAAGACATTCATTAATAAAAGGCTTTAAGCCTAAAAAATAGTACAAGGATTCTGGAAGAAGAGTACTACAAAAAATGACTAGCAACAATTACAAGAAAAACATGAAGATTCTAAGTCCTATTCTTGATGTTGCTCGCCGTGGGGGAGATCTTGAGGCTGGTCGACGGGGGGATCAACGATCATGTCCCTAGCCATTTCCTCGATCGTTTTCTGCTCTTGCTCCTTGGCAACCTGCTCATCGTTAGCTGCATGCTCATCATTGACAGCTTGCTCGCCTTCATCTGCTGGAGCTGGAGGGCGAGTAACAATGATACTAGGGTCAAGTTTATCAATCTTGACCCCGTAATCAATCATGTCCCCTAACTGGAGTTCGATGTTATTCAGAGAGGGATAGTTATCTACGAACTCAGTCAAATCATTGTCCATCTCCTCCACTAGATCTTTGTACTCGTACGCATTAGCCAGATGAATACAGTCGACATAGGCGCAAATATAGCCTAAGTTAGAGATGGGAGCAGATCGAACTTGCAGCTCGGCCTCCAGTTGTTCGTCGGTGTACATACTTGCATTAGCCTCCTTGAGGTGAGCATTTTCCGCCTCGAGTTCGGCAGTCTTTTGTTCAGAAGCAGCTAACCTCTTCCCTCCCTCCTCGAGCAGCGCCTCTTTACATTTCAGCTCGGCGGACAGGCTTTGATAACTCTTGAGATGTTTCTTCTCGGAGTCAAGAGAGAGAGTGAGCTGATTGTTCAGGTGAGCAACTTTGGCCTCATAATTGCTCACCAGACCATCTTTTTCTTCTATCAGTTGCCGAGCAGTGTTAGCGTATCGCCGAGCAACATCTTCCAGCTCGGCCAGTTGGGCCATTCCCTTTTGGGCCGTCACCAGGGCGCTGGCACTTTGCATCATGGAGTAGTGGAAGTTGTCCGCCACCCCTTGCATGGAGATAGTTTTCTCCATAGTTCTGGTCCAGGCCCTGGCGATCAACTAAGTCACCCTTCGGACGTGCTCGCCCGGAATTTCTCTTATGTTTACCGGGGTCTTGGAGCAGGCGTACTGATGCACCGGGTTTGCTCGCCCAGGATGATTCTCTGGCCGATATCTACGAACAACATTACGGATTTATACTTAGAAAAAATCCAAGAAAATGGAACTTGATCGACAAAGTGAGATACACTTACTCGGCAAATTTGCGCTCGTCCCAGCCCAAATGGGTGATGTCCTCTGGGCCTTGGAAGGGAGTAACATCTTTCGCACCTTTGCTCGCCCTATCGATCGGCTCGATAGAGGAGTGGCGAGCATGCCATTTTCCCGCCTCTTCCTTCCCCTTATTTCCAACAGGGGCGGCTTGTGCAATTGGGGTCCCATCACCCCTCTTTAATCGTTTTCCCCCCTGTGGAGATGAGGTGGGGGGAGACGCCGGTCGAGCATTCTTGGGGGGAGCAGTCTGGCGAGGAACTGTGGCTCCCTCCGGCTTGTTCATCATGGTTAGCACCTTAGAGGGCGAATCCCCCTTAATCTTCCTTCCCTTCGGTGGAGACATCTCATGCACTCTTTGTTCAAGAAGGCCGAAGCAAGGAGGGACTGCTACTGTGACTTGCTAGGCTAAAAAAAAGAATTAATTTGTGAATTATGCGAGCAAGTATTATTTAAACTTCTCCTAGACGAACAAACAAGTTCATGGGAGTTAGTAAAAATTCATACCTGGGGGCACCTCAACTCTGGCTTCAAGATAGTAAGGGTATGTGAGCAGGCGAGCAGCTCTTTGACACCTCTCTTCGCTCAGATACTGAATGGTCCTATCTGCTCTATTTCGTAAGCCGACCAAACAGGAGGTAAAGAGAAACTCCGAGCCAATCTCTTCTTCTTCTGTGTTCCACTTAAGCAATCGAGGACCTACGAGCAAACAAGAAAAGTTAAATTAGAACAACACAGTTCAAAGACGAACATAAATAAGCTTACGTCTAATTCTTCCATAAGATGCGGGGGAGTTTATCCGCCCAACACCACCGTGTGGGCCAGAAGATGCTCGCCAGTCACCCCCAATAAAGAAGAAGTGTTACTTCCAGTCCCTGATCTTGTTCGGCACCCCTTCCACCATCTTAAGTCCAGTCCGAGCCTTCAAATAATAATAGCCTTCTTCACCTACGGGACACTTGGTAATCGTCATAAGGTAGTTTATCTCCTCAGCAGTGATACGATCAACATACCCCTCCAGGGCGAACAGGCTCATTGTGCCGAGCAAGTTCATCCACCCAATGGGCATAATCTGGGTGATGGCAAGGTTGGTCGCCTCTAGAAAGCGACCAACAACTGGGGGCAGTGACAACCTCAACCCGACAATCAACGTGTCAATGTTGATCGCCGTGCATCCTGGAGGGGGGCGATCAACTCTCTCTTTCCTCTTAGGAGCCCACATATGGATATCGAAAGGGATTTAATATGTCTCTCGGATCAAATCAAGATCTTCCTTAAGAACCACACTCTTAATTTTGCTCGCCTGGAACTCAGTCTTCTCCAATTTCATAATTTATCGTTTGGGGCGAGAAAAGTTGTTCGCATGTTCATTTGAGTATGCTCGCCATTCAAAGGGGCGAGCAACTCCAGATGAGATCTCATTCTCCAGCATTTTGGGATGCGGAAAGTCTATTCCCTCCAAAAATTCTCGAGTAAGCTCGTCGAATTCGGGATCTTCCTCCGATTCAGAACTGGATGAAGAACCCTCGTTTGAATCCCTGCAACAACTTCTCCTCCAGATGGGCGAGCACCAGTGTCCTCCACAGATCGAACAACTGAATTAATGTTGGGGTTCGACGCCGATGAAATTTTGAACGGAGGCTGATTTTCGTATGTAACAATCGGAAAGAGAGGATCAAGGGTTTCCTCAGAACTATTATTGCTCGAATGAGAAGACATAGATCTCGAAAATAAGAAGAACAAAAAAAAGGGAGGTTATAAGCGGCAACGGATTTTTTGCAGACGGCGGCAATTTTTGGACGACGGCGGCATAAGCTCCCCACACGGTGGTAATGGAGAAATTCAAGAAGAAAAAGAAAGTAAAAGAACGAAATTAAGCAAGTACGGTGAAGAAACTACCTCAGAAATGGACTGGAAGCAAGAATTCAAAGGAATTGGGCCGGGAAAAGTTTGATTTCGCCGGAAATGGTAGACAATCGCCGGAGTTTACTGTTATAAATGAAGTAGAGTGGGAAAAATTTCATTTCCCACTCATATATATACTCATAGAAAAAATCGGGTAAAACCCATAATTTCCCCAAAGACTTTGGACCAAATTGAGAGAAAACGGGGTCAGTTTCGAGCAAAAATAAAAATTAAAGGACCTATATGCAATTATAGGGGCGCGTGGCCTCGATATTGGTCGCACGTGGGCGGCGCATAATCATGCCACCCACGTCATCCTTGAACAAACCCCCATATTCTAGGAAGATGAAGAGACACACTCAACGTTGATCGGCCAAGGCAAATATAGTTCGTCCTATTCTACCATCAAGATGATATCCTGACCAAAGTTGCTCGACACATTGTTGCTCACACAAAACAACATTTGGCCAGAATAGGGGGCAATTGTTGATAGGCGAACATCATGCAAGCTTGGCGAACAAAGTTTAAGAGCTAAGTACAGATTAATCACGAAGGGGGTGTATAAACTAATCCAGGAAGTCTCTCTACGAACAACTTTTGAGCGAACAAGTCTAAAGGCCCGGGATTAAATATGAAGCCCACCCCGTTTCACTGATGACGAACAATATTGTCAAGAGGTGATGAATTTAATAGCTCAAGAGGCGTACAACATCAAATCTCTTGACATGTCGACCAAATGCCTGGCGAACAAAAGAATCGAACATCTAATCAACCATAGTTACAAGAGGCGAGCAACTTCTACAAGAAGGACCACTGGACTGTCAAGCCCTCGAGGACGAACAACAATGAGTCCGAGATAAGACCAAGGACAAGACTTTGTAACTAAATTTCAGCTTAGATAAGGTCAAACAAAGGTCAAAGGACACATGTCAAACATGCAGGCTAGGAAGTCCAAGAGTCATGTACACCACCTACTTGGTGGTCTCTATAAATAGTTGCTCTCCAACTGAGAAATACAAGTTCAAATATACAAATACTCCCAAAACACACGCAAACACACTAAAACGTGCACACACACAAAATAAATACGAATCCAACACACGTATTTACGATTTCACGACCCGAACCTTCGATTTATCATTTAAGGTGATAATCAATCACACGTTCTTGTTTGGTGATCCTAAACCGAATTTAAACAACCACTAATCCTCACGATTAAATTTGATCACCAACAAGGTGTAGAAAGTGTGGCTCTAGGCCATTATTCCTTAATTATAAATAGGGGTAATGGACGTGGCTATTGCTTTTATGCGCAGAAAATGTACAATATCCATATATAGGTGTATGTATGTCTATATATAGAAAAAGGGATAAATTTTGGGTTTAATGAAAATGGGAAGGTTGAAGTTTTGACATGGATGTTTCATTAGACCATGTTTATCAGCTCCAAAACGCCCTGGGCATGGAGCAAAAAGATAAAAAAACAAAAACAAAAAAAAACAAAAAAAAAAAATTGAATATAATCCCATGACCATGGGTGTTACACAACCGAGAACAACCAATACTTTAGTGGGTATATTTTATTCCCAAAAAATCTATGAATGCCACATGTCAAAATTTTATTCGTCGGGCATATTTTATTTAGACATGTGGCATTCATATATATATATATATATATCAAAATTCATGAAATTAAATTCTCTATAAATAGAGACCAATCTTGATATGTTTTGGATCACAATTTCATACACTCCATTTTCCCTTCTCCTAATTTTTTTCTCTTCTAAATTGTGTTAATTATCCCCATTTTCTCTTCTAACATGGATCCAAATGATCCTAATTATCACCACTACTCCCAAAACCAGTCAAGTTCACAAAATTTGCATATTTTGTTTTGTTGTAATTTATGCATTTATTTGTAATTCGGTTTATTTATTTTCAGTTGTATTTCAATTTTTGTAATTTTAATTTTATTGTTGAATGTTGTAATTTTTTTAAGTGTATGGTAATTTTTTATTATAGTTATTAATTTTTTTAATATTGTGTAGATATTATAAAAAATTAATAATAGATATAATTATTAAATTATAAAATAAATAATTTATTAAATGTTGGTTGTTGGTTGTGGTTGTGGTGCTTATGGATAAAGTATGAAAAAAATGAGTTTGGATTATGGCGTAAAATGTATAAGTAGAGGAGTGAGAAATGAATTTTATATTTAATAATCCGGTTGTGGCTGGATATGGATAAAGAATTAAAGATGGTCTTATATTACGCATAATCCCAGTGAGATTTGACTTCCTATTATACTTCTCAAAATTGGAGGTTCACCATTTGGTTTACCAGGAAATGTATTATGTATGTATGTGAGTACGTATAGGTAGAGCTGTCAAAATGAGCCCGGCCCGATGGGCCGGCCCGAAAAGCCCGGTTTTAAGAACGGGCTGGGCCCTAAAAATATAGGCCCGAAAAGAACCGGGTTTTTTTGGCCCGGCCCAGTAGGCCCAGCGGGCCTATGGGCTTGGGCCGGGCTTAGCCCGGTTTTCTGGGCCGGCCCGGTTTGATTTTTTTTTATTTGAATAAAATTGAAAACCTAGAGATAAGAAAAAAAAAGGAGCAGTAGGCGAGATTAGTGATTTGGCCAAGGTTGGTAATAGTTGCCACATGTCACATCCATCCCTATACTCACTATGGTCTTAATTTCCTCATCCCTATATATATGTATCATATTATTTATGATCATACCCCATTTTTTTAAAATAAAATACATTATAATTTATTGGTTGAATTTTCATCCAGGGAAATGAACGAATTCTTATGAACAACCACAAATTGGTGGTACACATATCACACTTGTACAATTAAGGCAAATATGAATTGATGGATAAGATTTTATTTAAGAGTATCACTACTCAAACCCTAAAATCCTATAAACTCGCCCCACTTTTTAAACAAATCTCAATAAAATTTAAAAATTAACATTCATTACTAAACATACCCCATTTTATTCCTATAATATCATTATCTTATCAAAATAAAAAATAACACTTTCCTATTAAATTGTTGAATTTTTATTATTGAATTATTGTTGAAATAAAAAATAACACTTTCCATTCTATTAGGATTTGTTGAATTATTATTCTTAAATTTTATTTAGGAATTTGAGTTTTATTTTAATTATTGAATTGTTGTTGACAAACTAAATAATACTAGTATAAAACCCGCGTAATACGCGGGGTTATAGATAATTTTTATTTGAAATAATAATATTGTACAAAGGGTCATTATAATTTTTATAAGTTAAATTTATAAATTGGCAAAGTAGAGATTTATATTTTAATAAAATATAAAATTTTAATTTAATTTTGCGAATAACCAGTAAAACACGGGGTACTCATGTAGTTAATTACAACGGAATGTTTTTTAGGGTCAATGATTGACACATCCTTGACATTTTCAACAATAAATCGGCAAAAGATTAAAAAATAAAATATGAAATTTTGAATAAGATCTGAAGAATCGATTTTTTAATCGAGTATTTAATATTAATTTATAATTTAAATTGTAAAATGAGTATGCATATAATTATAAATTTATGTGTAATTATTTTATTTGTTTGAAAGTTTCAAACTTCTTCGGCATACATACACACATATGCGGTAGTTTCTTATCTCCTAAAGTATATCCTATAATTTAGGAAATTAATATAAATTTAAAGTTTCATAAAAATTATCCAAATAATTTGGGAATATAATTATATGAAAAATAGTGGACAATAAATCTTTCAACCAACAAATCTTTCCTACCATCAAAATGTGATATCGTGTGTGAATAATTTAAAAAAAAAAATTGTTTTAAAGGGGAGTAATGAGAATGCAGAAGTTCGAAATGAGAAATATATATATATATATATATATATATATATATATATATATATATATATATATAAAGTAACGTGCAACAAATTGAAAAATTAAATATAGAAGACCTTTTTACTGTGAATTCTCATGCAAATTTTCAGTAGAATTGAATATAGAGGATTTACAACGACAATTAAAGGAAGCAAAAGTGGTTGAATTGATGGTGGAAGCAGAAGTGGAGAGTATAAAACGGTGAAGAAGAATTAAAAAGAGATTGACACAACACTTGCTATAAATGATGACAGTCAGGCAAAAAATTTTAAGCCTATCGAAACATTCATGATAGTCTGGCGAGAGTTTTTAAAAGCAGACCGTATTGTTGAATTCGAAGACAAAAAAGATCTATTCTTGAAAAAAAAAAAACAGAGAAGTTTACTAAATTAATTACTGCGAAGATATACACAAACAGCGGGGTGGAGAAGATTAATTACTGGGAAGATATACACAAATGGTTGTGAGTGGGTTAGGAGTTTCAAAATTGGATATGGAGATTTAAAAAAAAATCATGTTTAAATAAAAATAAAATAAAAGAAAAATTTAAAAACCGTTTAAAAGGGGTGGGCTCATGAAATTGCAGGATTTTAAAATAAAAGAAATATAGAGATGCCACGTAGGAATGAGAAGATCGACAAATAGAAGGAGTTATGATTTATAACTATATGAGTATAATTTGTATGCTAAATTATAAATTAATAAGGTAAATATATAAATCAAATATAATAATAATATTTAAAAAAATAAAAAAGTTGGGCCGGTTTGGCCCGGTGGCCCGAGATGGGCCAGGACGGGCTTGGAAATTGGCGGCCCGGTAACAACCGGCCCAGGCCGGCCCGGCCCAGTAAAAACTAAAGCGGCCCGGCCCGGCCCATTTGACAGCTCTACATATAGGTGAAGAGAATAGAGAATTGAATTATTTGTTTTTTTATCAGGGTATTTTCATAATTTAACATATTTTTCGATTTCTATTAATATTGAAAATATAAAAATATTTAAATTCAATTGTATCATACATATCAAACTAAACATAAAATAAGATAGTAAAAAATGAATGTACCCTCTTATTTTATTTCATCTAATCATATCTCATATAATTTTTATTTCTAAAGTAAACGCACCCATAATAGAGAGCATTTGATTTACGTTCTTCAACTGAAAGCATTTTGTTTTCTTCTTCGAGTTGAAAGCCTTGATTTTTGTCTTTTCGTATACTTTTGTGAAGTCAATATTTGCATAAAAATATATTCTCTCCGTCATGTTATTAACTTCTCATTTTGCCATTTTCGTCGTCCAACTATTAACTTATTATAACTGTTTTTTTACATCAACTAATAATATTATATTCATACACTTTATTCATATTCATTCATTTAAATACATTACACTCTATTCTCTTTCCTCTCCACCACATCACTATTTTCTCTTATTAAAAAAATTGATTTAAAAAAAATGGAATCACTATTTTTGTTTCTTTTTTTTTGAAATTACAGAATCTTTTTCCTGAAATCAAATAAAGTAGTACAAAAACTAAAAATTGTGCATATAAAAGGACAACCTTGGAGAGGAGCAACTCTGTCGCACACAACCATGGCCGCCGCCGACGACGACAACAACCCAAACAAAGCCCTGACCTCCACCAGGTTTTCCGACCTCAACCCGCCACTCTCCGAACCTGTCCTCGAAGCACTAACAATAGCCGGTTTCGAGTTCTGCACCCCGGTTCAAGCCGCCACCATACCCTTGCTATGCACCTATAAAGACGTCGCCGTCGACGCCGCCACCGGTTCTGGAAAAACCCTAGCCTTCCTCATCCCCCTCGTCGAGATTCTCCGCCGCGCTGGCCCTCCTAAATCCCACCAGGTCCTTACTTCTTTTCCCCAAGTTCAATTTTATGATGTACTACTCCAATTTCAATTTTTGTTTCCTTAATCGGTGGGTTGTGCGTACAACAGGTAATGGGAGTGATACTTTCTCCAACAAGGGAATTGTCATCTCAGATATTCAAGGTTGCAGAGCCGTTTATTTCGACATTGCCAAATGTGAGGGCGATGCTGTTAATGGGGGGAGTGGAAGTTAAAGACGATATGCGGAAAATCGACGAAGAAGGGGCGAATTTGTTGATTGGAACGCCTGGAAGGATAAATGATATCATGGAGCGTATGGAAACCTTGAATTTTCGCGACCTGGAGGTGACATTTTACTCAAATGATGGTTACTCTTTTTGTTGTTTGGTAGTAAATTGTGTGAAGTTTAGTGTTACTATGTTAGTTCAATAGTATGTGTTGAATTGAGAGGGAGTTTCTGAAATTTATCTATCTCACTGGCCTTCTGAGTATATTGCATTCTGCTGCACAAAATTATCTTTATCATCTAAATGCTTATTATTCATTCTGCATCTGTTTTGTGTTTGCCTCTGCCCTGTCTTATCTGCATAATATTCTGAAAACTATGTGAATCTTTGTTTAAACGAAAAAAAATGTAAAGCAGATCTATGAGTGTACTGCAGTCCCAATAATTTCGTAACAAGTGTTAAAAAGGGCGATAAGTTGTGATTGATGATGCCCCAACCCCCCTCTTGGTGTTTTATGTGATATAAAGGTTCTTTGTTTGATTTGGTATAACAGATATTGATTTTAGATGAAGCAGATCGGCTATTAGGTATGGGCTTTCAGAAGCAGATTAATTTGATCTTATCACGTCTACCGAAACTTCGTAGAACAGGTCTTTTCTCAGCTACTCAAACCGAGGCAGTTGAAGAGCTATCTAAAGCAGGATTAAGGAATCCCGTGAGGGTAGAAGTTCGAGCCGAAGTAAAGAGATCAAGTGATATAACATCTACACAACAAATTTCCTCCTCAAAAACCCCTTCACAACTTCATCTTGAGGTGTTACATATTTTGTTAACATTGCTTCACCACTTGTAACGTATAAGGTCCAGAGACTGAATGTACTTAATAACAGGAACTGATGGTTTCATGGTTACCTGACTCTGCAGTATCTTCTGTGTGAAGCAGACGCGAAACCTCTACAGCTAATTGATCTCCTCATCAAAAACAAGACTCAGAAAACTATAGTGTGAGTTTTGTTAATAGTTCAATGGTTTTGAAAGTGAGTTAACTTTTCCTCCCAAGTTAATGTAGCTGCAAAAAGTTCTCACAAATGTATATTGTTTCTTTTATCCTGTAGCTATTACATGACTTGCGCCTGTGTTGATTACTGGGGAACTGTACTTCCACTCCTTTCTGCTCTGAAACATTTATCTCTAATATCCTTTCATGGAAAGATGAAGCAGGTACCTTTGCAAGTAGTATAAATTTTTGCTGTGTTTAGGTATTTTAATTTTTTGTTTTCTCTGAGGGTATCCCCAAAAATCCTCCATTATTTTTACCCACTCCAACAATACTCCAAATTAATGGTCAAGGATAGGGAGTGCTAAATATGCGTAAATGCCATTATCTTTTCTTGTTTCCCTTTCTATTCTTTTGCAATTCTGCTGAAATGATGCATCTATGTTAATATTTTCTAAATTTTTTTGTTAATATTTATTTGCATAAATTTTCTGAATATTTGTTAAATTTTAATATTACTCCATATTTGTTAAAAAAATTAGTATTAAATTTTCTCCTTTTTTGACGACGTGTATCATGTATCCAGGCTGCAAGAGAGAAGGCATTAGCATCATTTACATCTCTCTCAAGTGGTGTGCTTCTTTGCACTGATGTAGCAGCTCGTGGGCTTGACATTCCTGGTGTTGACTGCATAATACAGGTAGCAATTAGCAACTTAAATTTATTTTTGACTTTCTAATTTTCCACCCAGCTCTTAATAAAAAAAAAAGTGCTTTCCAAACTGCAAACTTTCAAATTGATTTAGAGCTGTGCTTAAAGATGTAATGCTTTTCGGCTTGATTAATAAGTCAAAAAGAAGATAAATATTGTGTTTGCAAACGGGATTTCTTTTTTTAGGACTGTTACTATGGGGGTAACAATTTGTAGGACAACATGTTTGCATTCTAGCAATTGAAGGACAATAACTTTTGTTTTTGCATTTTTAAGCCAAATTTGCCTGACACACGCACACTTAAAGACCTAAATTTGCAAAAAATAAATTTTACGGGCCTGAATGTGCGATAATAAAAAACATTATTCCCGTTTACAAACTATAGAAACAACTTCAAGAATCACTTATATATTCAAAAGCCATGAGAAGTTTTAAAAAATAAGCGATTCTTCTCCCTTTACTCAAGTTTGCAAACACCACCTAAGTATAGCATTATACTGTGGGGGATACATTGATTTTCTTCCCTTTACCTTTCAGAATGAAGTACCTTGACACATCTGTAAAAGATCTGTATTTGATCAGTGAAACTGACCTTTTTTTAAGAAAGGTAATACTGACTATTGGTGTGTATGCAGTATGATCCACCACAGGATCCAGATGTATTCATACACAGAGTTGGACGAACTGCTAGGATGGGACGACAAGGCAGTTCAATTGTTTTCCTGTTTCCCAAGGTCTGTTCCACAGAATGGCTTTATTTTCTTACATGTATTATATATCTGAAGAGTTGCAACTCCACACCTTGTTTTTGTATTCTTGGGTGTAATCTTTGATTTTTGCTAATTAGGAGGAAGCATACGTTGAGTACCTTAGGAGAAATAAAGTTCCAGTTGAAGAGAGAAAATGTGCTGATGATGCTCCGGATATCATACCTCAGGTAAAACACCTTCTTATGAACATAAACAAACATACATTATCCTCCTCGTTTCTCACTTTAATACAAATGAGTAATTTGTTGCATTCTATTCAAAATAAAAGTTGGCTTTATGCATTGGGCCAGTTAAGGTATGTTTTATTTGGGATTTCAAAATCTAAACTCGGTTCTACTTTGGGCTTGATAGAATCCGGTTTTAAAAAACCCAATTCATCTCCCTACAAATACGGAAATACCTATAGACCCTACACGAACCATTTTTTCTCCGTCACACTCTCCCCAATGACTCGATGCAAATTATGATTTTTATTCTCACAATTCTATTCACCACTTTTCACACTATTTTTCTCATATTTACAACTTCCAACAAAACATACTCCCTCCGTCTCCCATTTATTTCATGTGTGGGGTGACACTTTTTAAAAAAAACTGCTTTATTGATTTTTTTTAGACCAATGAATGGAGAGTGTTTTGAAATAAAGTAGGTATTGTGAGAGTTATTTTATTTCAATATTTGGGGTGTGGAAATTATAGTTGGTCGTTCCAAAAAGGATAGTGTGAAGATTATTAGGGGATGGAGTGAGTATTAATCATTACACAATCATTCAATCAATACAATTACAATCAACAAGAATATAATAATAAAACATTACACACTCTTACACATCAATTTTACATAAAGTTAAATCCTGCCCTACTTAAATTTTAAAACAAACACACTGTTACTATTTATTAGGATTTTGAATACCACTAAATCCCAAATCCAAACATACACCTAACGAATTTGTTTTTTTTAATTATTAGGGACCTGATGTAGTTCTTCAGGAATAGAATTTTCAAGTCTTTTCTTTTGCTTCTTAAGAGTGATATTATGCAATAATCCTATGATATTTCAATTCTCAAATATTTTAGACTGTTTTGCTATTGGAATAGGTACTTTTGCCTAATTATTAACCAATATGTTGGTCTAATTGGTATAAGAACATTTTTACAGATACGTTCAGCTGCAAAAAAAGACCGAGACATTATGGAGAAAGGAACCAGGGCTTTTGTATCTTATATTCGTGCTTATAAAGAGCACCTCTGCTCTTTTATCTTCAGGTTTTAAAAATTGTTAATTATACCTGATTCAGATTGTCCTATGTTGCATAATAGTTTAGTTTTGATAATTGGTTTTTAATTATACGCAGGTTGAAAGAGCTTGAAATTGGAAAGTTGGGGATGGGATTTGGTTTATTGCAGCTCCCTTTGGTATCTGAAGTAAAAATGAATTCTCTTTCCACTGAAGGTTTTGTTCCAGTTGAAGATCTTAAGCTGGAGGATATCAAATTCAAGTAAGGATTCTTTCGAAAATAATTTGTTCTTATTTATATTCCTTGGCTGGATTTGCTTTCACCTAAATTTTTTTTATAGCCTGATTTGGAAAAAATTATTGCACTTGTAATCTTTGTAATGTACTCCCTCCGTTTCATATTAACTATCGTTTGAGTAAAAAAAAAATCAAATTAGTTGTCATTTTAGCTATTTTCTCCACATTTCTTTCAATGTACTCCCATATATATTCCTAAAATACCTCCTATTTAATGAAAAATATCTTTTTTTTTCCCTTCGCGCCTTAAATTCTTCCACCCTCCTTAATTTGGTTGAAGGGTAAACATGTCAAGATTTTATATTTCTTAATTTTATACAAATTCTCTTAAAAGACAATTAATATGAAAAGGAGGGAGTAATTAGTAAATCGGAATGCATGTGTTTTAATTATCTTAAAAAGTATGGGTTAGTCACTTTACAAATACCTTTGATCAAATACTCCCCGCGTCCCGTGATTTCTTTCATACTAGCAAATGACACATTTTTTAAGAAAAAAAGGAGTATAATTTAATGCTTTATTGACATTTGTGAGTGTGAGGACTGAGGAGTTTCTTTTTTTTTTTTAAGTGTGAAAGTAATTATGAAATGTCCTAATAAGACAAGTGTGAAAGTAATCGCGAGATGGAGGGAGTACTAAATAGTAAATAGGGAAAAAGTACGTTTGTTAGTGTTTTTTATTGACGGAAGTGCGTATTTGTTCCATTTTAAATAGATTAAGGGGTCGTTTGGTTCACGGGATGTGATTGATTAGATGGGATTGGATTAGATAGGATCGGATTAGATGGCATTGGACTAGATGAAATTATTTGAGGAGGAATGTGTGTTTGGATTGAATGATTAAGTGGGTTTAAAGTGCAATATACCATTTTTAAAGCATGTATTATGGAATCCCACCATCCTTAAGGGATTAGTTAGTCCCTCATTTGATGGATTGAGTAGGTTTATGACTCGGGCCCCAATTTTATCCCGGGCCGTAAACCTGCGAACCAAATGCAATATTACATGAGATTGAGTGGGACTAAAACTTTTGTCCCACTCAATCCAGCGAACCAAACGCCCCCCAAGGGTTTATATGTACCACAGAATACATAAAGGGCTTATTTGAATGAAGAAAACGTCCATTAGTGTTTTTATTGACGGAAGTGTCTATTTGTTTCATCTTAAATAGTTTATTTTCTACACTTTTGCCCCCATGTACTTTGTTTTTAATTGCAATGTTGTGGACTCCTTTGTTTTGTTCCGGACTTACCCAGGGACAAATCTCGAGAAAAACAAAGAAAAAAGAACCTGGAAATTAAACGGGCAGCAAAAGAGGAAAAACAGCCAAAGAAAAAAACTGCTTTAAATTCTTCTTCAGGGAGTGGGGTGATGAGGAAGAAAACTGCCAAACAGAGACGTGCAGTTCAATCAACAGAGGATGCTGATGAGTTGGACCGGGATTATCGCCTGCTAAAGAAGCTGAAAAAGGGCAAAATTAACGAAAACGAGTTCAATAAATTAACTGGAACAGAAGATCTGCTATGAGACTCGAATGGGAAGGTCCCGGGAAAGAGGAATGTTGCTTTGGGTCCTTGTCTTGCTGCTAACATTTTGTAGCTTAAGCATCTTATGTACAATCTCATATGAAGCTGTAGGGTTGATTGTCATCATACAGAAAGAATAGAGAATAGAGAATGGATTTTACGAATTTTGTTACAATTTTATTATATTATTGTTTTGTATAAAGTCATGTAATCAATATGACCCAAGTGCGAACCTAATAGTGAATTTAAGGGGCAGTTTTTTCGACTAAATTTAAATCGTCTTGTCACATGCGGTTTGGTTGAAATTGCAGATCATTTTGGAGGGCCTGAAAGATACGTGAAGATCAATGCCGATGCAATTTTTTTTCCAAGTTTCCATGGAAATTGAGGATACTTGAAGGTGGATGATGGAGAAGCTTGGGAGCTATCTTATGGATTTTCATGACATAATTAGTGAACAGGTTTTTTTTATGCATTTAACGCACCGAAACTGAATGACCAGCCTTTTTGAGATTATATTGCTTTGCCGCCGGTAGGAAGAACATCCTAAAGCTAAGTCGATATGTAATGTTTGGTACATTATCTTGCTGGGGCTTTGGATCCAACATCCAAACTTATAGATGACTTCTTCACATTTGTCCTACTTGTTAGTAATATTTATGTTTTCAGAAGAAAAAAAATTGTGGTTTCATGTAAAAATAATCATATGGTTTTGATTACTTATTTGTGATTTGGAGGTTTAAAACAGACATAAACACTAATTGTAGAAATGAATATCAATTTAATCTAATAACAGCACATTCAATTGAATTAATATTATCTAATCCTTTCAACCACTCTCAATAATTGACATGTGTAAATGTATTAAAAATTTCATAAAACAAGAAATCAATATTTAAAAATATATTAAAATTAATTTTAGGATCTTTTGAAAAAAAAAAATATTTTAACTGCAAATTAAATCACGATTTTTTTGCAAAATGCAAAATCTGGTCTAAATTTTATGAATCTCAGTAAGACCATATTTATTCATGACATTTGCAAAGGTCATAACAAAAGGACAAAAAAAAAATTATTAAAACAATAAAAGGTAAGGAGAATGACACGCCCCTGGAGCGACTCTCCAACTCGATGACAAGGAATTTGACCTTAACCACATATACCACTTGTCATGATAGGATTGATTGGATTAATTTTTTTTTATATAATTAAATTTTGTAGATATTGAAGATAATGTGTATTAAAAAATTAAAAAAAATAAAATTCATAAAATAAAATTCTCTACAAATAGAGTCCAATATCCAAATATTTTGAAACACAAACACATTTTCTCTCTTTCTCTTCTAATATTTCTAGCTTAATTTCTATCATTTGATTTATTATATGGATCCAAATAATCCCAATTATTTTTCAAACTCTCAAAATTACCCATTCTCTCAAGATTACTCAAACTTTTGATCTTATCTTAGCTTTTCTTTTTCGAATTCTGAAGAATTTTCAAACTCACAATATTATCAAAATTCTCCATTTTCTCCTGATCTTATCCTATCTCCGAACAAGTCCAAACATCACAAAATTTCTATGTAGTTTGTTTATTTTCAATTTCGTAAATCTTGTAATTTTAAATTTGTTATTGAGTTAGTAATTTATTTTAAGTATATGGTAATTTTTTTTCTATATATTTAAGAATTTTGAATATCAAATAATTTTTATATACTCTTTTACACATTAAAATATAATAAAAATTGATTATTCATAATATATATTTAAAAAATAATAGATAAAAAATAATTATTGTAGGTTGGGTTGGTGTCATTGATAAAGTATAAAAAAGTTAAAATTAGGAGACGCTTAGTTAGCAACTCCTCAATGGTAATGAGAATGAAAATTATTTTCCACCTATACATCTATAATAAAAATGATATGTTGGGGGGAAACTTGCTAAAATTGTAACTCCATTGCTAGTGACATGCCCTAATTTTGGAATAAAAGCAGACAACAAATGGTTATTGGTAGATGAATGGAGGAGTGATTGAGGAGGAGGATTGTGGGAAGAGATTAAGGTAATCAAAATGGGGTAGCGATTACCTTATTTAAGAGATGATGTGATGATTTTATGCTAATTAACCATTATAATTACACTAATTTTCAATTTCATTTCCATTACCATTGAAGGGTTCCTAACCAAGTGTCCCCTAAATTAAATTGAAGATTGTATATGTGGATGAATGAGAAATGAATATTACATTAAAAAGGTGGGTTGTGGAGTGACATTGATAAACATGGTCTAAACAAAACTTCAATCAACCCCCACCCACCTCCCATTTTTTTACAATTTAAACCAATTAACAAATTAACTTCTTTGCTCGAAAATAATGTGTCATCTACCCCACAACAAATAATTATTTCATTATTTGTATTAATATATTTAGATTTATTCAGATGGAATGAATAACTAAACATCATTTTCGAAAATGAGTGAATCCTTTCGTTGATTTGAATTGCTAAAAAAATTTAATTGGAATTTTGTTTACCTGGACTTAACATTTTAGATTACATTGCAACTTGCAAAATGTTATAATTCTATACGCAATTAAACCATAAAAAAACTAATAAATTTAAGGATGCAAAAGTTGGAAATCGCTAATCCAACGGATTTGGAATATCTAGCTTCTAGACCGCCTAAACAAGGATTAGTCGGTAGGTTTTTTTTTTTTAATGTTTTTTTTTTGTTGCTCTTTATATGTTATGGTAAAAAAAATCATTTGATAACAATTTAAATACAACTTTATGTTACTACATAAATCAATTATTTAACACATAATAATCAATATACATATATAATATACACACACACTACAACTTAATCAAAATCAAATGACAAACAAAAATATACAATAAGTTGACAATATAATTCCAATTTTCAAATGCAAATTGTCCAACTAGACAACTACAGACATATCTTACATCAAATTAGGCGAAATTTCCTAAACGCCATTGTTTCAAGGCGGAAAACATAAACAGTGAATGTCAGGCCCTCCTAGACAGATTACTCTACAATCTAGTCGGTTGATGACTTTCTAGGCGGCCTCGATCAATTTTTGCATCACTAAATTAATTAGAAACCTTTGAATACATTATACCATGAATTCATTCTACTTAAAGAAATTGAGGTAGAGTTACTAATAGCCTAATATAAAAAATAATGTTCTTTTATGTCATAAATTTTTTAATTGTTCTTTTTTAGTCAAAAGCATAATTATTTGACTATTATACCGTTAATGAATTAACACTTTTAATTGAGTTTATACCACCATTAGTTCACCTCGTACCACAGTTAATTAATCACGTACTATACTTTATTTAAGCTTGTAATGACATACGTTCAGTTCAGTCTATACCCCAAAATTTTTGCATTTTGTAACTTTATTTTTTCCCATACCATTATTTAGTACTCCCTTTGTCTCAAACTTAATTGCTACTTACCGAAACTACTTCTTTCATTGTTCAATCGATATTTCCTTAAATGACAATATAACAATATTGTTTTTGCAATTATATTTTCCTACACCAAGTAGGGCTTTTCTACGGTCAGGAAGGGCTTTCACCCTACCTGACGTTAGTAAACCAATAACATCTCGACACATCATTTAATTTTGCTCTGGGCGATTCAACGAAGGAAAATAATTTAATTATTTGAAATAAAATATAAAATTACTAAACTATCCATATAATCTTTTAAAAGAAAAATGATAATAAATTTTATAAATCTATAAATTTAACCTTCTCTTTTATTCTTAGTTTATTAATCAATGAATTAAAATACTTAAACATAATCATTTACTTAAAAATATCATGTTTCTTCTCCGATGAAGTGAAGAACCCTTACTAATTGTTCTTGTCGCATATTTCTAAAATAGTCCTACTACTCAAACCCCAAAATCCTCTAAACAAACCCCATAATTTTAAAGACAAAAATAGACATAAATAAAATGACTAATTTATCCTTATAGGGTAACTTACTTAGAGGTTGTTTATATAGAGAATAATTGCTTATAAGTTGTGCCTCTTCAAAATATTACTCTCAACAACAAAAGTTCATATTTAATTTCAATATTGCCCCTATAATTCCCCAACCCCCCCCCCCCCCTGACGGCAATCACATACATCACTATTCATTTTCATAAAAAGTAATATACATCCCTCCTCTCTCATTTCATTACAGAATTCACAATTTGAAATTGGAGGCGAGGCTCTGGAGGAAGACAACCTATACGAAGGGGTGATTTTTGCTCTCTAGAGAAAATAGGTATGTAATTGGTTTCAAATTTCACTTTTATACGAATCACACAATTTTATTTATCAAAATGTGTGTGATTTGGGTGTCTAAAAACCTAATGTTAATCTTCATGTGATAGGAGTGACGCGAAATGGACGTAGTGAGATGTGTGATTGTTGATTTTCCCACAATCAGAAATTCCTATTTTTTTAGGGTTTCGATTTCTCTTCCCAGAAATTGAAATCCAAGAAGAGAAAACCCCACAGCGGCAACGAAGTCAGCGACACCCATCCGGGTTATACAGTCCAGCGGGAGAAAAAATCGGCACAACAAAGTAGAAAGGAGAAAAGGGTATGTCGAAAAAGGGTCATAAAGATTAATATTAGGTATGTATTAGGTGTTATTCGTTTTTTTTTTGCTAAGAGGCTAGGAGAGTCATACTCTGTCTTTTGTATTGAAAGCTGAGACCCATTCTGTATGAATATGGGTAATTCTTTTACCCTATCCTTAAATCAATAAAATTGTTTCCTTATAAAAAAAATTAAGTATGCAATTTTTGAATAGATTGTGGGGCAAAAATTTTGTTGTATGTTTAGGTTGGGATTTTAGATTTCTCAAATTATTGATGCTCATATTATAATCTAGGGTATCTTGTTTATAATTTGGGAAGTTTTGAATCATCTTTCTGGTTAAAATCTGGTAATTTCAGAAATATTGTATATGGAAAGGTATATGTTCCTGGTTGAAATATTGTGGCCGGAGTTTCTGATAAGTTTTTGGTTAAATATTGTTTAGAAAATGTGTCATTGTATAGTATGCATCTATACATAAGTTCAGATATGTGTGTTGAAGATTCTAATAAGTTCAAAATGTTTAAGATCCAGAAAGGGAAAGTTCAATATTTAGGAGCGGATCCAACGACATAAGTTCAGATATGCATTGTTTAGAAAATGTGTCATTGTATAGTATGCATTTATACATAAGTTCAGATATGTGTGTTGAAGATTCTAATAAGTTCAAAATGTTTAAGATTCAGAAAGGAAAAGTTCAAAATGTTTGAGATCCAGAAAGGGAAAGTTCAATGTTTAGGAGCAGATCCAACGACATAAGTTCAGATATGCATTGTTTAGAAAACGTGTCATTGTATAATATGCATTTATACATAAGTTCAGATATGTGTGTTGAAGATTCTAATAAGTTCAAATTGTTTAAGATGCAGAAAAGGTAAGTTCAAAATGTTTAAGATCCAGAAAGGGAAAGTTCAATGTTTAGGAGCAGATCCAACGACCTCCGATTCCAGAGGATCAACAATGTGAATTGTTCAAATGGTTGTTATATAGCAAAAGAGGAAAGCGAAGCCAAAATTTTCAACTCATGTTGATTCAAAATTCGGTAATATATTTTCAACTCACACTGTGTGGTGAGGCACTCCTAATGATATCAAGTAACTAAGCTATCACTCTTGTTCATGTTCAAATTGGAGATTTTTAGTTTTATTTTGTGTAATGGTGTTATTGTTTGGGAATTGTGAATGTTGTATTCATTCTTTTTGACTTGAGAGTTTAATTCAAGAGTGATGGATACTATTTTTCCAAATTAATTCAAGAGTTTAGTTGGAATGAATAGATCATGAGGTTTTGACTAAATTGTAGTCCCCAATTTTCAAATGCGTGCATGTGCTGGTAAATGTGTGTATACTTAAGCATTAACTAGGAAGATGCACCTAAATTAATAGTTTGGGTAATTTACTTATAGGTGCACTCTATAGAGAACACTTGCTCCCCACTTGTGACACTTCCCTTAATTACTCTACACAACAAAAGTTCATATTTAATTTCGATAAAGTTCATCTTTAAAGTTCGGTCATGCATTTATAAAGTTCAAAATTTTATTTTCAAGTGCAACTACAAGTTGACTATAAGTTCAAATTTATATTAATAAAGTTCAACATTGTATTCAAAAGTTCAAAATTTTATTTTTAAGTGCAATTACAAGTTGACTATAAGTTCAAATATATATTATTAAAGTTCAACATTGTATTCAAAAGTTCAAATTAATTATATTTCAATTAAAAAATTAAAAGTGATTTTTTTACAATTCAAAATAATAATGAGAATGTGCAAACGAGTAATACATCATATCCTTACGCTACAAGAAAATAAAAAATTGCCTACATATTTTTTTTACAATAATTTACCCATCAACAATTTACCTACAAATTTTTTTTAGGTAAATTTCTTTGTATGTAGAGAATGAAAATGTCTATATAATTAGAAATTTTTATAGGCAATTTTCCCACATTGACAATTTTTGTAGGTAAATTCATGTTTTCTTATACTATATACAAATTAATTAGTGAGAATTTGCTTCAATTTTTTATGCTTAAATTTGTAAGTATTTAATTAATTAATTGAAGGTGAGCCAAAAACTCACTGCCATCACATGACATATATAAAAAATAATTGGCAGCAATTTGCACTCAAACTCCATGACAAATGCTACATTTTAATAGTCATGGGACCCACCTAATTTTTTAACTCCATTTTTCAGCAACCAATTCATATTTGACCAAGAAACTATCAACCAAAGAAGAGGAATAGCAGAGCTCCAGGTTATTTTACAGAAAATATGGAGGTGTCTGGAGATTCAACCTTCGAACAACGCCGAAAACTGGAGAAACAGAGCACAACCGTACCGGAATTTGAAGAGGAAGCTTTGATTTATGCGAGAATTGTCAATTAGTGAAAATGAAGTAGTCTTCATCGGAATTACAGAGCTCGATAGCCGGAATCGATGGAGGTCGTGCCAACTTCTTGAGAAGGAAAGAATCGATTGAGCAGTGATTGCTAAAACTCCCCTGTTTTGGAGAGTGCTCGAAAAGTAATCAAGCAGAGATGCTTCCTTGAAATATGATCGAGCAGCAACCCAGACTTGATGAACAAATTCGAGCAACAATGATAAGCCCAATGAAGCAGTGAAAATGGAGTAGAGATTGAAATATGCATTACCGTTTGAAATTTGAAATAAAGCACAAATCCAAGCTGACATTTTATGATGGGACATTGTACTAAGAAGAAGGAAAAAATAAGAGAAGAAGAGGAAAATGGGATCAGCTGATAAGGTTTGGGGGGTGGGTAAGTATTACCTATATAACTAGTGAATAGTAACCTAAATGGACTTGAGAGTAATTATTTTTAGGGCCTTTAATTGTAAGCAATTTGGGCCAAAATGTTAGACTTCAAAGGCAATTTCCCTATATATATATATGGAATGAATTATACTCTAAATTTATGTTGATTTTGACTTTAGTCATTTAAGTCATTTAATTTCAAAATTAGTATTTTAACTTTTAATTGATCAATTGTTTTTCTTAAAAAAATTTAAACCCTAAAAATAATGTTTAAAAATGTATTAAATATTTAAATAATCAAATTAAATCAAATTTTAAAAAAAATCCTTAAAATTTTGGAAAACAAAAGAAAATAAATCAACTAAATCTTCAAAATAATTTAAATAAAAACAAATCCAATTTTTATTTTTAAATAAACTAAAAAATAGTTAAAAAATCAATTAAATCTTAAAAAATTAACTAAATTAAGAAAATTATTTAAAAAAATCTTAAAAATTCAATTGAAGCTAAATAAAAATAAAATTTTAATTAGTTATTTAGTTTAATTATTTACGACAATTTAATTAACATTTATAAAATATTTTTCTGATTTTATTCATCTTTCCCTTTTGAATATTTTTTATTCTTTTTAAATTTAATTTGTTTAGATTTAGATATTTTTCTTATATTTATGTAGTTATTCTATTTTTTAAATTTTCATTTTAATTGATTATTTATTTAATTATTTTTAGATTTTTTATTATTTAATTTTTGTCAAATTTTATTTAGGTTTAAATGATTTAAAAAAAATTAACTAGACTTTTTTTAAATTATTTTATTTTCTGAATTATTTAAAATAATTGTCAAATTTACTTTTAATATTTTATTTAAATATATTATACAATTTAATTGATTATTAAAATTATCTTTATGTTTATTTTATTTTTTGATATTTTTTTTAATTTTTTTTATAAATACTTATTTAGAAGAGTTAGTTAATTATTTATTAAAAAAATCAAAATATATTTAATTTTTAATATTTTTTTTAAATTTTGATTAAAACCAAACAATATGATAAAATAATTTTTTTTTTTTAAGGATTTATTACAAAGTGGTTCAACTTTAGCCTTTATATTAAGGTTTGGTTCTAAATCTTTTTAAATTCACATAATGGTTCAAAATTGGGACCCACTAAAAATAAATTGCAACTTTAAAATCCCCCACCACTACCTGTTGGGAAAATAGGGGTGCCCGAAATCTATTCGGGATGAACTTTAAATTCGAATTTAAATACAATTATTACTAGCATGAATTAATCCTAATTAATTCAAATAATAATTCCAACAACTAATTATCATCATGCATGTTAAATTAATTTCACATATTTAACTAGGCGGAATTAAACAAGTAAATATGCGATTAACGTACCTCTCGTAGTAATGGCCTTTGGATATACGGGACACTTGTAATCTCGTTCTATCAACCCAAAGCCTTCTCAAGTATTTCCCTTTTCACCTCACTTGATCGCCGGTGGGAGACGCTTTCAAGTAATTTAATAACTAAGGAAAAAGAAAAATATCTATGCTTCTTGATTTTTCCAACACATGGAATTATGTAATTGGGGATGAAATAATCATCCCCTATTTATAAAGAGGGTATGGCCGAAATTTTGTGTATCTATGGGCTTGGAGAAAATCTTTTCTTAGCCTCTAAGAAATCTTGAATATATCCCATATATTCTTTTCTCCAAAATAAAATATTCCACAAAAATCTCACCCTCCACAATAAATAGCTATTTTCGAAAATTATAGGTATGAAATTCAAGATTTGGATCTTCTTGAATATATGAGATATTCTTGTATTTCTAGAATACATATCTTCCATAATATCTTTCCAAGAAAATCAACAAAATCTAATTTCTCCTAATATCACTATTTTCGAAAATTTAAAGAAAAAATCAGCAATATAATTTTCTTTTTATTTTAATCACCTTCTCATTATTGGGCTACTTAATTGGGCTACTTGAGGGGCCTTAAGAAGAATTAAGATTGGACCTCCTAATGGACTTCTGAATTTCAATATTGAGCCCCAATATAATTCAGCCCATTAATATTAATTATTACCACTAATAAATTAATATTGCACTATCCATCTTAATCCATATTACGATAATATGGGCTCCCGGTTATTATTTCCCGCGTTTAAGATTATCAAGTCCATTAATTAATTGAACTTCTGAATAGCTCTAAATTAATTAATATATTTCACCTTGGAGTAAAGACAGCTCAACATTATTATTCGTACCGAAGAAACTAATTCTTCACTTGCAAGATTTGGTACAATAAAACTTCTGAGCCCACCAAGGGGACTAATCACACGAGCCGTACTCGCACGCGCTTCTCTGTATTAAATCTTAGCAACCGTCGTATGATTAATATTACTGCCCAAGACACAAAGTTCGAAGTCACAATGATTCTTACTCAACATGAATCAAAGCAGTAACTACTAAGCACACACGATCCTATTTAAGGGACGGAGATTAAGAAATCAACAACCACTGAGGTCTAATTCTTCACATTTCAGAACAGAAGAATTTATCCTCGCTGTAGGTCCTCTTCAACACATACTAAATGTGCTAGTGCAATCTCTTAGTCAAGACAGACCAATCTGAGCCTTACACATCGACCTTTCACGGCGGATTGTTCAATTCCACCTGGGTCGTGAAATTGTACGTTTAGTTACAAGTAAACTGTTAATGTTGTCTTCCGTGATCGGGTATCACCACATTAACTACAATGTAACACGTACTATATATTGAACGGTTTGCAATAGAAATTCAACATTCAATCATAACTAAAGCAAATGCGATAAAAGAATTATTCTCATAAAACGAGTGTTTGATACACGAGTTATACAAAGTAAAAACATACTTTCACGTATAACTCTAACACTACCAAAAGTTGGTACCCCCAAACCCCACCCACACTAAAAATCGGTCAATTCCCCAAACCCCCCACCCACCCACCCACCCACCCACCCAAAACAAATATCTCTACTCTCTCCTCTTCCCACACGTACATACACTCTCTCTCTCCCCCAACCTCCCCACCCCGACTCTCTCTCTCTCTCAACACCGCGGCGGCAATCTCTCCCTCTCTATCCTCCCACACACACGCACTGTTTCTCGTTCTCTCTGTCTACACGAACAATCTGTAGATCCAGAGTAGCAGCGCCGCCTCGGTTTGCCCGTCGATTCAAAGGGCGTAGATCCACACGCCACCGCGTTCCATCCAACGGCGCCGTCCACCGCCACCGCGCACGGTCCAAATCTGTTCGGATCTGTTCGATCCCCACCTTGATCGGTCCATCCCACACTTGCCACCGAGCTTTGACCGCGCCTCGATCTGCAAAATTTTTGCACAAATCCGTCGATCCAAGGTATGATACGAAACCTTCTTTTGTGTCTTGATTTGAAATGTTGATACATCTAGTTTTGTTCAGGATGTGTTTGTAATTTGTGTTGTGCATGTTTTATGTGTCTGATGTGGTGTGTGTGTGTGTGTTAATGTGTGCGGTGGTGTGTGCGTGTGTGTTAATGTGTGCGGTGGTGTGTGCACTGGTGCACTGTTGTGTGTGTTTATTTGTGGTTTTTTTGGTTGAGTTGATTGTAGATTATTAATAAAATTATTATTATGCTTATAAAGTGTAATATTTGAATCTATATGTTATGTTCAGGTTGAATTGAGAGAAGATGAGAAGATGAAGATTTGAAGATGTAGCCGTGAAGCTTTGAAGATGTAGCCAAATAGGATGCGTGCATTTTTTTTTAATTTTATGCACATAGACATAAACTTGTAATATTTGTTATAAATTTGTGAATTTTATATTTAAATATGTAATTTGAGAAGGTTTATATATTAGCAATCCAATTGTTTTTTGAAATTTGATATGTGCAAATTATTTTTAATTTTTTGTTGAGTGTTTGAATCTGACAAAATAACACGTGTGCATTTTTTTTATATTTTTGCATAGGTTTTCTGAATTCAAATTGAATTAAAAAGGTTACAGGATAAAATTGAACAAATTATTAAAACAAAAAATTAGATGAAAAAATGGATCAAAGTATATGTGCAAATATAATAGGAAAGTGCACAAGGGATGGGGGACAGCAATAGCAATCTGTCGCATCAAAGTCAGCAATACGGGGGTGGGTTTGGGGTGGCCTGTCACAGCAGGTCAAGAAGAGGAGGAGGGGACCACATTTTGAACCAAAATGTATTTTCTATACAATTTTGAACTAAAGACTAATATTGTATACCATTTAGCACCTATATGTAAAGAACCCTTTTTTTAATGAGAATATGGAATGGTGAGAATTTTTAGTAAGTTATGTAGATTTAATGGAATTGTGGTAATATTAATGGAGGAAGGATATTATAGGGATGAAATGGGGTATGTTTAGTAATATATGTTGATTTATAAATTTTAATGGGGTATGTTTAGTAGGTGGAGTAGATTTAGAGGATTTTGAGGTTTGAATAATAGTACTCTTTCTAAAATTCCCAAAACCTAAATCTAGAAAAAACTAAAAAGGTGTGGATGCTCTGGATTCAGTTTTCGATCAGCATAGAGATTTCGCAAGGATTTTGTTCGCCTTGTGAAGCATTGACACAAGCCTGATTGCGTAGAATTCACTAAGGTTGCGACTCAAACTGCGATCAGGTTTGTCGAGATGGGTTTTATCGGATCTTTGTGAAGTTAATTTTTATTCCTATCAACAATATCATGGTCGGGTCTTCTTAATACCTGTGATGAGTTTCGTCGAATTAACTATTGGATGTTCTGCAATGAGGATAAAATAGAGCTCCAGGTACTTCTCAAAATTGAGGTTTTGATTTTATAAATATTTGTTTGTTTGTGTTGCGATTTTATTAACAAGTTAATTTGATTTAAAATGCCAGGTGAGCCTCTCATTTGAATGAAATACCAATTGCAACTTCAATTTTAATGTTGCTATTTTATTGATGGTCAATTTTCCACTATCCCGTCCTCTGTTTTCAATTAGATTTGCTGGAAAGTAGTATTTCAACCTCATGATGATGTATGATTGTGATGAAGTGTTTTGGGAAACAATATGAGGAATGTGATGTAGGTTTGAGATTTTGAAATATTTTTTTGAGAAAGGAACATTGGTAATTTCTAGGGAATGAGGAACTACAGCTTGGTTTTGTTATAGGAGGATGGAAATCAATGTGGAAAATTAATCCAAATACATGCCTTCAAATCATAGTACTTTGACTTGAACCGAATATACCAGTTTTCTACTAGTAGCTTCCCCGCAAGAGTACGGGTTCACTGTAGTATAAGTAAGTATAATGACCAAGTATATCGAACCCAAATGATGAAGTGTATGCGAATAGATCCCTGAAGATCTACGCGTCGTAGCTAATATGAATGTATGTTTTTGGATTTTTTTGAAAGAATTAATTATAACTAAAATAAACTAATTAAACTAAAGTACTGAAGAAGACGAATTAACTAAGGTTTGTATTCAAATGAGTGATGGTGATGCTCAGGATAGGAATCCCTACGTATGTTGATAGGCGAACATCATCTAGGTATGGAGCGAACAATTATTGAAGTCTAAAACAAAGAAAATCCCGATTTGGGTGCATTAACCAATCTGGGAGGTGTATGAAGTGACGAACAACTCTCCCGACGAACAACTAATGGGCGAACAGGTATTAAGGCCCGAGACCAAGAATGAGCCAACTGAGAAGTCATCCATGACGAACAACTTGGTCAAACTATGATACAACAAATAGCCAAGGAGGTGTGTACAAGTGAACAAAGGACAAAGATCCCAAAGCCAAGCTGAACAAAGCCATAAGGCGAGCAACTTCCAAAGTACAACCTCAAGAGGCGAACAACTTTCAGTTGGAGAATCAACAAGATCAATCAAGCCGACCTAGGCGAACAACAATGAGTCCGAGATAAGACCAAAGAAGACTTTGCAACTAAGATTCAGCTTAGATAAGATCAAAGGGACACATGTCAAGCATGCAGGCTAGGGAGATCAAGAGTCTTAGACACCTCATGCTTGCTAGTCTCTATAAATAGTTGTTCTCCAGCTTACTTATGTAATTTTTCGAATTTCAGACCAAAATACACACAAATACACCCAAACTTACACATATACGAAATAATTTCAATTTCGATCTTCATATTACCCGAATTCATTAACCCAAGCCTCGTTTACCATTTACGGTGGTAATCAATCACACGTTATTGATTGGTGACGTAAAAACGGATTAAAACAGCCACTAATCCTCCCGATTAGATTCGTTCACCAACAATTTGGCGCTAGAAGGAGGGATTGAACCTCCGGTTTAGTGTGATTACTCAAGAACTTCAAGTTGAAAACTTGAAGATTCAAAGGAAATCTCAAGAAATATTTGAAGATACAAACAAAAGTGTTCTTGGTGTTTTTGGTGTTCTTCAATTTATAAATTAAGAAGTAATTTAAATTGAAATGCCTCAATCTAAAGAGACCCAAGGATCACGTTTGTCGAAAAAAGCATCTCAGACCCGAGCCACGTCGGCCGACCACCAGGACCGTGACCCGAGACATGCGAACAGGTCACAGCATACAGCCATAACACATAACCTCCCCCCTGAGATGGAGGCTTTGGCGAACAACCCCAACGAGTTGGCCAAAACCATTGCTGCTCTCCAGGCCCTCCAGAGGCAACAAGAGCAGGTTAGGCCAACACAAGCAAGGCCAAGGGACAAGTCCCTAGAAGTTGTTAGACCCAGGACCACTAGGGGCGAACAGCGAGAGGTTGATAGTGCCCAAGTCAGACGGAACAAGGGAAAGGCCAAGGTGATCGACCAACAAGAAGTACAGACTGAGTCTGGTCGCGGACGAACAACTATGTCTAGCCATGGGACAACACGTTCCAGTGCCCAAGACAGGCTTAGCCAACCCCAACGGGAAGCTGCTCGCCGGGGAGCAGAAGACGGGCGAGCAACTTTTGAACAGCCTCGCCCATCAGTCCATGAAAGACTCTCCCAGTCAGCCTTCAGGCGCCTGGGGCCGAATGCAGCGAACAACATTAGGAGGCAAGCCCAGGAAGTGCCCGCTCCAAGCGAGGGACTGCGACGAGCAGAAAGGTTAATGCCTTTGCTCGCCGAACAGCCTCCAAGTCAGGGGGCACCTCTTGATGAATTATCAAGCCTAAGGAGGGCTGTGGAGAACATGCAGGGGCAACTAGACCAACAGAGGGGGATGGGAACGACCAGCATGCCATCCTCACCTTTGGCAGCTCACATTTTGAAGGCCCCAATCCAGAAAAAAATTCAATTTCCGGCTAGCATTCAATATGAGGGCATCACCGACCCCCGGGTCCACTTAACGAAGTATACGGACTACATGGTCTCCGTGGGGGCCAGTGACGCCACCCAGTGCCGGAATTTTCCGTTAACATTGGGCGATCGGGTTCACAAGTGGTTTTCATCAATGCCGCCGGCATCAATCCACTCGTTCGTCCAATTAAGTCGAGAATTTCTTTCTCACTTTTCAACGGCGGGGTCGTATCTTTCCCAAAAACACCGGCTATTAGATTTGAGGCAAAATGATGATGAAACTGACCGGGCGTTTATGGAAAGATTCGATAAAGTTTTACTAGAAGGAGAACCGGTGAGCGAAGATACAAAGATCGTCGCTGTGATGGCCGGGTTGAAAAAAGGGTCGAAGTTATGGAAGGAGGTACATCTGAAGTGCCCAAAGACTTATGCCGAGTTCAGAAACCAAGCTGGCATTTTCGTTTCCATGCACGAGGCCCTACAAACAAATTTAGGGGAGAACAAAGCTGATCCTAAGGAGAATAACAAAAAGCCCGTCGGGACAAGCTACAGGGTCCCGAAAAACATGAAAGCATTCACTGAAGGATCGGATTTGAAAGAAAAATTGAACCAAGTATTGACAGTATCAGTTGATACTGTGTATGAGAGTGTAAAGGAGAGAGAGTTGCTTTCCCCACCACGTAAAATCCGTCAGGATACTGGCAAACTCAACCCGAACAAGTATTGTGCCTACCATCAAAGTGTGGGGCATTTTACGAGTGAGTGTAGAGGTTTGCTTAAGCAACTCTGGCGATTTTATGAGGAGGGAAAGCTCTCCGATTTCGTTAAAAGGCAACCTGGGAAAAGAGCCCGGGAGAACAACTCAGAAGACGAAGAGGATGGTCAATCCCAGAGAAACAACAGACCCGGGCGACCAGTTCCCAATATGCCAGCTCAACCTTTAGAAGATCTATTCATGATGGAACCCGCAGGTCCCGCGGGAGGGTGTTTTGATGGACAACCACCTGAATCTAACCGGAAGAGGAAAGCGGAGCTACGAGCGATTGGCCAAGTACAAGAGATGGGAGTTAAGCCGTCTATCATGCAAACGATAGAATTAACTTTCACCGAAAAAGACCTTGAAGGCGTCTTAACTCCGCACAATGATTCGCTCGTAATCTGTGCAAAGATTATGGGGACCAGAGTCCATAGACTGTTGGTGGACACCGGAGCTTACACGAACATCTTATTCAAGAAGACCCTCGATAATCTGGGAGATTATTCGGGTTATGTTCGGAATACAACACATAGAATCATAGGCTTCGGGAATGCTGTGACAACACCGTTGGGAATTGTAACATTAGCTGTACAACTTGTAACGGCCGATGAACCCGAAAGAAATATAACAAGAATGGTAGATTTCTTGGTTGTAGACCAGGAGTCGACCTATAACGGGTTTCTTGGCCGACCTTTTCTTAAGGAATTTAAAGCTGCGTGTTCCACTTACCACTATTGTTTGAAATTTCCAACAGCTAGTGGAACAGGCACAATTAAAGGAGACCAACGGAGAGCACGAGAATGCGTTCAACAGCTACGAGCAAAATTTGTACAAATATCCATGATGGAAGCAACAAGTTATCCCATCGACAAACCATCAATACTAAATAATATGATGGATATAGACGACCACACGGATGCGGACGAACAACACTTGGACGAGCAGGTGTTGGACGAACAACCCGTTACCACCCGCGAGGAACCTCCATCTGACGAACAACAAAGGGGTGATGACGAACAACCTTCAGTGGAGGACTTGGAGGGCCAAGTACAAACGAACAACAATGGGACGGAGCCAACTGATGATCTTGAACCCCGCCTGGGGGCAGAGCCCATGAACATCGAAAATGATTCCAACCCTGAGGAACCCATACTTGATCCCCGTTGGAAGGGACAAAAACGACGAGCGACTCCAGTCGAAGAGCTGGAGGCGTTCAAAGTTAATCCCAACAACGAAGATCTTGAATTATTCATAGGATCTGAGCTCCCAGAGCCTTACAGATCCCGAATGAAAGAGTTCCTCACCAAGAATCTAGATGTCTTTGCTTGGTCTCATGCAGATATGGTGGGGATAGATCCAAAACATGCTTGCCACAAGCTGAATATAAACCAAGCCAGAAAGCCCGTCCATCAAAAGCGGAGGAAGTACGGCCTAGACAAATACCAAGCTTTAAATGAAGAAGTTAAGAAGTTGCTAGACAACGATCTCATTCGAAAAGCACTCTGTCCACAATGGGTAGCAAACCCAGTACTCGTGAGGAAACCAAACGGGACCTGGAGGCTATGCATAGATTTTACGGATCTGAATGCAGCATGCCCGAAGGACAATTTTCCTCTCCCACATATCGATCAATTGGTGGACAGCACTGCAGGTCACGAAATGTTGACATTTATGGATGCTTTCGCCGGGTATCATCAAATTCCTATGCATCCAGATGATCAAGAGAACACGGCGTTTTATACAAACAAAAACTTGCTGTGTTGGAAGAGAATGCCATTTGGCCTCATAAATGCCGGAGCAACATACCAAAGACTGGTGAACAAGATGTTTGATCAACAAATTGGAAACACGGTTGAAGTCTACGTGGACGATATCGTGGTCAAAAGTCCCAGGAAGGAAGACCATCTTCAACATTTGACTCAAGTGTTCGAAATTCTTCGACACTATAACATGAAGTTGAATCCAAAGAAAAGCAGCTTTGGAGTCCACTCAGGGAAATTCTTGGGTCATCTTGTTAGCCAGCGGGGAATTGAGGCCAACCCTTCAAAAGTTAAAGCCATCCTGGATATGCAACCACCACGTTCGGTGAAAGAAGTGCAAAGACTCACCGGGTGCCTAGCAGCATTAAACCGGTTCATATCCAGATCAGGGGACAAGTGCCGTCCATTCTTCGAGGCCGTCAAAAAAGGAAAGTTTGCATGGACTAACAACTGTCAAGCAGCCTTCGATCAACTTAAAGACTACCTGGGAGATGTCAAAATCCTATCAAAACCAATCCCAGGAGAAAAGCTCTTTCTATACTTAGCCGCATCAGAAGTTGCCATCAGTTCTGTTTTGGTGCGGGAGGACGGCAAATTCCATCAACCAATCTATTACGTCAGCCAAGCTTTACACGAAGCAGAGATCAAATATGCCCCAACTGAAAAGCTGGCGTATGCTTTGGTTATGAGCGTGAGAAAGTTACGACCATACTTCTTTGACCATCAAGTCGAAGTTCTAACAACTTTCCCGCTCAGGCAAATTCTCCATCGCCCCGACACTGCAGGTCGTCTCTTAAGATGGTCACTAGAGATTAGCCAATTCGGGGTGACCTATGCTCCTCGAACAGCGATCAAAGGGCAAGCATTAGCCGACTTTATAGTCGAACTAACTTTCCCACCAGATCCGACGAGAGGACTTGATCATCCTTGGCATCTCTATGTGGATGGATCATCAACCAACATAGCCTCGGGGGCAGGAGTAGTATTAATAAGTCCAGACAGACAAGTATTCACCTCGGCGATCAGATTTGGTTTCATGGCAACCAACAACGAAGCTGAGTATGAAGCTCTTATTGCTGGTCTCCACCTATCACTCGCAGTTGGTGTCAGACGCTTGCAAATATTTGGCGACTCACAATTGATCGTGAACCAAGTCCGAGGTGAATACGAAGCAAAAGATGATCATATGGTCGAATATCAACGGATTGTTGCTCACCTGATGTCCATGTTACAGCAAGTTTTCATACAATAAATTCCAAGGACGAGCAACACTCAAGCAGACGCGCTTGCCCGACTAGCAACAAGTGAAGGCCCCGTAGAGTTGGCAGATATTATAGTTACGAAGATGAAAGACCCATCAACAGTAAGCTATAATGTCAATCAACTCGATGATCAAACCAGTGAAGAAGAAGACTGGAGAACAAGTATAGTCAAATACTTGAAAAGTGGGGAAAAACCAAACAATCCTTTTGAAGCTGCCAAGCTAATAAAGCGAGCCGCCAGATATACTCTGGTGGGCGAGCAACTCTTCAAAAGGGGAATATCAATCCCACTTCTCAAGTGTTTGCCTAGGGGGCAAGGGCAAGCAGTACTCGAAGAGATACATGCTGGAGTATGTGGAAATCATACTGGGGGGCAAGCTTTGGCATACAAGACAATCAGATAAGGCTATTATTGGCCGACTTTACGTCAAGACGCAATCAAAAAAGCCAAGACTTGCCATCAATGTCAGATTTTTGCCCCAGGCATCCATACCCCGGCTCAAGAACTTGTGTCAGTATACAGCCCATGGCCTTTTGCAAGATGGGGGATGGACATCATTGGTCCTTTCCCGGCTGGAGTTGGAAATGTTCGATTCGCCGTCGTGGCAGTCGATTATTACACAAAATGGGCGGAAGCAGAGGCCATGGTGAATATCACACAGCAGAAGATGATCAACTTTATTTGGAAGAACATTGTCTGTCGTTTTGGAGTTCCACAGGCAATTGTGACAGACAATGGTCCACAATTTGATGGACAAGAGTTGAGAGAATTCTGTACGAAGTGGGGGATCAAGAAACATTACTCCACACCTTATCACCCCCAGTCGAATGGACAAGTTGAAGCTGTGAATAAAATCATAAAGCATACATTAAAAGTGCGACTGGCGGAGAGTAAAAGCAGTTGGTCTACAGAACTTCCGGAAGTCTTATGGGCATACAGAGTTTCTCCCAGGTCTAGCACCGGAGAAACACCCTTTGCAATGGCTTTCGGGACAGAGGCTGTAATACCAATTGAGTTAAAGGCCACTACATTTAGGACGACCAACTTTGATGAACAGGCGAACAACTCTGCTCTAAATGCTGAATGGGATTTGCTCGAAGAAAAAAGGTTGAATGCCGAGCTAAAAAATGCCACATACAAGCAGCGAGCAGAACGTTACTATAATTCCCATGTAAAAGTTAGGGAATTCAGAGTTGGAGATTTGGTTCTAAGAAAGTTGCTCGCCCAACCTCCAGGTGTATTGGGACCAACTTGGGAGGGCCCGTATCGTATAACAGAAAAATACATCAATGGCGTATACGATATTGAGGACATGGAAGGCAAGCCGGCCCAATACTCCTGGAATGCTGTACATCTAAAGAAGTACTATCAATAAAGTTGGGCGAACAAGTGTCTTGGGGGGCAAGGGATGATATGAGCTGAAGGAAGGCTATAAAGGGCTAAAAACTTGCCTAATTTTTTAAATTTTCTTAAGTATAGATTCAAAAGTTGCTCGGCACATTGTATAGTCTGGTGCTAGTGCTTTTGGTTTTATAAATAGAGTTGCTCGGCAAAAAATATTATAAGCGAGCAAGTTTTAGTTTGTGTTTAAAGCTGTTCGTCAGATTGTATATGATAGTGATGGACAGTCTTACAACATTTGTAATTATTTTGCAATGTAAGTATAATAGTTGTTCATTTGTAATGTTCGTCAAAAAAGAAAAAGTCCAAAAGCTCGAGGTACAAGTCCATTCAAAGGTTGTTCGTTTTACAAATGAACAGAACCTAAGGACCAAAGCCACTTAAAGGTTGTTCGTTTTTTAAAATGAACAGAACCTAAGGCTGAACCCTGATTCCACTAAAGGCAAGTTCAATTCGAACAAAAGCCCAACACTATATGTTATAATTGTAAAAGCATTGACAGAAATGTAAAGGCAATTAACATATATAAGAAAATGAGCGAACATAAGAAAGACGTTCCATTAATCAAAGGCATTAAGCCTCAAAAATAGTACAAGCTGGAAGCAGCCATTACAAGTACTACAAAAGGGAGCGAACAACTGTTACTAAAAGAAAACAGAAAAAAGCTAAGTCCTAAAACTACTGCTGTTCGGCGGGAGGAGGATCTTGAGGTTGCTCGGCAGAAGGGTCGACAATCATGTCTCGAGCAAGGTCTTCAGCTGTCTTATCCTCCGCCTCTTTAGCAATTTGCTCGTCCGCGGCAGCCGGCTCATCTCCTTGCTCGCCATCATCAACAATTGGTGGAGGATGAGTGATGGAAATACTAGGGTCGAGTTTGTCAAGTTTGACCCCAAGTACTGCCAAATCCGCCAGCTGAATCTCGATATTGTTCGGCGGAGGATAGCTCTCTAGAAATTCATTCAGATCCTTGCACATCTCCTCCACCATATCCTTGAAGTCATAAGCATCCGCCGTGCGAATGCTGTCCGCATAGGCGCATATATAACCCAAGTTTGAGATGGGCCCACTCCGAGCTTGAAATTCTTGCTCGGCTTCTTCCCTTGAGAGCATCTCAGACATTTGCTTCTTTAGCCGAGCAACTTCTTCTTCTGCTCCTTCTCTCCTCTTCCTCTCTTCATCCAGCGCAGTCTTTGAGGAGAGCAGCCCAGCCTTTGTATCTTTAAGCTCGCCGGAGACAAGCTGATAGTCCTCAATGCGCTTCTTCTCCAGATTATCAGCCAACTTCAATTGATCCTTAAGGCGAGCAATCTGGCCATTAAAGTTGTTCGCCATTTTATCTTTTTCCTCTGAGAGCTGACGAATAGAGGCGGCATGATGACGAGCAGTCTCCTCTAGCTCGGCTACTTGAGCCATTCCCCTTTGAGCTGAAACAAGGGAGTTTGCAGCTTGGACCATTGATAGATGAAAATTATCAATGGGGCCTTGGGCGAGGACCGTTTTGTTCAACGGCCGTGACCAGGCACGAGCAACAATTTCAGTTGCTCGGCGAACATGGTCGTCCGTAATATCACGGAAGCTCGTCGGCGTCCTAGAGCAGGCAAACTGATGAATCAGATCTGCTCGCCCAGGATAATCGTTGGGCCGGTATCTGCGAACAAAAAGAAGGTCAACACTTGAAAGATTTGGCAAATAAAAAACTTGTTCGACAAGAAAGTAGAAACTTACTCAGAAAATTTTCGCTCATCCCGGCCTAAGTATGTGATGTCCTCGGGGCCTCTGGGGGAACCTATATCTTTGCTTGCCTTGCCGGACCTCTCGGTGAGCTCGGCAGATGAACGGCGAACAACGTTCCCTTCTGGGCGAGCATGGCTTGAACCCACCTTTTCCTTCCCCTTGCCAGGGACATCGTGGGACAAGGGAGTCCCGTCAGCTTTCTTTAAACGTTTCCCCCCATGAGGAGGGGAAACGGGAGGGGACCGGATTTGGACTGGGGGGGCAGCCTGTTTCGGAACTTTAGCCCCCTCAGGCTTGTTCGACAAGGCGAGCACCGCTTGAGGAGGGTCACCTCTCCTTTTCTTCCCTCTTGGTGGCCCCATTTCAAGGACCCTTTGCTTAAGAAGAGTGTAGCTTGGGGGAACGGCAACTGTTACTTGCTCGGCTAAAAAAAAAAAAAAAAAGATGAGAAAAAGAAATTAGGCGAGCAAGTTAAACAAGACAATGACGAACAAAGATTGAACCGGGAGTTAGAAATTTTCATACCTAGGGGCACCTCAGCTTGAGCCTCCAGGTGGTGAGGATAAGTCAAGAGGCGAGCAGCTTTTTGACACCTTGTTCGGCAAAGATAATCAATAGTCCTATCTGCCCGGTTGCGGAGGCCGACCAAACACGAGGTAAACAAGAATTCGGAGCTCAACTCCTCCTCTTCCGAATCCCACTTGGGTAGACGAGGGCCTGCGAACAAACAAGAAAAGTTAAATTAGAACAACTTAGCCCAAAGGCGAGCAAGAATTGAACTTACGTTTCAATTTTCCATAGGCTGCTGGAGAATTTATCCGTCCAGGGCCGCCGTGTGGACCGGAAGATGCTCGTCAATCGCCCCCAATCCAGAAGAAGTGTTGCTTCCAATCTCGAACCTTGTTCGGCACCTCTTCTACCATTTTCAGCCCAGTCCTGGCCTTGAGATAGTGATAGCCTTCTTCTCCTTTGGGTCAGTTTGTGATTGTCATCAAGTAGTTGATCTCTTCCGCAGTGATCCGATCAACGTACCCCTCTAAGGCGAACAGGCACATGGAACCTAAGAGGTTCATCCACCCAATTGGAGTAATTTGGGTGATGGCCAAGTTGGTCGCCTCCAGGAATCGACCAACAACGGGTGGAAGAGGCAACTTTAGTCCGGCAATTAAAGTGTGAATGTTGATCGCCGTACATCCTGGAGATGGGCGATCAGCTCTTTCCTTTCTCTGAGGAGCCCACATGTGGATATCATATGGGATCTTATAGTCCTTCCGGATGGAGTCCAGTTCATCTTCGCGAACAACACTTTTTATCTTGCTCGCCTGGAATCCAGTTTTCACCTTATCCATTATTTGTCTCTGGGGACAGGGAAAGCTGTTCGCATATCGTTCAGCATATGCTCGCCATTCAAATAGACGAGTAACCCCAGCTGGGATCTCACTTTCTCGCATCTTTGGGGATGGAAAATTGATACCCTCCAAAAACTCGCGAGTGAGTTCGTTAAGGTCTGGATCTTCAGATTCGGCAGAAGACGAAGAACTTTCGTCCTGATTGTTGTTCGCCACAACTGTCAGTTCTCTCCCAGATGGGCCCACATCGGTGTCCTCCACAGAGCGAACAACTGAATCCACGTGAAGATCCGACGCCGAGGAAATCTCGAAGGGAGGTTGATCGACGGGGACCGCGACTGAAAAGAGTGGGTCTAAGGTCTCCTCAGTCTTATTGCTCGAGTGCGAAGACATAGAAGAGGAAGAAAAATCCAGGCGGCGGTAGAAAGAATTGCAGACGGCGGCGCTATCCCGGAGAAGACGATGGCGCTCGAACCCACACGGTGGCGATGGCGATTTCGAGAGAAAAAGTAAAGAAAAGAAAAGAAATGAGAGGATAACTACCTTGTTTCGAGGATTGGAGGCCAAACACTGGAAGAAATGGATGCCGGAGAAGCTTGGAATCGCCGGAGTAGGAAGAATTGCCGGAGAACTGTAGCAAGAGATGAAAAAGTGGGAAAAATTTGTTTCCCCCCACTATTTATACCCCAAACAAAAACGGGGTCCAGGGCATAATTTTCCAAAAGTTCCGAGGCTCAACTGAAAGAAGGCGGGGTAAATTCCGAGCTAAACTAGAAGATGAAGGACCTATAAACAATTATAGGGGCGCGTGGCCTTGGGGCTGCTCGCGCGTGAGCGGCGCGCAATCATTGCGCTGGCGTCATCTTCGTGATCTCCCCAGATCATAGGAAGACGAAACGGTTATTCCAACATTGCTCGTCACAGAGATGCTGTTCGTCCATATCTTGGCCAAGACGATATCCTAATTACAGTTGCTCGCCACAAAATTGCTCGTCTGATGCAACATCTAGTCAGGATAGGGGGCAAAATTGTTGATAGGCGAACATCATCTAGGTATGGAGCGAACAATTATTGAAGTCTAAAACAAAGAAAATCCCGATTTGGGTGCATTATCCAATCTGGGAGGTGTATGAAGTGACGAACAACTCTCCCGACGAACAACTAATGGGCGAACAGGTATTAAGGCCCGAGACCAAGAATGAGCCAACTGAGAAGTCATCCATGACGAACAACTTGGTCAAACTATGATACAACAAATAGCCAAGGAGGTGTGTACAAGTGAACAAAGGACAAAGATCCCAAAGCCAAGCTGAACAAAGCCATAAGGCGAGCAACTTCCAAAGTACAACCTCAAGAGGCGAACAACTTTCAGTTGGAGAATCAACAAGATCAATCAAGCCGACCTAGGCGAACAACAATGAGTCCGAGATAAGACCAAAGAAGACTTTGCAACTAAGATTCAGCTTAGATAAGATCAAAGGGACACATGTCAAGCATGCAGGCTAGGGAGATCAAGAGTCTTAGACACCTCATGCTTGCTAGTCTCTATAAATAGTTGTTCTCCAGCTTACTTATGTAATTTTTCGAATTTCAGACCAAAATACACACAAATACACCCAAACTTACACATATACGAAATAATTTCAATTTCGATCTTCATATTACCCGAATTCATTAACCCAAGCCTCGTTTTACCATTTACGGTGGTAATCAATCACACGTTATTGATTGGTGACGTAAAAACGGATTAAAACAGCCACTAATCCTCCCGATTAGATTCGTTCACCAACAACGTATACTAACGGAGCAGGTATATAATCAAAATAATTGTGACGCGCAAGAAATAACCTAAGTTAAAGATTGTAAGATGAAAGCTCAAGACTTAATACCCTAATACTTTATCCTAGCAATCGACTTCACTAATCCACTAACGAGTTAATAGATTGTGCTTAATTAACGAGACTCTAATTTAAACTAAGGTGATGCGGTCGTCCTCCTTAGATAAACCGGTAGATTAATTAACCATTTCTAAACCCTTTCATTAAGTCTACTCGTTGTTAAAGAGTGATAATATCGTCCTCTCTCTAACACTTTTCGAACGAAATTCAAGAATAAAGTTGAGACTAATTTTAAGAATTCATTAATTAAGAGAATTAAAACCCTAACGTCACGAATTACCCTAATTACGTACCCACAACCTACTTCTACGAGTTCATCCTACCCCAAGCATGCAAGGGTTTTTGCCTAACATGGTGGTTTGAATAATAAAAGCAATCACAAGAACAATAATCATATGCATAATTAAATTAACGAAAGAAATCAAGAACATAAACGAAAGAACAAATTAAAGTCTCTAAAGAAAACTATATAAATCTGAAAAATCAGGGTTTATCGTCTCAAAGAGTAAAGAAAGAAAGAATTAATCTAATACGTTCAAAAGAAATACTAAAGCTAAGAATTCGTAAATTAAAACCTCGATTACAACGTATAAAACTCTTCCAATCTCTCTCCCAAGCTTTCTCCTCGCTCAAAATATGTAAAAATATGTGTTTGTATGTGTTGATATGCTTGGAAAAAGGTATAAATAGACTTGGGATCGAATTTGGGCATTTTTGGGCCAAAATACGCATTTGCTCGAGTATAGGTCGAGTAGTGACTACTCGACCTGTTGCAGCTCGAGTGCACTACTCGAGTGCCCGAGTAGTGACTACTCGAGTGACTCTGCTCGAGTACTTTTCGGCAGCTGTACACATGTTCGTAAAATCTTCATATCTCCTCAACCGGGAGTCCGTTTTGGCCGATTCAAAGTCCTATGAACTCCTCTTTTCGCCCTCTTTCCATCTATAAGCATCAAAGAAACAAATTTATTAGTTTATGAAAATGATACTCAAATGACTCTAAATACTTATATAAATCAATCAAAACAAGGGCATTTCGAGCGACGAATCATGACAATTTCACGCCTAATCATACTTCATGACCTTCACCTGTGGGGTTTAGGATTTATGGATGATGGTCTGTTATACTGATTTTATTTTGGAAATTTTAGGAAGAAAATGTTGACTTATCTATGCACAATTTTTCTAACTTCTTATCGGATGCTTAAACTCTTAAAGGTAAACTACTACGCTCTTCGTGATTTTGCTTGCATAAGACTTGCCTAGTTAACTTTCTTTGTTCAAGGGAATTTGTTGGAAATGAAAGAGGCAATTGGAAGGTAAAGAAAATGTATGAAGAAACGTCAGTCAATCAGGTAAAGGCTCTCATTATTTCTTTATAAATCTGTACTTTTGCATTCTATTGCCATAGTTTCATTAATGATGGCATTTTGAGGCTATTGGTACTGACTGCATTGATCCAAGACACAGTTTTTTGTTCTAAATCTTAAGTTTTGATGTTGCAAGGATGGTTGTGATATTAAATTTAATTTCAAACTAGAATCTACTTGGGTCTCATGATGACAGTTTACAATATATTATCAATAGTTTAGTTGACATCTTTCATTTGGAAGTGAGCTACGCCTGCATTATCCCATTTTGAGCTCATAACTATGTATTATTATTTAAAAGCAAGCATTTTAATATTTGATAGTACACAAAGTATTGTATCTCGATTAGGCTTTATAAATTTTTATGCTTGAACTGATCATGGTTTTCAGTTTTTTGCATGTGAGCAGAAAACAAGTGATATTTTGGTACCATGGCTTTTTACTAGTTTCATTCCTTTACCTTTAATTTTTATGAATATTCTTTACGTAATTTCAATGTTGAGAAATTATCACACATAATTTTTATTCCCAGTGGAATCATGTTAGGTTCTGATTCGTTTTCATTAAAAAGTACTTGATGTGTGGATTTATGTTTGATGACAATCTAAACGTTGCAGCTGTTCATGCTCTAATGCACAATGGTTTGACAATGTGTTCAACTTCTGAGGACCTATGGGTAGAATATCCTCATATGAAGCTTGCATACCTTAACAAGTTGAAGCTCATAAGTACCGCAAATTGAGAGGTGTTCATAGTCTACAAAATAATGCAAAACCTGAGTTTGTTAGCAATAAACACACTGGTTATTGTGAATTTTCGTGAATGTATTTTGTCTTAGTTGTGTATATATCAGATGATATTATCACATGTACCCAGAATTAGGAGCATGTTATAATCTCTATATTATGCATTTATCTTAGTCTAGACCAAGGTTGAAAATATCGGTATCAATGGATATATCAGGACCTTAAATTGGTGGAAATACCGATGGATATATTGATATCGAATACCGATATCGATAAATTTAAAAAATTATAAAAATTTAATAACAAACTTTTAATACATTAAATTTACTGTAAGAATGTAATCTCTTGATTATTCCATTCAACAAAGGTCCAAGATATACATCAAGGAAGATCCTATAATCTAGGCATGAATCAAGGCTAAAATCTACACCTACCATATATACGAGATATACAATTAATGTTACAATATATACACTATTACTCCCCCGCAATCGAAACGGGAGGAAGACGGACGTTGAGATTGTCCCGAAATTCATCGAACAAGATCAGAGGCAAGCCCTTTGTAAAAATATCCGCAATTTGGTACCGAGAGGGCACATGTAAAACTCGAACTTGACCCTTTTCCACCTTTTCTCGGACGAAATGAATATCCATCTCAATGTGTTTAGTTCGTTGATGTTGAACGGGATTCCCGGAAAGATAGATAGTACTGATGTTGTCGCAGTAGATCAAGGTGGCCTGTGGAATAGGACATTGAAGTTCGAGCAAGAGATTTCGAATCCAACATGATTCAGAGACAACATTAGCCACACCACGATATTCTGCTTCAGCACTGGACCGAGACAGAGTGGGTTGTCGTTTCGCGGACCAAGACACCAGATTATCCCCGAGATAAATGCAGTATCCGGAGGTGGAGCGGCGAGTGTCAGGACACCCACCCCAATCAGCATTAGTATACGCGAGAAGGGAATCCACCGAAGATGGATACAAATGAAGACCATGATCAATTGTCCCTTGTAAGTACCGCAATATCCATTTCAGAGCCAACATATGAACTTCGTGAGGATCATGCATGAAGAGATAGACCTGCTGAACAGCATATGTAATATCTGGCCGAGTGAACGTAAGATATTGGAGAGCACCTGCCAGACTGCGATACAGAGTTTTGTCTGAAAAAGGCGGACTGTGGGCAGCAGAAAGTTTCGGCTTAGTCTCCACTGGAGTGGCAGAGGGTTTACAAGAAGCCAACCTAGCTCGCTCAATGATATCAGCCGTATACTTCCGTTGAGATAGAAACAGACCATTACTATGAGTAGTAACAACTATACCCAAGAAATAGTGTAAGGGGCCCAAATCTTTCATCGCAAATTCCGAACTCAGGCGAGCAATAATTGTAAGACACAAAAAATCCGAAGAGGCTGTCAAGATGATGTCATCGACATATAGTAGGAGATATGCCAAATCATCCCCATGAGAGAAGACAAGCAAAGAGTGATCCGAACGACCCCTAGTGAAGCCAAGAGTAGAGACAAACTCTGTAAACCTTTTGTTCCAAGCACGGGGGGCCTACTCCAGTCCATAAAGAGATTTCTTCAATAAGCACACATGATCCGGATATCTGTGATCCCGATAACCGAGTGGTTGATGCATATAGACCGGGTTAACAAGAGTGCCATGGAGGAAAGCATTTTTTACGTCAAGCTGGTGAATCGACCACTTCTTCGAAAGAGCCAAACTAAGGACCAAACGAATCGTAGCAGGCTTGATCATGGGACTGAATGTCTCCCCGCAATCAATACCAACCCGCTGAGACCTTCCATCACCTACAAGACGGGCTTTATGCCTCTCAAAGGAACCATCAGCACGTTCTTTATGAGTAAAAATCCACAAAGATATAATAATATTAGCATTAGGTGGACGGGGTACCAACACCCACGTCTTATTTTCAATAAGAGCGTTAAATTCCTCATCCATGGCCAATTTCCAGTTATGATCACGGAGGGCAGACACAGGATCTCGAGGCAAAGGTGGTTTGGTGACGGAAGAATAAAGATTGAAATGTTGTTTGGGCTTAAAGATACCTCGTTGGCTACGAGTTACCGGATGAAGAACAGATTGTTGGATGACGTCAGAAGATGAGTCAACCGGAAGGGTAGGATCCAGCATAATCGGTGGAGACACGACCGGTGGAGATGGAGATATGGAGGGGGAAGAGGGACTATGAGCAAGAAGATGTTGCACATAAGGGGATGGTGTATCATCTAAGAATTTATATGTCGAAGAGTCTGTTCGAGACTGTAGCTCAGAGAAAGGAAAACGTGTCTCATCAAATAACACATGGCGCCACATAATCAATTTGTTAGATGACATATCATAACATTTGTAACCCCGATGATTTGAAGGGAATCCCAAGAATACACAAGGTGTGGAACGCGGTTCAAGCTTGTGGATACTAGTTGAGGGAAAGAGAGGGTAACACAAACAACCAAAGACCCGTAAGTGATCATATGAGGGATATGTGTTGTACAAACGTGTTACTGGGGTAGTATAGGACATGTGTTTACGAGGAAGAATATTGGGGAGATATGTGGTCGTCTGAAGGGCATGATGCCAAAATGTGGAGGGGATCGAGGCATGAGTAAGCAGGGTACGAATCATGTTACTAATCGTACAAATTTGTCGCTCAGCCTTGCCATTTTGTAAGGAAGTATGAGGACAAGAGAAACGAAACACCATCCCATGCTTAGAGCTAAAATCCCAAAAAGACTTATTATCAAACTCCCGCCCATTATCACATTGAAACAATTTAATCTCTCTCTCAAATTGAGTACGAATAAAAGTCATAAACGTAAAAAACGTAGAGAACACCTGTGACTTATGAGAAATAGGAAAAGTCCACAAAAAATTTGTATGATCATAAAAAAATAACACATAGTATCTATGGCCCATAGTGCTCAAAACAGGCGAAGTCCATAGATCACAATGAATAATATCAAAAGGTAAAGAAGTGTATGTAGTGGATGCCATAAACGGCAATTTAATGTGTTTTCCAGGAGAACAAGAATGACAAATACGAGACAAACGTTGTTTATTACACTCAATAAACTTATTATGTCTAAGAGAGTTAAAAACAGGAACTCCCGGGTGACCCAAACGATCATGCCAAAGTGATGGTGAGACAAAAAAAAAACATATGTAGCAGGACAGTGGGAAGTAGTGACTGGATATAGGGCACCCCGACTCTCACATCTCATTAGACGCGTCCCCGTCAAATAGTCCTTAACAGAAAACCCAAAAGGATCAAATTCGACAGAGACCGAATTATCAGTTGTAAATTTACGAACAGACACCAATTTTTTGACAATCTTAGGTGCATGCAGAACATTATTCAAAGACAACTGAGCACGAGAATGAGGTAAAGAGTATGACCACAACCAGAAATCGGAATAGATTGACCATTTCCTACTATAATACCATTTTTACCGCTCAAATTGAAATAAGACGAGAGTGTACCTGATGACGACGTCATATGAGACGTGGCACCGGTATCCATATACCAATTAGCATCCGGTGGGGTGATGCCGAGCGTATACATCGCAGCCTCTATATCAGTGGGTGACGGAGAGCCCTGAGCCGAATAAGCCTGTGGTCGTGGACCAAGGAGACCCGACTGAGGTACAGACAGATGTGATGTCGCCGGAGGATGAGCCCATGGTGTTGTAGGATACGGACAGGGTGGCATGGGCCACGACCACTGCCACTGCCAAGCAGACGGACCACCAGGCCAAGCAGATGACCAGAGAGGTCGCATTGGGCCCATCGGACCTCCAGGCCCATGAGAGGGTACCGGGCCTGGAGCCTTGACACCCTTCTGTCCTTTCTTCTTATTCGGTTTCTTCCCACCAGCCGACGGACATGACGAAGACACGGCAGAAGACGTGGGCTCTGAAGTAGACGACACGAGGGCCGTCCCAGACGCAACCTTCTTCGCTAGACCGGCTTCCTCAAGAACAAGCATGGAACGTGCTTGATAGAACCGGGGCAATGGGCTGCTTTGGCGAAGGAGAGTTCCAACACCACTGTATGCATCGGTGAGTCCCGCGACTAACTGTAATACCAAGCGGTCATTCGAAACAGGAGCCCCGACATTCGACAATTAATCTGACAAAACCTTGAGACTCTGGCAATATGCGGATGCATTAGGAAAATCCGCCATATTGGTATGCGAAAATTCCTGCTCAAGTGTAACCGCACGAGAATTCTTGTTGTCCTAGAAGATTTCCCGGAGTCGTGCCCATGCCTCTGCAGCCGTGGAGTCTGGTTCCAAAATCGTGTGAAGGAGATCGGTCGAAATGGTCACGTAGATCCATTGTAAGAACGTGGCATCGAGAGTCCGCCACATCTCCTTCTCATCATCAGTGGACGGTTCCTTCACAGCAGAGTGTTCGGATGGGAGGATGTGGTGAATTACGCGGTGTGATCGGGCATGAATTTTGAAAAGTTCCGCCCACGTTGCGTAATGAACGTTCTCCATCTCAAGAGTGATGGAGATATGGTTCTTAATGTTTGAGACGGCAAGAGCCGGATGGAAGTCGAACTTTCCGTTTGGCATGATGAAGAAAAGTGATGGAGAAGAGATCGTACAGAAACTATGGTGCAGCGGAATAACACAGAAACCCTAGGTCTCGTGATACCATGTAAGAATGTAATCTCTTGATTATTCCATTCAACAAAGGTCCAAGATATACATCAAGGAAGATCCTATAATCTAGGCATAAATCAAGACTAAAATCTACACCTACCATATATACGAGATATACAATTAATGTTACAATATATACACTATTATTTACAATACAATTTGACCATATTTTACATTTGTAATATTTAACAAAATTATGGATATTTTCTCGATATTTCTCCATATTTTTCGATATTTCTCGATATTTCTCGATATTTACCGATATTTACCGATATTTTACCAATTTTATGCTCAATTTGTACAAAAGTATAGTCCAAATTGATTTTATATAGATATTTATCGATTTTTTATGGATACTATGGAAATATCGTTACCCCCAATATCGATATCGGTGACCATGAAAAATGGATATGTCGGGGATATATCGTGAAAATTTCTGGATATTTTCATCCTTGGTCTAGACTAGTGTATCTTGAAATTACAATTAGTTATTTTGTTCTAATTCTAATTTCTTCAGTAATTAATTTTAGGGAAAATTACTTTTTTAGTGTTATAACTTTATCTCATTTTGATTTTCATCCTGTTGACTTTCAAATTTTAATTTTAGTCCTGTGACTTCACCTCTTTTTTATTTTCGTCTTGTTGACTTTCATATTTTGATTTTTGTCCTGTAACTTATATTTTTTTTTGGTCCTACAACCTACTAACCCTTATAGGACAAAAATCAAAAAGTGATAAAGTTACAGAACTATAATCAAAATTTGAAAGTTAGCATGACGAAAATAAAAAAAGGTAAAGTTACAGGACTAAAATCAAAATTTGAAAGTTAGCAGGACAAAAATTAAAATGAGGTAAAGTTACGGGATGAAAAAATTTATTTTCCCTTAATTTTAATTTGTATATTATAGTCCATTCTAAAAATCTGAACAAGATGCATTAGCATATTGAAAAAAAAAATTCTATAAAAAATCTGAACAAGATGCATTACCATATTTTAAACCATAAATCCAATTTTCTTTCTATAAAAAAAAATCCTATATTTAATTTAATTTGACCCAAAAAAAATATTCCATACATATTTAACTTTTAACATGCATACCTACAAAAAAATAGCGACAAAGCGGCGTGGCGGCGAAAACCTGGGTTTGTTGTTCCGAATCCTGGTTCGATGATTTTAGAGTCATCTGATGTGGTCGAAACCTGGGTTTGTTTTTCACGTTTCACACCCTTCTGACTGTTGTTCATCTTCGTCGTATCTCGGATCCGAAACGGGTAATCCTCCAGATCCGAAGTTGAGAGAGGGGGACTATGGCGTGGGGCGGCGCGTGACTCTTTTATGGACGGATCTGGTTCTATTATGGACAGATCGATCATCAGCTTGGACGGATCTGGAATGCGTCGAGATGCCGCCATCGCCCCTTGCAAATCAAAGCCTCCGCGCCTATTTCACACAGCCTCCGCAACGCCGTCGACCGCATAGCCACCGCTTTCGTGTGAGGAGAACATACATGTCCCTCACCTCTGTGTTCGTGTGTTTAGAGAGAGGGGATGAGAGAGAAAGAGCTGGAGATGAGTTTTCCAGAGAGAGAGGGGGAGGAGGGTGCGTGTTTAATTTGGTTGGGGAAAGTAGGGGGGGTCGCCAGCTAATATAGTTGGTGGGGTGGGGTGGGTTTTTTTTAAATTAATATTTTTGAACCTAGTTGCATTTTTTAAAAGGGGAGGAACCAATTTGTTTTAATATTCTTAGTGGAGAACCAATTTGTAATAAACTCTTTTTATTAATACTCATTACCCGATGTAACAAAGCTAACCAATCAAACTTCAATCTCACTCACACCAACTAATGTATTAAATAAATATTAAATTTTTCTTGAAATTTATGTAAAGAGATTAATATCTTGAAACACAAAATCGATAATGATGAAACGTTGCGTTTTTCTGAATTTTTTATTATGAAGAATAAATAAATTTTATTATTGATATATTGATAAATTTTTGTTTTAAAATATTGTGGAAATGCATGGTGAATAATTTATATATTCTACTCATAAATTTTAATTTTAAAAATATTAGTATATTAATAGTTGTATTTGATTATTAATAAAAATGAAGTGTGTCTTTTCAAAAGTGTGTCTTTTCAATTTTTTGCGTTAGTATAACACACTGTATATATAGTTGAAACAAAAAAAAAAAAAAAAATCTTAAAAATATACACTTTTCAGTTTTTTCCCACTTTAAAAATGGTGAGTGCAGGGGCAGATGCAAGTCATTGTTTTCAAATATTCAAAAAAACGAGTAGGTCTGGTAAGAGACCGTTTCATGACATGAGACAATGAAAATGAGTATAACTAGGGCATTGACTAATTAACATTTTGATGAAATGTATGTTAATTTGAGTTGTCTCATGGCATGAGACGGTCTCATACATATTTTTTCCTCAAAAAAATTATTCAGCTACTTATTTTGATGCAAATTTTTGTTTTCAAATATTCAAAAAAAGAGCAGGTCTTGTAGGAGATCGTTTTTATGACATGAAACAATGGAAATGGGTATAACTAGAGCATTGACTCATTAACACTTTGATGGAATGTATGTTAATTTGAGTTGTTTCATGGCATGAGATAATCTCATAAAAATTTTTACCACAAAAAAATTATTCAGCTGATTATTTTGATCAAGAATATTCTTGTTGTTGCAATCAACCTCGTACACATTTTTTCCCATGCTTCCTTTTTGTAGCTGGTTTGTAAGATTAAGTGTACTTACACGTTTACACCACTACGAAGGGAGCAAATTACATTTAATTAAAAAACCTAAAAATAGAGAATAATATCCATCTACCAACAATTAAAGCTAAACAAGGTGCAATAGTTTCTTCATTCAATTACATGTGGAAACGGAGACAAAATAGACAAAAGCAACATCCTATACAAGCTCACTTGGTGTAATAATCCTTTGGCAGATAAACATCCTTGATTGGGCCAACTTGTCCAAACGTCCTCAAGTCTTCAGGCCTACAAAAACAAAATTAAATAAAAAACACAACAATAAAAAACTTAATGTTCCCACTAAATATGACCTGAATGCCAATTTATATTCCTTTTTTTAACTTAGAAGACTGTATAAGTCATAATCCACTCATTACTCAAATAGAAAAGGTAAAAATAAAAAGAATTTTGAAAATCTAAAGGAAGGAAATAGAATGATCAGCTAGAGCCAATACATGATATATAACTATTATATCAGCTAGCAAAGCTTATCAGTCATCATTTCATTCCCACATATACGTGATTTGAATGCCATTTTCAGTTCCATTTTTAATGAGAAGGTGAAAGTCCTCACTACATTACTCTAAACATTAAAGTAAAAAATAAGCATAAATCTGAAAAGAATAAAATGTTAAAGAAAGAAATAAAATGATCAGCAAGAGCTAATATATGATGCATAACTATCATATCAGCTAACAAATTTGCTCTTTTCCCGCTTCACATTTCCGCTCCATATAACATCCCTTCAAGTTTGGCCAAGTCAAGTGAATCATATAATCCTTCACGAAAAGGACCAGACGAAAATATCTGGTTAAAGAAACCTTTCAATTGGGTAAAGCCCTTCTGAAAAACGACACTTGTTCATTTCCATAGTGGTTATCCTTAACCGTAACCACCCTTGTTTTAGTTGTTCCTTCTAAATCTTCTAATAGATTTTGGTTCCTTTTTGTTTATTCATAAATCACTACCATCAGTTCAGCCATGCAAGTGAACAATGACTTCATAGAAAGAAAAAAAAAATTTAATCCCAATTACCATAAAATCACCATCCAGACAAGACAACACTGTGCATTACCACCACATGCACAACCATATATTGTTATAGATCATACATGCACACGTACATGCTCTCCTATGAATGTTCCAGAAGCACGCATAAGTGACCACATTCCAGATTCTTCGAAGACGTAGCAATGGAGTTAGTTAGTTAGTTACTTTGTTAGTAGTTAGTATAGCTGTCAAGTTTGTTAGCCAGCTATCTTGCAGTTAGTTAGTTAGTTAATGACATGTGCCATACACATGCATACAAGATGACAAGACTTTGCACCTGTGTGATGTGCTTCATGTACCTGATATCACCAAGAACTTAATTAGCATTTCCAAGTTTTTAAAGGATAACAATGCTTTGATTGAATTTCATCCTACTGCCTGTTTTGTAAAGGATCAGAGAACCAACAAACTTCTTTTGAAAGGAACACTTAAAGATGGCCTCTATCAACTGGATCTCACACCTCTGAAGTCCATCCCTACTGGTTCTCATAAGTTTGTTCCTAGTTGTAATTCAGTTTCTACTTCCTCTTTAAATAAGGCAGATCTCTGGCATAAGAGACTTGGTCACCCGTGTTTTGACACGTTGTGTTCTGTTCTAAATACATTGAATGTACCAGTTAGACATTTATCTTTCTGTGAGCCTTGTAAACTTGGGAAAATGCATCAGAAGTCTTTTAAGCAGGTTAATAGACATGCTTCTTTACCATTTGATCTTGTTCATATGGATGTATGGGGGCCTGCTTCTACTATGTCTAATGATGGTTACAGATATTACATTTCTTTAATGGATGAGTGCTCTAGATTTACTTGGATATACCCTTTAAAGGCTAAATCAGATGTGGCCTCTGTGGTTATTCACTTTGTTCAGATGGTTGAGAGGCAATTCTCTCTCAGAATCAAAGTTTTTCAATCTGACATGGGGGGTGAATTCACTACACTACACAAGTACTTCACTGAGTTGGGTATTCTGTACAGACATTCATGTCCTCATACACATCAACAAAATGGCATCATAGAGAGAAAGCATCAACATGTTACTGAAATTGGTCTCTCACTTCTGGCTCAAGCACACCTACCTATGTCTTTTTGGTGGGATGCTTTTCAGACTGCTGTCCACTTGATAAACAGACTTCCTACACCTGTTCTCTCACACATATCTCCCATCCAGAAACTCTTTAAGCTCAAACCTGACTATTCTACTCTCAAGGTGTTTGGTTGCTCCTGTTTTCCATTTCTCAGGCCATATAACTCCTCAAAACTTCAGTTTAGATCCACCAAGTGCTTATTTCTTGGTTATAGTTCATTCCACAAAGGTTATAAGTGTCTTCATCCTTCTGGGAGGGTGTATATATCTCCTACGGTTGAGTTCAATGAACTTGAATTTCCTTTCCTCACATTATTCTCAGTCCCCAACTCCAAGCCTCCTCATACTTCTGTGTCTGCTCACTTTCCAATTATTCCTAATCCACCTGTAGCACCCCACTTCTCCATTCCTTCCCCAATTACTTCAGTACCTTCACCCTTACCTTCCACCAATTTTGACACTCCAGTTCCTCAGGCTACTTCGCGTAACCAATTCCCCATAACACCTGCACCTGTCTCCTCTTCTGGTGGTGCTCCATCCGGTTCAATATCTCCTGTTGCACATCCTCCTCCTGCTGTACCTTCACACTCCATGACCACCAGATCTAAGGCTGGTATTTTCAAGCCTAAAATCTATACTTTCTCCATTCTACCTGTTCTTCCAGAACCAGACACAGTAGCTCAGGCATTTCAGGTACCAGAATGGCATCAGGCCATGGATGATGAATATAAGGCCCTTCTGAATAACAAAACATGGGAATTGGTTCCTGCATCTTCAGACATTAACCCTATTACTACGAAATGGCTCTTTAGGGTCAAGTATAAGGCGGATGGCTCCGTGGAAAGGTACAAGGCACGACTCGTGGCAAGGGGATTTCAGCAAAATGCTGGGGTGGACTATTTTCAAACATTCTCTCCTGTTGTTAAGCATCTCACTCTTCGGATTATGTTCACTTTGGCAGTCACATTTGGTTGGCAAATACAGCAGGTTGACATTAATAATGCCTTCTTGAAGGGTGACCTCAAGGAACCAGTATACATCACTCAACCTGAAGACTTTGAGGACAAGTCCAAACCAGGCTATGTTTGTAAATTGTCCAAAGCACTGTATGGTCTCAAACAGGCCCCCAAGGCTTGGTACGATACACTCAAGGCTTTTCTCTTATCAGTTGGCTTTGTTCACTCCATGTCAGATCATTGTTTATTCCACAGATCAGTTCAGGGAAAGAGGATGTTGGTACTGGTGTATGTGGATGACATACTCATTACTGGTGATAACAATGAGGAAATTACTCATCTTATTAACTCCCTTCATAATAAGTTCTCCTTGAAACATCTTGGTACAGTGAATTACTTCTTAGGTATTGAGGCTAGTGTTTCTCACAACTCCATTCAACTATCTCAGTCCAAATATGTCAAAGAATTACTTCTCAAAACCAATCTTTCTTCCTGTAAACCATGCTCAACACCAGCTTGTCCTAGTACTAAACTTGCTCTAGAGGATAGCTCTCCTTTCACTCACCCCTCGTTGTTTCGTAGTGTGGTAGGTGCTCTTCAATATCTAACACTTACTAGACCAGATTGATACGCATCTTATTATTAATTATTATTAGTCTTTAATTTATGTTTAAACTTTTTAATTAAGTTTTAAATCTAGAATAAATAGCCCGTGGGCTTTTGTTACTTAGGGCCTAAGTTAAGTATTACTTGGGGCCTAAGTTAGGTTACATATTAGAGTCTATTTATACTCAGTTTTCCAGCAGTAGGATTTATCATAAGATCAAGAATATTGTGGCAACCATTGGTTGTGGGCAGAGATTATTCTCTGTGGCAGGGATTTATCCCTGTGGCCTCTTTTGAGGAGCCTCGTTTGAGGATTTTATTTATATAATTTCGTATTTCCTTTATCTCGATCGTCTTAACTCTATCAATTGGTCCGACCTGCCGGATCCCTCATGATGACACTTGAGGGACGAATCGATCAGATAGAGAAGACGATTGGAGATTTTCAAACAACGCTTACCGAGCAGAGGGCCGAGATGGCCGACATCCACACAACTCTGGCCAAAATCCGCACGATGGTGGCCTCTGTCATGGCCAAACTCGACGCCATGGGTACTTCCAGCAGTTCGACTGTCCACGCGGGGTTGCAGGCCGTCGCGCCACCCTCGCCGGATGATCCTACAGCACATGACATCCTACCAACAACGCCTACGCCTGTACCCAGTCCCATCTTTCCGGGATCAGCCTTTGTTAAGGTCGATAGCAACACCGCCACACCAGTCCCGCAAAAGACTTTCCCATCGCTGGTGGCGTCAGCGAAATCCACACCATGTGGGGCTATCCCACCATCGGATACCACCTCCTTGCCTCCAGGGTTAGCCATCGTATCAGCAGCTGTGAAACCACTTGTGGAGTGTCTGTCCTTCGACGAGAAAGATCTGATTGGGTGGCTCGGGCAGATCGAGCAGTATTTTTGGGTCCACCTCACTCCGTCAGCCGATCGAATACAAGTCGCCCTTATCGTCATCTCAACCAGGGCAATATTATGGGTGCTTTGCCAGGCAGCCAGCACTACGAGGACTCGCTTCACATATGATCCAGGAAAATCAAAGTTTCCCACGGTGGAGCAGTATGTGGGTGGATGAAGCTAGCTTTAGTCGTCAATTCCTCACCTCAGCCTTGGGACAAGGCTGTTTGAACTGCGGGAGAATTGATACGCATCTTATTATTAATTATTATTAGTCTTTAATTTATGTTTAAACTTTTTAATTAAGTTTTAAATCTAGAATAAATAGCCCGTGGGCTTTTGTTACTTAGGGCCTAAGTTAAGTATTACTTGGGGCCTAAGTTAGGTTACATATTAGAGTCTATTTATACTCAGTTTTCCAGCAGTAGGATTTATCATAAGATCAAGAATATTGTGGCAACCATTGGTTGTGGGCAGAGATTATTCTCTGTGGCAGGGATTTATCCCTGTGGCCTCTTTTGAGGAGCCTCGTTTGAGGATTTTATTTATATAATTTCGTATTTCCTTTATCTCGATCGTCTTAACTCTATCACAGATATAGCCCAAAGTGTTAACAAGTTGAGTCAATTCCTAGCTTCACCTACCACGAATCATTGGGGAGCTTGCAAACGTGTTTTGAGATATCTAAAAGGTACTATACACTCTGGACTTTCCTTTACTCCTGTCTCTAACTTCCAACTTCAAGGTTTTGCAGATTCAGACTTTGCTTCGTCCCTGGATGATCGAAGAAGCACCACTGGTTTCTGTGTTATGCTTGGTTCCAATCTGTTGTCATGGGGATCCAAGAAGCAATCGGTCGTGGCCAGGAGTACCACAGAGGCTGAATACAGGTCGATGGCCTCTTCAGCCACTGACCTGGTGTGGATCACCTCTCTTTTTCAAGAACTACGGCTTCCGCTTCGCCCACCTGCTCTTCTTTGGTGTGATAATGAGGGTGCCGTCACCCTATCCTACAGTCCTGCTCTCCATTCTCGCACCAAACATATAGAGATAGACGTCCATTTTCTTCGTGAAAAGGTTCATGATGGAATTCTTGACGTTCGATACATTCCTACGGAGGATCAACCAGCGGATATATTCACTAAACCTCTTGCTCCGTCTCGTTTCCGACACATGTGCATGCTTCTTGGTCTGTTCTTCCGAGATAGTTCTTTGCTAGATAGGCGTGTTATAGATCATACATGCACACGTACATGCTCTCCTATGAATGTTCCAGAAGCACGCATAAGTGACCACATTCCAGATTCTTCGAAGACGTAGCAATGGAGTTAGTTAGTTACTTTGTTAGTAGTTAGTATAGCTGTCAAGTTTGTTAGCCAGCTATCTTGCAGTTAGTTAGTTAATGACATGTGCCATACACATGCATTCTCTTGTATTTAAACATGTATCTCACACTCTGTAAACTTGAGTTCAATAATCAAATCACAAAAATCACAACAAAAAAAAAAAAAAAATTCAACATATATATTCATATGAAACCAAACATCAAGATTTTAAGCTCAGTCCTCCCAAAACAAACAAATGAGCTCAAGTTTTCAGTATGACTTCCTAGTAACATTCTTCATATGTCTCGAACACAATACATGAATTTCATCGAACACCTTAAGTGCAATGTGCATGCATAACCTGAGTTTGAGTTCTCTGAAAATATATAGATAAGAATAAGATATTACAAAAGAGTAGCCAAAACAAATGGAGCCTCTTTACTGGAAAATCTCAAGTGAGGTGGACAAAGGTAATTCAAAAATCCTGAGGATGTGCTCAACTTCATGTTCTCAAATACTACAACTCACCTTTAGATTCCACTTCCGGCATCGTCGGGTTTGCTACCACCGCACTTCCTCTTCCCCTTTACACCGTAACTCACCTCCGGTTGCGCCCTTCGCCGACTCTTTGCATTTCTATCGAGAGAGAGAGAGCGGTGGAGTGGGAAGATTCGAAAATTGAAAGACAACGATGAGAGTTTGTTCAATTAAGTGTTTTAAGATTTTAGTTGTATTTAGAAGTGTAATTATTTAAAACTAAAATATTAAGGATTTTTTTTTTTCAAAATAAAAATTAATATGTAATTTTACAATTAAACACTTTTATTGATTTTAAATTAAAGGGTATTTTTATCATTTTATATATAATTAATTTAATATATTATTAGGGCGATGCAGTGCAATTTCAATATGCGCAGTGCAAACGCTCTAGTGCAGAGTGCAATCACTTAAAAATAAGATTATGCATTGGATCTTAGATCCAATGGTATTCAAAGGGTCTTCTAACGTCAGGAAGGGCGAAACCTTTTCTGACCGTAGAAAAACTCAAGTAAGTATACATACATCTCATGTTATTACTTTACACATACTAATTCACATTTATTAATTAAACTCAATTTAGTTAGAATGACAAACAGTAAAGTAGAAATTAAGTTTGAGACGGAGGGAGTATGTATCATAGTTTAAATCACCTCGAACCACGATTTGTTTAAGCCTGTATCACAATTCATTTAAGTATAACTATAATTAATACATCTTTTAGTCTCATACAACACAATTAATTCACGCTATATCACATTTTGTTAAGTTTGTACCACAATTTATTCACACCGTACCACCACGTATTTGGTTTTTGCCACAATTAATTCATCTATGTACAACACTTTATTTTATCTCGTACCACCACTAATATACCACATACTACTTTACACAGTACCACATTTTATTATGCTCATACCACAATTTATTTAAGTCTATACCACTATTAATTCACCTCGTACAATAATCGTGCCACACTTTATTAAATATGTACCATCATGAATTCATCCCTTACAACACTTTATTATACATGTACCATATTTTAAGTTTGTAACACCATTTTAAAGGCCATATAATTTTAGGGGGCGCTTGGTTAGGAACTCTTCAATGGTAATGGGAATGAGATGAAAAATTAGTGTAATTATGATGGCTAATGAGAACAAAATCACCACCTTCCCTCCTAAATAAGGCAATCACTACCCCATTTTGATTACCCTATTTTCTACCTACAATCCTCCTCCTCAATCACTCCCCCATTCCTCCACCAACAACCATTTGTTGCCCACTTCTATTCCAAATTTGGGACATGACACTAGCAGTGGAGTCACAATTGCAACAAGTTTTCACTCAATATATCATTTTTATTATAGGGGCATACATGGAAAATAATTTTCATTCCCATTGCCATTAAGGAATTGCTAAACAAACGCCCCCTTAGTGTTTAGTCTCATACAACAATTTGGACGACGTGTATTCATAATCTTTAACCTCATACCACCATGTTAAACCCTCTATTATTAAACCCGTACCACCATATATTCTTAAGCCATATAATATACTCCCCCATCCCACTATAACTGCAATAAAAGACTGCCATACCCCAAATTAGTGTGTAAATTTAATAAAAGTCATATATTAAATATAGTGTATTGCAGCATATTTCTACGGTTACATAAAGACTGCCATGTCATAAAACCTTTCTGCACAGCCAAGGGAGGGGGGATGAGCTGAACTAAACGAATGTTTCTCTATCCATTCAATCATCTTGCATTTTATACAAATAACAAGAGATATATGCATTCATAAGCTGAATATTAATTAGAATAATATCCTAAAGAGTAAGTTAGATCCCAAAATTCTTGTGAGACAACAGAATCTTGCAGCAGACTCTTCTTCCTGAACCTCCCTCTAAACTGCAGCTTCTTCATCATCAGCATCAACATCTCTTGCTTCGTTATTTTATCGTAAGATAGCCATGGTTGGTTCCCAGTGACACTCGGCAGTAACTCGCTCTTCTGCCTCAGCCATTCTCAAAGCTTCACTGGCAACTCAAAGCCTGTTTATAACAGCTTAAAGAGCTTACTCCAACCCCCACCCCCCCCCCCCCCCCAATCCAAACAGTTCAACCAATAAGATTAGATGCCCCAGCCAGAAGATGGTAAAAGACCACATAGCCGTCATCAAATAGTGAATTACTTTCTTGTCTATGCAGTGAATCTTTCAAGGGAAGTTTATTTCTCACGAAGCATCCTTAGACGTTTGCCAAGTGTCATTCAGCAATTGAATTACTGAGGTCTTCTCGAGATTGGGATCTCCTACTTTGAAGGCGCATTTGGCTTCTGTTTGGGGTCCAGAAGGCACCGAGGTTATTACGGTCAAATTGCATGTGTCCTAAGCTACCTGAAGAATAACTGTGTGCCACACTGCTTGAAGAAGAATACAATGACGATCCATTGAACTGAATGCCCCCACCACCAAAACCAAATCCGGCATCAAATGGCCTTTGTTGAGTACTTGAAATTGTAGGACTCAGTGGCAACTTAACCCTTCCATCCCCTAAATCATAATAATCAAGAGCAACATATGAAATCTATGTCGTACTTAGAGATTAAGGGAAAATTACAACAAATACCATTGTGGTTTGATCTAATTACAGAAAAAATCCCAAAGGGGGTGTTTGTTTATTTCAAAGCCAGATCCCTTTTTGTCAAACAGGATTTTGGTATAAGATTTTACTCCTATAAAATTCTATTATATAATACCAATAATACACCTATTTCATTTTTTTTTTCTAACACAATTATTAATACACAATCAATCATCTATCTCCTACTTCTTAATTATTATTATCTACCCCACTCAACACTCTCCCCCTTTTCCCCCTACTTTACACACAATTTCCAATACATAATCAGTTATCTGTATAACTTATATTTTTAAATTCTACCCTATCAAACCATACAAAATCTACACTCACAAACATATTCAAAATTCAAACACACAATATTCATCAATCCACCTACTGGATTTCAAATCCATAAACAAGCATTTATATTAGAGTCGCCCCCTTCAGGTTTGTATTCTTCTTCCAAATAACCCCCTTAATAGGTGCAATTTTAGAAGAAAAAAATTGTCAAGCTTGGTATTTATAAGTTTTGAAACAGAGATGAGCTTTTCTGTAGTTAGGCCAAACCTCACTGTAGATTTTATAACTATCCTTAAGCTATCAAATTTCCACTGTGTTTTTATAATTATCAAAAAATAAATAAATAAAAAATTACCCGTATTAATTGGACTCCAGCGCTGAAACCGAAACGGAGCTGGAAGACTAAGCACCGTGGATGTTGTATTATTATGCCTGAAGAGAGGGAGATACGACCTTCGAAAAATTTTAGGAATTCGCCAATGGCCAATGCATGAACATGCACAGAGAAGGACGAAGAACGAAGCAAACAAAATGGCAAAAAGTACCAAGGGGTGTATCTTAACCCTCAACGCCTGATAGTTATAAAATCTTCTTCCATAAGGAAATGCCTTTCCAGCTTCAAACAAAGCAACCCCAAGTGTCCAAGTGATGCTTCCAGACCCCACCGTTACCTGTCTATCAGTAATGTGCAGTCCTTCTCTTAGAAGGAGAACAACATACGGTGCCCTGAAGCAGTATTCTTCTATAAAAGGTTGAGCAGGAACACTCTTTCTAGCAACTTCCCAAGATTTTTCACAAAATTCACGTCCTCTCTCTAATACATCATCGAGAGTAGCATCAGAAGTCAAGTTAAAAAATCGGTACACCACATAGAAACCAGACATAGCATAGAACTGGCCAAGGGGGCGAGGCAGATTTTCTGAAAGTGCACAGGGTTGCAACTCACAATCGATTCCTGGACTATGTTCAGACCATTTGGACAAATTTACAGCAGCTTTGGCCAGTAAACTGCATTCCTCCCATTTTGGGGCACCAATAAGCTGAACAGGAATACCAGCTTTTCCTCTTTTGCCTGATCTTTTCTTTTCTATAGAAGGACTCCCATCTTCTAGCTGAGTTGAAGCACAATTCGAACATACATAACGCTCTTTGTAACCATTTTGCAAACATGGATGCTTAATTTTGATCTTATCAGCATTGGTTATTCGAGGAAGACTCCTGAAAAGATGTACAACAGATTTGTCAAAGGCATCATTAAGTCCATATCCAGCCAAAGAATAGGCATTGAGATGATGGTTAACACGGCCTATGCTCAGCTTTAAGCTTGATTCTTTATGGTCACCTTGCTTGCCTTCAAAAGTAACTTGCAGAGATGATCCACCTAAGTCAAGTGCACCATATGTTTCCTTTTTAGGAACGGATCCCAACACACCAGTATGATAGTTTAAAGCTATCCATCCATAATAAGCTTCCTCCATGCCAGTGATAGTTTTTACCCACTCCTTTTTGCACAAAAAAGGTGAACTCTTTAGAATTGACCAAGCGTTGTTCAGAAGCCAATCAGAATCTGAATTTGGCAGCCTTCGAACTCCAGCTGTAGCATATAGAAAAAGAGAAGTCATCTTATGTGATTCTTCAGGAATTTGTTTCTCAGCCCATTTGATAAGAGGTTTAATGGCTTTCTTTAACCCGGATATATTATGTACTAATTTGTCAAATCCAGGCTCTGTCTCCATTCTGTTGTAAGCTCTCCCCATCTGAGAACCGGATTTTCGCTGGAAACTTTCAGGTAATGATTTTAGTATTATAGGAAGATTGTCATCTTCTTTGTGATTCACCGATGCCTGATATACATAAACACGGGTTCCAGTGCTACCACAATCGATCACAACATAAAACTTGGATGTTCCTTTTGACCAGTTTGAAAAAAGAAATAGCAGCGCAAAACAAAGACAAGCAAACAACAGGAAACAGAGCAGAACAAAGATAACTCGCCCCCACTTCTTCCTTCCCGATGAACTCAATGATACCTTCTCCTTGGAAAAACTTGACACACCATTTTCTTGGAGCAATGGTGGCGATGCATGACTTGAATTTCTTTCTAGTCCAGGGTTTAGACCTTCTGGATCGTGTTGGTTATAAAAAGACAAATCTTGTAGGGATGAAGATAGTCTCAAATTAGTATTCTTCTTTGGGCTGGTAAGAGTATAACCCTGAAGAGATCCAGGAATAGGAGGCAATCCAGGTGATTTATATGAAAGAACAGAAGCCTTGGGGGATGGCAAACGAGACGCTGCAGAAGAGACATACTCCGCAACTTTACTGAAGACCATTTCAGCAACAATTAGAAGTAGCACTTCAAATGATCATTCGTCACAGAAACTACTCAAACGCAGCAGGATCATAAACTCTACTGTCATAGAAGGCAAATAACTAATTAAAATCAATAAAAATGAGCCCTGCACATCTCACGGCAAGAAAAGGCACATTATCAGTAGGATAAACATAAATTGACAAATATGGGTTAACATATTAAAATCCTTTAGAAATGATTAAGTCAGGCTGTTGGAAACATCAACTGAAAAGAAGTAACATTGTTTTTCTTATCAGAACAAAGAAATGAAAGAGTTACGTTTATTGGTCTAAAGTCTTCGGTCATAGCTAAGGTATTCTAATAGATATAAAGACAAGCTTATAAGTCCCAACGCCTGTCTGTAAGAGAAGATTCTAATTTAGCTATTGTTCATGGGTATCCCACCACATGTCAGAAATTGAGTTGGTCTCGGTATACAAGAATTACTTTTTCCACTAGTAAAAAATGAGCATAATTTCATCAAAAAGCACAAGCGACTGGTAGATTTAATCATTCTCACTTAGCAAACAACATGACAGTTAATATGAAACTTGTGTCTAAAAAGTATCCAATTTGCCATTTTTAAAATTAAAAGTCACTTTCCCAGGAAAATGCAATATGACACAAGACTATCAATTGCAGTGCAAACTTCTTCTCGGCCTTTACCCTTGCTTTTCATAGATCTAGCTGATCAAACCTAAAAGTCTAGGCAAAGGCTAACAACATTACAACAAACACCTTTCCTCCAACTGTAGCTCAACATTCATAACTAATGCAACACAGCACCACAAAATCTGATAAATACTAATTGGTAGTTGCAAAATGAATCTTCTGCCAACAGATTGTACCAAATTGGAGTCATTGATATGAGAATTATCTTAGTCTAATTCAATCAAGGGACTATATGCTGATCATGTCAGGACACTCGTAAGCATCGACCCTGAACGTCTCTATCAAACCAAATTCAATATAAAACAATGCTAGTACTTAAATTCCAGTGAACGTAGGGTAATAAAAATAGCATCTTAATTGCCAAACCTAACTACATTCGGAGTTTGACATAAATTTCCCCTTTGGAATTCCAGTTAGATAAAATTCATACACTAAATAAAAAAAATCCACCAAAATATCAATCGCAATCAAATATTAACACAGCAATTTATAATCACCTAAGATCGCATAAACAGTCAAAGGGGAGAGCGGAGAAAACACAAATCTTCCAAAAACAGCTTGAAATTCATCCAGAAACGCAAATATAGATATCTTGGGCAAGGAAAGAAATTGACTAACCATCAGATCATGAAGCGATTAAAACTTAAAAACGAGCAATAGTTTTATACTGCCTTTCTGCGGGCTCCATGCTACAGATCCAAAATTGAAATTGGAGTTTTGAACCTAATACCGAACACTCCTGCTCGTTCATACCACATCACCATCTCTCTCTCTCTCTCTCTAGGAGGGGTTTGAAGTTTGAAACCTTCTCTATTTTCTAACTTTTCCTCTGGAAGTAGTTTAGTTTCTGCAAGACTAGTTCTAAAATTATGATATTTTCTGCGGTTTAATAATATTTATGAAATTGTTCACCTGCTTTTTAAACATATTTCTTATTCACGAAAGGATTTTTTTTTTTTTTGCAAAAATAAATAAAATAAATTGTTTTATTTTATGTATATGGAAAAGATCATATGTTCATTGTTAGACAAAAATTATAAATTTACCTTAAATGTGATAATGACATATATAAATACTCTTTAAATAAATTAAAATAATAGTAAGTCATCTTCTTATATATCATTATTACATTAGTTGTGGACGTATAAATTTGTGTCCAACGTTGGACATATAATCAATTTCGGCATTAGTTGGCACAAATTTATATGTTCACCATGAATGAAACATTAACACTCTTAAATAATCAATTAAAATAATATAGTATCTCATATTTATGTATTATTACATACTCCCTCTGATTCAAAATGTTTGATGTTTTAGAGTGTGTTTTTTGTTTCAAAATATTTGATGTTTTAGGGTATTTTGCACCTTATTTTCCTATTATGCCCCTATTTAAATCCCCCTGAAATATCACTCATATTTTCTCCTTACCTTTTAATAATTTTACACCATAAATAAACTCGTTGATTTTCCATCAATCTCTATTCAATCAATATATCATAGGGGTATAATAGTCATTATACACCACTTATTAATTCTCACAACAAATCCTAAAACATCAAACATTTTGAATCGGAGGGAATATAAATTTATGTTCACAGTTGGACACATAATCAATTCCTTCCATGTATACTTCTTCTTGTTTTATTTTGGAGTAAAGTATTACTCGTTCAAAATAATCATTTTTTATTCATCACTCTAATTTAATCTGAATTTTTAATACATAAAGGATTTTTTATTTTATTTTAATCTAAATGTATTTATTTCAATTGCTTATATTTAAAATTGGGTAGTTATGCGCTTGGCAAAATTCGCCCTGTACGGCTATATCAATGGATAAGGGTTAGGCCTTTAAAAAAGAAAAAATGGATAAGGGTTAATGACTTGTTTTTCTTTTGTTGTTTTCTCATGCTGTATTTAAAGTTGGTGCACCTGCACCACATATTTTTCGTAATTTATTTAATTAAGAAAATAAAATGTATATTGGTTTAGTTGTGCAATGAATTTAAGCATCGGGTCCTTATTTATCTTTGATTTGTGTTATGAGAATTCAATTTTAATGTAAATAAAAATGCAATTACTTAATTTTTATAAATTAAAATATAAGGGTCTAATATATTGATGCAAGTGAGAATATATAAGTTCAATTTTACTGTAAATGGAAATACTAGGATCATTTTTTAACAAGTGAAAATATAAAAAGAAAATTTAAGAATTTCTTTTTTAAGCATGAGTTTTAAATATGTTATTTCCCCTGAAAGAAAAGGGCAAAAATGGAAGCGACAGTAATGTATTGTGGGCTCCACCATTTTAAGGGTCAATACATAATTACATACTCCATTTTTGGTGTTGTGGGAGGGGGGTGGGGTTGGGCCTATTTTTATGATTTTATCATGCACAATTGTTGTAGATCAAAATGAAACTAATATGGTTTAAAAATAAAAATTGTAGCAAAAAATGAGTTGCAATAGCAATAGCGTGTTCTGGCAATCTATGAGATTTAATGTTAATGCACATTTGTTATTTTTATATGCTAATTTTAGGTATAATTGTCCTTCAAATTTTATTTATCAATCAAAGCTGACTATTTTCTATCCTTATTAATAAATACTAATTTTCTTTTAAAAAATATAACTATATCCGAAAAAAAAAAATCATGTGTATAGTTCGGAAAGAGAACATTTTAAAATGCAAAAATAAAAGGTCTAGTGCCAAGGGCAGAACTTTTAGTGGGCTTTAACCAATTTTTTGGGGAAAAGAAGTTTTTGTATATAAAAAAAAAGTTAGGTTTAACCACTAAAGCACAACAATTTATATTAAAAAATATTAATTTTTTATTTCTTACTATATTTATATAAGATTTTTAGCTCACCCTATTTTCAGAACTTTCAGCCAATTTTTTGGGAAAAAAAAAGTTTTTGTATATAAAAAAAAAGTTAGCTTTAACCACTAAAGCACAACAATTTATATTAAAAAATATTAATTTTTTATTTTTTACTGTATTTATATTAGATTTTCAGTTCACTCTTATCTTGTGCTCATAATCTATGTCAACGATTTAATTAATTTATTAGTCTTGATAATGAAACTCGAGTCAATTAGAGTCAACAAAATATGGTCGTTGTTTTTTAATTTTTTCAGAACAGTGTCGATGTATTTTCTTTTATTTTAAGTGTCAATGTGTTGGTTTTGTGGAGAGAGAGAGGTGTAGAATTGCGTAGTTGGTGGGTCAATTTCAATAGTTCAGCATCAAGCAATTGGAAGCACATTTATTGTCATTTTCAATGTTTTAGGTAGCTACAATTCCGGTTGGGCTTAATTATGCATGTTTGTTTTCTTTTTACAATATTCCAACTAGCAGTTCTATATACACTCAAATGTATAATATGCACTTAGATTTTGAAAAAATATTTTAAATAAAAATTAATAATACATTGAGAAGTAATCAACAATATTGCAAAAATAATCAGCAATACTTCAATTGCAAAAAAAAAAAAAACATAGTTCGACGTGTTAGTGTGTGTTAAAAAAAATTAAAATTGAGCTTAAAATACAAATGTGTATTAGAATTTGTATATTCCAACTATATATGCTTGTTTTTATATAGAGTATTGTTTTCTAATTCATTTACTAAATATATAATTAGATGCATTAATTATGTTTGAAAGTATTAACATTTATTCTCTTCTACCCATTTTATTTGTCTTTTTTTTTAATATTTTGATCCAAAATGGTTGTATTTTGCATTAATTTAGAAGAATTAAATATCATATTTCAATTTGGCACTTCCAATTGTTCTTTGTTTTAATTTATATTAAATGATCATGTGTGTAAATAAAAGAATAAAAATGTCGCGTAATATATATTTTTGTTGCTATTTAAGGTCTTTCTAAAATATATTTAAGCTAAAAATAAAATGAGTTGGATGGAGTATTAATAGAGTTGTAATATAAATTTTAATTGTCTTATTTTTATTATTATCATTTAGTTTTTATTTGTGTGCAAAACTCAATCACCCCATATAACTAGGACAAGATGAGTAGTTATTTAATTTTCTAAATTGAGTCACAATCCTGTAAAACTTGCTAAACTGATATCAAAAAATTCATTCAGTGATGCACTTATACCTATTACAATTTACATTGTTATATTAATTTTATAAGTGTAATGACACAGAATGAATATAATGATATGAATTTTATACTATAAAAAGAAGTTTTGTAGAAGAGTTTGCGCTCTAAATTTGATCAAAAATTTAAATATACAATGAATATAAATATTTTGTAAAACTAAATTTACAAACGTAATATAGTTATAAGTTATGACAACGCACTAAAAACGTATAATTAATTAAAAATAATATTATGAATATTCTATTTTTTGTGCTGAAAGTAGTGCAAATAAAAATGTTGAAAATGTAGAGTTAATTCTATAATATAGTAGTGTTAAATTGACATTAATTAGAATAGTAGTATTAAATTGACATTAGAATAGTGCTGACTATTGGAGATGGTCTTTTTAACACATTGTCTAGACTCTAGATAACAACACGACGAAAATTTTCGTAGGGCAGGATATATGGAAAGCCTTGCATGATACTCTATAATTCATTGGATGTAATATTTTTGTACTAAAAAAAATCAAATTATTACAAAAACCTAAAATACATTATGAGTCGTTAACGTAAGTTATTGCGTAGAACTTGAGATGAACACAAATATAAGGAGTAACAATTATGTAAATCAATTGTATCGTGTAACTAGTTTTCAAGTAATATCATTCAATGAAATAAATAATACTTTAATGACATGAGTTGTACTATTCTAGTGTGCACAATATAGCTAATTTTTTAATAATACAATTCAGTGTAACAAGTGATGTTATTAGTGTAACGAGTAATATCATTTAAATAAATGTACAATGTAAATGGTGCATAAAAAAAATTGCAGAATTTAAGAGTGCAATACTTTTTTTTTTTTTTAAAGTAGTGGAATACATTTTTTTTAAAATGAAATAATGAGCAGTAGTTTTTGTAACTATCTCTTCATTTTACTAAGAACATTCTTTGCGTGGTTCGAGTTTGGTTAGAATAAATTCCCCATTCTCATACTCATTTCTTATCCCATCTCTACTTTCATCATTATATATATCTACTTCACATCTTCTTTCCATCAAGATAGATTTTTGGTACGTTAACCAAAAATCTATTACTACATGTCACATTGGATTCCTTTTATAAAACCCTTAAGAAGGTTAAAGATGCGAACTTAGTTAACAAGTAATCAAACTATAAATCATAAAACAAAAGTTGAAAGAGTGTGAGGAGAGGCAACACGTGGGGTTTGATAGGGAATAAAAAGTTTAAATGAAAAAGGTGTTTACATTTAGAGATTTTTTAAATGTAAACCAACTAATTACAAAAATGCATAAATGTATCCATGTCATACACATACAAAATGTATTATAATTTAATCGGTTATACGAGCAAGACCTCAGTGCCCGTTCTTATCCTAATTCAAAGTCAATATACTGATATTCCTACTAATTACACATTTATTTAATAAGCTCAAAGAAAAGTTCACACCTTTCTCCATTTGGATTTTCCTCTTCTTTAATTGATCATTAAATACTTTTATTCAAAATAGCAGATATGCATCTAGCCCGTCTAGCTCAGTTGGTAGAGCGCAAGGCTCTTAACCTTGTGGTCGTGGGTTCGAGCCCCACGGTGTGCGCGTTTTATTGCCATGCAATATTTATTTTTATTTTTATTTTATTGTTTCTGCTTAATTATTAACAAAAATTACGACACTGAATTTCTGTTTATCAACATAGAAAACAACAAAAACATTTGTATAAAGAGTAGTTCTAGTGTACACTTTAAATGTATAGTATGTTAGATTTTGAAAAAAATACTTCAAGCAGAAATCAACAATACCACAAGAAGTAATCAGTAATACCCCAAGAAGACATCAGTAATACCAAAAAAGAGTAATATCCCAAGTACAAAAAAAGCACACAAGTTCGGTGTGTTTGTATGTATTTTGAAAAATTCAAAATTGAAGTTAAAATTGAGCTTTAAATCCAAGTGCATGTTATGCACTTGGATGCACTCATGCACCCTAGAATTTGTTTTGTACAAATCTTTAAGTAAAAAAACGTACCGAGTTAATCTTTCTAGAGTATGTCTTGCATGAGGTCATCTTATAACATGAGACAATGAGAATAAGTATAATTAAAACATTGACTCATTAACACTTTGATAGGGGTAGGTGTTAATTTTATTGTCTCATCTCCTATGGCATGAGACGGTCTTATATAGGTGTTTGCCATCTTTCTATTATAATTACCTGCAATAGCTTACTTTTTGTTTAATTTAATAAACTAAACCAGAATACTTTCCTACCAGTAGAACGTCAATTTAATACTTCCATCGTCTACGTTCATAACCGATTTCTTCAAGAGACTCACTGATCGCATTCCATAATAAAAAATTAAAAAAAATCTCAACCTCATTTTCAATTGCTTGATTTTAAATTTACACAAGACAATCTTGGAAAAGACCACCTCTTATAAACACCACCAATAGAGAACATTTCTGATTAGGAATCTTCAAACAAAAACGTCCTTTCAAGCACACACGGGTGCCAACCCATCGATTCATAGAGGTCGTCTATTAATGAATCACGATTGCCATCATACGCATAATCATACTCCGTACATAACAAATCTGTACGTACATCTATACAGGCATGTTTATGCGATAGCTATAACGATGAAATTGATTCAACTATTCATGATTAAAGATAATAGAAATTAGGTGTTCCAACTTTGTGGCTTCAAAGATGACTGTTGTTGGGCTCTGGTTAAGAAGTTTGAATAAACTTAGCTAATTTTTTGGTAAAGATGGCCTAGGGTGTTCTGTATACAACTGCAAACCAAGAGGTTTACTGCTCATGGACTTGATCGGGATAATCGCTGGAGGCTGCTGCCACTGCTTTGCATCTGACGGGACCCACATCTCTGCGTCTTTGCTGGTGCTAGATTGAGGCAGAGAGCGGAAGTAAGCGGTTATTTCCCACCTGCAATCTGTTAACAGCTTAATTGGTTTCTGGGACTCCTGTTTAAACCTTTTTTGCAGATTTTATTCAACACTTCCGGAGATCTTTAGCTTAAAAAATAATACTATCAGGATCATTAAAGATTGGCTGCGTCTAGTTTATGACTTCACTACTAACATAATTCAGCGGGCGCTTGGTTCAAATTCTTCTAGAAGAATGGAAATGAGAATCATTGAATAGTAAATTACAATGAGGCATAATGGTTATACTATTAGGCTATGTTCTTTTTGGGTTTTAAGTTGTTTTTGTAATCTATGGGGTTTTTAAAATCTATGTTTTTTTTTAGTTTTGAGTAGGGAGGTTTTAACTTTATTATGTAAAAGTAAAGAAGTGTTGTATAGATTATTTATAGGATTGTAGGATTAGGATTTCAAAAACATTATTTTAAAACTCAAACTAAAATGAGTTTTAGATATCAAGATCCAAATCCGAATTTTTTAAACCCAAAAAGAACATAGTTGCTCGAATCTTGGAGTAAGTGTAAGCAACAAATTGTTAACGATTGAAGAGAAATGATTATAGGAGGGAGACAGCTAATCAAAATTGGATAATGATTTAACTTATTTTGAATCTGATTAACGCATATGATGTATGATGAAGATGAATTTTCCATTTATTCTCAATATTTATCACAATTATCCTAAACGCATTCTCATTAGTCATTACCACTGAAGAATTTTGAACCAAGCAACCTTTCAATTGTAAACTCTGGATATAAGAATAAATGTTATACTAGTGGTGCACAAATAAGTTTCTCACACCAGCTGAAAACTACTAATGAGGCCAATTTCAGCATGAACTTGCAGATAATTATTAGTTCAAGTTTATGCTGTTGAGAAAATTATTTCATAGAGAAAAAGAAATGAAAGAACATATTAAGCATTCAAGAAAAGTGATGTAAATCCTTACTCCGAGGAAGAACCTTAGTTAGAGGTTCTGATAGGGGCAGCTTAACCAAGAAGGACCTAAGGGAGAACTCCAGGTCAGCTTGTTCAACCTTCGAGTTATATGACTGATTCACATTAAGCCTGAAAACAAGTCTCTCAATAGGCACATCACCATCATCAAAGAAAATCACAGCAACTCTATCCACCAAATCCTAGTTGCAACACAAATTCATTCTTTTAAATAATACAACCTCAATAATATCAGGATGGATGAAAAGTAGCGGAAATCTGGGGGGGGTTTAAAGAGCACCTTGGTAATGAAAGGTAGGAGGCCATTAACAGCGGAATGGATATATTCATTTAGCTGAGGGTGTCTGGCTCTATGGACTACTAAATTCATGTATCGCCGCCTCTCAAAAGCTCCTACAATGACTTCATTTTCACATACCTAGCAAAAAGAAGAAAAGGGAATACTAACTCCGAGGGGCATTTTGTTCAAATTCTTCGATAAAAATGGTAATGAGAATCTCTTTTCTATATGGCCCGTAATAAAGGGGGTATGTTGGTGGAAGTGTTGTCTCAATAGACAATAAGAGGGGAGATAGTTAATCAAAATTGTGTAATGATTAACTAATTTTGAGTCACATTACCCCATAGGAAGTATAATGAAGGTGAATTGATCATCTTTTATTCTCATTAGCCACCACAATTACCCCATGTTCATTCTCATTACCATTACCATGTTTGAACCAAGTGCCCCATAATCTTTAGCAACAAAATTTTAGTTTTACCATTTGGATAGACTCCTTTGAGGAAAATGAGGGAAGTGATGGCAACCTCAAGGAACTCAATAACAATCTGAGCGATTTCATCTGCAACATATGAAATATCTACAAATTACAAAAGAAATAAAGATACTCGAAGACGGTGTTCAACTAAATTTGTAGGTAAATTTAAATAGAAGCAAGAACCGGAAAACTACATTGCAAGAATTAAGCAATCACGCAACCTTGTGGTGTACGGTCTTTGCGATCCATGTTTGAAGGTTATCAAGCCTATTTTGATGAGCTATCTGTAGAAAAGGGATATGATGTTTAAGAGATAATAATATGACATTCAACCACCAATTATTAGAAGTCAAGCATAATATCATCCAAAAGCACAACAGACCAGTAGATTTAAACATAATCACTTAGCAAACAACATGACAGTTAATACAAAAGAGCAAAAGAAATTGCAACATCTAATTTGGCTTTGAGAATTAAGAGTTATCTTGTTAAATAAAAACAAAAATTAAGAGTTACAGAGGAAACTTAAACAACTGTTAGACCTAACTCTACCCAAAAGCTAGTTCAAGAGTGGAGGATTGACTCCCAACTTAAGTACCATCCACAATTTCTTGTAGATTCAATGTGGGATCGTAACACAGACTATACCAAATGGAATCATTCATACAAGAATTATCTTAATCTGGCTCCATAAAGGGACGTCAGGCTTAAACTGTCTCTATCTGTGCCACTAAATTCAATTTAAAACATTGCCAGTTCCAATCCCCAAATACATTAGGATTCTCCAACAGAATATTATTAACACGCAATCCAAGATAGCATAAACAGTCAAAGTGGAGAGCGGATAAAACACGGATCTTCCAAAAACACAGAGCTTGAAATTCATCCCCAAAAAAAGAAAATATAGATATATTGGCAACAGAAACAATTTGACTAACCATCAGATGATGAAGAGATTAAAACTTAAAAAAGAGCAATAGTTTTACTGGCTCCATGCTGCAGATCCGATATTGAAATTGGAGTTTTGAACCGAAAAACGAACAGTCCTGCCCTGCCTCTTCATTTGAAACCTTCTCTATTTTAACCTTTCTTCTGGAGAGACCGGGGGTTGTTTGAGATAAGTTAAACTTGTATTCCCTCCATTACGAGCCCATTGCACAATTGTTTTTTTTAAAAGAAATTGAATGTAACTTGAGTTATAGTTTATAGGGTGAGTTATAGGCAAGGACGAAAAAATCGCGAAATTTTGGGTTCGATATGGATATTCGTTGGAACGAGTTTTTTTCCAAAATATCGGTAAAATATCGGTACTTATCGGAAAATTTCGGGAAATATCAATTTCGATTTTGATTTCGTTGAGCTGCAGTTCAAATTTTCTAAAATATTGAAGAAATATCGCTGAAATATCGAAGTATCGATTTTTTTTTTTTTAAATTGCTTTAGAAAAATTTCAAATCTCATCCAAATGGTCAAGAAACAAGTTCCCACGCCTCCTCTGATACACATCACTCAACATGTCACCTTTTTAGCCTATTTTGCAGCCTACTCTTTGTCTTGTTCTAATTTTTTTTTTTTTTTTTGGTACTATTTTTTGAATTATTGTACCAAATACATAGTTCCCAACTTCCCAACGGCCATACATTGATACATACAATCTCTCATTTCTTCCTTTCACATCATTTCACTTGTACGCAAAACATTATCAAAATTTACAAGCTTTGGAAAATAATTGTCTTGAGAGGATTTAGTCATATAAGCTATTGTTATTCATTTGCATTTGACAAGAAAAAGACATCATCAAGATAATTTACTCTCTTATTTCATTTTATAGTTATATGACTACTCATAATTTCTTTTGCAATATGAATATATTATTTTACTTTAAATATAATGGACAATAATTTGTACTAAGAGATGAGATTAATGTGGGTTTCATTTTATTTTATTTGAGAATCGTGTCATTTATTTGAGAATGTAACCACTTGTGAGATTAATGTAGCACACTTCTTAATTACAAAACACCACTCCATTTTCCCTTCGTTTAAAATAATCATACTTACTGTTTTCATTTTTTTATAAACCACAATTTTTGTGGGCCACCATCACAAACTATCAGCAAAACCACCCCAGTACACGTCCCCACCGTCCCCACCACTCTCTTCATCCCCCTCTCTCCTAACTGATTTGATTTGCTTTACAGTCTTTTTTTTATTGTTTTTTAATTTCTTTTCTTTTTGTATTTTTTAATTTTAGATTTGTGATCATGCAGCCACTTTTTTATTTCTTTTTCTTTTTACTTTTTTCTTTTTTCCTTTTGAATTTACACACATAAAAATAAAAAATAAATGCACATTCTTAACAATAAATATTTCTTCCTAAAAATTACATTTAAATATAGAATTACATTTATAAAATCTAAAAAATGCAATGAAACAAAACAAATGAACAAATACAATCTAAATTTACATTTATTCCTTTTTCTTGTTGCATAATTAGGCTCTGATCTTGAATATGCAAATACAAATTGTTGCATAAATGCGAGCAATATTTGCAGATATGCAAACAAATTTTTTTGCATAATGCAAGATATTCGTTGCATAATTCACAATTTGTTTGCATACACTTTTAGAATTTGTGTATAACCGGTCTTTTTCTCCAATCAAATATCTGCAAAAAAAATTCAAATAAGAGCAGATAAGAAACAGAATAATACCTCAAAGAAGATACATGAAGATTCAAGTAAGAAAATTCAAATAGGAGTAAATAAGAAACAAAAAAAACTAATGAAGATGCAAAAATAATTCCTCCAGTATACCCAACATGCAAACAATCTTATCACGAATCATATTCCTCTGATTTGAGACATCATAGGTGCAAAATTAACAGCTCCATGAATTACCCACCAAAAGATACATAAACAAAATAATTTGCAAAAATTTATAATTAATCCAGAAAAGTCCTAACAATATCAAGCACCATTATCAAGAACCATTATCAAGCAAAAATTTAAAATTAATCCAGAAATTGCAACAAAGAAAAATCTAAAACTTCCACCAGCAATAATGAACTCCCACTATAACCTAAAACTGCAAAAAGAAAAATACTCACCGTTTTCGACTTCGATTCAGAGCAGTGGGGATAGATCGATTCACAGCAGCGGTGCTCCAGGCGAACCCTCAAATCCTAGATCGAGGCAGTGTGGGGACGGATCGATGGTTCAAACAGATCTGGCGTCCCTGCGCCATCTTCGACGAAGCGCACCCCCTTCCATGCACCACCTCCCTTTCGGCGGCCCCAAACCCAATCAAATCGTGGTGGTGGGAGAGATGCGGTGGCGGCCGAATTGCCATGGCAGCGGTGATGGTGTTCGTCAGAGTGGTGGTGGTGGTGGGTGAGGAGACGGAGAGGGGAAGAAGAGAGAGAGAAAAGGAGAGAGAAAGTGTGTGGAGGATAATGGGAGAGAGAAGACCGCATGATTTAATAAAGAAGAGAGAGAAAGAGATTGGGTGGGGGGAGGGGGGGAGTTACGGGAATTTTAAAAACTGAAAGAGAAATAAAGGCATGGGGTGGGGGTGGGGGTGGGGGTGGGGGTGGGGTGGGTATATCAAAGAAATTATTAAATATTATGAGTGGGTCCGGTCCAAAAGATGAAAAGTGTCGTTGTGTGTAATAAAGTGTGGTTTTTTGTAATGAAGGAAAAGTGATGGGATTTTCCTAAATTATGAGAAAAAGGGTGCGCTTCCATGTATTTATTTCTAGTTTATAAGTTGATCAAATAATTTTTTATAAGAATGTATTGTTTACTATAAGTGCAAAAAAAAAAAAGGTGTCTTATTGTATAATTATTAGTAGAATGGGGTGTAATTTAGAGACTTTGAGGTAAAGTGAATAATAAAATGTGCAATGTGTTCTGACACGGAGGGAGTATATATAAGTATAAATTTGATATTATTATATGCAATCAATGAGGTGATGTTCCTTTTACGTTTTAAATTACTTTTAAAAATCAATGGTTTTTTTAAATACATGGATTTTAGAATCTATGCTCTTATTGGGTTTTGAGTAGGGTAGTGTTGACAAGCATTTTTGTATGGATAGATGTATGTGACTGTTTCGGTTATGCCCGACAAACAATAAATATAAACGAACACGAGCGATGGGGGAAGAACTTTCGTTCTTCCCTCGAATGAGAGCATTCTAGCATATATGAGAAATGAGGAAAAATGTATCATCCTTTACAATGAGGGGGTGACCCCCTATTTATAAAGGTTCACCCCCAAAGACCCAAAAGTGGCCCTGAACTCGTCTTAACCCTTTAATTTAGGGATTTGTTACAATATTAATCTAACAGTCAACCGTAGACCTATAATACATTAAATACTCTTTTCTGATGTAGACCATCGACCCTGTCGGGTCAGTGTATCTTCAGGAATCTGACCTCCTGTTAGGCGAGGATATTCCTGCTGTAACAATTGCCCCCAAGATTGGGCTCTGATTGCGGCCAGAGTTCAATCTTGATCTGTGCTTCAAATAGGTTTTGCCCCCGAGCCTGAAAACTGGATAGCTCGGATGCCCCAGGGGAATCTTCGACGACAGGGTCCTTGATGGGCGAATCTTTTGAGTCATCTTCGAATTATCAAACTTTCAAAACTGGTTGGGTTAGGTGGGGTACGATCTTCTGTCGCGCCCCCGAGTCGAGAATAGTGATGTTCAATTAATACAGAGTTCTTGCACTGGCTGACATTGATTTTAATAATTTAGCGATAAAAGTCGCGATGATTAATTAACGGGATGTTTTGGCCGCTTGCGGGCAGCGACTTTACGAACAAGAGGTTGATTTGACAACTGATTTTAATTGACTTAACAAACGAAAAACTAGCGAAGTGCTTTAGCCAATTGACGGACAGCGACTTCGCGAATACGTGATTGCATGAACAATCGATGAACATATATGATAAAAATAGTTAAGTGCTTTAGCCGATTAACAGGCAGCGACTTCACGAATACGAGATTGAATTAACAATCGATGAATTGATTAATCAATGATAAGAATAGTGAAGTGCTTTAGTCGATTAACAAGCAGCGACTTCACGAATACGTGATTGAACTAACAATCGATGAATTGATTAATCAATGATAAAAATAGTGAAGTGCTTTAGTCGGTTAACGAGCAGCGGCTTCATGAATACGTGATTGAACTAACAATCGATGAATTGATTAATCAATGATAAAAATAGTGAAGTGCTTTAGTCGATTAACGAGCAGCGACTTCACGAATACGTGATTGAACTAACAATCGATGAATTGATTAATCAATGATAAAAATAGTGAAGTGCTTTAGTCGATTAACGAGCAGCGACTTCACGAATACGTGATTGAACTAACAATCGATGAATTGATTAATCAATGATAAAAATAGTGAAGTGCTTTAGTCGATTAACGAGCAGCGACTTCATGAATACGAGATTGAACTAACAATCGATGAAACAAAGCATTCAGGACGCGATATATTTTGGCCGCAAGCGGGTAAAAGTGATGCGGGTTAGTCGACGCCGGTGAAGGCGGACTGGTTGATGCCGTTAAGATGGACAAATCAACGTCGAAAACAAATTAGTTGACGTCGGTGAAGGCGAACTAAACAACACCTCACCCATTAAGGCGGAAGGTCAACGCTCCGAGAGGTAGATTAGTTGGTGCCGTTGAAGACGAACTAATCAAGGCCGAGTGACTGATCGACTTGAAAGATAGATTAGTCGATGCCGGTGAAGGCGAACTAATCAATATGTCAACGCATAAAAGGAGGACTAATCGACGTCGAAAAGACGGATTACTTCGCCAACCTAGGCAGAATGTCGATGCCTAGTAGGCGGACTAATCAACGCCGAGAAGGCAGATTAACTCGAGAAGTAGATTAGCTGATGCCGGTGAAGGCTAACTAATCAATACATCAACGCCTGAAAGGCGGACTAATCGACATCGAGAAGACGGATTACTTCTCAAATCTAGGCGGAACGTCGACACCTTGAAGGCGGACTAATCAACACCGAGAAGGCAGATTAACTCGAGAAGTAGATTAGTTGACGCCGGTGAAGGCAAACTAATCAATACGTCAACGCCTGAAAGGCGGACTAATCGACGTCGAGAAGACGGATTACTTCGCCAATCTAGGTAGAATGTCGACGCCTAGAAGGCGGACTAATCAACGCCGAGAAGGCAGATTAACTCGAGAAGTGGATTAGTTGACGCCGGTGAAGGCAAACTAATCATTACGTCAACGCCTGAAAGACAGACTAATCGACGTCTAGAAGACGGATTACTTCGCCAATCTAGGCGGACTAATCAACGCCGAGAAGGCGGATTAACTCGAGAAGTGGATTAGTTGATGCCGGTGAAGGCGAACTAATCAATACGTCAACGCCTGAAAGGCGGACTAATCGACGTCGAGGAGACGAATTACTTCGCCAATCTAGGCGGAATGTCGATGCCTAGAAGGTGGACTAATCAACACCGAGAAGGTGGATTAACTCGAGAAATGGATTAGTTGACGCTGGTGAAGGCAAACTAATCAATACGTCAACGCCTGAAAGGCAAACTAATCGACGTCGAGAAGACGGATTACTTCGCCAATCTAGGCGGAATGTCGACGCCTATAAGGCGGACTAATCAACGCCAAGAAGATTGATTAACTCGAGAAGTGGATTAGTTGACGCCGTTGAAGGCGAACTAATCAATACGTCAACGCCTGAAAGGCGGACTAATCGACGTCGAGAAGACGGATTACTTCGCTAATCTAGGCGGAATGTCGATGCCTAAAAGGCAGACTAATCAACGCCGAGAAGGCGGATTACTTCGCCAATCTAGGCGGAATGTCGACACCGAGAAGATAGATTAACTCGTGAAGTAGATTAGTTGACGCCGGTGAAAGCGAACTATTCAATACGTCAACACCTAAAAGACGGACTAATCGACGTCGAGAAGACGGATTACTTCGCCAATCTAGGCAGAATGTCGATGCCTAAAAGGTGGATTAATCAACGTCGAGCAGACGGATTACTTCGCCAATCTAGGCAGAATATCGACGCCGAGAAGGCGGATTAACTCGAGAAGTAGATTAGTTGACGCCGGTGAAAGCAAACTAATCAATACGTCAACTCCTGAAAGGCGGACTAATCGACGTCGAGAAGACGGATTACTTCGCCAATCTAGTCGAAATGTCGACGCCTAAAAGACGGATTAATCAACACCAAGAAGGTGGATTAACTCGAGAAGTAGATTAGTTGACGCCGGTGAAGGCGAACTAATCAATACGTCAACACCTGAAAGGCGGACTAATCGACGTCGAGAAGACGGATTACTTCACCAATCTAGGCAGAATGTCGACGCCTAAAAGGCGGACTAATCAATGCCGAGAAGGCGGATTACTTCGCCAATCTAGATGGAATGTCGACGTCGAGAAGGCGGATTAACTCGAGAAGTAGATTAGTTGACACCGGTGAAAGCGAACTAATCAATACGTCAATGCCTGAAAGGCGGACTAATCGATGTCGAGAAGACGGATTACTTCGCCAATCTAGGCGGAATGTCGACGCCTAAAAGACGGATTAATCAACGCCAAGAAGAAGGATTAACTTGAGAAGTAGATTAGTTGACGCCGGTGAAGGCGAACTAATCAATACGTCAACGCCTGAAAGGCGGACTAATCGACGTCGAGAAGACAGATTACTTCGCCAATCTAAGCGGAATGTCGACGCCTAAAAGGCGGACTAATCAACGCCGAGAAAACGGATTACTTCGCCAATCTAGGCGGAATGTCGATGCCGCGAAGACGGATTAACTCGAGAAGTAGATTAGTTGACGCCGGTGAAAGCGAACTAATCAATACGTCAACGCCTGAAAGGTGGACTAATCGACGTCGAGAATACGGATTACTTCGCCAATCTAGGCGGAATGTCGACGCCTAAAAGGCGGATTAATCAACGCCGAGCATGCGGATTACTTTGCCAATGTAGGCGGAATGTCGACACCGAGAAGGTGGATTAATTCGAGAAGTGGATTAGTTGACGCCGGTGAAGACGAACTGGTCGAAACGTCAACGCCTGAAAGGCGGACTAATCAACGTCGAGAAGACGGATTACTTCGCCAATCTAGGCGGAATGTCGACGCCTAAAAGACGGATTAATCAACACCGAGCAGGCGGATTACTTCGCCACTCCAGGCGGAATGTCAACGCCTAGAAGGCGGACGAATATTTGTAGTCGTAAGGTGTGACCATTTTTTAAAAACTGAGTTGTGTACTCATTGAGCAATTTCAATAATTTTACGAAATCATATTCGAAGTTTTAGAATGACTGATTGTATTTAATAATACTCGGTGTCAAATAATTTATTTTTTTATTTTTTAATATCACAACATGAGTTTAGGATATTTATATCCATGCCCCCGCTTTTAATATATATGAAAACTTACGAGTTAGGATATATATTAAAAAGAAGTATCAAATGAAAATTGTATTTCAAAAATTGCCCCCATTTTGAATATTCAAAATACGAGTATATGCCCCCACTTTTAATTTATATGAAAATTTGCGAGTGGTGATATATATTAAAAGGACATTATTGAAATAAACCTGATGGAATGGGCAAAGGACTGCCCGTAGAATTTTTCCGTTGATGAAGAGGTTCCCGATGTTCATCTCAGAAGTTGCTCGCTGCTCGTAATTATATATATATATATATATTTTTTTTTAGCGGCCCTTTTTTAGTAGTGGCCACCTAAACTCTAACACATGCCTAAAATGGATATACAAGTCTGGCCCGATAGTAAAATAAACCTGGCCTGCCTACAAATCAAATAAAATGCCCAACTACTAAGTAAAACTAGGTCCAATATTTGAATAAATCTTGGCCCAATAGCATTTATATAATAACCTGGCCCAATAATACCTAAATGAAATCAGCCCAAAATAATTAAGATTAACACGCTCTGTGCGCTGAAATCCATCATCGAGGCGGTGTTGGTTGGGCGAGGAGCAGGTAGGCGCTATTGACGGAGCGGCGATAGCGGGTAGGCGCTATTGACGGCGCGGGGAGGTGCGACTGGTGGCGAGCCTACGATGGGGAGGCAGTCCCGGGCAGCGGCGCCGGGTTGAGTCCGCTTTGGCGGCGGCACGGGTAAGCGCGGGGAGGAATTGGTGGCCGCGGGTAGCGGGGCAGTTGGATCGGCAGGCGCGAGCGGCTGCGGTCTCCGAGGAGCAGCGGGTAGGCGGCGGGCCTGCCCGGTGCCCTGTACGTGATGAGGATGACGATGCGGGTAGATGGGCCACGGTGAGGCCAGGCTGAGGTGAAGTGGTCCGGGGAGGAAGGTATGCGGTGGCGCCTTGGGGATTGCCGCTTGGCGGCTGAGCGTGGTGGTGCTCGGCGGATGGCGACGTGTGGTGGCGCTTGCGGGCAGCAGGCTGTGAAGGGAGCAGCGGGAGGGAGGCGACGGTTGCGGGCTGCGGGGAGCAGCGGGAGGGACTCCGGGTGGAGATGCGGGTCGGCTGGCGTCGACGAAAATGGGCATCGGGTAGGCTGCAATTGAAAGCGATGGGGGACGTGTTGGAATTTAGAGGCACGAACACCATGTTCGGCGCAGCGGAAGATTATGATTCACCAACAACGAATCACAAACATGGTTGTATAACATAAAACATAAAGGATAAATAACGAGTATATAAATCCTTACAACGATTTGTACGCGGAATCTTCAACTATGGTATCCACGTAATGGTTTTCTACCAACCCGCACCGATATGCTAGCGTTGAATCTCGAGACGAATTTGCTAGGAAAATTCCGACTAGAGATTTTATGGAGAAATTATATTTCTTGTGTCTTTCGGAATTCCCATAGGACACATATTTATAGGGATTAACTTGGCTTAATTCCTAAGCAAGATATCGGGCCTATCCCGTAATATAATCTCTACAGATTATACCTCCCTAGATATGTTCCTACGAATAATATTTTGACCATATATTATTCTTGTATAATAATATTCCAAATATTATTATTGGGATTTCATATTTAATTAAATATAATTTAATTAAATAATAATAATAATAATTAATTCCAAATATAATTATTATTATATTCTCCATAAATTAAATATTATATCTAATACAATATTTAATCAACCAACTATAATTGGTAAATTGTCATTACTTGTTGTGTGACCCATAGGCCCTCATATATCGAGTGATTAGTCAAACTAACGGTCTTAATTGAACCCTAGACAATAAATCAGACATTCTCAATATACGAGGTACGTTGCGAGAAAATCTGCAACTACCTGTAATACTGTAGGCTATTTTGATATCTTCCTTTCATTCACGAATACCCGATTAAGTCTTGAACATGATGAAGTGTCTATTCAAATAACTTAATCATATTATCTCAAATCACTAATTGATCAAGTATATCACACTTAGCCACAAAGTCTAAGTTGATGCGCGTCGGCCGAAGACTTAGATCCAATTATGATGAGAAGACAAGTATTCTCTCTAAATCCACATTGAGGAATGAATCCTATTCTTGGCTCAACTACCACGCACATGCATTTCGTGATGAACTCAATCCATGTCATATCTACCCGTGGAAGGGTGCAAGCGTCGGTCATGGTCAAAGTTCACCACTCCACACATGTCGTGCGTATTGACCTCAAGTCAGAGGAGTATCACATCGCTCCCACTAACCGAGACACCCGTAGACACATTATGTGGAATTACATCAAACGGTTTCTCGGATGGGTATACCAATACCCTCTAAGGTATCTGTGCATCCATCATGAGATACCCGGTATCTCGTAGTAAGTGAGATCTTACTACACTCTCTAAGAGTATGATGCAGATCGCACACCAATCTCAATTGCATCATCAATATCCCATTCTTGATGATCCTTGATCGGGGCTATTTGAGAATCATACTTAAGTCATCTGAGTTCTCACTCACTCAATGACAGTAGTGATTCATGGGAACACAAATAAGAATATATGCAAACAATCAAACATTATATTCAGATAAGTGTAACGCCATTCATTTAATATTAAACCAATGATAATATTAAACCAAATCTGAATATTATCTTAGTATTATGTCCTTTCGATGGATTGTCTCTAGGACACTAACACTAACAGGACGTACCGGGCAACGCGAGCAGCCAGTGCTGGACGCCGTGGCGAGGTGTGCTGGATGGCGGCGCGGGGAGGCTGTGGTAGTGGCGATGTACGGGCGGCGCACCGGTCGTCGACGGGTAGCCTCTCGATCGGAGTCCACTGCCGGCCACGGCGGCGCTCGAATCGATGTTGTCAGTAAATTGTTGACTTACTGTGCATAGCAGGTGTATTGGGAGGTGTGCCGCCGAAAGCACTGCACTAGTGTTGTAGATAGGTGGTGCACAAATCGAGGCAAACAAAGGGGGATTCAGAGCACAGAATAGTTGTCTTGCTTGAAATAATTCCCCACACGGTCTGGGGGATTCACGGCGGTGATAGTGCGGTTGGGCTCGGTGCCGGAAAGCCCTGCGAGCTCCGTCGTCGGAAACAGCCGCCATCCCACTGGAAATTGCAGCGACATTCCCTTCTTCTTCTTCTTCCATTTTTTCTTCTGTCTTTTTCTCCTTAGGTAGCAGCTGTTGTCAGTTGGCTTGTAGCCACGAACTTCTTGTTGGGAGATATGACTTGTAGCCACGGACTGGTCTTCGATTTTTTTTTTGTATAATTTACTTTCTGACTTTTTGTTGTTGTATGGTTTAGGTCGAAAAAGGATTATGGTTTGATGGAATTTTTCGATTGGGCTGTATGTATACGAATGGGGTTGTAGGTATATGAATTCTGAACAGGAAACTTACTCTAACCTTTGATTCTTGAATATTGGTATCGAAAAGGGGTTGAAGATTCTCAGACGGAGTTGAACACTTTGGAGATTTGTAGTTTTTCTTGATGAACACTTTCGAATGATTTTCGGGTTTAGCACCCTTCTTCTAGCGCCAAATTGTTGACAGGCATTTTTGTATGGATAGATGTATGTGACTGTTTCGGTTATGCCCGACAAACAATAAATATAAATGAACACGAGCGATGGGGGAAGAACTTTCGTTCTTCCCTCGAATGAGAGCATTCTAGCATATATGAGAAATGGGGAAAAATGTATCATCCTTTACGATGAGGGGGTGACCCCCTATTTATAGAGGTTCACCCCCAAAGACCCAAAAGTGGCCCTGAACTCGTCTTAACCCTTTAATTTAGGGATTTATTACAATATTAATCTAACAGTCAACCGTAGACCTATAATACATTAAATACTCTTTTCTGATGTAGACCCTCGATCCTGTCGGGTCAGGGTATCACCCCTGATGTAGACCCTATGATGTAAAAGTAAAAGGATGTATAAGTTATTTATGACAAATTGCAAAAATAGGACTTATCTTTACCACTTATTGCACTTAGAGGACCGAACTTTTAACTTTTACAGGGCAAGTTCCCAACTATCAATTTTTTGCAAAAAGAGGACCTCAGACAATTTTAAAGACAAAATTAAGGGAGAAAAAATATTTGTTGGTCCTATAACTTATCTGATGTCCGATTTTCACCCCAAATAATTTAACAATTCTAAATACATCTCATAACTTATTTGATTCTCAAATTTTTGTCATTTTTCGCAAAAAAAAAATGACGTCGTTTGGAATCACATGAAAGTCCAGCGTTGGTCGAATTTGCAGCTTTTAGGCGAGTTGCTGACATAGAGTACATGTGTTTAAGTTGGAGCAATTATTGTTTTATCTTCAAAGTAGGGCCGGGAATAGGCCAGGCTACCCGACAGGGGCCTATGACTCGGCCTACCTAAAGCCCAGCTCAGCTCGGCTCGTTTAATAAACGAGCCAGGCTTAGGCATTTTTAAAAGCCTATTTATTTAAATAGGTCAAACTTGAGCTTTTCTGTAAGTCTTTTAAGCCCAACAGGTCAGCCTATTTAACTATATAATATATATATATATATATATATATATATATATAATACAATACATATATAATATAATAAATATTTAATATATATATCTAAGAATATTGCTAAATATAAATTAAATATTATTTAAATTTGTTATTATACTATTATTTGATAATTCTTTGGTAAATTGCTTTTATTCTTCATTTTAAGATTTAAAGAGTTAATTGTTATGATTTAATAATAATATAATTATTGAATATAATTTTGTAAACATGATTAAAAAGGCCCCTAAAAGGCTTTCAGGCCAAGCCTATTTATTAAAAAGGCCGGACCAAGACTTTGAAAAAAGCCTATGACAGTTAACAGGCCAGGCTTAGGCCCAAAGATCAAATAGCAGGCCCAGACCGTCCAACGAGAAGCCTAGCTCGGCTCGGCCTATTTTCACCCCTACTTCAAAGTATTTATGTGTGAAAAATTATGTGTGAGGGTAAATTTTTTCTACTATAATCGAGACGTGATCATATACATTATAAATTAGATTAGCTTCAAGAGTCTGAATACTTGCAAAGTTACTTTGCTATCTCTTATTCACCATCTCCAACTTTCAAAATTCAATTGGAGAACTCAGAGATCTCATCAGATTTTGACTTGGAATCTGTATTTTGCAACCTCATATATTTTGTTAGTCTTAATATCTTGCAATGTTGAAATAATTAAGATTAATTATGCAGTAATATAATTCTTGTTAACACGAATATTCAAATAAATAATTTGTATATTCAAAACAAATTATAATTTACATTTTAAGCATAAATAAGAATTATCAGTGAAGGTTGTAATCATGCATTGTTTCATAAATAAAAAATATTATACTGTAATATATCAAAATGACTTTAAGATTAAAACATACGGTAAAATTATCAAAGTGAATGGTACCACCCTTATGTGGTATTATAAATTTCGAATTGTCATTTTTTATATATACACATCTTCAAATCAAGTATATATATATATATATATATATATTGTCCCGAATTAATTTTTTAATTAATAGAATATTTATGCAAAATTGACCTCTTTAAAAAAATTCAATCATCTGCAAACCAAAGTGATTAGAAATAAAATGATACAATTAGATCTATGTATATACATATACAATTTCTTTAATATCAAGTATATCAATATTAAAAATATCTAATAAATTTTAATATTGCACATAATATATTGACATATGAAAAATATTTAATTAATTTATATTTATTATACAATTGTTTTTTTTCTACTATAATATGTAGATTTTAAAAGTATACCATGATAACTCATGTGGTATTGGAGAGTTAAGCTAGACATCATATAAGAGATATGTAGAAATTTATTTATTAGAGTTACCTAACATTTTGATGACTATAATTACTAGTGTTGTATCTACCCGTGCTTACGCACGGAAGTCATTTACGTAACTAAATTTTGATAAAATAGTTTATATTTTTTATGTTTTAAATAATTTTATTATTTAAATATTTAGTCAATTTTTAAAAATATTTTCCAGATTTTAATTCTAAATTTTTTTAGATTTCTCAAATATTTAAAGGGAAATAAAAAAAATTAATTAATTTAAATTTAATGTACTAATTTTAAAATTAAATAACTTAAAAAAATTAAGTCAAAGTCAATAAGACCTAGCATATAATTCACCATATTTATATAAGGATAACTTAGTCATTTTATATATGTTTATTATTGACTTTGAAATAATGGGGTATGTTTAGAGGATTTTGGGAACTCATATAAAAAATGCACAACAAAGGATCTTAAATATATAATGAAGGTACCCAAATTAGTTTTTAATTAGTAATTGAAACTGCATTCAATACCAATAATACAACATTAAATTATAAGTAATTGTAAAATATTTCACTTTAAAAAATAGTCAACTATTCCTAAAATATATAAGTTTCATCCTAATTTTTTATAAGTCAACTAATTACTGTCATCTCCTATTTTTATTTAACAATAGAAACCTTCATGGAAGTGGTATGGAGCATGACAGGCTCCTTTTGGAGAGAAAACCGTGATTGTACAGTTTACAATCTATCATCTTTCTTTTTTTAAATTTAATTAAAATAATTAGATATTTATCATATTCGGATTATATCCTACACGTCAATTCCATAAAATTAAGGAAATTTAATCTTTTCATATCAACTCAAAAGAAAATTTTAAAATTCTCACACGATTTTAATTTAATACACCAATCATTAAATAAATATACCAATTAGAGGCTAGGCAATTGTTTTACATCCAAAAAATTGGAAACGAAATGTATACAAAATTTATGATTTACGTGTAAAGTGGGATGAGACTTCATCTACTAATAACTTAATCGAACTCTATGGGATGTGGTTGAACTAAATAATATGAATTAAATTAAATTAAATTAAATAAAGACGATGATTATATAATATTGAATATAAATCGAGATAAACTTGCATTGACACAATTCAAAATTTAGACTATTTCATCTAAAAACCTACGTAGTCAACCTTATCTAATATTATATATTAAACAATTTATTTATGCATTGATGCTAATCAAAATAGGAATACGATTATTACACAATTTTTTTGTACACATACAAATATAAAATTAAAAAAAAACGATGGTAAGATATATTTATAGAATTAGTCGAGATATTATTATAGTTGAAATTCCGATTTTTTTTTTTATGTCGGCATTTGTAGCAGTAGCAGAGTGCATATTTTTTTATTTATATGAAATAAGTGAAGCCATGATGAGGAGCTCGATTGCTCCGGCGTATCTTGATTCCTTAAACAGCTCCATAGCGAACGACCAAGTAGAGAGAATATATACATCCATTCCAGAATCAATGGACTTAACGTGGGAAGTGGGTATTCACAGGGCAGAGAAGGAATATTCCAGATTGATTAATAAACATTCCTAATTGAGGACGAACAAACGATCGAGGTTTAGGAAAAATGATAAGAATCAACCGTTACAAAATAAATCTGTCTTATAAGTTACTAAGATGTTAGTAAGAATTAAATAAAATTCTTGCATATCAACAACAACTTTAGTTTGCAGAAACCTTGCAATCATATCAAAAAAAGTATAAAACTACAATTTACATAAACACAAACGATTAATTACATCCAAATAATTATAAAAAACGTAGGGAAAAAAGATACAAAAGAATAATAACAACAATTACAAATGCTACACACCGCCGAAAACATCGAAAAATAGCAGCATAACGATGAAGGTGATCCTTTGATAGAACAAATGCTACAAAATGCTTCATCAGAACAATCATGCACAAAAATAAAAGAAAAAAGAAAAAGAAGAAAAAAAAATTAGAATTACATAAAAATCTATACACAAACATTCTTGCATATCAATATCCAACTCAAACCAATATATAGGCAACTAAACTGTAACGACAACCAAAATAAAGGCAGAAAAACAAAACAAAAAAGAATACCAACATAAACATAAATTCAAGGATTTAATATTATACTAAAGATAAATACACGAAATTAATTCAATACCGTATCAGACACAATTACAAATCCAACGACACACAATAGATGAAACAAAAATGATCAACGGCCGAGACAATTTGGAGCCAAAACTATATATGAGAATCCTGGCTCTATTATATATGTATGATTGCTTTCATCCAATTGACTCTTTGGAAAAAAAAATTATGACTCTATAGAAAATGTTCATTGCATTTATTTTAAGTTAAAACTTTTTTTAAATTTTATACTCAAAATTATAATTAAAATATATACAAAACTATTTTTTATATATATAATGAACATCACAAAAATCAGTTGAAATATTTTTTTAACCATTTCCATGTAAAATTGATCTAGTCATTATCATTTTATTTTTTAAATAGAACCTAGAGTACTCCTTAGAATTAAATGGTATAAGATTGCATTTTGCAAATATCATGACGTCACTGATATTTTTAGCAGTAACAAATACTTTATTATCATATAAAAGATCTAAATTAAATTAAATATGGAAAATAAATTCTTGGAAAATATATTTTCTAAATTTAGACTAACCAAGGATAATTGATGATAATTATTTTTATTATATATAATAAACGTCGCAAATCAATTAAGAACTTTTCAAAATTCTTTCCATATGAAATTAATTTAGTCATTATTATTTTACCTTGTATATAATATCTATAATATTCTTTAAAATTTGTTGTAATTGAGTGCGTAAAATAAAACACTAGAATTGTTCACCTAGTTCGTTGGGAACGACTACATCTGGGGGCGAGTCAAGCCAGGAGTTTCACTAATATTCTTGTGTATGAGTGTTTACAATTCTGAGTACAATGATATATTTATAAGAGTAAAACCCTAGTCTAAGATAAAAAGCCCATTGGGTTATTGGTCCATTAGTAATGTCCACATCAAATCTTCTAGATTTGGAATAATAAATCTTCTAGATTTACAACACTCCCCCTTGGACATTACGACATAACATAAATGTCTTGTCATAAAAACTTTATATGCTAGGTATCGGCCAAATAATAAGTTAGGGAGGAATATAATCGATCTTCCAGATCAAATCTTCTAGATTTATTTCGGGGTTACCGCTCCCCCTGAAGACAACAACACTTTGAGCCTTTGCATCCCAATACCACGAACGTACTTTTCAAAAGTAGACGTAGTTAAGGACTTAGTGAACAGATCTGCTAGATTGTCACTAGATTGCATCTTTTGAATGGTAATCACGTCATTCTTCTGGAGTTCGTATGGGTAGAAAAACTTAGGTGAAATATATTTTGTCAGGTTTCCCTTAACGTACCCATTACTCATTTGTGCGATGCAAGCTGCGTTGTCTTCAAATATAACGGTGGGAGGTGTATCGCCTTTAGCGATACCACACGAGTTACCAATGTATTTTACTAAGGACCTTAACCAAACACATTCTCGTGTGGCTTCAAATAAAGCTATTATCTCTGAGTGGTTTGAAGACGTGGTAACCATAGTTTGTTTAACCGATCTCCATGAGATCGTGGTACCACCACAGAAAAAAAAAACGTAACCAGTCTAGGATATGGCGTTGTGGGGATCAGACAAATAGCCAGCATTCGCATAACCTACTAAGGTTTTTGTCTTGGCTCTTACGGTAAAACAGTCCAAGATCTTGAGACCCTTGGAGGTACCGTAGAACATGCTTAACACCATTCCAATGTCCCCTTGTAGGAGAAGCGCTATGCCTCGCAAGCAAATTGACAGCAAATGCAATGTACGGCCGAGTGCAATTTGCGAGATAGAGCAATGCTCCAATAACACTAAGATAAGGAACTTCTGGCCCCATAATTTCTTCTGAATCTTCTCTTGGCCTAAATGGGTCCTTATCCACTTCGAGGGATCGGACAACCATATAGGTGCTAAGTGGATGAGATTTATCCATGTGAAATCTCTCCAATACCTTCTTCACGTAGGTTGACTGATGTATAAAAATTCCTTTTGGGAGATGTTCGATCTGCAGGCCGAGACAGTACTTGGTTTTACCCAAGACTTTCATTTCGAATTCATCTTTCAAGATTGAACTGACTTCTTCAACCTCTTTCCATGTTTCAATTATGTTTAGGTCATTAACATAAACGGATATGATGCAAAAACCATTTTGCAATTTCTTCGTGAATACGCATGTGAAAGCTTTATCGAATGTGTATTTCTTTTTCTGAAGGAACTCACTAAGTCGGAGGCCTGATTGCTTCAAGCCGTACAATGACTTCTGTAGTTTTATGCTATACAAACTGCAATTTTCACCATCCCTCATCTGAGGAATGTCAAATCCATCAGAGAATTTCATATAAATGTCGGCATCAAGTGATCTGTATAAGTAAGCGGTTACTACGTCCATTAATCTCATTTGGAGATTCATTTTAACTGCCAAAGATATCAAGTAGCGGAACGTTATTGAGTCCATGACGGGAGAATAGGTTTGATCGAAATCAGTCCCCGGTCTCTGCAAAAACCCTTGAGCTACAAGCCTCACTTTATATCTCTCTACAGTATTGTTCTCATTTTATTTTCGTATAAATACCCATTTATATCCTACAGGGATAGCACGCGTGGGTGTACGAACTATAGAGCCAAATACTTGTCTTTTGTTAAGCGATGCGAGCTCTGCTTCAATTGCCCCTTTCCATTTTACCCAACCGGAGCGCTTCCGGCACTCAACGATAGTTTTGGGTTCTGGATCCAGTTTGTTAATGGAAAGAGCAAATATCGCTGCAAATGTGTCATCGACGACAGTAATATTTATACTATATGTTTCTTCCGTATCTATGAAATTCATAGAGACTTCAACATTTTACGTCAACCAGACCTTCCTCATTTCCCAATGTATCTGGGTCTAGTCGTTCTGCGGTCCTAGTGCATTGAATATTTTGTACACGTGCTTCATCACTAGTGTTTGGTGATACTAAATTTAGTTTAAAACAACCATTAATCCACGCTATTAGAACCGATCACCAAAAACTAGGACGCTCATCTCCTATAGACTTTGAGTTATCTAGACGAATCTCTTCTAGATATTTTACATTCGACTGACCAGTTTTGCTAGCTTTTCGTTTAGGTGTACTAGTATCTCTTGAGGGTCCTTTACGCTTCTGGCGTGTGGGGGCATGACTACTTGTTTTTCTTGGGACCTCAACCCTTTGGGGAGCATTTACTGCAGGTATATGCGATTTAGTTACACCTCTATGGTCAGTGAACGCGTCTGGCAGATTGTTTGCTAAATTTTGCAAGTTAATGATCTTCTGAACTTCCAGTTCAGATTGACTAGTGCGTGGATCTAGATACTGAAGATCACTTATGTTCCACGTAAGCTCCCGACATTCATTCAATTTTGAATTCGGATCTCCCCCTAATGCCGGGAAGTGATCTTTATCGAATGTGCAATCAGCGAACCAGGCCGTCAATTGATCCCTGGACAAAGGCTCGAGGTATTTTACGATGGATGGAGAGTCAAATTCAATGTAAATACCGAGTTTCCTTTGTGGGCCCATAGAGGTCCGCTTCGGTAATGTTATCGGAACATATACCGCACATCCGAAAATACGCAGATGGGAAATGCTAGGTTCTTTCACACGTACTAGTTGTAGGGGGAAATGATCATTATATGCAGTTGGACGGATTTGTATCAAGTGCGATGCATGTAGGACTGCATGCCCCCAGCATGAAATGGGTAGTTTAGAGTTCATAAGCAATGGTCACGCGAGACGTAGGGGACCGAATGCTCCACTTTAATTCCCTGGGCCATACAATAATTTGTAAAAGCTCTCGAGGTAAACTCGGCAGTATTATCCATGAGAATAGATTGGATAATCTGGAAACTGAGCTCGAAGCTCGATAGATTTCGCAATGAGCTCTGCAGAAGCTTGATTGCGGGTAGACAGCTAACAGGCATATGTCTACCTAGTGGAGGTATCAATAAGGACCATGAAATACCGAAATGGTCCTGATGCTGGGTGAATCGGTCCACAAATGTCTCCCTGAATCCGTTCAAGGAAAACCAGAGACTCTAGTCCAACCTTAGTGGGCGATGGGCGCACTATTATCTTACCCTTAGAACATGCATCACAATTAAATTCGTTAACAGGAAGGATTCTATTATTCGAAATATTATGACTAATTGAATTAGATAGAATCCTACGTATCATAGATTGTCCTGGATGACTTAACCGCTGATGCCATAATTAAAGAAGTTCAGGTCATGAAATTTTATACTCATGGCTAGATGGAGATTGGACGGCCGGATGTAGGAATAGTACAATCCGGAGGGGAAGGAAGGAAGTTTTTTTTCTATAACTTGTTTACGGCTACCTCGAGTAATAGTCATCAAAAGGTATTCGTTATTGTTCTCAGTTTCAGTTTTAATGTGATAGCTATTATTTCTTATATCTTTAAAAATGAGCAGGGTACGCTTAGATTGTGGAGACAATAAAAAGCATTGTCGATTATGAGTTCGGTACCCATGGGGAGGACAATGGAAGCTCTTCCAGGGCCCACTATCAACATACTATCATTGGCTATTGTAGTTATACTCCTCTAACGTTCTACCAAGTTATGAAAATACTTCTTATCTCTTAAGGTTGTATGAGTGGTGGCGCTATCTACCAAACATAAATCACAATCTCAATCCATCATGCCAGAGGAAATAGCCCAAACCTAATAGCTGATATGTTTACTAGCCATGTATAACAATATCCAAGTAAATTTAATGGACGACGTTAAGGTAAACACATCGAAACTAAAACATAATATCATCCATAAAATAAAGTATCCAAAAGAAAGGATTCAAAAACATAAATTTTTTTATCCAAAAATAAAGTACTAAAATAATCAAATACGCAAATCACTCATCATCTCCAAAGTCCTTGAGCTTGATGCCCAGAGGATCAACGTTGTCTTGGTCAAAGTCTGCTTCAAGCAGGCTGGCATGGTGAGATTCGACTCTAGGGGCCTTCCCCTTGTCGTCCTTCTACTGCTTTTGATAAGCCTCAACCAAGTGCTTGGGAGTGCGACACGTGCGAGACCAATGACCTCTACATCCGCATCTGTAGTAGGACTGCTCAATCTTTTCTTGATTGCCAGATTTTTAAAGAGCGAAATTCAAGGTTCTGTGACCACCGGATGTACGACCTTTAGCCCAGATCATCTTACTCTCTCTTCCCCTTCCACGTTTGCGACCAATCATATAATTGTCCCTATACTGCTGTTGGAGTATAAGGTTGCTAGTGTGGAATATCGACAGAGTGTTCTGCATCAACAGGGTTACAATACGTTGCAAAGCAGAGTTGTACTCCGTTATAGACTTAAGGTCTTGGAAACGGAGTCTCAACCAATCGTATTGTACTGGAGGGAGGAGTATATCGTTTTGTTGTTGGAAATGGTCCTTCAGGGACTTCCACAACATTCTGGGGTCCCTGAACGAGGATCTGGAAAAATGAATTCCTCACTCTGGTGATTCATGAGAAAAATCAACGCTTTTGCCTTCTGGGCGTTAGTGGATTTCGAACCTTCGATAATTGTTTCGCTCAACTCATTTAAGGTTAGATGGATATCGACATCCAGCACCCATGTCAGGTAGTTATTACCATTGAGAGCAAGCTCATCGAATTCTTTCATGGTAATATCAGACATTTTTCACTACGATTTTAAAGTGACATGGTAAGAGTTGTGACCAAATTTATTGACAACGGAGAAATAGGGATTTATTTGATTATTCTAGAGCACATATAGGCAAGAATTGGGCGCCGTCTACCCAAAATATAAATTACGATCCGACAAGTACCGGGTGCCGCCTACCCGGGCATGATATGCGGACTATAAATAATAAACTATGTGCGGGAGTAATCATGCATGTAGGATAATTAAATCATAAAGACATGCATATGTAACAAATATTCATATATAATTCCTTGAGAACTAATCCATAAAAATAATTTCAAAGAAAATTCCAGACTTAATAAACATACAAATTTAACTTTCTAAATATTTCATGTACTAGATGAGTGCCCGCGTATTACGCGGAGTTTTAGCAAAAACAACTGTATATGCATTTATATACTTAAATAAATTTGTTCATCGTAAAGTAATATAATTATATTATAATATATATATATATATATATATATTTCTATAATATGTATGTATAAAATTATGAGTTAATTTCTTATTAATTCATGAGCTTTAAGCTCAATCTCATTTTAATTATAATTTTCCATATTCTTATGGAATTTAATATTTTTTTTTAATTTTAATTTGGTATACACATTTAAATTACGATTTAATTTTCACAATTACACGTCAAATACTTCCCTTTGCCTCTCTGGGATGGTTTCCTCAGTCGATTCTCCATCCAAGCACTAATGCATTTTTTTTTTGTTGCTAAAAATGCAATTCGTATATCGGATTGAAACAACTAAAGATGTGGTAAATTTAAATGTTGTGATTAAAATGAGATTGAGCCTAAAGCTTGTGAATTAATATACAATTTACCCTAAATTTATTAATATTTTTTTATATTATTTTTAAAGTTTCTATTTTTTTTCAAATATATTACATCTATTAAAAATTTAAATAGTATATTATAAGATATAAATATGCATTTTATTGTACATGTACAAAATAAGTAATTTCCATACATGCACACATATGTCATTTAAATTATATAATATAAAATAAAATAATAAGCATTTTTATTTATAAAAAATTACATTGACAATATAAATCAGACAAAGTATAGTGTGAATTTGATTCATATATGAATCATTAATAAGTATTAGTTGTTATCACTAAAGAGTATTAGTTGTTTTCACTGAAGAATATTACTTATTCACACTGAAGAGTCTTAGTTGTTCAGTGAAAACAAACTAAGATATTTCAGTGAAAACAATTAATACTCTTTAGTGAAAACAACTAATGTCCTTCAATGATTCATGTATAAATCAATTTTACTCTATACATACTCTATAAATCATTGGTGGGCTTTAATACGACTTACTATATAAAAATATAAAAATTATGCTAAATAAAATAGATATTCAATATATGTGCATATTTATATAAGTGTGCAATGTTCAAATATTGCATTTCTTTTAATTAGTGACAATATTATTACACAAACATAATAACACATGTTAAACATAATTAAGTCAATAAAAAATAATATATCAATATTTAAATTTAAATAAATAAAAAAATAGACAATTATAATTTTGGTTTACTGTGTTTTCTAGGCAATAAGACTTGCCAATTAAATGTTACTCCCTCTGTTGGTCCCGAAGTGAGTAAAACAGGTGTATGGGGGGGGGGGGGGAGAATACACCTAAGGTTACAAATTCAAACTTTTCGTTAAAACTTATCAGGTTTCTTAAGACAGTAGATCGTCAGTGGACTTTGAAGTCTGCTGAGATTTACTTTTGAAAGCTTACTGAGATATCAGCTCCACTGAAAGCTCAAGACTTTCAGTTGAACTACTATCTAATTAGCTTTCAGTTACGGATTAGTGAGCCCTTATGAAAACCTCGTTTTGCTTTGATAAAACTTATTAGAAAGACGCACACTTAAGGAAATGACTGAATGTAAGTACACAAGATATAAAGTGGTTCAGAGAATAATCTCCTATGTCCACTGTCCTGATCAAACAGGAGAATTCATTTCACTTGGAATTCCTTGTGTTATAGTGCCAAGGTGCACTGATAAATTAATCCTCTCTAAGGACTAGGATAATTCCAGGTCCTAGGTCCCAAAACAAACCAGCTTTCAGACTGATATCAACAATCAGCTTACTAACACCACTTAACACTAACTCTCAACCTAACACTGGGTTGGGGTTTTGAGTAGGGTTTGGTTCCAACTGTTGTGAGATAATCCTTACAGTTTAGCTCAAGGCTTAGGATGGATTATCTCTTTCTAAGATTTAGATATAGCTTTAAGCTTGGTTACAGAAGGCTCAGTATGCTCTCTACAAATGTGAAACACTTGGGAAACAAAGATGATTTCGAGTGCTTCGTAGTAAGTTAGGTATGTAGAGATTGCTTTGATCTTGTGAGTTTCCCGTGCATAGAAATGAGCACGTCCTTCTGTATTTATAGACCTTCTTGAAAATCTTCTCGTTGGAGTTGAATCTTCTCAAGTAAGTCTTCTTGGATCTGATTGGTTCAAACGACTCTATTTGAGGCTTTAAGTCTTATCAAGGAACGGCTGAAAGACCTTGCCTATTCACTAACTCTCTGGAGAAAGCTAGGGAAAGACTTTTGGTACTTGTCAGTCTGTGACAGGTCGGCTGTCAGTAGAGTACATCTACGTGTCATCTTCTCATTGGGCCGCTCAGTCTGCTTGCCCAGAATCCTGTCTTGCTTTAAGGTGGAACTCTTCTAAGAGAACCTTCTTATTCCTTCATTTATTGTAAGTTTCCTTGAAATTCGTTTTGCCTTGTTCCAACCAGATTAACTAACAGCTTTTAAAGTGTTTAGCATTGAATGTGCTTTGTTAGTTCACATCAGTGGACCTTGGTCCTCTCCTGATGGTTTTAGTCTCAGTGTGAATGTACTTAGAAAGCATTCAAGACTTAGACTATTTCTCAGATCATTTCTCTTCAGCAGACTTAATTCTTCAGTGGACTTCATTCTTCAATACACTCCAAAACTTTATAACTGCACTTCAGTTCCTTAACATTTGAACTGACTAACTACCTTCTGACTCTACTGAATACTTTACTTAAAATGACTTAGGAGGAACCTTTTGGCATCTTAATCAAAACTTAAGTCTACACAATTTCCCAACAATTTCTCCCTTTTTGATTATGCCGAAACCTGTCTTATTACATATTCTCTTTCAGATGAGGTTATTCAGTTGACATAAAATTCAAAGGATTCTTGTAAGTAAAGGCATTCAAGTATATAAGTCTAAATGATAATGAGATATTATCTTGGGCATTAAAAACAGTAGAGTTTCATTTCATGAAGAATAGGATGAGTAAAAATACATGAAGTCTACTGTTAAAGAAGTTCTTAAATAAAAATCAGCTGGGACTTATAAACAAATGCCCAGTACAAACACTTAACCTCCTCAGATGGATTCAAACAGAGGTTCAAGTGCATATTGCTTGAAGACTCGGATCTTCAGTTCATTCTTTCTTTCCATCTCTTCTTTTGAATGTCCCCTGAGACCTAAATGCTCACAAAGGGACACCCATTCATCCGTGATCCTTTCTCTGTCCACTGCACCTGTTGCATCTTGTGGAGGCCAGTAGATAATTGGCTCAGGAGCTTTCAAGGCATGGTCTGGAAACTTGTCATTCCAGGCCTCATTAATATCAGGGTAGAGTTTTGGGTAGGACTCAAACAACCAGTCATTGAATAAATCTTGAGCATTCTCTTTACCCAACTCTCCACTGACATAGTATGAATACACAAATTTCCTCTTGGCAGTTTTCCAAGCATCATTCAGCTTCTTGGGAACCCAAGTATCAAGTTGAGGGAATTGGGCCTTTGAAAATGCCAACTTATCCTTCTTTAGCTTAGCAGCCCACCTTTTATAGCCATTCCTGAACTTCTTGGAAGTGGTCTTGTCAAAAGTAGCTAGCCTCTCTTTCCTCTTCCTTTCTGCTAACTCTGCAATGGACTCCATCTTTCCAACAACTTTATCTCTCCTATCTTGCTGTTGAGCAGTTAGCCTTTGAGCTCTCTCATTCATTCCTCCAGCTTCCTTGATTAGCTCAGTGAGTTTAGTGACCTTTGTAGGTGCAGACTTGAGGGCCTCAGAAGAGATAGGTCCAGGATTGAGAATTGGAAGTACCTCTACTGAGTTTGTTGACTTTGCAGCCAACCTTCCTGAGGATCTTGTTCTCTTAGCCACCTCTGATGAGAGAACATCATCAGCCTTCCTCTTTGTTGATTCCCCCTTCTGAGCAGCTCTCTCTTTTTTCTTTCTCAGCAACTTCTTTGAATTTGGTTAAGTCCCTCTCCTCTTGGACTTCTTTGCCTTTTACCCCTTTGCTCTTTTCATCAGCTGACTTCTGGGCCTCCTTTGTCACCTTCTTCATGGTATTCTTGATCTACTGACTCTTTGCAAAGTCATCAGTCTCAAGAATTAATTCCATCTGATTATTGGGGTCCAGCTTCATCTGCTTTCCGCTCACTAACTCTTCACCCTTTTCGGCATTAATCATACACTCAGCAACAGTGATGTTTAGCCTCATCTGATCATGTTCAAGGGCCTTGAGTTGAGTTGAGCAGTGATCAACTTCTTCTTCAATTCTTTCCAAGGTTGCACCAGCATTCTGTCCAAAATTGACAAATTGTGCAAGCTTCTCATCAATGAGGACATTAGTTTTTTCTTGAGTAGGGAAGTCCTTAGAAGTCTTCTTTAAATCATCCCTCGGCTTAGCTCCCAGCTCTTCATGTTTGGCCTCAAATTCTGTCAGCTTCTTGTTCCATAACCCTTCAACCTTCCCTATTAGATCCGTTGAGAAAACCTCTACAAAGGACTTTAGGTTCATGGAGACATTATCCACTGAGTCTTTTAGAAATTGTGTTCTGGCCTCTTCCTCCTTCTTCTCCATCTTCTTCAGAGCCTCTATCACCAGCACACTCTGGTCTTCCACTACATCAATGACCATTTGCTGAGAGTCTTCCACTTTAAGAGTCAGGTTCTGAAGAGAAGTGGTGGTAGACTCCATGAGCTCATCAATATGGTCTGAGAGAATGACCATCTCATCAACTTTCTCCTGGACAATCTCTTGGACATCTCTCAGTTGAGTTTGGAGGGATGGAAACTTTACATCTTCAAGATTTTGAATTGCATTCCTCAGTGGACTTATATGGATATTGACTTGGGGTACTTCCATGGATGGATTTCCTGCATCAGATAAAACGTTAGCACCTTCCCCCTCAATCTCACCACCTACTCCAGCATGTTCATCTACCTCCATTTGAACTCCTCCCTCCTCTTTCTTCTCACTTTCACCCTCTCTTTCTTTTTCAACTCCAATTTTTTCAGCCAATTCACCCTTTACAGGAACGATTGCTCGAATTTCTCCACTCACAACTTTAGTGATCTCAACCTCCTTTTCTTTCCCTTTCTCTTTTTCAACTCCTTCTTGTCCAGTCACCTTAGCTGACTCCACAGTCACCGTTGAGAGCTGTTGTGGGGGAGCTTCAGTAGACACCTCTACTGAGCTTCCCTTTGGCAAATTTTGAGCCTCAGTATCCTTTGCCGGGGATACATCCTTGGCTACTTCACCACCACCTGGTTGTGGTGAAGTACCTTTCTCCTCTTGGGGCTCCTCTTCCCCCTTCTCTTTTTCCTTTTCCCCCTCTTCCACTTTCTCCACTTCCTCTGACTTCTACTTCTCTTCTCCAACCACCTTCTCTGCCTCAGTTGTCTTCTCAACCTCAGCTCCTTTCTCTACTTCAGCTATCTTGTCCATCACCAGGCTTTGGAAAATCTTCTCATCACAAAGTAGCCTGGTTTTGGTCATTCCAGCGAAGTCTAAAACTTCATTTTCCTCTTTCTTCCATTCCTCCACCTTACCTCCACCAACTGCCATGAAGATCTCAGCCAATCTCCGATCCTTCAGTTGGACAAGTAGCCTTACTCTAAAAAACATTGCCTTCAGGGTGGGGTACCCATCTAGCTCTGGATATTTGGTTTCCAGTGAGTAAGATACTTCATCCCTAAGAGTATCCAAGAAGGAATACTCTTCTTCATCATCAGATGGAAGGGAAGGGGTAGGGGATCTGATGTCTGTGGGTTCCTCTGGAATAGTTTCTAAGTGGGAGGTTTGGGGTTCAGGAGGGTTGGGCTCAGATGAGGTTTGGATTTGTTCAGTGGGGGTTGAGGGGATGGGTTCAGAAGAGTTTGAGGATGCCTCAGCAGATACCTCAGATGGGGTGTTATTTGGGGAACCACTTTCAGGCTGTTCAGAGCCTTCAGTGGGGGTTTTGGAGATGATGGATATGCGTTTGGTTTTTACCAGGGGTTCTGGGCTTGGTTTTTATCTTGATAGGGGTAGGGGCAGGGGCATCTGAGTTAGATTCAGTAGATATGATGTTTGGAGATGAGTCAGGGTTACCTGAAGATGACTCATCAGTAGAGTTTGATGTTCTGTCCTTCTTCTTAGCAGCACCTTTCTCTGCCTCAGAGGACCTCTTCTCCTTTCTCCTAGAAGCTTTCTCTGCCTCCTTCTCCTTGTGCAAGGCCATCTTATCACTTAGCTTTATCAGCCTCCCCTTAAGTTTTATCATTTTCTCTTCACCAGGGTTTGCTTCCTCTGCCTCCTCTGCTGCTTCCGCGCTTTCCTCCACCATGCTCAACTTTCTTCCCTCCAATGCCTTCCCAGACTTGAAAAGAGATTTCAAGTTGCTCCATTTCCTCTCCTCCTTCCAGTCCACTCGAACATCAACATTCTCAATGAGGTATGAGATCTTTGTGGCAAAGTTCAGCTTACTTGCCAACTGGGGGGTCTTCTCAGGCTGGAATTTCAATTGTTCCCTATTCAACGCTCTTAGAAAGAACAGTTGCCAATTGAAGCTCTTCTCCTTGCTCTCCACAATGGCCTTCATCAGTCTTAATTTGGGTTTGCTCACTTGCTCCGAGCTTCCTTGATTTGCCAAAATGTCCCAACAATCTCACAGAGAACATTGTATACGAGAAGGAGTAAATTTCTGTTCATTGTGGGACTGTACTTCATTTTCTTTTGCATTATGGTGTAGACCCAACCTCCTCCTTATCCGCGATACAAGTATCCGGATTTGGGCCTTCAGATGGAAGTCCAAAAATTTGTTTGAGATCATCACCCTCCAGATTAATCTCCTTCCTCACTTTCTGGTGCTCGATAATTTCCGTATTATCCCTCATAAATTTCTTCTTTCTTTTCAAGAACAAACAATACTTAATCTTGGTATCAGTGTTGGCAACACTGAAGAAGAATTCAAGTACTTGTCTATCAAAGCAATTTTCACGGTGGATAGACAAGAACTTTTCCAAACCGACATCCTTGACCATGTCCAGGGCCTCCTTAATGTTCCTGAACTCTGGTCTGGTCTGAATTTCTGGGTTGTTAAAAACAACGATAGGTTCATACCAAAAGTTGTCTTTGTTGGTAAGAAAACCTAGATTTACTCTTGCCATTTTTTATTTAGAAGGGATTGAGAGAGTTTCGCAGAGAGTATTTTGGGGGAGATGAATAGTAAGTATTTTCTTGAAAGAGTGTTCGAAAAGGTTCTAAGGACTGATTTTAGGGTCTTTTATATGAGAAATGAATGGTGAGATTGAAAGTTTAATCAAGAGCTAGGGTTGAGTCAGAGAAGATTGTGGATAGTTGAAAGGTTTGCGGGGAGTTATTTAGAAATCTTGACGGTTAGAAAAGAACCGCCTAAAATGGAAGGCGGGGATTAAAAGAGTTGGTAGCCGGAAGGTCACATCATCCGGCTTTTAAGGCGCGTGAGATAGGAAACTGAAAAAGCAAAACTGACTTGTACAGCGCGCATTTAATGCTCCCTTAATCAAAATCTTTTCAAAATAGTGTAAAAAGATTTAATTTCACAGAAAGTACTCATTAACCCCTTTTTGAAAAAGAATTTATATTTTTTAAGACTAAGAAGCCTTCAGTTTTGAAAAAAAACATGAGTTAGGAATAGCGACCTCGACTGAGATTGAACCTCTTCTGAGAATTGTAGCTCTTCTGAGAATATTGACTCTTCTGAGGTTGAACCTCTGCTGAAATGAACTTATCTCTTCTGAGATTTTGAGAAGACCTTTCTCTTTACTCCCATGGATCCAGAAGTCCAAGCTCTACTGACAATTCTTGAAACCTTGCTTCTGCCAAAGGTTTAGTGAAAATATCTGTCTTTTGTTTGTCAGTGTGGATCTTGAGCATTTTGATATCCTTCTTCTCCACATGATCTCTAATGAAGTGATGCCTTATATCCATATGCTTGCATCTTGTGTGGAGAACTGGATTTTCTGAAATGGCAATTGCACTATTGTTGTCACAGAAAATAGGAACTTCATTAGCAAAGATGTTGTAGTCTCTCAGTTGTTGTCTTAGCCATAGAATTTGAGCACAACAACTTCCAGCTGCCATGTATTCAGCTTCAGTAGTGCTTGTGGCTACTGAATTTTGTTTCTTGGAAAACCAAGAGATCAGCTTACTTCCCAAGAATTGACAAGTTCTTGAGGTTGATTTCCTATCAATCCTGCATCCTCCATAGTCTGCATCTGAGTATCCTGTGAGTTCCAGGTTGTCATCTGAGGGATACCATAATCCCATATTTACAGTATGTTGATAGGCGAACAGCCGAGCAACGAGATTAAAGTAAAAATATTAAAATAATAAAATTAGGAGGTCAAAAAGAATAAAAATAAAAAAGGATGAGCAGCAGGGAAGAATGCACTAAGGGGCGAGCAGCTGGGTCAAATGACCGGGTTAGAGGAGACGAGCAGCTGGTCATCTAAGCATAAAAAGAGAGGCGACCAACTTGGCTAAGGAGAAGAAAAAAGAAGAAATAAGAAGAGGCGAACACGCGAGCAGGAGGGAACCTCGGAAGATCATCAGAAATCTCAATAATTAGGCATTACATAGGAACAAACAAGTGTTTTAATATTTGTCATTGTATAAAGATGTAATAGCTTTAGGATATAACAAGTGTCTTAATACTTGTCACATTGTAAATAAAAGTGATTAAGCAGGCGACACCTCCTACTTGCTTGTACCACTATATATACCCCTTCATGAGATAATAAAAGGGTTTCAATTATTAAAACAAGACTAAACTCTTGCCAAATTTCTCCTCAAATCTTCCTTACAAAAATTTAGTTTCAATCTTTGACTTAATCCTTGTTTAATGATCTTCTAAGTATAAAGGCAACCACAAATTATCTAATTCGAGCCAAGGTCATCAACAATTGGCGCTAAAAGAAGGGTCCGAACCTCCGAGTGATTGAATATTTGGAGAATTCTTGTGAAAAAGTCGCCGGAATCTGAAAAAATCCGGCAAAAGGTCGCCGAAAACTGGGTTTGGAGGTGTTGGCTGGTATTTGTGAGAGTGTTTTGTTTGGAGATTTAAAGACTTGAATGCATGTATGTATGAATAAGGGTTGTAACAAGCCAAATTCATACATGCAAGGCTAGTTGTTTTTAAATCAACATTCATAAAGCACAGCTCTTTTGTCAAGAAATACATCACATTGGGTAAATGGTGAGATCACACGAGATGCAATCATCAAGTTCTCATCCGTCGAACAAGTCATGAACAAGGGTATCGTCAACAGGTGAACATGCAAGAACGGTGCGAGCGACGTCCCTGAGGAATGTACAAGTCACAATCGATACTCTTCCCCCGGAAGTGGAGGCCTTGGCTTAAAACCCGGAGGAATTGGCGAAAACGATTGTCGTCTTACAATCATTACAAAGACGACAAGAGACTGCAGGACTATCAAAGACCCGGGAGGCAAGCAATCGGGCAGCAGGGCAAAGACCATCCAAAGCCCCGGAGGCGAGCAACCGGGCAACAGAAAGAAGAACCAAGCAACATGAAGATGTGAGAATGGATGAAGTTGATAGTGAACAAGCAAGGAGAGCTAAGGGCAAAATCCCAATAAGTGAACGACTTGGAAGTCGAGGGGAGTCCACTCCGGGGATAGGCGAGGAGTCGAGCAACGGGGGAACAAAGAGTGTGAGCCACTCTCTCACAAGAGGAAGGACAAATAACCATGGACATAGGAGAGAGACTCACCAAAGAAGTGAAGAACGAGCACACGTGCAAGCACACCCTGCTGCTCGCCCCTCGATTCATGAGAGGTTGAGAAGGTCAGCCTTTGGACGTTTGGGTCCCAACTGAGCTAGCAACATCGCTAAACACGTCACAAAGGAGAAACGTCCCGTTAGCGAGGGACTGCGTCATGTAGATGTCATCGAACCTAACCATGACGAACAACCTTCTAATAGAAGAACGTCTCCGGATGAGTGGCAAGCTCTGAAAAAACAGTGGAAGAAATGCAGAGACAGTTGGAGGCCCAAAAAGGCGTTGGATCGACGATACTGCCGTCATCACCCTTATCCCCAGGTATTCTAAATGCGCCAGTTTAGAAAAAAGTTCAATTCCCGATCATTAGTTTATATGAGGGGAATTCAGATCCAATGGTGCATCTATCAAAATATATTGATTACATGATATCAGTAAGAGCATTAGATGCAACACAGTGTCGCAACTTCCCGTTGACTTTGGGTGATGGCCCTCACAGATGGTTCTCTGCACTTGCCCCTGGCTCTATAAACTAGTTCATGCAGCTCAGTAAGGAATTTCTATCACACTTTTCAACAGTCGGATCTTATCTCCCACAAAGACACAGACTCGCAGACCTGAAACAAGGAGATGAAGAGTCCGACAGAGCTTTCCTTGAAAGATTTGATAAAGTCCTGCTAGAAGGTGAGATGGTGAGTGAGGACACCAAAATCGTAGCAGTCATGGCGGGACTCAAAAAAGGGACAGACCTCTGGAAAGAAATGCACCTGGCTTTTCCTAAAACTTACTTTGAATTCAGGCATAAAGTCGGTATGTACATCTCAATGCAAGAAACCCTACAGAAAGAGTTAGGTGACAAGGCTGGCACTAAGAAGTCGGGGAAGAAGTCAGGAGGGGAATATAAGGTCCCTAAGAACATGAAGGCCCTCAGTGAAGGTTCCGAGTTGAAGGAAAAATTGAACCATATCTTATCCACATCCATAGAAGCCGTATATAACAATGTGAAGGATAAAGATATGCTGTCAGAACCCCGAAAGATACGACAAGAGCAGGGAAAGTTGAATCCCAACAAATACTGCGCATATCACAGAACATAGGCCATTTCACAAGTGAATGTCGGGACCTCTTGAAATAAATGTGGAGATTCTATGAAGAGGGAAAGCTATCAGAATTCGTGAAGAGACAACCAGGAAAGAAATCGAGAACGACAGTATCCTCCAGCTCGAGAGACGATGAGAGTGACGAACAGCCGAGCAGGAGGGACCAGAAAAGGAAAAAGACAATGACAGCCCCAGCTAAGCCAATGCGGGAGATCTTAATGCTTGAACCAGCCTGACCTGTTGGAGGTTGTTCAGACGGAAGACCACCAATGTCCAAGAGAAAGAGGAAGACAGATCTAAGAGCAGTGGCTCAAGTTAGGGAAGTTGGAGTGAACCAAGCTACCAAGAAGACGGGCGACTTGGTGTTTTCTGAAAGAGGCCTAGATGGAATACTCACTCCATATAACAACTCACTGATCATCTGTGCCAACATCATGGGGATCCGAGTCCACTGCCTACTTGTGGATACCGGCTCCTACACAAACATCATATTTAAAAGCACACTAGATCAGTTAAGTGATTATGAGAAATATGTAAAGGAATGCGACCATAAGATAGTAGGGTTCGGAGATGTTGTAACTATTCCCTTAAGTTTAGTTATGTTACCAGTCGAGCTTGTATCGACCGAGAATCCCGAAAGGAGACTGACTAGAATGATAGAGTTCTTAGTTGTTAATCAACAGTTTGCCTACAACGGGTTTCTCGGTCGACCTTTTATGAATGAATTCAAAGCGGTCGTTTCAACGTACTACTACTGTCTTAAATTTCCAACTCCGAAAGGTTCAGGTACGATTAAAGGTGATCAAAAGAAGGCTCGGGGATGCCTCCTGCAACTTCAACCTAACGACAACAGAGTATCCATCATGGATGAACAACCGAGCAGCAGGGCTGAAGACGAACCCTCCATCTTGGATGAAATCATGGAACCTACTGATACCGAGATGATGGAGGTCGACGGCAAGCAAGATGAGGGCAAGCAGGAGGGCTCCGGCGAGCAACAGGGAAGAGAGGCCGTACCTAGACTAAATAAAGTTGAAGACATGAACCAATGATCGAGGATGAGATTAACCTAGAGGGATCCATTATCGATCCTCGTTAGAAAAATCAGAAAAGAAGAGCAACCCCGGTTGAGGAGCTGTAAGCAATAACAGTCGACCCAAATCGGGAAGACTTGGAATTATTCATTGGATCTGAGCTCCGTGAGCCATACAGATCCAGAATGAAAGAATTCCTCAAGTCTAATCTCGACGTATTCGCATGGTCGCATGCTGATATGGTAGGCATCAGCCCTGAGCATGCCTGTTATAAGCTAAATATTAATCCAACCAAAAAACCGGTGAAACAAAAAAGAAGAAAGTTCGGGCCTGACAAATATGAGGCACTGGACGTGGAAGTAAAGAAGCTACTCGATAATAACCTTATCAAAGGAGCTCTATGCCCCAGATGGGTAGCAAATCCGGTGTTGGTACAGAAACTAAATGGCACGTGGAGATTGTGCATCGACTTCACTGATCTAAATGCTGTTTGCCCTAAAGACAACTTCCCGCTACCGCACATCGACCAGTTGGTGGACAACACATCAGGATACAAACTTCTCACCTTCATGGACGTATTCGCAGGCTACCACCAAATATCGATGCACCCGGACTACCAGGAGAACACAACATTCTACACCAACAAGAATTTACTGTGTTGGAAAATGATGCCTGTTGGGCTAATCAACGCAGGAGCTACGTACCAGAGACTCGTCAACAAAATGTTCGATGAACACATTGGCAGAACGATGGAAGTGTATGTGGACAACATATAGTCGTAAAAAGCCCAAAAAAGGAAGATCATTTGGAACACCTAATGCAAGCATTCGAGATACTCCGAGCATACAACATGAAGCTAAATCCATAGAAAAGCAGCTTCGGAGTTCACTCGAGGAAGTTCCTTGGGCACCTGGTCAGTTAACGAGGTATTGAGGGGAATCCATCGAAGGTCAAAGCAATCATGGACATGCAGCCACCAAGATCGGTCAGGGAGGTTCAACGGCTAACCGGATGCTTAGCAGCGTTGAATAGATTCATTTCAAGATCCGGAGATAAGTGTCGACCCTTCTTTGACGCTATTAAGAAAGGGCAGTTCCAGTGGACAAGCAGTTGTCAACAGGCATTTGAGCAACTAAAAGAGTATCTTAGTGACACTAAGATTCTATCAAAGCCTATCTCAGGGGAGAAATTGTACCTATACCTAGCTGCGTCAGAAGTGACAATCAGCTCGGTCCTAGTTCGGGCAGAAAGAAAGTTCCATTTGCCAATCTACTACGCAAGTCAGGCTTTACATGAAGTGGAGATTAGATATTCACCCATGGAAAAGTTAGCCTACGCATTGGTGATGAGTGTGAGAAAACTAAGGCCTTATTTCTTTGATCATCAAGTGGAGGTTTTAACAACATTCCCACTAAGACAAATTCTGCAAAGGCCAGACACTGCTGGTCACCTCCTCAAGTGGTCACTAGAGATAAGCCAGTTTGGAATATCTTATGCACCTCGAACAGCGATCAAGGGACAAGCGTTAGTGATTAGGCGTGAAATTGTCATGATTCGTCACTCTAAATACCCTAATTTTGGCCGATTTTGTCGAGTATTTGGAGTCAATTGAGCATTATTTCTATACATTGATGAATTTATCTCTTTAATGCTCGTAGGTGAATCGAGGGCGAAGAACGGAGTTCGTAGGACTTTGAATCGACTCAAACGGATGCCCGGATGAGAAGATATCGAAGGAATACGATTGGTGTTAGTGTTGAAGAAGAAAAGTACTAGTTGGAGAAATTTTTGGAGCATTCGAGTAAACCACTCGAGCACTAGCGCTCGAGCATGTTGCTCGAGCGCCAAAACATACATAAAATTTCGAGTGCTCGAGCAGCTCGAGCGCCACCGCTCGAGCATTTTGCTCGAGCGCCCCAATTATACAGAAGATTTTCAGCGCTCGAGCAGCTCGAGCGCCACCGCTCGAGCGCCTGTGTCATTCGAGCTCCATGCTCGAGCGCGACCGCTCGAGCAGGTTTGCTCGAGCACCTTCATGTTTGGCATTTTAAAAGGCATTTTCGGCCCATGAGTTCACGATTCGGCCCGTTGCATATATATACTCGTCTCAAGCTCGTTTTTTAGGGATACCACACATTACTTGATAGATTTTGACTTTTAGAGTTTGTTTTTGGAGAGGAAGGAGAGAAGCAAGCTTTACGTTTACGTTTTTGAGGTTTTCATTACAAATTCATATTACGATCTTACTTTTTAGTTTCGTTTCTTTATATTTTTGTTCTTGAACACATTGAGACTTCTTTTCTTGAGTTAATTTCAGTTTATTCTTTTATTTCGTTAAACCCTAGTTTATGTTTGATCTCTTCTTCGTCTTAATTATCATGTTCATGTTTGTTACTTATTCAATTGCTATTATTTACGTAAAACCTATGTCTAGCTAAAACCCTTGCATGCTTGGGGTAGGATGAACTCGTAGAAGTAGGCTGTGGGTACGTAATTAGGGTAACTTGTGACGTTAGGTTTTAATTCTCTTGATTAATGAATTCTTAAAATTAATCTTAACTTTACTTTTGAATTTCGTTCGAAAAGTGTTAGAGAGAGGACGATCGTATCACTCTTTAATGATGAGTAGACTTAACTAGAGGGTTTAGAAAGGGTTAATTCATCTACCAGTTTAGCGAAGGAGGACGACCGCATCACCTTAGTTAAATTAGAGTCTCATTAATTAAGCACAATCTATTAACTTGTTAGTGGATTAGTGAAGTCGAGTGTTAGGGTAAAGTATTAGGGTTTAGAATCTTGAGCTCTCACCTTGCATTCTTTTACTTAGGTTATTTCTTGCGCGTCAAGGTTATTTTGATTATGTACCTGCTCAGTTAGTATACGTAGGGATTCCTATCCTGAGCATCACCATCTCTCATTTGAAAACAACCCTTCGATTCTTAGTTTAATTTTGCTTTTTGCATTCCTAGGATAATTTTAGTCTTTTAATTAATCTTTCAAAAAACCCAAAAAACATTTCACTCATATTAGCTACGACGTGTAGATCTTCAGGGATCTGTTCGCATACACTCCATCCCTTGGGTTCGATATACTTGGTCATTATACTTACTCATACTACAGTGAACTCGTACGCTTGCGAGGAATCTACTAGTAGAAGTTAGTATATTCGCTTCAAGTCAATTAGCTGACTTTATAGTCGAACTAACCTTCCCTCAGGATCCGACGAGAGGTCATAACCATCCACGGCACATGTACGTGGATGGATCATCAAATAACACAACAGCGGGAGCCGGAATAGTGCTGATCAATCCAGATAGACAAGTGTTCACTTCAGCAGTCAGGTTCAAATTCATAGCAACAAACAACGAAGCTGAGTATGAAACACTGATAGCTGGACTACGACTAGCTCTGGCTGTGGGAGTTCGAAGAGTCCAAATTTATGGAGATTCCCAGCTAATAGTCAACCAAGTCCGTGGGGAGTACGAAGCTAAAGATGAAAACATGGCCTTATACCAAAAGATTGTTGCTCACTTAACATCACTCTTCAAACAAATTTACATTGAACAAGTACCGAGGGACAATAACGCACAAGCAGATGCACTTGCTCGCCTGGCTACTAGCTCGGGACCAGCAGAGCGTTCAGAAGCCACAATAACAAGAATCCCTCATCCGTCCACCAACGACTACAAAATCAATCAAATTGAAGAAGAACTAACAGAGGAAGATTGGAGAACACCGATATACAGATATCTCAAAGACAGCAAAGTGCCCGAAGACCCGCAAGAAGCAGCCAAGATAGCCAAGCGAGCAGCAAGGTTCACTATCATGGATAACCAGCTTTACAAAAGAGGATTTTCACTGCCCCTACTAAAATATTTGGCAAGGGGGCAAGGCCAGGAAGTGTTGAAGGAAATACACGAGGGCATATGTGGAAACCACGCAGGAGGGCGAGCATTGGCATACAAGACGGTAAGACAAGGATACTATTGGCCAACTCTGTTACAAGATGCTATCAAAGTTGCAAAAATATGCCACAGGTGCCAGTTGTTCGCCCCCAGTATCCATAAGCCACCAATAGAACTAATCTCAGTAAATAGTCCATGGTCATTTGCAAAGTGGGGGATATACATCATAGGACTGTTCCCAATGAGAAAAGGGAATATAAGATTTGCAGTAGTGATCGTGGACTATTACACAAAATGGGCCGAAGCCGAAGCACTAGTGACAATAACACAAGAAAAGATGATCAACTTTATCTGGAAAAATATAGTGTGTCGATTCGGAGTTCCGCAAGCAATACTGACGGACAATGGAAAGCAGTTCGAAGGAAAGAAGATGAGAGATTTCTGCAAAAAATGGTGTATCAAGAAATATTTTTCAACACCTTACCACCCTTAGTCTGATGGCCAAGTCGAGGCAGTTAACAAGATATTCAAGCATATCTTAAAAATCCGACTGGTAGACAAGAAAGGCAAGTGGTCAGAAGAGCTGCCAGAGGTATTTTGGGCATATAGGGTATCACATAGAACGAGCACCGGAGAAACATCGTTTACTATGTCATTCGGTACCGAAGCAGTTATACCTATAGAACTCAAGGTACCAACTGAAAGAGTAGCTGAGTTCGATGAGCAGTTAAACAATAAAGTGTTGGCTACAGAAATGGATCTGATTGACGAAAAAAGAATCTCAACAGAAATAAAAAATGAAATATACAAGAGAAGAATCGCAAAATATTACAATTCGCAAGTAAAAATCAGGGGATTTGAAGTTGGAGTTCTAGTACTCCGAAAAGTTCTAGCACCACCACCAGGAGTATTTGGACCGACTTGGGAGGGCCCATTCAGGGTAACCCACAAGTGGCACAACGTCACATATGATCTTGAAGACATGGAAGGCAACTCGGCCCAATACACCTGGAACACAACTTTATTGAAAAAATATTATCAGTAGTTAGGAAACTAGAGTAAAAGTTTTTATATGTAAATTATTGTTGAAGTAGTACAAGTTATTTAAGATAGATAATTTGTGTTGTAAGATTGATAAAATTTTCAGACGTTTTTGTCAAAATTTGTGAGTAGGAATGATTGTTCGTTGTATTGCGCGGTTGAATAAACAAAAAGACATCAAAGCCCAGTTGTTCGCCTAAAGGGAAAAGCTGCTAGCCAGAAACAATCAAGTGTTACAACACGAGTTTAGAAGGAGGCGAGCAGCAGGGCTCCTAAGTCACAAAAGCCCAACTAATTGCCCCCATAACACAAAGTTGCTCGCCCCAAAGCTAAATGCACTTAAGCACAAACTTAGCAAGTGGCGAGCAACAGGGTATGAAAGGAAATATGAGGGTCAAGTTCTTAAAGAACCAATAAGACCATTACATGATCAACATACACAAGTTTGCAAGGAAAAGTATTTAACTTTCAATCGGAGAGAAATACTTAAGCAAAAATAAATAAAAGGCGAACAAGTAAAAAGTACGATTTCATTAAAAGATCCCAACAAAAAGTACATTGAAAGAAAAAGAGGTTACATCATCCTTGTTGGTCCCAAAAATATCCAGCGGAAAGCGTTTTTAAGTTTATTTTTTAATGAAAACCCTTTTAAATAAAGTGCTAATAGAAATGCAGAAAAGTAAATAACACAAGGATTTATAGTGGTTCGGACCAACTTGTCCTACGTCTACTCTCCCTTTCTCCAAAGGGGACTTTCTCTCCAACCAACGTACTCACTAACCACTGGAATTGCGAAGTACCAGCTCCTTCGTACAACTGCTTACAACAACCTTTCTGTATAGATGAACAGGTTGAGTAAAGCTCCAACTAAAACTCCTAAAGAGTGGATATAGAACTTGAATGAACAAGGTGAGTGTTTGGAAGAGTTCGTGTGTTCTTGTTGTGTGCTCTCGCGCGACTCTTATTGTTTGAACTAATCCAAGCACTCCTATTTATAGTTGTGAATTAACTAGCCGTTGGAGAGCTAGCAATTCAAACAACCATAATTGGAGGGATATAATCAATCAAAGATTGATTATATGATTGATTAGTTGACTTTCAATCAAGCAATCAATCAAACAGATCCTCCATCAGTTGACTCTCCAGATTGCCTTATTCTCCATCATGATCTCCAAGATCTCCTTGTCTCCAGATTACACGCAGCCTCCATGTGGGTGAACTAATCTGTCTCCCTTATCTGGTCAGAACTCCTCTGGTCTGGGGTCTTCTGGTCTGGTCTCAACTGGCAGGTGACACTACTGCTCTGAACCTCATCTGGAAGAGGTCTTCTGGCAGACTCCTCTGGCAGACCTCATCTGGCAGACTCCTCTGGCAGACCTCATCTGGCAGACTCCTCTGGTCACCTCATCTGGTCACCTCATCTGGCAGACTCCTCTGGTCACCTCCTCTGGTCACCTTCTCTGGTCACCTTCTCTGGTCACCTTCTCTGGTCACCTTCTCCGGTCAGCACAGATTTCTTCCCCCTTAACCAAAGACCTATTCTAGACCTAGGCTAATCTGTAGCTGTCTAACAGGTTCAGCTAGTCCTATTAAGTTCTTGTTTTAACATCTTCAAAACATCTAATCTATATCCTAACAATTTCCCCCTTTTTGATGATGTTAAAACTGGAAGAACTTAAATAAAACAAGACAAGAAAATTCTGAAATAACAAGATAAAGAATCTAGCAGGCTGGGTCAACTGATCTTCCCCCTCAAAGTATGCTCAGCTGATATTGGGGCAAAACATCAGCTGGTCTTCTTGTGTATCTGCAGACAATTAACTTTTTGGTACCCTACTGGGTCCAGGGGGGTTAGCACAACATTTAGGAAGCCATAAGAATAGATCATCCCTTCTTGAATCAGGTGATCTTATCTTTCTTCCATACATATCCACAAAAACACACTCAACAAAAGAACCTTTGACATGGTTATTTCTTCTAGAGGCTCTTCTTCTCTTATGAGCTTGTCCAGTAGAAGAAGTAACTTGTCTCAAAGCAACAGACTTGAAATTCTTTTGATAAGGATAAGTTTTACTAGAACCATCAAAGGTTCCAGCTGGTCTGGCAGATGACTTGAAAGTCTACTGCAGGTGAGTAGGAGTCATCTGGTTCTGCCTCTTTTGAGAAGATCCAGACTGTCTTCTACTCTGCTGGCCTGGCTGAGGTCTTTTAAGATTCCTCCTCTGCCTTTTGGGTTTTTGAGTTTTTGGACTCATCTGCCCATTAGACTGAGTTGCCTGGTCAGCTGGCCTCTTACCCTTATCAATAAAATTACTAGGCTATTCTTCTTTCTGAACATGTGAGAATTCAGGTTTGGTATAACCAAGGCCTGTCTTATCATGCTCTCTTTGAGATGAGGCAGCTATGTGTGACACAACATTGTTTGCTGTAGTCAGCTGCTCCATTCTCAGCTTGAGCTTGTCCTCACTATCTTTTACAATTTTGTTTTGATGGAAGAGTTCATCAAACTTAGCTTTAAGCAGATTATATTCATTGTCTTTCTCAACATTTTCAACAACCAACCTTTCTATCAACTTAACTTGTTCAATACATCTGGTTGTCAAATCTGAGGACTCTTCAACCAGTGTATGATTTTGTTCAGCTGGTAGATTAGCTGAGTTGCCTAGATATTGTGAAAGCTTCTGATTTTCTGCTTTCAGCTTTGAGTTTTCATCTTCCAACTTTTGACAAAGTTGTATAGAATTTTGGAGATCTAATAGCATCTTCTGCATATCAGACTCCTCTGATTGTCCAGAAAAAGAAGAAGATGAAAAAGAAGAGGAAGTTCGATTACATACCTCGTCTGTTACAAGACATATCTCTTCGTCTGGTCCAAAATTGGATGATGAACCAGAAGTGGACACCTCTTCTTCCTCATCTGCTAAGCTTCTTTTGGAGTAACTACTAGTGTCTCTTCTACTGCTTTTCTTTGAACCCATTTCTGCAAGAAATTGTTAGCACAACAAATATTTGGGTTTTCAAAAAAATGGATCTGCCCTGGTGACCACCAAAATAATTTCAAAACACTGGTCTTTAGGACACACTGCTCTGATACCACTTGTTGGTCCCAAAAATATCCAGCGGAAAGCGTTTTTAAGTTTATTTTTTAATGAAAACCCTTTTAAATAAAGTGCTAATAGAAATGCAGAAAACTAAATGCAGAAAAGTAAATAACACAAGGATTTATAGTGGTTCGGACCAACTTGTCCTACGTCCACTCTCTCTTTCTCCAAAGGGGACTTTCTCTCCAACCAACGTACTCACTAACCACTGGAATTGCGAAGTTCCAGCTCCTTCGTACAACTGCTTACAACAACCTTTCTGTATAGATGAACAGGTTGAGTAAAGCTCCAACTAAAACTCCTAAAGAGTGGATATAGAACTTGAATGAACAAGGTGAGTGTTTGGAAGAGTTCGTGTGTTCTTGTTGTGTGCTCTCGCGCGACTCTTATTGTTTGAACTAATCCAAGCACTCCTATTTATAGTTGTGAATTAACTAGCCGTTGGAGAGCTAGCAATTCAAACAACCATAATTGGAGGGATATAATCAATCAAAGATTGATTATATGATTGATTAGTTGACTTTCAATCAAGCAATCAATCAAACAGATCCTCCATCAGTTGACTCTCTAGATTGCCTTCTTCTCCATCATGATCTCCAAGATCTCCTTGTCTCCAGATTACACGCAGCCTCCATGTGGGTGAACTAATCTGTCTCCCTTATCTGGTCAGAACTCCTCTGGTCTGGGGTCTTCTGGTCTGGTCTCAACTGGCAGGTGACACTACTGCTCTGAACCTCATCTGGGAGAGGTCTTCTGGCAGACTCCTCTGGCAGACCTCATCTGGCAGACTCCTCTGGTCACCTCCTCTGGTCACCTCATCTGGCAGACTCCCCTGGTCACCTTCTCTGGTCACCTTCTCTGGTCAGCACAGATTTCTTCCCCCTTAACCAAAGACCTATTCTAGACCTAGGCTAATCTGTAGCTGTCTAACAGGTTCAGCTAGTCCTATTAAGTTCTTGTTTTAACATCTTCAAAACATTTAATCTATATCCTAACAATCCTAACACATCAGCTAAAAAAGAAATATAAGCAAAAAAAGCTTTAAGTCTGAGGAGCCGGAGGAGCTGGCGGAGCTTCAGTAGAAGGCGGAAGAGGAGCGTCTGGGTTGGTCACCGCGGGGACTTGCTGCTCACCTACTACAGCCGAGGTGCCCGCTTCACCTAAGGGGTCTGGAAAGAGAGGACCTAAGGCATCAAAGACTGTGGCATCCTTATCCACTTCCTTAGCCCTCTCCTTCGGGGCCACCACTCGGACATCATCTTTGAAGATATCCAAGTTCACCCCTATCTCCCCCAAATCGGCCACAGAAATGTCAAAATCAGGAGCTGGAGAATTCTCGACGATGTAGTCCGAGAAGTCCTTGAAAGTACAAGTCATCACATCAAGACCGTTGTCCAAGGCATACTTCACGGACCTCACGCAGTGCACATACGCACAGATGTAACCAAGGTTGGTGTTATCGGTTACATCCTGCACGTACGTAGTGTAGGATATGGCGCGTTTCTTCTCCTTCTCCAACCGGTCGACGTGAACCTTCAGAGATTCAACCCGCTCTACCAAGCCCACTCGCTCAGTCTCTAAAACCTGCAGCCGATCAGTGGCCACCCCCAAGTCCAACTTTAATATTTCGAAAGTGTTGGAGGCTACCTTCTCCCGGTCCTCTACAGCCTTCAGGTTACTCTCCGAGGAGAGTTTGGCCTTTTCAAATTAGGCCTTCAGCTTAGCCAGCTCGGCATCTTTCTTCTTGAGATGGGTATCCCTCTCCACTTCAAGCTGCTCGATTCTCCGGCCCAAGCCCCGGTTCGTTCGCTCAAGCTCAATGGCTTGGTCAAGGACCCTCTGAGCGGAGATGGCTTGATGACTGGCATTATAACTCAAGAGGCAAGCGTTGTCACTCAAGCTCTGGCTCTGAAGAATCTCCTCGCCCAATTTCATCCAAGAGCGAGGAACGAGCTCCGTTGCTCGTCGTACGTGGGAGTCATTTATCTCTTGGTAGGCCGGAGCAGACTTGACGCAGCTAAGTTGGTGGAGTACCTTAGCTAGCCCAGGATATTCTTCCTTTCTATACCTACACAAAAAAGATAAAGTTAGATACGGAGGGATGGGGGCGAACAACCGAGCAATAGGGAAGACACTTACTCCGTCAATTTGACTGGGTCGTAACCCAAGTAAGAGCTGTCCGACGACTAACTCCTTCCTCTGGCACCAACCATAGCACCCACCACCTGTTGTTCGCTCACCTCCTCCACGGAGGAGGAGCGAGCAACAGGCTTGCTCACCTGGCCCTGACCTTAGCCTTGGTCCCTTGCTCGCTTGGAGCGATCATCTTCCTTCCTGGGGGCCATCTCCTTTGTTAACCTCTTCTTTCCCTGGTTATCTTTAGGAGGTGAGGAGCGGGGAAAGAGGCGAGAAGTAGGGGCAGGCACTTGGGGAGCTTGTTCTTCGTCATGTGCCTCTGCTCTCAACTTAATGAGAGAGGTGCAAGGGTCGAATTTCTTCTTTTTTTAGGGTTGATTGGCCGCCATTTATTTGACTCGGCGAGCAAGGAGATGGTAGCTCTCTGGGATTTGAGGGATGGCTACTGTTACCCTTTGAGCTGAAAATGAAACAGAAAATCAAGTTAGACGAGCAGCAGGTCGGAGGCGACCAATAGGTCATAGGCGACCAGGCGGCCAAAAAAGCTATGAAAGTCAATAAAATGCATAAACAAAACTACCTTCAGGAACGTTAGCTCGAGCCTCCAAGTGGTGGGCACTAGTAGTTAAGAAAGCAAGCTTCCGACAGTGCGCCTTAGAGAGATGTCCGATACTACGATCCTTGACGTCTCGAAGCAAAATCAGTGCAAGAACGTACAGAAACTCCTCGCTTAATTCAGGATGCCCCCACCTTAGAATACGCGGACCTGCAAAAAAAAAAGATTAAAATTAGTTCACCTTGGATATGATAAACCAAAAGGTGAAACCTACGCCGAATCTCTCCAAAATGTGTAGGAGAATTGATACGCCCGGGTCCTCCCGAAAAATCAGAGGATGCTCGCCAGTCGCCGCCAATAAAGAAAAACTGTTTGTGCCAACTCTTCACTTTATTGGGTACACCCTCAATCAATTTAATGCCGCTGCGGGCCTTGATATAATACCATCCCAACCCGTCCTCATTAGCAGCCGAAGAGATAGTTAGGGCATAGTGTATATCTACGGTACTGATCTTGTTTTTGTATCCTTCAAGCCCAAAAAGGGTGATGAAGGCCAACAGGTTACTCCATCCGTTTGGAGTAATTTGAGCAATGGCTAAGTTTGTGTCCTCAAGGAACTGCCCTATTATCGGATGAAGGGGCAAGGGGAACCCAGTATTGAGGACATCCAGATTGATGGTAGTACATCCAGGGGGTGAGTTATCAGTTGTCTCCCCTTCCCGCGGAGCATATAAGTGAATGTCATATGGGATGCAGTAAGAGGAGTGAATCCGGGCCAAATCATCTTCAGTGACTACACTCGCCACCTTGCCCGTTGTATACAAAGACTCCTGGGCTTCCATGATGGTCCTTGGCGGAGTGGGGAAGGTGTTATGGTACTGGTTGGTGTAGTCAATCCACTCCTGCCTTCGAACAACTGCCTCAGGTATCAGGGACTCTGGAGTCGGTTTTGAAATAGGGAAGTTGATTTCGCGAAGAAATTCCCAAGTTGCACCCAGCTGATCGCCTCCTAAGTGAGCCACTTGTTCACTGTGGACCTGTTGCTCGCTGCTCGCTCCCGTTTCTCCAGGGATGCTCATTTCATCGATCTCGGCGGCGACCTCGGCGGAATCCTCACCCAAATTTGAGGAAGTACTCTCTCTTGGTGAGGAGTGAGCAACAGGGGCTTGGACATCCTGCTCGCCCGAGCTATCTATGGCGTAGAACTCATCTACAGAGCGAACAATGGAGCTCGCCTCCGACCCTGTATCTTCGTCAACAAGTAAAGTCCACGGGTTTCGGGCAATTGCCTGTCGGAGCGAGCGGCGGGGAGCGGGGGATGATTGTTCATCCACCATGGGCCGTTTTCCAGGATTCCGGCCAAAAAGTTCAACAGAGGGCGTACTACTGGAAGTGGGAGATGCCATTTACAAAATTCAAATCAAGAAAGGGAAAATACCAAAGCGGCAGCACCAGTGGCGTCGCAATAGTTAAAGGAGTAAAAAACGGTGGCGGCGCGACGGCGACGGAGCAGTATCAAAGTGATGGGAATCGTAAAAAAAACAAATAAATTGAAAACGAAATGCAAGGAATTACGGTAAAAAAGCAAAAGAAGTCAAAGGATTCACCTTCGATTTAAGAAAAATCGACTGGGTTTCGAGAGAAATTGGGGAAGGAAAACCTTCAAAATGGTCGTCTATGGAGGATTTGAGAATCACGATCGTGAAAAGAAAGAAAAGAAGAAGGAATAGCCTATTTATAGGAGAGGATCCGGGGTCAAAATTGAAAGTTTTCAAAGAAAAGAAGCCCCTATATGCAAAAAGGAAAGTGCACGCGTGTGCGGCGGTGATGTCACCAACCGCCCACGTCGTTTCGTATCCCGCACCTCGGGAAACAAAAAGTCACGAGTTCAAAAGTCGCTCCCCGTTGGTCGCCCCTTAAGTTCCCGTCCAAAAAATTTGAATCCCTGTTGTTCATAAAATTCAAAATCCCTGTTGTTCGCTTCTTATCGTAAAGGTGTAACCCAGCTTATAGCTTGATATAAAAGGATAAAAATTCATCCTAATGTGTCAAACTAGGGGGCATTGTTGATAGACGAACAACCAAGCAACGAGATTAAAGTAAAAATATTAAAATAATAAAATTAGGAGGTCACTAAGAATAAAAATAAAAAAGGACGAGCAGCAGGGAAGAAGGCACTAGGGGGCGAGCAGCTGGGTCAAATGATCGGGTTAGAGGAGACGAGCAGCTGGTCATCTAAGCATAAAAAAAGAGGCGACTAACTTGGCCAAGGAGAAGAAAAGAGAAGAAATAAGAAGAGGCAAACAGGCGAGCAGGAGGGAACCTCGGAAGATCATCAGAAATCCCAATAATTAGACATTACATTAGGAACAAACAAGTGTTTTAACACTTGTCATTGTGTAAAGATGTAATAGCTTAAGGATATAACAAGTGTCTTAACACTTGTCACATTGTAAATGAAAGTGATTAAGGAGGTGACACCTCCTACTTGCTTGTACCACTATATATACCCCTTCATGAGATAATAAAAGGGTTTCAATTATTAAAACAAAACTAAACTCTTGCCAAATTTCTCCTCAAATCTTCCTTACCAAAATTTAGTTTCAATCTTTGACTTAATCCTTGTTTGATGATCTTCTTAGTATAAAGTCAGCCACAAATTATCTAATTCGAGCCAAGGTCATCAACACAGTACCCTTAAGATATTTGAGAATTCTCTTAGCAGCTTCCAGATGACTTTTCTTGGGATTTGCTTGATATCTAGCACATATCCCAACAACAAATGTGATATCAGGCCTGCTTGCTGTGAGATACAGTAGAGACCCAATGATTGCTCTGTAGTGAGTTTGGTCTACTGGTTCACCATCTTCATCAGGTTACATCTTGGTGTTGGTGTTGAGTGGAACTCTTGCAACCTTGCTGGTCTGACATCCAAATTTGTTGATCAGCTCCCTTGTATATTTGGCTTGATTGATGAAGATTCCTTCAGTGGACTGTTTGACTTGAAGTCCAAGGAAGAAGTTCATTTCTCCCATCATTGACATCTCAAACTTTCCTTTCATCAGTTGAGAGAACTTTTCACAGAGGACTTGGTTTGGAGAACCAAAGATGATATCATCCACATAGATTTGAACTAGTAGGGTGTCCACTCCTTTTGTGATTCTGAATAGAGTTCTATCAACTCTTCCTTTGATAAAGCCATGATCCAACAGGAACTGAGACAAAGTATCATACCAAGCTCTTGGAGCCTGTTTCAGTCCATATAGAGCTTTCCTCAGTCTATATACTTTGTGGCTTTCTTTAAAACCTGGGGGCTGCTCCACGTACACTTCCTCATTGAGTATTCCATTCAAAAAAGCACTCTTGACATCCATTTGATATACCTTGAATTTCTTGTGAGCAACATATGCAAGAAATAACCTTATTGCCTCCAATCTGGCCACTGGGGCAAATGTTTCATCATAGTCAAAGCCTTCAGCTTGAGAATATCCCTTTGCTACTAGCCTGGCCTTGTTTCTGACTATGACATCATTTTCATCCTTCTTATTCTTGAATACCCACTTGGTTCCAATCACATTGCAATGATATGGTCCGTCCACCAGTTCCCATACTTGATTTCTTGTGAATTGGTTGAGCTCTTCTTGCATAGCAATGATCCAATTTGAATCTTGAAGTGCTTCTTCAATGGAACCTGGTTCCTGGTTAGATAAGAAACAACAAAACAAAGCACTTTCTCCATGAAAACTTCCAGTTTTGACTCCCGAGATAGGATCACTTAGGATTTGCTCAACAGGGTGGTCTGAGAGCCATGTCCTCCTAGACTGATGCCCTTCAGTAGAGTTTAACTCTTCTGAAGTTGAGTCACTAGATACAAGAATAAATTCAAATTCAGGAAATAAAACAGAGGGTTGAAGTCTTGAGTCATCATTCAAGGTATTTTCATTCTCAATGGTAGTGTCATTGGTTCCCCCTTGAATGATGGGATCATTAGATGTCTCAGCTGTGACCACATCTTCATCGACATCACTTACCTCTTGAACTGGGATTGTGTTCATCAGTTCAGTTGACTGGTCAGGAGAGTTCTCAGTTGAGTTGTCAGAAGTGTTCTTGTTCTGAGTGTACTATTTGAATTGTTGATCATTAAGATTATCCCAGGTTGGGATGTATGCATCAACACAATTCTCAGGATAGCCTTTCGACTTGATACTCGGTCTAGTTAGTCTTTTGCTTATCACTTCCTCATTCTCCTTACTCCTGGACTCAAAAGTAGATTCATCAAAGACCACATGAGGTGTTTCTTCCACAACAAGAGTTCTACAATTGTAAACTCTGAAAGCTCTACTGATTTGGGAATATCCTAAGAAAATTCCTTCATCAGCTTTGCTATCAAAGGCTTTCAGTTGAGTTTTTCCATTGTTGTGAATGAAACACTTGCAACCAAAGATATGAAAGTAGGATACTTGTGGCTTTCTGCCATTCCATAACTCATATGGAGTTTTTCCTTGATGTTTGGTCACCATGGATCTATTCTGAGTGTGGCAGGCAGTATTAATAGCTTCAGCCCAAAATCTTTTAGGAACTTGAGCTTCTGTGAGCATTGTCCTTGCTGCCTCCTTGAGAGTCCTATTTCTTCTTTCAGCTACTCCATTTTGTTGAGGAGTTCTTGCAGCCGAGGTCTTATGGGCAATACCTAACTCTTTGCAGAAATCAGAAATTATTGCATTAATGAATTCAGTGCCCTTATCTGACCTTATCTTTACTATGTTCAGGCTCTTTTCATTGCTAACTTTCTTCAGAAGTTCTGGTAGCCTGAGTTGAGTCTCTTTTTTGCTTGCAAGAAATACCACCCAAGTGTACTTGGAGAAATCATCAACAACAACAAGAGTATATTTTCTCCCATTGATACTTACAGGGGTTACTGGACCAAAGAGATCCATGTGCAACAATTGAAGTACTCTGTCAGTAGAGGTTGCTACTTTGCTTTTGAAAGTTGCTTTCACTTGCTTTCCCTCCTGACAGGCTTTGCAAATATGTTCTTTGTTGTGTACTTCATTTGGCATTCCTTCCACGAGTCCATGTCTTGCTATTATGTTCATCATTTTAAAGTTCAGATGACTTAGTCTTTTGTTCCATAGCCAATTAGTATCAGTTGAGCTCTTTGCAATAAGACATGCATTTGGTGTGCAAGACTTCCAATCTGCAAGATAGATATTTCCCTTCCTTGACCCAGTTAGTAGTACCTGTTGTGAAGATATATTCTTGACAAAACACAGGTTACATGAAAATTCAACATTGTATCCTTTATCACAAAACTGACTTATGGACAGAAGATTGTGCTTAAGTCCACTGACAAAGGATACATTGCTTACTCTTACTGAGCCAATTATTAAAGTACCATAACCTTTAGTGGCTCCTTGTGAATTGTCACCAAAAGTGACTTGTGGACCTTCTTTCTCAACAAACTTTGTCAGGAGATCTTTGTTGCCAGTCATATGCCTGGAACTTCCACTGCCCAAGTACCAAACTGAAGATTTGAGAGCTTCTCCTTTGTTGAGGTCCACTGAGCCCTGCAGTCAAGATCAAGCTTTAGGTACCCATTTTGTGTTGGGTCCTACCAGGTTAGTTGTACCTTTTGGAATCCAAATTTGCCTCACAGTTCTAATTACTTTAGAATGGCTAATTTGTCTTCCATAAACATGTACATAGATAATTACCTCCTTGGGTGCCTTAGGAGTAAACTGTCTATGGGTGTCAGCCTTTGAAGGAACATGAACCTTCTTAACATTCTTCCTTTTAGGCTTGGGTGCACCTGGTCTTAGTCTTTGCTGATAAAGGTATGAAGAACCTTTTCCTTTAGGCACAAAAGGAATAGATTTTCTATATGAGTCATTCCTTGAGGAGTGCTCATGCCTGGGTGTTCTCAGTTGAGGTTGCTTCATTTGTGAAGACCTCGGCTGATTGTACCTCTGCTGAGTTCTAGTCTGATTAGTCAAATGAACCTTTCCATTTGGTTTTGGCTGAGTTAGACCTTTCTTTTGTTGAACCTCAGCTGGTCTTTTTCCTTTATCTAAAATCTGTGTTTGAAAGGTCACAGATTTAACAAAAACTCTCTTTGTGCCACTTGAAGAAGCAACACTCAGAGAACCTTCTGAAGGTTTTGGAATAAAGCCTATCCCACACTTAATATTAGGATTGATTTGAAAATTTTGAATCTCCTCTATGGCAAGAGAGGGTTTGTTAAGAGCATCAATCCTTTTTAACAAGGTCTCTTCAGATTTTTGTAAGACATCAATTTTCAGGAGAGAAACCTTTATTTGGCTTACAAATTTTAAATTCTCTTCAGTTAATCTTGTCTTAGATTCAGTGAGATCTTTTATCAGTTGATCTCTACCATTTCCTTGATTCCTGAGGGTTTCCACCTCTTTTGACAATTCAATGGCAAATTTAGCTGAGTTAAGATCTGCCTGATTCACATATTCAATTAACTTAGAGTTTTCACTCAGGAGATTTTTGTTTTCATCTTGGAGATAGAAACTTGCTTCTTGCAACCTTGATAAATCAATCATCAATTGTTCCAAAGCGGACTAAAGATTGAGTTCCTCTGTTGACTCTGAGCTGAGCTCAGGTGAGTGTCCTAAAGAAAAAGATGGTTTAGATTGTACCTCTGGTTCTTCTCTTACCATGAGGCACATGTCATCATCGCTGCTGTCAGAGAACAGTCCATCAGATGACTCTAGATCTTCATCAACATCCTCAGCCACCATGGCTTTTCTTTCTCCATATCTTATGTCTCTCTTGGCTTGCCTTTCCTTTCTTTCCTTTGTGCTCAGTTGAGGACAATCATACTGAAAGTGCCCAACCTTCTTGCACTGATCGCATCTGTTGGCATCATCATCCTTTTCTTCAGTAGACTCTCTAGTATTTGATGATGATCTTTCAGCTCTTGTATAGTTCTTGTATTCTTTCTTCTTTTTGAGCTCAGTTGAGCTTTTCTCTCCTTCTCTGGTGTCTTTTTGTGGATAATTTCTACTTTCCCTGTTATCCCTGTAAAATCTCTAATACTTGTCAAAACGGCTGTTAAGTTTTTCAAACCTTCTAGCCATTAGGCTAAGTTCCTCTTGCATCTCAGCCTTGCTTTGAGATTTGCTTGCCTTTGTACTCTTATATGGCTTCGGGGATTTTGGCTCAGTCTCCTTAGCTTTGAAGGCAACTCCCTTCTCAGCTGAGGTCTCATCAGGAGCCCTTTTCCTGTTAAGATCAAACTCATAAGCCTTGAGTTCAGAGAATACCTGTTGCATAGATATGCTGGATAAATCCTTGGTATTCTGCATCATCACAGAGTACACATCCCATCTTGAGGTTAAACCTCTCAGGGTCTTTAAGGCAACATCTCTCTTGGTGTAGACTTTTCCCAGAGAGTTTATCTCATTCATGATGTCAGTGAACCTCCCATCAAGCTGGTCAATGGTCTCAGTAGGCTCCATGGTGAACTGCTCATATTTTTGAACAGCTACTGAAAGCTTGTTCTCTTTAATTTTTTCAGTTCCTTCACACATGAGAGCAAGAGTGTCCCAAAGTTCCTTTGCAGTCTGGCAATGGATCACTCTTCCCATAACTAAGTCTAGAATAGTGGTGTAGAGAATATTCATGGCTATGAAGTTGAGGTTGTGTCTCCTCCTCTCATCTGCAGTGAAGTTATCTTCATCCTTGGGCCATTCTTCTCTAAGATCTGTAATAGTGTCAGCTGTAGTTCTAGGGTTAGGAGTCATAAAGATAAATGGACCTTTAGTTATGACTCTCAACATTTCATCATGCACACAGGCAAGATGAGCTCTCATTCTGGTCTTCCAGAAATCATAATTTTCCACTGAGAACTGTGGAAGCTTGTGATGGGACATATGGTTCAGGGGATTGACTCCCATGTTGTTCTCCGCTGGTGGTGCTACCCTAGCAGCATTGTCAGCCATAATATCTAAACAAGTTTATCAAAAGATCAATTCAGTTGACCAAATAGAATACCCTTTTAGCACAAGGTATATTTAGAACAATGGTCTTTTGAACCACTACTCTGACACCACTTGTTGGTCCCGAAACGAGTAAAACATGTGTATGGGGGGGATACACCTGAGGTTATAAATTTAAACATTTCGTTAAAACTTATCAGGTTTCTTAAGACAGTAGATCGTCAATGGACCTTGAAGTCTGCTGAGATTTACTTTTGAAAGTTTACTGAGATATCAGCTCCACTGAAAGCTCAAGACTTTCAGTTGAACTACTATCTAATTAGCTTTAAGTTGCAGATTAGTGAGCCCTTATGAAAACCTCGTTTTGCTTTGAAAAACTTATTAGAAAGACACACACTTAAGGAAATGACTGAATGTAAGTACACAAGATATAAAGTGGTTCAGAGAATAATCTCCTACGTCCACTGTCCTGATCAAACAAGAGAATTCCTTTCACTTGGAATTCCTTGTGTTATAGTGCCAAGGTGCACTGATCAATTAATCCTCTCTAAGGATATTTTATCACTAGGATAATTCCAGGTCCTAGTTCCCAAAACAAACCAACTTTCAAACTGATATCAACAATCAGCTTACTAACACCACTTAACACTAACTCTCAACCTAACACTGGGTTGGGGTTTTGAGTAGGGTTTGGTTCCAACTGTTGTGAGATAATCCTTACAGTTTAGCTCAAGGCTTAGGATGGATTATCTCTTTCTAAGGTTTGGATATAGCTTTAAGCTTGGTTACAGAAGGCTTAGTATGCTCTCTACAAATGTGAAACACTTGGGAAACAAAGATGATTTTGAGTGTTTCGTAGTAAGTTAGGTATGTAGAGATTGCTTTGATCATGTGAGTTTCCCGTGCATAGAAATGAGCACGTCCTTCTGTATTTATAGACCTTCTTGAAAATCTTCCCATTGGAGTTGAGTCTTCTCAAGTAAGTCTTCTTGTATCTGATTGGTTCAAACGACTCTATTTGAGGCTTTAAGTCTTATCGAGGAACGACTGAAAGACCTTGTCTATTCACCAACTCTCTGGAGAAAGCTAGGGAAAGACTTTTGGTACTTGTCAGTCTGTGACAGGTCGGCTGTCAGTAGAGTACATCTATGTATCATCTTCTCAGTGGGTCGCTCAGTCTGCTTGCTCAGAATCCTGTCTAGCTTTAAGGTGGAACTCTTCTGAGAGAACCTTCTTATTGCATTTATTGTAAGTTTCCCTGAAATTCGTTTTGCCTTGTTCCAATCAGATTAACTAACAGCTTTTAATGTATTTAACATTGAATGTGCTTTGTTAGTTCACATCAGTGGACCTTGGTCCTCTCCTGATGGTTTTAGTCTTAGTGTGAATGTACTTAGAAAGCATTCAAGACTTGGACTATTTCTCAAACCATTTGTCTTCAGCAGACTTCATTCTTCAGTGGACTTCATTCTTCAATACACTCCAGAAATTTATAACTGCACTTCAGTTCCTTAACATTTGAACTGACTAACTACCTTCTGACTCTACTGAATACTTTACTTACAAATGACTTAGGAGGAACCTTTTGGCATCTTAATCAAAACTTAAGTCTATACAATTTCCCAACGCCCTCCATTCCAGAGGAATTTGCACACTTTCTTTATTTAGACGTCTTACACTAATTTGCACACTACCTAAAGAGGAAACATTGATATGTGTGCACACTCACACAAATGCACACATATTTACCCATATTCCACTACTTTATCACTTTTCTTAATCCACATGCAATCCCAAGGGTGCAAATTTCTCTAGGACCGATGGAGTTAAATTTAAGATATTTAAAATTAAAATCATTAATTAATTATATAATTGATAGTATAAATCAAAATTATTTGATATACTTAAATTCTATTTTTTAATTTTTCACAAATTAAATTTCTCTAAATAGGAAATCCTCAAATATAGTGAGACAATAAAAATAATTCAGTTAAACATTGAAATATCACATAATTAAAATTTTATAAATTTAATAATAATACATAGAATTAAATATACTTTATTGACACAATTTTTTTTTAAATATAGGATATCATCAAATATAGTTAAATAAAATGTAAATAACAATCAAAACATAAAATTTAGGGTTAATTGCATATAAATTCACGACTTTTATGCTTATTATCAATTTAGTCACAAACTTTTAGATTTTTGTAAAAAAAAAAAATCCAACCTTTAATATCGTTGCAATTTAATACACATTTTAAATTGTAAGTAGAAAGGTGTTATTTAAATTGTAAGTGTTACTTGTGATGTGGATTTAAAAAATAAATAAAGTAAACATGTGTAATTCTATGTGGCAAGATGACACACGCTCCGGCAAGCCACGTCATTGGTTGCCGGCCGGAAGAAAAAAAAAACGTGTATTAAATTGCAACAGTGTCAAAGGTTGAGTTTTTTTTTTACAAAAAATTAAAAGTTCGTGATTAAATTGATACTAAGCATAAATGTGGTGAATTTATATTAAAATAACCCTAAAATCTGTAATAAATTTTTATAGTCTCAAGTTATATACAATTGAAATTACACTTTGTAGGTATTCATAACATAGCTTAATTGGTAAACAACTTAAACTCTACTCATGAGGTGTAGGCTTCAAATCCAAATGAATGCATTTTTTTTATTAGACTCTTATTATAAAAAGTCACATAGATGGAATATAAGATTCATAAGCCACATGTATAGCTTCCACAAATGACACATAAGATTCATAAGGCCACATGTATAGCTTATACAATCATGGCACATAGGCGAAACTAACCTCAAGACGACACGTAGACCAAATTAATCTAAAGACGACACGTAAGCATAAAAAACTCCCTATTAGTATAATAGGGGATATTAACGAAATTTAACGAAAATATTTTCAGAATTTTAGATTAAAAAAATAATTAGTATTTTGTGATGCCCGAAAACGAGCCCAAAAGTGGGCTAGGGTTTCACAAAATTCTAGGGGAACGTCGCCGCGTGCGATGACAAACGCACGGAAGGTGTGCGCGGTGCACACGGGAGACGACAGGAGTCATAGCGCGAGAATGAGGAAAATCGCGGCCAGTCGCGTCCTGCAGGCGCAACAGCCGTGGGTGATCGATCTCCTAGGATGCGACTCCCACCCCCGATAGTGTCCTGCAGGCGCGATTGGGGTCGATTTTTCTGGTAGTTGTCGCGGGTGCTCCGCCTCGACATCGCGCGCAGTGGCATGCGGAGGCCGCGCCGTCCTTCGGAGTTTGCAACGGAAGTCTATGGCAGAGCGGCGGTAGCCTGGGTCGCGCACTGCATCGTGCGATGCTGTGCTCTTAACAGCTTTAAGCCGGAGCTTGCGCGGCGGTGCAGCGGAGAGCGACGACGAGGGGTGGCGCTCGCCCGTGATTGACGGCTGTTGGCGCACGACGGGCGGCGACCCGTTTGCTCAAATCCTTTTTTTCTTTAATTTAATTCAAGAAACAAATTGATCCAATTATCGCAAATACAAAAATAAAATCGAAGCAATAATTCTAGTGCATATAAAGCATATAATGCATGGATCAAAGAATTCGATACAACAATTAATTCACATGATTTGTAGGCAATTAATTTTAGGGCGTACCATTTAGTCTCGGGCAGAGTCTCGTGCTGATAACGTGTTGTAATTGAGTGCATAAAATAAAAGGCGAGATTTGTTCACCCAGTTCGTCGGGAACGACTACGTCTGGGGGCGAGCCAAGCCAGGAGTTTCACTAATATTCTTGTGTATGAGTGTTTACAATTCTAAGTACAATGGTATATTTATAAGAGTAAAACCCTAGTCTAAGATATAAAGCCCATTGAGTTATTGGTCCATTAGTAATGTCCACATCAAATTTTCTAGATTTGGAATAATAAATCTTCTAGATTTACAACAAAATTCAATGATTTCATATTATATCTTTCAAATCTTCTTATTCTTAAAAATATAATTCATTTAAAAAAATGGTATTTAATTCTCTCTTTTTTAATTTGGATCTAACCAAAGATAATTAATTATAATATTTTTTATTATATATGATAAACGTCACAAAGTCAGTTGATATATTTTCACAACTCTTTTCATGTAAAATTAACTTGGTCATTGTTATTTTACCTTGTATATGAGCCTAGAATATTCCTTGAAATTGAATAGTATTAGATTGTATCTTGCAAGTCTCTTTACTTTTAAAAAAATATGATTCATGACGTCTCATATATTTGTGATGTGAGTAAGGACTTGGAAAAATAGTATTTAAATCATATTTCTAAAATTTGGTTCTAATCGTAGATAAATGATGATAATATATTTAATTATATATAATAAACATTATAAAATTATTTAAGACATTTTCACAATATGTTGCATGTAAAACTGATTTAATTTTTATTATTTTAATACACACACATATATAAAACACTAAGAATATATACTGAGATTGAATGATCTCAGATTGTATCTTGGCAAAAGTTTTCATTATAAAAAATATAATTCATGATGTGCTCTTATATTTGTGGCCTGAATAATTTTTTGTATTATATAGAATATGTTTTGTGTGAGACCTTATCATGACATGAGACAATGGGCCGGGGTATAACTTGGACATTGACGCATTAACACTTTGGTAGAGATTGATGTTAATTTGTGTTGTTTCATGTTATGAAACGGTCTCAAACACATTTTTGCCTAATGTTGACGGGCATTTTCGTAGGAATAGTCATATTATGGCTATTTAGGTATACCCGATAAATAATAAATGTAAATGAACAAGATTGATAGGGGAAGAACGTTTGAGTTCTTCCCTTGAATGTGCGAGGTTTCGTATATATGATGAATGAGGAAAATTTTGAAACTTTACAATGGGAGAGTGACCTTCTATTTATAGAGATTCACCCTCAAAGACCCAAAAGTGGCCATAAACTCATCTCAACCCTTTATTTTAGGAATTTATTACAATTATTAATCTAACAATCAATAGTAAAACTATAGTACATTAAATACTTTTGTCTAATGTAGGCTTTTGATCTTGTCGGGTCAGTATATCTTCGGGAATCTGACCTCCTGTCAGGCGAGGATATTTCTACTATAACAATTGCCCCCAAGATTGGGCTCTGATTGCAGCTATAGTTCGATCTTGATATGTGCTTCAATTAGGTTTTGCCCCCGAGTCTGTAAATAGGATAGCTCGAATGCCCTGGGGGAATTTTTTACGATGGGTTCCTTGATGGGCGTAGCTTTCATTTCATCTTTGGATTGTCAAACTTTTCTGAAACTGGTAGGGTTAGGTGGGGAACAATCTTCCATCGTGCCCCGAAGTCGAGAGTTGTGACGTTCAATTAATAAAGAATTATTGATGTTGACGAGTAGGGGTGTAAGTGAGTTGAGCCAACTAGCGAGCTACTCGTGCTCGACTCATAAAAAGATCGAAATCGACTCGAATCTTATCGAGTCGAGCTCGAGCTCGAGCCTGCCTAATCGAGCTTGCACAGTATTTACTATTTACCATTAATTTTATTTATTAATTATATTATATATAGTAATATTCTTAAATATAAAATAAAATATATACAAATGGTACGCTTACGTTCTTATAACTTCCAAAATCTAAATGAAAATCACGTCTCACGACCCACAAAATAATAATTTTTTTTATTTTTTTGGGAATATTTGTCCATTTGACAATGTTTTTCATTTTTTTTTTTAATTTTAATGAATATTATTGTATTTATGAACTTTGAGTTGTTTAAATTTTCAAGTGTGGTTGATATGCAAGATTTAGACAAAAAAATGGACTATAATACGTTTTACACTTTATTTTTGTAAAATAGTAAAGTTATCGAGTCGAGTCGGGTCGAGCTCGAGTTTATCGAGTTTTTGGACGAGTCGAGTTCGAGCTAAAAAAAAGCTCGATCGAGTTCGAGTCGAGTTTCAAGCTTCGAGTATTGCATTTGAGTCGAGTTCGAGCTCAGCACTACTCAACTCGACTCATTTACACCCCTATTGACGAGTAACGATTTTAATAATTTAGTGATAAGGGTCGTGATGATTAATTAATAAAGTGATATAACTGCATCGGACAACGACCTTACTAACGAAATAATTGAATCAACAATTGAATTGATTTAACAATTGGATAATTGACTTAACAATTTGAGTTAACAAAGTGATTTGGCCGTTTGCAGGCAACGACTTCATTAACCTAGAGATTGAATTAACAATCAGATTTAATTTATTTAACAATGTATTTAATGAAGTGCTTTGGCCGCATACGGCAACGACCTCATTAATAGAGAGATTGACTTAACAATCAGATTTAATTGATTTAACAATGCAAATTAACAAAGTGCTTTGGCCGCTTGTGGGCCGCGACTTCATTAATCGAGAGATTGACTTAACAATCGAATTTAATTGATTTAACAATGCAAATTAATAAAGTGTTTTGGCCGCTTGTGGGCAGCGACTTCATTAATCGAGAGATTGGACTTAACAATCAAATTTAATTGATTTAACAATTCGAATTGGGTGTAGCTTGGCGTAGTGTAATTGGGTGGTATAGGTTACTTTTTTTTATTTAATAAAGTGTTGGATTAGTCGACGCCGGTGAAGGCAGATTGGATCCAACCCGAGAGGCGGATTAGTTGACGCCGGTGAAGGCGAACTAATCAACGCCGAGTGGTGGATCGTACCTCGCCAATCATAGCAGAAAGTCAATGCCTAAAAAATGGACTAATCAATGCCAAGAAGACGGATTACCTCACTAAATAAGGCGGAAAGTCAACGTCTAAAAAGGCGGACTAATCAACGCCTAGAAGACGGATTACCTCGAGAAATAGATTAGTTGACGCCAGTGAAGACGAACTAATCAACACGTCAACACCTAGAAGACGGATTACCTTGCCAAATAAGACGGAAAGTCAACGCCTAAAAGGGCAGACTAAATAACATCTAGAAGGTGGATTACCTTGAGAAATATATTAGTTGACGCCGGTGAAGGCGAACTAATCAACACGTCAACGCCTAGAAGACGGATTACCTCGCCAAATAAGGCGGAAAATCAACTCCTAAAATGGCGGATTAATCAACACCTAAAAGGTGGATTACCTCGAGAAATAGATTAGTTGACGCCGGTAAAGACGAACTAATCAACACGTCAATGCTTAAAAGACAGATTAATCAACGCCTAGAAGACGGGGTACCTCGCCAAATAAGGCGGAAAGTCAATGCCTAAAAAGGTAGACTAATCAATGCCGATAAGACTGATTCCATTGCCAAATAAGGCAGAAAGACAACGCCTAGAAATGTGGACTAATAAATGCCTAGAAGGCGGATTACCTTGCCAAATAAGGCGGAAAGTCAACGCCTAAAAAAATGGACTAAGCAATGCCTAAAAGGCGGATTACCTCGAGAAATAGATTAGTTGACGTTGGTGAAGACGAACTAATCAACATGTCAACGCCTAAAAGACGGACTAATAAACACCGAGAAGGCAGATTACCTCGCTAAATAAGGCGGAAAGTCAATGCCTAAAAAAATGGACTAATCAACGCCTAAAAGGCGGATCACCTCGGGAAATAGATTAGTTGATGCCGGTGAAGACGAACTAATAAACACATCAACGCCTAAAAGATGGACTAATCAACGCTTAGAAGGCAAATTACCTCGCCAAATAAGGCGAAAAGTCAACGCCTAAAAAGTCGGACTAATCAACACCGAGAAGGCGGATTACCTCGCCAAATAAGGCAGAAAATCAACACCTAAAAATGCGGACTAATCAACGCCTAGAAGGCGGATTACCTTGCCAAATAAGATGGAAAGTCAACGCCTAAAAAGACGGACTAATCAACGCCTAAAAGACGGATTACCTCGAGAAATAGATTAGTTGACACCGGTGAAGGCGAACTAATCAACACGTCAACGCCTAAAAGGTGGACTAATCAACGCCTAGAAGGCGGATTACCTCGCCAAATAAGGCGGAAATTCAACGCCTAAAAAGACGGACTAATCAACACCTAGAAGGTAGATTACCTCGCCAAATAAGGCGGAAAATCAATGCCTAAAAGACGGATTACCTCGAGAAATAGATTAGTTGACACCGGTGAAGGTGAACTAATCAACACGTCAATGACTAAAAGACGTACTAATCAACGCCTAGAAGGCGGATTATCTCGCCAAATAAGGAAAAAAGTCAACACCTAAAAAGACGGACTAATCAACGCCTAGAAGATGGATTACCTCGAGAAATAGATTAGTTGACACCGGTGAAGGCGAACTAATCAACACGTCAACCCCTAAAAGGCGGACTAATCAACGCCTAGAAGACGGATTACCTCGCCAAATAAGGCGGAAAGTCAACGCCTAAAAATGTGGACTAATCAACGCCTAGAAGGCAGCTTACTTCGCTAAATAAGGCGGAAAGTCAATGCCTAAAAGACAGATTGGTCAACGCCTTTGAAGGCGAACAAATATTTGTAGTCGAAAGGTATGACCATTTTTAAATATTGAGTTATGTATTCGGTGAGCAACCTCAATAATTTTACGAAGTTATACATGAAGTTTTAAATAACTGATTGTATTTACTTATACTCAGTGTCAAATAATTTATTTTTGATATCTCAAAATGACATTAGGATATGTATATTCATGCTCCCGCCTTTTAATTTATATGAAAATTTACGAGTTGCGATATATATTAAAAGGAAATATCAAATGAAAATTGCATTTCAAAAATCGCCCCCGCTTTGAATTTTCGAAATACGAGTATATATGCTCTCGCTTTTAATTTATATGAAAATTTACGAGTTGCGATACACACACACACACACACACACACACACACACATATATATATATATATATATATATATATATATATATATATATATATATATATTTGAAGGGCATTATTGAAATAAACCTGATGGAATGGGCAAAGGACTGCCCGTAGATTTTTCCGTTGTCGAAGAGGTTCTGAATGCTCGACCCAGAGCTGCTGTTTTTTTTTTACTGACGGTTCCTTCTCGAACAGTGGCTCAACACCTTTAAATTTACAATAGGCCTAACATAATATATAAACTTGGCCCAACACTATAATTTAAATATGGCCCAACAACACCATTTGAAAAATGGCCCAAATAGAATAAATGAGGGCCCAATCCCCTAAATTGATTAATCATGTGAAATAGGGCGTGGAGATTTATTCGTAGAGGGCGGCGTGCGACTTGACGATTTGCGCGGAGGCAGCAGATGAGGCCAGACTGTGGAGGCAGCGGGTCGGGGAGGCTGCGACGGGCGGCGATGCCGAGAGGCGTGGGGAGGCCGCGGGCAGCATGGGCTGGACGAGCCCGGAGGCAGGCAGTGAGGGCTGCTGCAGGCGTCTGCGGGGAGGCCACGAGGGGTGGCGTGAGTAGGCTGTGCTGGGCGGCGCGGGGAGGCCGCGATGGCCGTGATTGCGGCCGATGGCAGCGACGCTCATGGCAGTGCTCGATCTATAACCGGAGGTCATGCCGGGTTGCACCCAGCGGCGATGGCTGGGAGGTGGCGCACAGATCGATGTTGTCAGAAAACTGTTGACCTTTTACTTATAGTGGTTCACCCTCAAAGACCCAAAAGTGGTCATAAATTCATCTCAACTATTTATTTTAGGGATTTATTACAATTATTAATCTAACGATCAATAGTAGTACTATAGTACATTAAATGTTTTTGTCTGATGTAGACTCTTGATCTTGTCGGGTCAGTATATCTTCGGAAATTCGACCTCCTGTCAGGCGAGGATATACCTGCTATAACACCTAATATATAATTTTTATTTTAATGACAAATAAATATGGTAACAAATAATTTTTTTTGAAAAAATGGTATGTAAATCATATTTTAAAATTTTAGATCTAACAAAAAAATAATTAATAATAGTATATTTTATTATATATCAAATTGAATGATATCAAATTGTGTCTTGCAAATTTTCTTACTCTTACAAATTTGTGATTCAAATAATTATTTTATTATAATATATTATATCTATTGTTAATACCAATTAAATAAGGATTTTTTTTTTGAAAAAAATGTATTCAAATCATATATTTTAATTTTAGATCTAATAAAAGATAATTGATATATTCCTAACTAAATATATACTTTTATTTGACTTGATTATATATATTTTTATTTTAATATAATTAGAGTAGTGATTTATGTATCTAAAATAACAGTAAATATAATATTAATAGTAAAAAATAAATAAATATTAATTGTACGAAGCAATGTATAATAGGTTAAAAAATTAAAACACTAAAACTGAATATAAGATTTTCATTTCACATAACAAATAAACAAAAAACATTCAAATTTAGCGATCAACATAAAAATTAAGGGGGAACTTTGTACAAAGAATTGATTATAAACATATTTCATAGTACATAAATGAATGTTCATCTGCAAACTCCACTAAAAATATACATTATCGCCCTTAAACAAAAATCTTCCAAATAATTGTCATCATTAGAAGATTAAACACTCTAAAAACGGTCTCTAAATCACCTTTAGGTTACTTGCAATATAAAACGAAGAAACATAAAATTTAATTAAATTTCACCAATAATGCATACACCATATTCGGGAAAGAATAATAGTTGGATCAAATTTGTAGGCGTGCGGTGAGAGAATATTCTTATTCAAGAGAAAAAAGTTATTGATGATGGATTCTATAAAAATACGAATGTAAAGATATGAATATGAATTTAGAAACTTGAGAATAATTTTTAATACGCTCGAATGATCTTCAAAATTAGATTGATGCACATGTAATTCTCTTAATGTGTGTCTAATCATCTCCATATGCACAATAACTTAGTTTACCTAGAAAAAAAAGGATATGAGCTACACATAAAATTAAAGAAATAATCCAAACAAACAAACAAAAAATAAAATCATATTTCTTCACAAAGTAAACAACAAATGAGAAAATGAAGAGAAACGATGAAGATTAGGGTTGTGAATCAGAATGATAACTAAAGAGAGATTTGACATTTATAGAAAATATAAAATGAAATGTATGGTTAAGATTAAAATTTTGAAATATATAGTGTAGATTGAGATGAGACAGTCCATACAGAGAGCTTAGCTCTGGCTTGAAATGGGTCCCCCCGCTAGTGGACGATGGGTTATGGGTCTCCCGGATTAGTCGGCCAATGAGCCAGATACCGAGTACCAAAAATACATATATATAGTATAGATTAAGTCTTAATATAATTTAAAACATGTCTAAAATAACTTTTAAGGAGAATGCATGATTTTAAATCGAAATATTTTGAGAGGTGCCACATCAAATGCGGTGCTCACACTTCATCTTACTAATGTTTAAAAATATAGTATAATAAGATAATATGTGAATACAAAGTAAATAATAATTAAATTTTAATACATATTTAATTCGATTATTATTGAGTTATACGATTCAGTATGATCTTATTCGAGTTTTCGGTATGTTGATAGGCGAACAACTAATCATCCCATGTGAACAACTTTAGACCCACAACGAAGATTAATTTTGTAATCTCCTGGATCAACGCACCTACGACGAACAAATACGTCATACAGATGACGAAAAAGACAAACAACTCTACAAAGAATGTCCCAGGAATGAATTCAACTATCTGACGAACAATTCAAAATGTGCGAACAACCTTTGATAATGATCAGACTAAAACCTAGCACATGATAAGTTGAACGAACTGAATGAAAAAAGGCTTCAAGAGAATCGAGCAACTTATATCTGAGAGCAAAGCTAAATATTATCATCAAAGACTCTAGAAGAACAACAATGCGAACTAGCACTCTTAAACAATAAAGACTTTGTAACTAAATTAAGCCTTAGATGATGTCAAACAATTAACCTACCCATGTGTCAAACATGCACACATGAGAGAGAAAATATATTGCCACCACCTAGTTGGTGGTATGTATAAAAACCTTAATTTTATTGAAATAAACTAAGCCAAAATTGATAAATACACTTTAAATACACTTACACACACTCAAACACCTCGAGTTCACACCCATACGAAAGAAATACGTAATCTATACATGTATTCCCCCGATTCTTCGTATTTACCATTTACGATAGTAATCAATCACACGTAACTGATTGATGATCCTCTAAATTAACTAATAACAACCACTAATCCTTGTGATTAGCATTCGATCATCAACATGGTACAATTAAGAGGGCGTTTGTTTAGGAGTGGTGAGGGCTTGAGATTTAGGAGTGTGATGTTCCATAGGTCTCAGGTTCGAAACCCACTTGGTGCAAACAATTCCTGAGATGGGCCAGTCCATACAGAGCTACGCTCTAGCTTGAAATGGAGCCCCCCGCTAGTGGACGGTGGGTTATGGGTCCCCCGAATTAGTTGGCCAATGAGCCGGATACCGAGTTATCAAAAAAAAAAAAGAGGGCGTTTGTTTAACAACTCTTCAATGGTAATATGAATAAAAAATTATTTTCCATTTATGCCCCCATAATAAAAATGATATGTTGGGGGAAGAATTGTTCCTATGGTGACTCAATTGCTAGCGTCATGTCCCAATCTTGAAATAGAAATGGACAACGAATGATTCTTGATGGAGGAATATGGGAGTAAATGAAGATGATGATAGTAGGAAGATAATAAGTTAATTAAAATACAACAGTGATTACTTATTTACCGGGGAGATATAAATTTTATTTTCATGTACCCTAATTTCCCAAAAAAAAAATGTTCAATTCGATTTTGATAGGATTAAAATGAAAATGTCAATAAATTCTTTGGATGCGAGGGTACGGATTCAATAATCAAGCCCCGCTTCAGGCATTCCCCTTTTCTTTCGTTATTATCACGTTCAGCTCTCTTCCCCCGAATTTTTGCAAAACCCCGACCCATAAAAACCCTAATTCACCTGAACAAAGCCTGCCAATAATCATGGCAACCAACGGACCGAACCTGGAGTGCCGGATGTACGAGGCGAAGTACCCGGAGGTGGACATGGCGGTGATGATCCAGGTGAAGAGCATGGCCGACAGCGGCGCCTATGTTTCACTTCTGGAGTACAACAACATCGAGGGCATGATTCTGTTTTCCGAGCTTTCCCGCCGCCGTATTCGGAGCATCAGCAGCCTCATCAAAGTTGGCCGAATCGAGCCTGTTATGGTCCTCCGTGTTGATAAGGAAAAGGGCTACATTGATCTCAGCAAGAGGCGTGTTTCCGAGGAGGATATTCAGACCTGTGAGGAGAGATTTAACAAGAGTAAACTCGTGCATTCCATCATGCGACATGTTGCTGAGACGATGAATATTGATCTCGAGGTGTGTACTTTTTGGGGATACTTTGTACTTCTTTTCTGCTTTCTCTGTTACTTGAGCAATTTATTAGCTCTTAACTTCTCTTAATGGTTGGAAGGTAGTTTCTAATTTTGGCCCGCTGGGCGTGCAGGATAAAGTTGAAGTACATTTTCATCGAAAAGGAATTGCATTTGTTTAGTAACGAGAGGTTTTATCTTCTTTAAACCTTCTCAGAATAATGATCCTGGGAAATTTCTGATAATAGAGGTTTTGGGTGGTTTTGTTTCTTTCATGATTCAAATCTGATGGAAATAAAAACAGTTGTATAGTCTGAGATTCTGAAGTGTCGAGAACATTATAATTTGGGTAAATAGTTAAGCTTTGTATTCTTTGGAAAGGTCAAAGTTGATGATGGAATACTTACAAATGAGAATAGATGTTGTAGTTAAATGAGTTAATATAGATGATTTTTCTGTGTACTCGTGTATGTCAGTTTCTTGGAAGTAAACACAATGTATGCATATTGCTCAGGGGCTTTCTTAACCCGTCCTATTCACAAAATATATTCTTCAAACTTTCAAAGGATATCTTCTAGATCTAAATTTTTAATGTTGCATCTATATATTATAGTTTAAACTTTAAATTCGTAACAGCTCTATCAACCTAATGGAATTATGAACTAAACTTGTGTAAGTTGAAATCAAATTCCTTCGGGCATTGAGAGGAGCTTATGTATTCTCCTCCCTGTTAAATAGGTCGCGTAGGAAGCTAAATGAATATATCCAACTTAGACGTGTGATACAGAATCTCCAGTTTTCAGCATAGTCAATTGGGTGATTAATATATTGAATTTGAAATACATGATTTATTGTGATTACCAGTCAAGAGTCAAGTAGGATATATTCTGTCAATCTAATCTCGTCACATTTTATTTACGAATACATCTGTCTAAAGTAATACTACTTGCAAAGTTATCATTCTTTAGGGATGTTTGGTTGAAAGGTTTCGAGGGGTGTGAAATGGAATCAAAGTTATAGTGTGTGTTTGGAATTACATTACTATGACTTTGATTCCTAAAAGTGAGGAATCCACCATACCTCTCAAATATGTGAGGTATGGGTATGATTCCATACCCATTTCATTCCTATACACATTCAATTTCTTACCATTTTACCAAGTGCACATCACTTAGAAATTATGAGCACCATTAAGAATTTCAGAAGTATGATTAAATGATAAATCAAGATACCTACGTTTTTTACCTGACCTATGCCTGGTCAAGTGGGAAATATAACGCCTCCAGCTTTCGAGTCTGACAAAGAATACCCTTTTATAATTTTTTTGCTGCTTGGGTCTCCACATTTGCCTAGTCCAGTCAAATAGCAGTTCCTAGTTCTCACTGCTTGGTATCATCTCAAAATCTTTTAGTACTCTCCCATCATTATTATATAATAAAAAGATTAACTAAATGCTGTTCAAGATGCAAAATTCCCACCTGAATGTAGTAAAATTTGCATCTTGGTATATATATATATATATTTTAAACTTTGTTTGATCATTTTGCCGCCTAGTCTCGTATTAGCTTTAACAATAATAAGCTGCCTGTGGCAGGATCTGTATGTCCATGTTGGCTGGCCTCTGTACCGGAAATATGGACATGCTTTTGAGGTGAGATAATCAACCACTTTCGTAGTTTAATTTACTTGTATTCATTTATATTTTGCTGGATTATGATTGACGGTATGGATTTTTACTTGTATTCATTAAATTGCAGGCATTCAAATTAGTAGTTAATGACCCCAATTCCGTGCTTGATTCCCTTACTCGTGAAGTCAAGGAAATTGGTCCTGATGGAGAAGAGGTAGTTCTTGTTTATTCTACACTTTACAATGTGTATATAGCTTCTCAATATTGGCACTACTTTTTAAAAATGGTTCCTTTTAGGTGACGAAGTTGGTTCCTGCAATCTCAGAGGAGGTAAAAGATGCTTTAGTTAAAAATATTAGGCGAAGAATGACACCACAACCTTTAAAGATTCGAGCAGACATTGAGATGAAGTGTTTTCAGTTCGATGGTGTTCTGCACATAAAGGTTTGATTCACTGATAATATAACTTACTCCCTCTGTTCCAATTTAACTGTCGTCATAGATTCCTGTATCTCAATAAATGAGACATCACAAAAATTAAGAAAAGAGCAAAGTTAGAAATTCTTTTACTTTCTCTTGGAAAATTATAAACAATAGACATTTTCGATTTTTTCTAAAACAACAATTAAATTGGAATGGAGTGAGTATTTATTTTTCAGGACTTCTGATTCCTACTTCACGAGATGGTTTCTTGGACATGAAAAGGGAAAAGGGTCAAATTGCACCCTCAACTTATCTTCAAGAATCAAGTAAGCCCTCTAACAATTTTTTTGTTCATCCAAGCTCCTTCTCTTCTCAATTTGGTCAAATAAACCCCTCTATCTTCTGACATCAAACATACAAACCCTTCATTCAATATATGAATTAAACATTGTTAATATTTGGGAGTTCCTCAACTCCAGAGATGTCAAATTGAGTCTGGTAGTCTAGTACTGCCAATTTTAATTACAACCACCACCGCCAAATCTAATTACAATGTCACCAACCTGATTTGTAACTCCCAGCTAAATTGCACTTCCTCCAGCATGCACTTATACATATTTCTTTACTTTTGAATTGATTACTTTGTGATTTAAATATTGGGGCAAAAAAAAAAAAAAGAATGAATATGCAGATAAATCATGAGCAAACCATCACGTGTACAGTGCTGCGCATTCTGCCACGGTGGGTTGACAACATCGTATAGGATTCGGGTGAGGTGTGTGAGGCATACAGCAGTTCTGTGAATTTGGACTTTGTAATGCCCTTGAACCGGTGCCCCACCACCTGGTGTGGAGTTGAAGTGAGTTTTGCTGCCTCCCGAGCCGGTTTATAGTGGACATTCAGATGGTTGATAGTAATTAGTAATGAGAGCTGCAGTGGGAAAAGGATGGCAGAAATAGAGATTCTGGGATAAGATCATTGACATTTGATTAGTTATTTTGGTTAATTGTTTTTTATTGGTGATTTGAAGTCTATTATAACTACTAATAAGAGCCACATCAGTTGGATCAGAGAGTAATCCGTCTCCAGCTGTCCAGCAACAATATCAACATTGTCCCACTCATCCATTGACAGAAGGGTTAATCTATTTGATTTTCAGAAGATTGAGGGTTTATTTAATCAAAGGGTTTGTATGAACAAAAATATAGTTATAGGGCTTATATGATCTTGAGATATAGGTTGAGAGTCCAATTTGACCCTTTCCCTCATGAAAATTGATGTGTTTTGTGTAGGAAGCTATGCGTAAAGCTGAAGCTGCTGGAAACAAGGATTGCCCTGTCAAAATAAAGCTTGTTGCCCCACCGGCATATGTCCTTACCACCCAGACTCTTGATAAGGTAACTGCTAAATGCATATATTTTTTATTCAACATGAATGCTGTCTACCTGAGTGTGTCTTTTCTAGTTTTTTTCTTCTTCTCTGCCTTGTTTTCAATGAATATGCAAGGAAAATTTGTCTAATTTGTTATGCATGCAATTGAGAAATTAGGGAAGTCCGCCTGCTGTTGATGACGTTAGGTATTTGTTTGTGGTTATGTTATAATCAATTCTTTAATAATAGCATTATGACAACATATTCTCTGGCCCTGTTAAAGTTGGTCTCATTGTTGTTGGATGAAATCGAGTGTGTCTATAACTTAGAATCTTTCTAGCTAAGACAAAGTTTCTGTTGATAAAAAATTATCCCATTACTTACAAGTGAGCCACTGAGCCTAATACCTTAAGAACTATGTCAAACACACAGACTAGAGTCAACTACTTTTTAGTCCTTTTATACTTGCCTGTAGGATCCTGGGTGCATAGTAAGATCCTGACTCCTGAGTGCCTACAAAGAGAAAGCAATGCAAGAAGATCGTCAAAGTTATATTTGTCATCCATAGATTTCATTCACTAGTTGTAAAATCATGTTGTTTAGTTTGTCTCCCTTCTCCATTCATGATCATTTTCTTTACTAATAAGTCCAAGATATCCTTGGACTACAGCCTTAGACTAATGAGAGAAGGAAATATCACAAGATATCCTTGGACTACAGCCTTAACCTTGAGCATACATGCGATGAAAATAATTTGTTGCTTGCCATGTGTTTTACATATTTCTGTTTGTTCTGTTTTAGTGCTATCAGTTTTGTTAACCAAATCCTTGACAGCATACTTTCTTCATTCTACGTTCTTGCCAGCTGTTGAGGCCCAAAGCTGAAATCCGATGTCTCGTTTTACACTTTGATGTTCTATATTTGTCCTTTTCTTTTCTTCTCGCAATTAACCATAGTTTCTTGGTAAGTGTGTTTAGTACTGAAGATTTACGATATCAGGGAGCCATTAAGCTTATCTTGTGCTGAGAGTATTTTCTGGAAGAAATTAGTTGTGCACATTGCTCTTTATTTGTTAATGCTGCTATTAATGTTGCATCTGAAATTGCCACTCTCAGACCCTGTATATGTATAGAATAATGCTTTGCTGGCCGGAACCAAGTTTTATTTCCTACCATCATCTTTGCTGCTTGGTGTGATTTTGTTTCTTGTTTGTTTGTTTGTTTTAATGTTTGACACGTCTTCTGAATCCGCTGTGTTGTACATCTTCTCTATCAATAATAGAATTTTTAAGTAATGCAGGAGCAAGGCATTGCAGTCCTAACCAAGGCAGTCGAAGCTTGTAAACAAGAAATTGAACGTCAAAAGGGAAAACTTACTATAAAGGAGGCACCAAGAGCGGTGAGGATTGCAATATTAATTTTTTTTTCTCTTCCTAATTTACCTTATGACTTAGATGAAAATGGCACACCTCCTTTCTAGTCTTGCTCTGTGGACATACGGGAATAATGTTTTTTAAGGACCCCAACCATGGGGGTAGCAATTAAAGGATATTAAATTTTATTTTCGCACATTTAGGCCCGTAATGTAGGCCCGTGAGTAGGTGTGTTGGGCCAATTTTGGCCTGAATGTACTGAAATTAAATTTTTATTGGCCTAAATGTGCAAATTAAAGTTATTTTCCTTCAATTGCTAGTTGCTACCCTCAGTTATGGTCCTGAAAAAAAATTATTCCCCGCAGACATACGCAAGTATGTTCTCATTAATGATGTTGCATCCGACACGTGTTTGATGAAATTAGGTGAGCGAACGGGAGGACAAATTGCTTGCAGAGCATATGGCTAACCTGGGACGTCAAAATGAGGAGGCTAGTGGAGACGAGGACAGTGAAGAGGAAGAAGAAGGGATGGGAGAAATCGATGTGGAGAAAACCGGGATAATAGATTAATAAATGGTTTTATGCCTGAGATAAAATTGACATTTTTTTTTGTCTGGTTTTATGTCTCTATGGTCTACTGCTAGTTGATTTGGGGGTGTGGAATTGATGCCAAATTGTTATATACTGTTGTCCAATCGCCACCAGGACTTCAACTCCTATCATGGCAGCAATTTCTAAAGCAAATGATAAGCACAAGCATTGGATAAACTGTTATTTTTTATTTCCCTTTCCCCTATAAGGACTTGAATGAATTGATAATAACTATGAATTCATACTAATTACAATTATTAATATTAATTATAATTAGTATAAATAAAATAAATATGATATTGAAAAAAAAAAGAACAAGTACAAATAGTAAATTGAGTACTCATTTTATGACAACTTTTTAATTTCCCCATACTTTTGTGTATTTCCAGCAATTGCAATAACTTCATTATTTCTTCATGAAAAAATTAGACTTGTAGCATAACACATATATTTATTTCGAGAAATAAGGTAGAACATGCGATTTCTGTCGAACATAAAGGAAAAGTTCTTATTTTGACTGTCAATACTTTGTACAAAGTATGATAAATGTGAATTAAAAAATAAAATATTATAGAGACTCTATTAATTCTAGATGTAGATAAGACCAAATTAAATTAAATCAATTTGAATCGGTGTAAATATTATGTATGATATGTTATGATTCTCTTTTCTTGTAAAGTTGTTTTAACTTTTAATATTATTTATAGTGGAAATCAATATCACCAGATTTACAGTGAACATAATCAACTCTTCACATGGTATAACCAGTGACATCGAATTAACCCTAATTTTCTCTTCTCTCTTCTAAATCCGTCCTCTCTTCTTTTCTCCTCAACGACGATGTCGACCTCCACCTCTATCACCTCTGTCTCTTCTGACTCCATCCCTCTCGTCACTCTTATCCATAAGGTGATGATCAAATTAACGTCATCAAATTACCTTCTCTGGCGATCACAGTTTGAGACTATGTTATAGTGTCCAACCTCTTCTCCTTCGTCGATTGTATTTTTTTTTATCGGTAAATGTTAGTTGTTAGATTAGTTCACCAATTCACCAAGTACACCAAGAAATCTCCAAGCCACCTTATAACTCCTATAATTCGTTCCTAGGGGGAATCAAACTCAGGTCACTCACTAGAATGAGAAACCCGGTGGCCAGGTGGGCTAAGCTTGAACTACCTTCCACCGCGAAGATGTTCCAAATCCTAATCTCGCCACTAATGATCGTCATAATTTTGTCTGTATCCTTTTGCTTTCCTCTCTTACCGAGGAATCCAAGGTAGCAGTCGCCAAAATCTTGCGCGCTCGTGATATATGGGCAGCGCTCGAATAGGCTTTTAGCCATACATCTTCATCTCGTGATCATCATCTCCGTGATGAACTTCAACTCTTGAAACATGGATCAAATAACATGGTTGAATATGGCCGCTCGTTTAAAATTTTATTCGACCAGTTGCCTGCCATCGGGCATCCCGTCTCGACATTGACAAAATTAATTTGTTTCTTAGGGGCCTCAGTCCTAATTTTTGGGCTTTTGCTGACTTGTGCATGATGCTACAACCTCAAATCAGTTTTGTTGATCTCCTTCAACAAGCTCGGACCTATGAACTCAATGATTGACTGATGGATCCGAGTCTCCATCACAGACCACCTTCTACGTTGTTTCGATCTTGGACGAGGTTCGGGCAGTGCATCACAATAGCAAGGCAGACATACTGGTGGCCACGGTTGTGGCTATTCGGGCTCAGGTAAATAAGTCAGGCAGTTCATCCTTTAACAATAACAATGGTGGAAACTATGCAGGTTCTCAATTGGGTAAAAAGACGTACACTCCAAGGTGTCAGATCTGTCACATACCATATTATGCTAATCACTGTCCTTCCCCTTACGTCCATAATACTATCGCTGATGCCACAAATCTTACTCAAGCATTTTAAGCTTGTTGCACCCTTTCACCCATCATCTAGTTTGGTTGGTACGTGATGTTGATGACCTTTAATCAATGTTGATAATTAGTGGTTGTTTATGCTAAGAAAGATCACCAAACAAAGATCATTGTAGGATTAAAACTAGATTTTTGTAAGTAAAGGTTGAGAGATAAATTTGCAAGAGTTTGGTTTGTTTTTGAATTAGTAACCCCTTTCTTATTATCCCATGAAGGGTATTTATAGAGATACAAGCAAGTAGGAGGTGTCACTTCCCTAATCATCTTAATTTTTATTGTGACAAGTGTTAAGACACTTGTCATCTCCTAAGCTATTACATCTTTACACAATAACAAGTGTTAAGACACTTGTTTGTTTCTAATGTAATGCCTAATTATTGGGATTTCTGATGATCTTCCGAGGTGCCCTCCTGCTCGCCTGCTCGCCACCAGTTAGGTCTTTGTGTCTTCTTGGTCTGGCTGTTCGCCACCTTCTTGTGCTCTTTATGACCAACTGCTCGCCTCCTGGTATCATGACTAGCTGCTCGCCTCCTAGCATTATGACCAGCTGCTCATCTACTCGACCTTGGTCTTCAAGCCCAGCTGCTCATCTACTCGACCTTGGTCTTCAAGCCCAGCTGCTCATCTACTCGACCTTGGTCTTCAAGCCCAGCTGCTCGCCTCCTCAGGTGTGAAGTCCCTGCTGGTCGTCCTTTTATTTATTATTTTCATTCTTGATTTCTTAATCTTATTATTTTAATATTTTTATTCCTAATCTTGTTGCCCGACTGTTCGCCTATCAACAATGCCCCCTAGTTTGGCATATAAAGATAGATTTTATCCTTTTTTGTCAAACTATAGGATAGGCTAAACTTTTCAACAGGAGGCGAGCAACAGGGAATTTGTCTTTCATTTCTATAGGGAGCGAGCAACAGGTTTTTGAAATTTTGAGCGGGAACTCCAGGGGGCGACCAACGCGGAGCGACCCTTGGACTTGCGTCGTTTCGCTTCCCGAGGCACGGACTACGAAGCGACGTGGCTGCCCATGCGTGCGTCCCTAAATAGCAACTAGGGGCTTTATTTTTTCGCTTTTCTTAATTTCTCCCCCGAATCCATATCTATAAATAGCGCTTTCTTTCTTCTTTTTCCCTTTTTCGATTTCGTTCATGCAAAAAACTCCATTGAAGAGTTCTTGAGTTTTTTCTCCTTTCTTTTCTTCGAATCTTCAGTCGATTTCTTCCAAATTCGAAGGTAAATCCTTTGATTTTCTTATTTATTTTTGTCATTACTTGCATTTCTTTCTTCAATTTTGCAATTTTTTGGTTTTTTCGTTACTTCCCTTTGCCTTCACCGCCGTATCGCCGCCGCGTCGCCTTCGCATCGCCGCCATCTTCTTTTAATTCTTAACAAATTTTGACGATGGCCTCTCCTTCATCGAGTGAAACCCTATCCGTTGAATTTGTTGGACGAAATCCGGGCAAGAGACCTATGGAAGATGAACCGCCGCGCCCTACTCCTCGCTGCTCGCTCCGGCGAGCAGCCGGTCAGAACCCTAGAACTTTACTCGTTGACGAGGACACGGGTTCCGAGGCGAGCTCTGTTGCTCGCTCCATTGACTCCTTCTATGCTGTGGAAAGCTCGGGCGAGCAAGACGTCCAAGGCCCTGTTGCTCGCTCCTCGGCTCGTGAAGGAACTTCCTCGGATTTAGGTGAAGATTCTGCTGAGGTTGCTGCTGAAATAGAGGAGATGAGCCTCCATGGGGATACGAGAGCGAGCAGCGAGCAGCCGGTCAGGGGTGAACAAGTAGCCGGATCAGGGAGCGAGCAGGTGGGAGTTACCTGGGAATTTCTCCGGGAGATAAATTTTCCCATTTCAAGGCCAACTCCCGAATCTCTTATTCCACAGGCCGTAGTTCGAAAGCAGGAGTGGATTGACTACGCCAATCAGTATCACAACACATTTCCTATTCCTCCAAGACTTACTATGGCGGTTCGGGAATCTGTATATACTGCAAGCAAGGTGGCAAGTGTAGTCACGGAAGATGACTTGGCTCGGATCCGGTCTTCTTACCGCATCCCATACGACATTCACCTGTATGCTCCACAGCAAGGGGAGACTGCCGACAATCCGCCCCCAGGATGTACTGCCATTAACCTGGATGTCCTCAACACGGGGTTCCCTCTTCCCTTGCATCCGGTGATTGGACGATTTTTGGAGGATACCAACTTAGCGATTACCCAGATTACTCCAAACAGGTGGAGCAACCTGTTAGCCTTCATCACCCTCTTTGGATTAGAAGGCTACAGAAATAAGATCAGTACGGTGGAAATACACTATGCCCTCACTATTTCTTCGGCTGCCAATGAAGAAGGGCTCGGGTGGTATTACATCAAAGCCCGTAGCGGTGTTAAATTGATTGAGGGAGTGCCTAACAAAGTCAAGAGCTGGCACAAACAGTTCTTTTTTATTGGCGGCGATTGGCGGGCGTCTTCCGATTTTTCGGGAGGACCAGGGTGCATACCCTCCCCTACACATTTTGGCGATATTCGACGTAGGTTTCGTTTCTTAGTTCGTTATTCCTAGGGTGAACTAATTTTAATCTCTCTCCTTGTTTTGCAGGTCCGCGTATCCTTAAGTGGGGACATCCCGAGTTGAGCGAAGAGTTCCTATACGTCCTTGCTTTAATTTCATTGCGGGACGTTAAAGATCGGAGCATCGACCATCTTTCTCAAGCGCACTGTCGTAAGTTAGCTCAGCTTACTACTAGTGCTCATCACTTGGAAGCACAGGCGGAAGTTCCAGAAGGTAACTTTCAAGTATTTTGATTAATTTTCCTTTTACCTTGCTGGTCGCCTACTCCCTGTTGGTCGCCTCCTCCTGCTAGTCGCCTAACCTTTCCTTTTATGTTTATGTTTCTAGCTCAAAGAGTAACAGTTGCCGTCCCCCAAATACCAAAAAGTTATCACCTTCTCGCTCGGAGAGTGAAACAGATGGCGGCTAACCAACCTTCAAAGAAGAAGAAGCTCGACCCTTGCACCTCTTTAATCAAATTGAGGGCAGGACCACAAGATGAGGAGGAGGCTCCTCAAGTACCGGCACCTGTTCCTCGCCCACCTCCTCGTTCTTCGCCCCCTAGAGACACCCGGGGGAAGAAAAGACTAACCAAGGAGACTGCCCCAGGAAAGAAGACGATCGTTCTAAAAGGACCAAGGGGCAAGGTTCTTCCCAGGTGGGTCACCCCACTGTTCGCTCCTCGCCCGTTGAAGAGGTAACCGAGCAGCAGGTCACTAATGCCATGCTCGTCGGCCGAAGGGGCTCATCACCTGATGGCACCTACTTGGGCTATGACCCAGTGAAGCTAAGGGAGTAAATACTTCCCTACTGCTCGGCTGATCGCCTCCCTAGATATGCTGTCTTTTCCTAATACTTCTTCATTTTTTGTAGGTACCGGAGGGATGACTATCCCGGTCGCTCTAGGGTACTTCACCAACTTAGTTGTGTGAAGTCAGCCCCAGCCTATCCCGACCTCAAGGATTCTCACGTCCGGCGGGCTACGGAACTTGTTCCCCGTGCTTGGACAAAAACTAGTGAAGAAATCCTGCAGAACCAATCTCTCAGCGACAACGCTCGCCTCTTAGGTTACAATGCTAGCCACCAAGCCATTACTGCCCAGAGAGTCGTTGACCAGGCTATCGAGCTTGAGAGGACTAACCGGGGTTTGGGCCGAAAGATAGAGCAGCTCGAGGCGGACCGGGATGCTCAGTTGAGGAGGAAGGACGAAGAGTTGGCTAAACTGAAGGCTGACTTTGAGAGGGCCAAGCATACTTGGGAGCGGGAGGTGAAGGCTGCGGAGGATCGGGAGATTGTAGCGTCCAACGCTTCAGAGAAGTTTAAATTGGACTTGGGTGTCGCTACTGATCGTCTGCAGGTCTTGGAGACGGAACGGGTGGGTCTGGTAGAGAGGGTTGAGTCTCTTAAGGTTCACGTTGATCAGCTGGAGAAAGAGAAGAAACGAGCCATCCCTTACAGCACGTACGTGCAAGATGTGACTGACCAACTTCGGCTACATCTGTGCGTACGCAGACTGTGTTCGATCCGTGAAGTACTCTTTGGACCATGACCTTGATGTAATGACTAGCACCATCAAGGACTTCACGGATTGCGTCACTGAGAACCCACCCGCTGCCGGTTTTGAAATTCCTGTCGCTGACTTAGGGGAGATGGGGTTAGACTTAGGCGTCTTCAAAGATGATGTCGTAGTCATAGCACCGAGGGAGAAGGTCGAGGTGAGCAAGGATGCCACCGTTTTCAATGCTTTGAGCCCCATCTTTCCCAACCTACTTGGTGAGATAAGCATCTCTACTCCAGTAGGCGAGCAGCAGGTCTTAGGGGCGACCAACCAGGATGCACCTCCTCCTCCTCCTTCTACAGACTTCCCGGCACCACCAGCTCCTCCAGCGTCCGAGGCTTAGAGGACTTTTTATCTTTTTTTTTTTTTTTTTAGTTTATGTAGTAGGATGATGATTGTACGCTTCTCTCTTGTAATTTCTGCGCTAATGAATGGAATCGTACTTTCCTTTTCTTTGTTCGTCTTTTGTTTGCCTTTTATTTATTTTTGCTCAAGTATTTCCTTCCTTTTGAAAGTAAAATTCTTTCCCTTTGCAAATATGTAGGTGTTAAACATGTATGGGCCTGTTTGGTTCTTTATGAACTTAGCTTCCATCATGCTTCTCCTTATGCCCTGTTGCTCGCCACTTGCTATGCTTGTGCTTAAATGCATCTAGCTTTGGGGCGAGCAACTCTGTATCATGGGGGCGATCAGTTGGGCTTCTGTAACTTAGGGGTCTTGCTGCTCGCCTCCTTCTGAATTTGTGCTATGGCACTTGACTGTCTCTGGCGAGCAGCTTTCCTCCTTAGGCGAACAATTGAGCTTTGATGCCTCTTTGATCCTTTAGTTACTTAATTATAGCGAACAACCGTTCCTACTCACATATTTTGCTAAATAATGTTTGAAAATTTTGAAAAAATTTCTACCAATCTTACAATAATATAGACAACAATATGCATAAAAAACTTTACTCTAATATACAGAGAAAATTTCTATGGAAATTTTTATTTTACATCGGTCCCCTAACTATTGATAATATTTCTTCAACAAAGCCGCGTTCCAGGTGTATTGGGCCGAGTTGCCTTTCATGTCTTCGAGATCATACGTGTCGTTGTGCCACTTATGAGTTATCTTGAATGGGCCCTCCCAAGTCGGTCCAAATACGCCTGGAGGCGTTGCTAGGATTTTTCGGAGTACCAGATCCCCGACTTCAAACTCCCTGATTTTTACTTGCGAGTTGCAGTACTTTGCGATCCTTCTTTTGTATATCTCGTTTTTTATTTCCGCCGAGATTCTTTTTTCGTCGATCAGATCCATTTTTGCAGCTAGTGCCTTGTTGTTTTCTTGTTCATTGAACTCGGCTATCCTTTCAGTTGGTACTTTGAGCTCTATAGTTATAACTGCTTCTGTACCGAATGCCATAGCAAACGGTGTTTCTCCCGTGCTCGTTCTATGTGATATCCTATATGCCCAAAGTACTTCGGGAAGCTCTTCTGACCATTTGCCTTTCTTATCTACCAGACGGATTTTGAGGATGTGTTTGATTATCTTATTAACTGCCTCGACTTGACCGTTGGACTGAGGATGATACGGTGTCGAAAAATGTTTCTTAATTCCCCATTTTTTGCAGAAATCTCTTATCTTTTTTCCTTCGATCTGTCTTCCATTATCGGTTACTATTGCTTGAGGAACTCCAAATCGACACACTATACTCTTCCAGATGAATTTGATCATTTTTTCTTGTGTTATTGTTACTAGTGCTTCTGCTTCGGCCCATTTCGTGTAATAGTCTACGGCCACTACTGCAAATCTGACATTCCTCTTTCCCGTTGGGAAAGGTCCTATGATGTCTATCCCCCACTTTGCGAATAGCCATGGACTATTTACCGAAATCAGTTCTGTTGGTGGCTTATGTATGTTGGGGGCGAACAACTGGCATCGGTGGCAAGTCTTTGCAATTTTGATTGCGTCTTGTAACAGAGTTGGCCAGTAGTATTCTTGCCTTACTGTTTTGTATGCCAATGCTCGCCCTCCTGCGTGATTTCCGCACACTCCTTCATGTATTTCCTTCAAAACTTCCTGGCCTTGCCCCCTTGCTAGACATTTTAGTAGGGGCAGTGAAAATCCCCTCTTGTAAAGTTGGCCTTCCAGGATCGTAAATCTTGCTGCTGCTTGGCTACCTTTGCTGTTTCTTGGGGATCTTCAGGCACTATATTATCCTTGAGGTATCTGTATATTGGTGTCCTCCAGTCCTCTTCTGTCAACTCTTCTTCAACTTGATTTATCTTGTAGTCACTAGTGGATGGATTAGAAATTCTTGTTATTGTGACTTCTGTAAGCTTTGCTGGTCCCGTACTAGTAGCTAAGCGAGCAAGCGCATCTGCTTGGGCGTTGTTGTCTCTTGGCACTTGTTCAATATAAATTTGCTCAAAAAGCGAAGCCAGGTGAGCAACGATCTTTTGATATAGTGCCATGTTTTCGTCTTTGGCTTCGTACTCCCCACGGACTTGATTGACTATTAGCTGAGAATCTCCGTAGATTTGGACTCTTCGAACCCCCACAGCCAATGCCAGACGTAGACCAGCTATCAGTGCCTCGTACTCAGCTTCGTTGTTTGTTGCCATGAACTCGAATCTGACAGCTGAGGTGAACACTTGTTTGTCCGGACTAATCAGCACTATCCCGGCTCCTGCTGCTGTGTTATTTGATGATCCGTCCACGTACATATGCCATGGGTGGTTATGACCTCTCGTCGGATCCTGTGGGAAGGTTAATTCGACTATGAAGTCGGCTAACGCTTGTCCCTTGATCGCTGTTCGAGGTGCATAAGATATCCCAAACTGGCTTATTTCGAGGGACCACTTGAGGAGGCGACCAGCAGTGTCAGGCCTTTGCAAAATTTGCCTTAGCGGGAAAGTTGTTAAAACTTCTACTTGGTGATCAAAGAAATATGGCCGTAGCTTTCTTACACTCATCACCAATGCGTAGGCCAACTTTTCCATAGGTGAATATTTAATTTCTGCTTCATGCAAAGTCTGACTGACATAGTAGATTGGCAAGTGAAATTTTCCTTCTGCTCGAACCAAGACTGAGCTGATGGCCACCTCTGATGCGGCTAGATACAAGTACAGTTTTTCTCCGGAGACAGGTTTTGATAGGATTTTAGTATCACTCAGATACTCCTTCAACTGCTTAAACGCTTGTTGGCAATTATCCGTCCACTGGAACTGTCCTTTCTTAATGGCATCAAAGAAAGGTCGACATTTGTCTCCGAACCTGGAAATGAACCTGTTTAGGGCTGCTAAACATCCGGTTAGTCGTTGGACCTCCCTGACGGACCTTGGTGGTTGCATGTCCATAATTGCTTTGATTTTTGACGGATCTGCTTCAATGCCCCGTTGACTGACTAGGTGTCCAAGGAACTTTCCTGAGTGTACTCCGAAGCTGCTTTTCTTCGGGTTTAACTTCATGTTGTATGCCCGAAGAATTTCAAATGCCTGTGCAAGATGTTCCAAGTGATCTTCCTTTCTTGGACTCTTCACGACTATGTCATCCACGTACACTTCCATTGTTTTTCCAATGTGTTCATCAAACATTTTGTTTACAAGTCTTTGGTACGTGGCCCCTGCATTGATCAACCCGAACGACATCCTCTTCCAACACAGTAGGTTCTTGTTGGTGTAGAACGTCGTGCTTTCCTGGTCGTCTGGGTGCATCGGTATCTGGTGGTATCCGGCAAATGCATCCATGAAGGTAAGAAGTTCATGTCCTGCGGTGTTATCCACTAGTTAATCAATATGTGGTAACGGGAAGTTGTCTTTGGGACATGCAGCATTCAGGTCTGTGAAATCAATACACAACCTCCACGTGCCATTTGGTTTTTTTACTAACACTGGATTTGCTACCCATCTGGGACATAAAGCTTCTTTGATGAGATCATTGTCGAGCAGCTTCTTTACTTCCACATCCAGTGCTTCATATTTGTCAGGCCCGAATTTCCTTCTCTTTTGCTTCACCGGTTTTTTGGTTGGATCAATATTTAGCTTATGACAGGCATGCTCAGGGCTGATGCCTACCATATCAGCATGTGACCATGCGAATATATCGAGATTGGACTTGAGGAACTCTTCCATTTTGGATCTGTATGGCTCTGGGAGCTCAGATTCAATGAATAATTCCAAGTCTTCTCGATTCGGGTCAACTCTTATTGCCTCCAACTCTTCTACCGGGGTTGCCCTCCTCTTCTGATTTTTCCACCGAGGATCGATTATCGGACCTTCCAAGTTAATTTCATCCTCGATCATTGGCTTTGTCTCTAGTCTTGGCTCTAGATCTTCAACTTGATTTAGTCTAGGCACAACCTCTCTTCCCTGCTGCTCGCCAAAGCCCTCCTGCTTGCCCTTGCCCTGTTGGTCGTCCACCTCCATCATCTCTGTGTCGATGGACTCCATGATTTCATCCAACACGGAAGGTTCATCCTCAGCCCTGCTGCTCGGCTGCTCGTCCATGACAGACACACTGTTATCTTTCGGTTGGAGTTGCAGGAGGCACTCTCGAGCTTTCTTCTGATCACCTTTAACTGTACCTGGACCCTTCGAAGTTGGAAATTTAAGACAGTAGTAGTACGTTGAAACGGCCGCTTTGAATTCATTTATGAAAGGTCGACCGAGAAACCCGTTGTAGGCAGACTGCTGATTTACAATTAAGAACTCTACCATTCTAGTCAGTCTCCTTTCGGGATTCTCGGTCGATACAAGTTCGACCGACAACGTAGCTATACCTAAGGGAACGGTTACAGCATCTCCGAACCCTACTATCTTATGATCACATTCTCTTACATACTCCTCACAATCACCTATCTGATCTAACGTGCTTTTGAACAAGATGTTTGTGTAAGAGCCGGTGTCTACAAGCAAACGGTGAACTCGGGCTCCCATGATATTGGCACAGATGATCAGTGAATTGTTGTGTGGGGTGAGTATCCCGTCCAGGTCTTTTTCAGAGAATATCAGATCCCCCGTCTTCTTAGTTGCTTGGTTTACTCCAACTTCTCTGACTTGAGCTACCGCCCTCAAGTCTGCCTTCCTCTTTCTCTTGGATACCGGCGGCCTTCCATCAGAACAACCCCCTACCGGCCCAGATGGCTCAAGCATTAGAATTTCTCGGACGGGTTCCGCCGGTGCTGTAAACGGTTTTTTGCCTTTTTTGTCCATCCTGCTCGGCTGCTCGTCGCCCTCATCTTCTTCCGAGCTGGATGGAATTGAGACTCTTGGCCTTTTGTCTGGCTGTCTCTTCACGAATTCTGACAACCTTCCTTCTTCATAAAACCTCCACAGCTGCTTTAGGAGGTCTCGGCATTCACTCGTGAAGTGACATATAGTTTGATGATATGCGCAGTATTTGTTGGGGTTCATTTTCCCTCGTTCTTGTCGTATTTTCCTTGGTTCTGACAACATGTCCTTATCCTTAACGTTGTTATACACAACTTCTATTGACGTAGATAAGACATGGTTCAACTTCTCCTTCAACTCGGAACCTTCATTAAAAGCTTTCAAGTTCTTGGGAGCTTTGTAGTCCCCACCGGACTTCTTTCCTGATTTTTTGGTGTCGGCCTTATCTCCCAGCTCTTTCTGGAGAGTTTCTTGCATTGAAATGTATATTCCCGCCTTGTGCCTGAATTCAGAATATGTTTTTGGGAAGGCCAGGTGCATTTCCTTCCACAAATATGTCCCCTTCCTGAGTCCTGCCATGACTGCCACTGTCTTGGTGTCTTCACTCACCATTTCCCCTTCTAACAGGACTTTGTCAAACCTCTCAAGGAAAGCCCTATCGGATTCTTCCTCTCCTTGCTTCAAATCTGCAAGTCTATGCCTTTGGGTGAGGTATGATCCAACTGTGGAAAAATGCGAGAGGAACTCCTTGCTGAGTTGCATGAATGAACTAATGGAGCCCGGAGCAAGTGCGGAAAACCATCTGTGAGGACCATCGCCAAGAGTTAACGGGAAATTCCGACATTGAGTTGCATCAGATGCTTTTACCGATATCATGTAATCGGTGTACTTGGACAGGTGCACTTTCGGGTCTGAATTCCCTTCATACAAATTAATGGCCGGGAATTGTACTTTCTTCTGTACTGGCGCATTCAGAATGGCCAGGGACAAGGGTGATGATGGCAGTATTGTTGATCCAACGCCTTTTTGGGCCTCCAACTATTTCTGCATTTCTTCCACCGCCTTCTTTAGGGCTTGCCACTCGCCCGGAGACGTTCTTTCATTAGAAGGTTGTTCGTCATGATCGGGTTCGATGACCTCTTCATGACGCAGTCCCTTGCTAACGGGATGTTTCTCCTGCGTGACGTGCCTAGCGATGTTGCTAGCTCCGTTGGGACCCAAACGCCCGAAGGCTGACCTTCTCAACCTTTCATGCACTGAGGGGCGAGCAGCAGGGTGTGCTTGCTTACGTGCTTGCTCCTCGCTTCCTTGATGAACCTCTTCCCTGTGTGCCACATGGTGACTTACTCTCCTTGTATGGGAGTAGCTCATACTCTTTGTGTCCCTGCTGCTCGACTCCTCGCCTATCCCCGGAGTGGACTCTCCTCGACTTCCTAGTCGCTCACTTACCGTGGTTTTGCCTTTGGCCCTTCTTGCTTGTCTACTATCAACTTCATCCATTCTTGCATCCTCACGTTGCTTGGTTCTTCGCTCCGTTGCCCAGTTGCTCGCCTCCGGGGCTTTGGATGTTCTTTGACCTGCTGCCCGGTTGCTCGCCTCCCGGGCCCTTGATGGTCCTACAGCTTCATGTCGCCGTTGCAAGGATTGCAAAACGGCGATTATTTTGGCCAATTCCTCCGGGTTTTGAGCCAATGCTTCTACTTCCGGGGGAAGAGTATCGATGGTGACTTGAACATTTTGTCGGGACATCGCTCGTACCGTTCTTGCATGTCCTCCTGTTGACGATACCCTAGTTCGTGACTTGTTTGACGGGTGAGTGCTCGATTCTTGCAGTTCTTGTGTTCGCACCATTTTCCGGATTTTGATGTTCTTTTGATGAAGATCTTATGCTTGTGGATGTTTTGACCTAGAAACAACTAGTCTTGCATGTAGGAATTTGGTTGTTTATAAACCCATATCCACACATGCATGCATTTAAGCTTGTAGGTTTTATGTAACACCACTTGCAATACTCAAATATGCTTCCAAATTCCAGTTTCCGGCGACTTGTTGCCGGAATTATGCAGTTTCCAGCTAATTCTCCCCGGAAACCCTTCAAATCTTCAACCGACGGAGGTTCGGGCCCTTCTTCTAGCGCCAATTGTTGATGACCTTTAATCAATGTTGATAATTAGTGGCTGTTTATGCTAAGAAAGATCACCAAACAAAGATCATTGTAGGATTAAAACTAGATTTTTGTAAGTAAAGGTTGAGAGATAAATTTGCAAGAGTTTGGTTTGTTTTTGAATTAGTAACCCCTTTCTTATTATCCTATGAAGGGTATTTATAGAGATACAAGCAAGTAGGAGGTGTCACTTCCCTAATCATCTTAATTTTTATTGTGACAAGTGTTAAGACACTTGTCATCTCCTAAGCTATTACATCTTTACACAATAACAAGTGTTAAGACACTTGTTTGTTTCTAATGTAATGCCTAATTATTGGGATTTCTGATGATCTTCCGAGGTGCCCTCCTGCTCGCCTGCTCGCCACCAGTTAGGTCTTTGTGTCTTCTTGGTCTGGTTGTTCGCCACCTTTTTGTGCTCTTTATGACCAACTGCTCGCCTCCTGGTATCATGACCAGCTGCTCGCCTCCTAGTATTATGACCAGCTGCTCATCTACTCGACCTTGGTCTTCAAGCCCAGCTGCTCGCCTCCTCAGGTGTGAAGTCCCTGCTGGTCGTCCTTTTATTTATTATTTTCATTCTTGATTTCTTAATCTTATTATTTTAATATTTTTATTCCTAATCTTGTTGCCCGGCTGTTCGCCTATCAACACGTGACACTGGCGCATCTGCTCGTATGACACCTTCATCCAACAACCTCGACTCCTTTGAGCCTTATACTGGTAATGGACAAGTCATCGTCGATAACAGTGATGCCCTATCCATCTCTCATTTAGGTTCAAAATTCGTTAATAATAGGCTTTATTTATTAGATGTGCTTGTTGTTCCATATATCACAGAGAATTTGTTATCTATAAGTAAATTAACTAAGGATTTGCTAGTTGATGTATTACTACCTCCGTCCCCAAACACTATTCACATTTGACTTTTTCCCGTATTTTAGCGAGCAAGTTTTTTATTAGTATTTGAAATGATAAAGTGAATTTTAAGGTAGAGTATGATAGATTTATCTCTCCTCTAATATAAAATAACTTATAAATTATTTTATCATTTAAAATACTACTAAAAAACTCGCTCGCTAAAATATGAGGAAAACTCAACTGAGAAGAGTGTCACGGGATGGAGGTAGTATTTTTTTAATGATCATTTTGTCATTCAGACCCAGACAACAAAAAAGATTCTAGCAAAGGGCGATGTAAGGATGACCTTTATGTTTTGGGACATGAGACCCCTGACATTGATTGTTGCTTTATATTATATTGTTTTAAAGTCGTCATTTGAATTATGACATAATCGTTTAGGCCATATTGCAAAGGGCGGTGTAAGAATGACCTTTATGTTTTGGAACATGAGACCCCTGACATTGATTGTTGCTTTATATTATATTGTTTTAAAGTCGTCATTTGAATTATGACATAATCGTTTAGGCCATATTTCAGTTTATGTCATTCCGTTATTATATAAATTGGGTTATTTGACAATCACTTCTATTTTTTCAAAGCCCACCGTTCCTCCTTCCTGTCAATTAGCTTTTGTAAACATTTATGTTTTACATTAAATGAATAACGTGTTTTGCATCTGTTGGATTTAGTTCATTGTGATTTATGGGGGCCTTCCCCAGTTGATTTGCATGATGTGTTTAAATACTATGTGAATTTGTTGATGATTATTCATATTTTTCCTGGCTTTACCCTTTACGCACTAAGCTGAATTTCATCGATGTGCTTAAGCGTTGTACTTATCTTTTCTGCAACCAATATAATAAGAAAAAATTCAAAGTGATGTTGTGATCATGAGAAACTCAAAAGTAAGAGTTTGTTGTATTCGAATGTAGCTACTAGGTAAAACTCTTCTTACTTAATGCTAGAGTCAGTTCAAAAGTTTGAGAACACATTTAATAAGTTTGTTTGATTCACAAGACCTTAGCTATAAATTGAGCTTAAATGGGATGATAGGAGTGATGGGGGCCTTAAGAAGGAAGATTGGCAAAAGGCTCGAAAGATGATAACCTTTTTTAAAGTGTGTTATGAGATGACTGTGAGTATTTCAGGTTCTTTGTATATGACATCCAACTCGTTCTTCCATGAGATTCATATGATTCATTATCTTATGAAAGAGTGTATACATAGCAATGATGCTGAGTTATGTACAATGACAAAAAAGATGAAGGGAAGTTTGATAAGTATTGAGGATATCCGAAAAAGATGAACAAAGCTGTATTCATTGTTGCCGTTAATGATCCTCGGTATAAGTTTGAGTGGATATAGTTTCCTTTTCTAAAATGTATGGGGATGATGTGAGTTTATCAATGTGACATGAGATGAAGGAGTTATTGTTGCCTTTGTATAATGGGTACAAAAATGAGATAATGCCAGAAAATCCAAATGAACTAATTACACTGTTGAACAAATATCTGAGATGGATATTTATGATCCTACTTTGAAGGTTAAAAGAAAGATGAAATATGAGTGCAAAATATTCAAAACTGAAGTGATAGGTGGACGAAGGAGCAAATTAGAGGTGGAGAAGTATCTTAATGAAAAATTGAAGATCCAACAAGGTTTGACATTCTTGCTTGGTGGAAAGTGAATTGTTCTAAGTTTCCCGTCCTTTCATAAACTTCTCGTAATGTTCTTGTTGTTCACATATGTATTGTAGCTTCAAAAATCTAAGTTTAAAACTGGGGCCGAGTACTTAATTCATTTAGGAGTTCATTGTCTTCCAAAGTAGTCCAGTCTCTCATACGTAGTCAAGATTGACTTCATAAATCATCTACGCTGTTTAATGTTGAAGAAAGTCTAGATGATATTGATGAGCTTGAAAAGGTAATAATTTTATAAGTCAAGGTCTCGTATGCACCTAGTACACGGTGCATCCACTCAATAGTTGAGGTCATCTACAATCAAAGGTGTGAGTTGATTACACTAAAAATTGTGGGTTGCTTTCACTGAAAAATTTACACTGTAAATTTTTCTGTGTAATCAACTCACACTTTGCAGTGTAATCAACCTACACTTTGCAGCGTAATCAACCCACACTTTTCCGTATAAATAACCTCAACTGTTGAGTGAGAGCACCATGCGCCAGGTGCACAAGAAACTTTCATTTTATAATTATATTCTTTTGTTGTTTTTATGTGTTAAACTTATATTATATATATATATGTGTGTGTGTATATATATATATTTCTGGTTTATAAAAGTGCAGCATTTGAACCTTTTACGGATCAATGAAGGCATGATAAGTGATTGTAAAATTTACATGAGATTTGATGTTATATTTCTCAAATTAGTCGTTAGAGTTTAAATCTTTATATTAATGTTGCTTGTAATTTATTAATTTTTTTATATTAATTCTAAGTTTGCATGATAATTTGAGGATTGAGGTCATGAATGAAGTAATTTTGTTGGCTAACTGAATATTCAAATCAATATTGTGTGACTTTGATAAAAAAATTGAACTGTGGACTGTGGTGTTGAGGGTTTTATTGAAATTAATTGAGTTGTATCCTTTTAAGTGTAGGTATAGAATGAAATTGGTTCATACATAAATCTTTGAAGGTGATTAGTTTTTTTCATTAAAGAGTATTAGTTGTTTTCACTGAAGAGTATTAGTTGTTTTCACTGAAGAGTTTTAGTTTGTTTTCACTGAACAACTAAGACTCTTCAATGTAAATAAGTAATACTCTTCAGTAAAAACAACTAATATTTTTTAGTGAAACAACTAATTGTTGGGTTTTTGAGGCACATAAACACATAAACACATAAACATGCGCAACGGAAAAATTGCTCACCAACAACAAACAGTTAAATTGCATAATTAAATACGAGAAATCTTAACAAGAATTCTTACAGCGCTTCGTACATGGAATCCTCCACTATGGTATCCACGCAACAACTATTCACTGATCCGCACCGAGGTGCCAGCGTTGAATCTTGAGACGAACTTGCTAGAAAAACTCAAGCTAGAAATTTTATGGAGAAATTATATTTCTTGTGTGTTTCGGAATTCCCATAAGACACATATTTATAGGGATTAACTTGGCTTAATTCTTAAGAAAGATATCGAGTCTAACCCGTAAATATAATCTCTACGGATTATATTTTCCAAGATATGTTCCCACGAATAATATATTTACCATATTTATTATTCTTGTATAATAATATTTCAAATATTATTATTGGGATTTCATATTTAATTAAATCCAATTTAATTAAATAATAATAATAATAATAATAATAATTAATTCCAAATATAATAATTATTATATTTTCCATAAATTAAATATTATATCTAATATAATACTTTAATCAACCAACTATGAAATTAAATATTATATTTTCCATAAATTAAATATTATATCTAAATATTTGTCATTGCTTGTTGTGTGACCCATAGACCCTCGTATATCGAGCGATTAGTCAAACTAACAATCTTAATTGAACCCTAGACAATAAATCAAACATTCTCAATATACGAGGTACGTTGCGAGGAAATCTGCAACTACCTGTAATACTGTAGGCTATTGTGATATCTTCATTTCATTCGCGAATACTCGATTAAGTCTTGAAAATGATGAAGTGTCTATTCAAATAACTTATTCATATTATCTCAAATCACTAATTGATAATTTGTGAGGCACTTGGTCACAAAGTCCAAGTCGACGTGCACCGGCCGATGTCTTAGATCCAATTATGATGAGAAGATGAATATTCTCTCTTAAATCCACATTGAGGAATGAATCCTATTCTTGACTCAACTACCACGCACATGCACTTCATGATGAACCCAATCCATGTCATATCTACCCTTGGAGGGTGCAAGCGCCGGTCATGGTCAAAGTCCATCACTCCGCACATGTCGTGCGTATTGACCTCAAGTCAGAGGACTATCACATCGCTCCTACTAACCGAGACACCCGTAGTCACATTATGTGGAATTACATCAAATAATTTTTCGGATGGGTATACCAATACCCCCTAAGGTATTTGTGCATCCATTATGAGATACCTAGTATCTCGTAGTAACTGAGATCTTACTACACTCTCCCATAGAGTATAATGCAGATTGCACACCAATCTCCATTGCATCATCAATATTCCATTCTTGATAATCCTTGATCGAGGCTATTTGAGAATCATACTTAAGTCATCTGAGTTCTCACTCACTCAATGACAGTATCATTCAAGGAAACACAAATATGAATAATGCAAACAATCAAACATAATATTCAGATAAGTGTAAAACCATACATTTAATATTAAATCAATCAATAATATTAAACCATAAACTGAATATCAGAAATGTAACCAACGTTTATTGGAAAAAGCAACCCCAAAGATTTGGGACCAAAAGCGGTTAGCGGTGACCATGGAATAAGTTTCAGTATTATGTCCTAACAAAGGATTGTCTCTAGGACACTAACACTAACACTAATACTCTTCAATGATTCATATATAAACCAGTTTCACTCTATACTTTGTCTCCTTTTAAACATTGATATTAAACTTTTATTTCGTATTGTATCTCTTTAAATTGTTGGTATTGAACTAAATTTAATGATATTTGTGATTGTGATGCATAATATTTATAGGCAAAGTATAGAGTGAAAATTGTCAATACATGAACCATTTGCAGGGTATTAGTTGTTTACGCTAAATGATATTTTCACTGAAGGGTATTAGTTGAAGGATATGAAGATACTAGTTGTTTAACTAAAGAGGTTTAGTTGGTTACACTAAAGGATATTAGTTGATTATACTATAAAAAATATTGCAAAGTAGTTCATGTATGAACCAATTTCACTCTATACACCCTCATATTTATATTGCTGAAATAAAAGTTTTTTAAATGCTATTTTAGTCGAATGGACCAAGTTAACCGAATCGAAATAATTCGATTCGATCCAATTTAATTTTATCCTCAATTATATTCTGTTTAGTCCATAATATAAATTATTCGATTATTTTGGTTTGGTTAAAAAACATGACTAAAAAAGAGCGAATTGACCGAATGACCACCCCTAATTATTTGTAAATTTAAAATCAATGCACAAATTCGTGTATGCACTCAAGTGCATGACATGCACTTACATAGTTATATTTTAAGCTCAACTTTAACTTTAATTTTGACATTTTCGATAAGAAATAATAAAAAAAAAAAAAAAAGTTGAAGTATTACCAATTGTTTCTTGGATTTTACTGTCAAAACACACATTACACGCTGAAGTGTGTATTTTTTTGCAACTAGGATATTACTTATGAATTATGAGATATTTTTTCAAATTTCAAGTATAACTCATGCACTTAAATACATGCTAGAATCACTCACATCTATCTATGATGGAGATAGGGGGTAGATTTATATATATGTGGTAAGTTTCGGATTAGGTTGTGAAAATAGGGATGTCTGAAAATTATATACGAAAATAAGGTAGATCGCGCTCAAGGGAAGCGATCAACAACATTGATGGCACGTCCTAGGAGCGATCAAAGACAACCCATAGCCCTAGTACGGTAAGCCTGCAATGGTATGGTTTTTAATTTCTTTTAATTATGCAATGATTATTAAATGATATGGGTTATTATTAAGTATTAACACATACTATATATTATAATATTACATTATGTATAAGATTGGGTATTATTGTCATGTTATTCAAATAGTTAAAATAGATTAGATGTATGCATAAATATGGAGTTATGACCATATAATTGAAACCAATAATAAAAAAAATTAATTGAGTCTCCTTTTAATTAATTGGTGACATGTATAAAAAGATTTAATTAAAAACCTGTGATGCGATTTTTAAATTTTGAATGTTCTAATTTATTTTTTATAAGAAGTTTAATCGAACTATTTTAATTATTAGTATTTTTATTTGTTGATCTTTTATTATAATATAGTAGTACTAGAATAATTGTAAAAACATTATAATATTATTTTAAATATAATTAATTACTATTATTAATATACATTCATTAATTTTGATAGATGTATATTTTATTTTTAAAACATGTGAAGATTTATAAATTAAGAAAACATCAAAATATTTTATATTTTTTGTACATTGTCAACTATTATAATATCATTTTTAGGATTATTTTGTAAAATTTATATTCATAGATGATGAATTTAAATTGTAGGAGTCTGTTTTTATGAGTTATTATTGTTAATATATTGTGAATTTCAATTTGGATAAAATAAATTTTGTGAATTTGAAAGTGGGTATTTTGCATAATTATATATAGACCATATGTATATCTTTTCGGGAAATTATGTTATATACATATAGGCCATATGTAATTGCAATGCTATAAATATTTGATTTAAATTGAATGGACCACATTAGAGTACATTATTACACTAATTAATTATGTATCAATTTTGAATGTTCTAATTTACAGTTCATCGCTTATACTATTTGCGGGCACAAGTAAAAATCCTAGACCAACGCAAGGTGAACAACAACCTCACTGTAGTCTTCGTGATAGACGTCCGCCACAATTTTGCACGGATGGTCATTTGGGTCACCGCTAATTGTATGATATTATATATAAATGTCAATTTTTTTTTAGCATTTTGCATTTATTATTTAACAAATATTGTTTAGTCTTTAAAAAAAATTGTATAAATATAATTATGATAAAGATAAAAAATTCACTAAATAAAATTTATTTGAAATTGAGGAAACATGGAGATTAACAATTAACGCACAATTATATTTATCTTCATTAAAAATTATTAGACAATTATATTTCATATATCATTTAACAATCATTACACCACAATTATATTTCATATATATCATTTAATAATCATTGCACAATAAAAAAAATTAAAAACTATACCATTGCCGACTTACCGTATTGAGTGGGGGTTATTTATTGATATATAGTGATTTTTGTTGTAATTGAGTGCGTAAATTAAATAGACAGCGTTTGTTTACCCAGTTCGTCCGGAAGGACTACGTCTGGGGGCGATCCAAGCCAGGAGTTCCACTAATGTTGTTGTGTATGAGAGTACGTAATTCATGAATACAATGAGATATATATAATAGTAAAAACCCTAGTCTAATGGGTAAGGCCCAATATGATTCTTGGTCCTCAAGTAATGTCCACATCAAATCTCCTAGATTTGGAATATCAAATCTTCCAGATTTACAACACTCCCCCTTGGACATTACGACATAAATGTCTTGTCATAAAAACTCCACGTGCTAAGGATCGGCCACAATAATAAGTGGGAGGAATGTCATTGATCTTCTAGATCTAAATCTTCTAGATTTATTTCGAAGTTACCGCTCCCCCTGAAGACAACAACACTTTAAGTCTTTGCATCCCTATACCACGAACGTACTTTTCAAAAGTAGACGTAGGTAAGGATTTAGTAAACCAATCTGCAAGATTGTTACTAGATTGCACCTTTTGAATGGTAATCACGCCACTCTTCTGGAGTTCGTATGGGTAGAAAAACTTAGGTGAAATATGTTTCGTCAGGTTTCCCTTGACGTACCCATTACTCATTTGTGCGATGCAAGCAGCGTTGTCTTCAAATATAACGGTGGGAGATGTATCGCCCTTGGCGATACCACACGAGTCACCAATGTGTTTTACCAAGGACCTTAACCAAACACATTCCCGTGCGGCTTCAAATAAAGTTATGATCTCTGAGTGGTTTGAAGACGTGGTAATCATGGATTGTTTAACCGATCTCCACGAGATTGCGGTTCCACCACAGAGAAAAACATAACCAGTCTGGGATACGGCGTTGTGGGGATCAGACAAATAGTCAGCATCCGCATAACCTACCAAGGTTTTGTCTTGGTTCTTACGATAAAACAGTTCAAGATCTTGAGATCCTTGGAGGTATCGTAGAACATGCTTAACACCATTCCAATGTCTCCTCGTAGGAGAAGCGCTATATCTCGCAAGCAAGTTAACTGCAAATGCAATGTCCGGCCGGGTGCAATTTGCAAGATAGAGCAAAGCTCCAACAGCGCTAAGATAAGGAACTTCTGGTCCCAGAATTTCTTCTGAATCTTCTCTTGGCCTAAATGGATCCTTATCCACTTCGAGGGATCGGACTACCATCGGGGTGCTAAGTGGATGAGATTTATCCATGTGAAATCTATCCAATACCTTCTTCACGTAGGTCGACTGATGAACAAGGACTCCTTCTGGGAGGTGCTCGATCTGCAAGCCGAGGCAGTACTTGGTTTTACCCAAGGACTTCATTTCGAATTCAGCTCTCAAGATTGAACTGGCTTCTTCAATCTCTTTGCATGTTCCGATCATGTTCATGTCATCAACATATACGGATATGATGCAAAAACCGTCTTGCGATTTCTTCGAGAATACGCACGGGAAAGCTTTATCGAACGTGTATCCCTTCTTCTGAAGGAATTCACTAAGTCGGTTGTACCACATAAGGCCCGATTGCTTCAGGCCATACAACGACTTACGCAGTTGTACGCTATACATACTGTGATTTTCTCCATCCCTTAACTGAGGAATGTTAAATTCATCTGGGATTTTCATATAAATATCGGCATCAAGTGATCCGTATAAGTATGCGGTTACTACGTCCATTAATCTCATTTGGAGATTCAACTTAACTGCCAAAGATATCAAATAGCGGAACGTTATTGAGTCCATGACGTTGAGTTCATGACGGGAGAATAGGTTTGATCAAAATCAATCCCGGGTCTCTGCGAAAACCCTTGTGCTACCAGCATCGCTTTAACCTCTCCACAATATTGTTCTCATTTTGTTTTCATACAAAAACCCATTTATATCCTACAGGGATAGCGCGCGCGGGTGTACGAACGAAAGAGTCAAATACTTGTCTTTTGTTAAGCGATGCGAGCTCTGCTTCAATTGCCTTTTTCCATTTTACCCAATCGGAGCACTTCCGGCACTCTACGATAGTTTTGGGTTCTGGATCCGGATCATTAATGGAAAGAGCAAATGTCGCTGCAAATGTGTCGTTGACGAAAGTAATATTTATATTACATGTTTCTCCCGTATCTGTGAAATTCACAGAGACTTTGACGTTTACGTCAACCAGACCTTCCTCATTTCCCATTGTATCTGGGTCTGGTCATTCCACGGTCCTAGTGCATGGAATATTTTATGCACGTGCTTCATCACTAGGACTCTCATCTCCTAGAGACTTGGGATTATCTAGACGGATCTCTTCTAGAGATTTTCCATTCGACTGACCAGATTTGCTAGCCTTTCGTTTAGATGTGTTACTATCTCTTGAGGTTCCCTTACGCTTTTGGCGTGTGGGGGCATGAGTACTCATTTTACTTGGAACCTCAACCCTTTGGGGAGCATTTACTGCAGGTATATGCGATCTAGTCACACCTCTATGGTCAGTGAACGCGTCTGGCAGGTTATTTGCTAAGTTCTGCAAGTTAATGATCTTCTGAACTTCTAGTTCAGATTGATTAGTACGCGGATCTAGATACTAAAGATTACTTACGTTCCACGTAAGTTCCCGGCATTCATTCAATTTTGAATTCGGATCTCCCCCTAATGCCGGGAAGTAATCTTCATCGAACGTGCAATCAGCGAATCGGGCCGTTAATTGATCCCCGGACAAAGGCTCGAGGTATTTCACGATGGATGGAGAGTTATATCCGACGTAAATACCGAGTTTCCTTTGTGGGCCCAAAGAGGTTCGCTTGGGTATCGTAATTGGTACGTATACCGCACATCCAAAAATACGCAGATGGGAAATGCTAGGTTCTTTCCCACGCACTAACTGTAGGGGGGGAATGATCATTATATGCAGTTGGACGGGTTTGGATGCATGAAGGACTGCATGCCCCCAGGATGAGGTGGGTAGTTTAAAGTTCATAAGCAATGGTCTCGCGATAAATCTGATACGTTTTATTAGCGCCTCAGCAAGACCATCTTGGGTATGGACGTGGGGGACCGAATGCTCCACTTTAATTCCCAGGGCCATACAATAATCTGTAAAGGCCTTCGAGCTAAACTCAGCTGCATTATCCATGCGAATCGATTTAATTGGATAATCCGGGAATTGAGCTCCAAGCTCGATAGTCTTCGCAATGAGCTTCGCAAAAGCTTGATTGCGGGTGGACAACAAAATGCAAATGTCCACCTAGTGGAGGCATCAATAGGGACCATGAAATAACGAAATGGTCCTGATGCTGGGTGAATCGGTCCGCAAATGTCCCCTTGAATTCACTTCAAGGAAAAACCGGAGACACTAGTCCAACCTTAATGCGCGACTGACGCACTATTAACTTACCCTTAGAACATGCATCACAAATAAATTCATCAACATGAAAGATTCTACTATTCAAATTGGGTAGAGTCCTACGTATCATATATTGTCCTGGATGACTTAACCGCTGATGCCTTAATTTAAAGAAGTTCGGGTTATAAAATTTCATACTCATGGCTAGATGGAGATTTTAAAGGCGGATGTAGAAATAGTACAATCCGGGGGAGAAGGAAGAAAGTTCTTCTATAAGATTGTATGAGTGGTGGCGCTATCTACCAATCATAAATCACTACCTCATCCCTATTATGCCAGAGGAAATTAACCCAAACCTAATAGCTGATATGTTTACAAGCCATAAATAAAAACAGCAATATCCGAATAGACACATGGACAGCTATTAAGGTAAACACATCAAAGCTAATCCATAAATAAAATATCCGAAAGAAAGGATCCAAAGAAATAAAGTACTAAACAATCAAATACACAAATCACTCATCATCTCCAAGGTCCTTGAGCTTGATGCCCAGAGGATCGACGTTGTCTTGGTCAAATTCTGCTTCAAGCAGTCTGGCATGGTGAGTTTCGACTCTAGGGGCCTTCCCCTTGTCGTCCTTCTGCTGCTTTTGATTAGCCTCGACCAAGTGCTTGGGAGTGTGACACGTGCGAGACCAATGGCCTCAGCATCCGCATCTGTAGCAAGACTGCTTAACATTGCTAGATTTTGAAGAGCAAAATTCGAGGTTCAGTGACCACTGGATTTACGACGACCTCAGCCTTTAACCCAGATCATCTTACTCTCTCTCCCCCTTCCACGTTTGCAACTAATAATATAATCGTCCCTATACTGCTGCTGGAGTATAAGGTTGCTAGCGTGGAATGTTGGCAGATTGTTCTGCATCAACTGAGTTACAATACGGTGCATACACCAGTCGTATTGTACCGGAGGGAGGAGTATATGGTCCTACAGGGAGCTCCATAATATTCTGGGGTCCCTGAATGAGGATATGAATAATGAATTCCTCACTCAGGTGGTTCATGATAAAAATCAGCGTTTTCGCCTTCAGGGCATTAGTGGATTTCGAACCTTCAAGAACTGTTTCGCTCAACTCATTTAAGGCTAGACGACTCTCAACATCTAGCGCCCATGTCAGGTAGTTATTACCATCGAGAGCAAGCTCATCGAATCCTATCATGGTAATATTGGACATTATTCACTATAATTTTTAAAGTGACATGACAAGAGTTGTGACCAAGTTAATTAACAACGGAGGAATAAGGATTTATTTGATTATTCTAAGGCACATAGATGCACGTACTGGGCGCCGTCTACCCAAGGCATAAATTTACGGTCCGACAAATACCGGGCGCCGCCTACCCGGGCATAAAGAGCGGACTATAAACTATGTGCACAGTGTTAATGCACGTAGGATAATAAAATCACTTAAGCATGCAATAACAATAAATAACGATAATCACATGAAAATAATTTGCAGAAAATATACGGTTTAATAGACAGAGGAAATAATCATTAGAATAATTATTTCGTGTATATTAATGCAATTTAACGAAACATTTTCAGGATTATATAAAATTAAATTAACACGGATTTTGTGATATCAAGAACGAAATTGCAAATCACAAAAATCCGAGAAAAACACTGCGAGTGACGCGCATAGAGGGCGGCGGCGCACGGCGGATGACAGCGGCGGCGACGGGCGGCAGCGGCGGCGCGACATCGGGTGCGGGCGCGCGGGGCACGAGGCTCCACGCGTGCGAAGATAACGGCGCGAGGCGGCACGCGGCGTGCGATCGGGCGGCGGGACGAGCGGCAGTCGAACGCCTTCGGGACGTCGGTCGTTGCTCGTCAATTTAAATCACAATGACTTCAATTCGCATGCAAATATGATAAATTCATTGCAAAGGTACACATCAAAACATGAAATTCATATAAAATTTAATTTAGGGCGTACCGTATAATCTTGGGCAGAGATTTGGACACGTCTCAAGTGGGTGGAGCAACGATTTAGGCATCGAGTCCAAAAGAAAGCTCAACACGAGATTGGTTAGTAAATTTCAAGAGACGATTTAACTTTAATACAAATGAATAATTATACAATCTTCATGTTTGCTTCAGGCAAACTGGTCCAAAGTAAATTATCAAAGAAGTCCAAGTTAAATTAATTTAAAGGTCCAATGAGAATTATAAATTTGGTCCCGATTAATAAAAGGGACCCGAAATTATTATTATTATTTTTCCATATTAAAAGAATTAAAGGGCTAATTTATTTAATAAACATGAATAAGCCCAAAATGAATAGGCGGCCCAAGTTTATAAATTGAAAAAGGGCAGCTAATTAATTGAAAAAGGCCCAGCTAATAATTGAAAAAGGGCCAGCCGAAATAATGGGCTATTAAGGAAAGGCCCAATTCACCCAATTAGCCTGCGCTCGTCTTCCGCCACGGCAACAGCTTGCGCCTCCTCGTGACAGGCGGTGCAACAGCAGCCGGTATCTACTGGTACGGCGGCAGCCGAGCTCCGGTGGTAGCGAAGGTGCGGCTGCCTGCGACGGGCGGGTGAGCGAGCACCGCGTGCGCCGCGATCGGTGGCTGTGAGGCGGCGGCTTCGGGCGGCGTACGGCAGGTGCTTCAGGCGTGCGGTGGCCGCTCAATTTGAACGACGTACGGCTGGTGCTTCAGGCACGGCGTACGGCGGATAAGAGATTCAGGCAAAGAATTGGTATTCGACAAGTATTTCATTAGGGATTTGCAAGTTAATTGATTGTAAGAGTATGGGACAATCCATGTACATAGTAGGTCCAACAGATCAATATCATACTAATTGTATTAATAAAATAAAGAATGTATACGGTACCAATTAGAACTCTTAAAAATAAATTGAGATTCGTACCGATTAATTGCTGGTAGAGACTCGTGCTGATAACGTGTTGTAATTGAGTGCGTAAATTAAATAGACAACGTTTTCGTCCAGAAGGACTACGTCTGGGGGCGATCCAAACCAGGAGTTCCACTAATGTTGTTGTGTATGAGAGTACGTAATTCATGAATACAATGGGATAGTCTAATGGGTAAGACCCAATATGATTCTTGGTCCTCAAGTAATGTCCACATCAAATCTCCTAGATTTGGAATATCAAATCTTCTAGATTTATAACAATTTTCAAAACAATTTTGTAAAATATGGTGATTTTAGAAACTGTTATTAAAATAAGTTTGAGCGCCGTCGATAATGGCGTTTACACTGTTCAAATAGGGTGAGTGCCGTTCCAAACGGCGCCCCTCTGGTTGATATTGCAGGTGGGACACGGGTTGCAGGTATCTAGGGTGGGTTGCAGATTAGTCATAATAATATCAAATTATGTAATTTTCGTTAGTGTATTGATCTTTATGTTATAAATACAACAACTATTATTAACTTCATTATTCATATAATTATTAACTTCAGTACCCATATAATTATATATACAACACTAATCTTCTGCTAATGTAGTTGTGAAAGACTTTGTTGCTATTATGCTTAATGTGATATATTCTACAAATGAGTAGGTATTATATGAAAATGCTTTATAATAAGTTTAACATGAAATAGTTTTAAAGTATCATTAATCTCATCAGAAGTATCATTAAACCTGTCAGGGGTATCATTAATCTGAGTTCAAAAATTTTTTCTTGAACTCAGACTAATGATACCCCTGATGAGATTAATGATACTCCCGATAAGATTAATGATACTTTAAAATTGTTTCATGATAAACTTATCATGAACTATTTTCATATAATATTTTGCCTCTACAAATTACAATAATTTCAACCAAAAATAAATTTATTCCCTTTTATTTATCACAATGTCACAAATTTATTCCCTTTTATTCTAACACGACACGAAAACGATCAGAAAAAAGTGTGGTTTTGTTTTATCATGTTTGTGTCTGTATTGTATAATCAATCCTCTAATTAAACACAATAAAAATTAATGGATAACACATTAACCCTTTAGCAACTTATTAATTTATTAGTGATCCGATAAAATTACTAACACGTATCTGATAATATACAATTAAAGCATGATGATAAATTTGAAATTTAAGACAATTTCTAGTATGCATTCAAGTGCATAGCACTTGGATTTTATGCTCAATTTTGATTTCAATTTTTTATTTTTTCAAAATACGCACAAATACACCGAACTGTGTATTTTTTTTTTTTGTTTGTAATTGGAGTATCACTGATGCCTTCTTGAGGTATTACTAATGTCTTCTTAAAGCAATACTGATTATTTCTTGGGGTATTGTTGATTTCTGTTTGGAATACTTTTTATCGTGAAAACATAAATTATTTCATGAAATAAACAACAAATTGTTATTTTGACTTAATTTTTTTTTATTTTATAAACTAATAAAAGTCTAGTCTATGCATCTACAACTTACCTAATATGTGATGTGGTTACTTGCTCCATTTATGGGCGCCTATGTCAACGGCGCATATGCTATTTGAATAGTATAACCGCCTTTCTCAATGACGCTCTAACTTATTTTGATAAGGGTTGTCAAAACCGTTATATTTTGCAAAGTTGATTTAAAAATTACTATATTTCAATAAAAAGACCTATTGATTGGGGTATGAGTTGCCTTTAATCGCTTCCCATGAGCGCGATCTACCTTATTTTCGTATACAATTTCCACACAGCCCTATTTTCACAGCCTAATCCAAAACTTACCACCTATATATACAAATTTGATATAATGCCCACCGGTGGGCATAAACTTATATGCCCACCGCGAATATGATAATGACACGTAAACAAATTTAAGTAATCAATTAAAATAATAATGAGACCTCTATTTAAATTTGTTTACGTGTCATTATTACATTCGCGGTGGACATATAAGTTATGCCCACCCTGCATTATATCAAATCCGCCAATATATATAGCCACCATAAATGCACGATTAGAATGTAATCCACTTTAAACAACCATTTGGTATGCACCATAACATTCAAGCCCGTGTGTATATACTGTTTTGCTATGGGTTTTTATCTCACCAACTTGGGGAGATTTGTCATCGTATCTCTACAGTATTCACTTGATTTGTAATTGACATTTGATTTATACTTTTGCTGCATTCAATTATCGCACCTCTACTGTGTGTATACCAAACCATGTAATTTGTGTATTTTATACAATTTATCTAACAGATACCTTGTCATGGCTTAGTGGCCCGATAACTCCTGGTGGCTACCAAACTTATACTTACCGAGATAGTGATATTGATAGCGATTAAGATTTATACGGTTAGGCTATGTTTACTTTTAAGGTTGAGATTAGATAGATAAAATAAAATAGTAGAGCAAGGTTGGACTATCTCAAGATTAATGTTGTTTACTTTATAAGATTTGTGATGGTTTAATATAGTATAACTTATGTTTACTTTTCAAGATTATCTATGGAGTATATTTTTTAAATTACTATTATACCCACATTTCAACATTAATAATAAACATTTTTCAATCCCTAGCATCGTCGGATCCTTACCACAAAACTCAGCCGCCTTGGACGAAGGATGACCATCGACGACGTCCACGAAATCATCTCCGGCTCATCCTTAGATTTTCTATACTTGTAGTTGTAGTAATCTTCCTTTTTCGATGTACACATTTGTTTTTTTTTTTTTAGCAAAAAATCATATCCCCAATTACCTATGTAATTTTAAGACCATGTTTTAGCAATTGTTTTGCTCGGATAATTATTCACTTGCTTTGAATCATTAAAAATTTGGGGTAGTAGGATTTAAATGAGTGCATCTATGATATCTTTATGAGTTGAAATTCTATCAAATGTTCCTAGGGCCCAATATGTTGAATCAAACAATATCATTGCAGTACATGTCCATGTTTTCACACTTGTAGTAAATTATTAAAATTGAATGGGTCCACCCCTTATGTCCAATAATTGAAATAAACCACATTCATGCTTATAAAAAGCACGTTTGGGTTTAGATAAAGAAAATAATCCAAATCTTTTAGAATCCTTATTTATAATAAGGTATTTTCCTCTCTTCACTCCCTTGTTTCACTAAAAATGGCTCCTCACGGTGTTCCAAAGCAAGCTTTCAATCAAGATAATGTATTTTTTACTCCGCAGTGGACACGCGCAACAGATAGGCAATTTATCTCTCTACTAGTCGGGCATCTCGACTCGGGTGCTTGGATTGTAGGGGAGAAAAATGAGCGTGCAATTAGATTCTCGTCGCACGACTTGAATCGTTTTTGTGGACTTGGTGTTAACTATGAGTTTTGTAAGATGCAAACAAAAAAGTTACACAAACGTTACAAAGTTTGGAAATGGCTTATAAATCTTCCGTATGTGAACTACGACCCAACAAACAATCGTGTACATGCCGATGATGCTACTTGGAAAAATATTATATCTGTAAGTGCCTCTATCGATTATGTGCATATAATTATTTTGAACATTTATCATCAAATTTTGGTCCTATTTTTTTCTTTTTATCTGAATTAATGCAGCAACCATATATAGCAAAGTGCTGACACGTTCAAGTAGAGTGGACCTTTATATCATGTTTTGCAGGTTAATGAATAGTATTCCCCAAGAATATGAAACAAGATAGTTCTAGTTGATGTAATTACTCGACCAATTGGGAAGATAAATTGAATCCACATCAAGCATTGAAGAAGATAGTTTATAAAAAAATAAAAATACGTAGTACACACGGATAATTTTAGCTTCTGCCCACATTTTTTTTATCTTTATTTCCTCTAAGTTAATTCAATTCTACACATTTTTTGACTTCTTGGCAGCAACAACAGTTGGCTGCCGCATATTATCGCGAAGGAGAACATTCATTTCATGAATTAACCAGATTATTTGATGAGGAAAACATACCTCCCCCCAGTACACATTCTCATTCAGTAATAGAGATTTCAAGTGACACTGAGCGATCTCGTTCTGTTGAGATTATTGCAAATCCGCACCCGATCAACCAGGTTTCGTACTCTTCGGACTGGACATACGAAACCGAAGAATCGTCGATGCAAACTGATGATGCCTTTTGGAATGAGTATGCATGGTTAGCCAGTAGTACCCACATGTCAACAACCTCGGCTGCATTAGCGGGTAATGAGGTCTCACCGGCCCATTCGACAAACTCACCCACCCAACCCCAACATGCGCAGCAACCCGGCAATCATCGTCGTCGTAATCGTACTGGATCTAGCTCCATTGCATCGTGGTCTCCTTTTAAGCATTTGTAAATGCAAACCTATTTCAGATCGTTCCTTGTCTTCAGCATTGCTAATAGTGATGTATTGTTTGTTTTAACTCGAATTCAGTTGTTGTAATGGTGTATCTTTAGGCAGTGTTTGCTTTTAATTATGTTTTTAATATGTAATCATTTTCAAGTTTTAGTTATAAATATTCCATGTGGTTGGAAGAATTTCAGACGATAGGTTTCCAATTATAAAAGGTTTGATTCTATTTTCCTCAATGAGCAAACTAGAAAATGGGCAGTCTTTTTTTAATTCATGATCAAGAAAAGAAACGGAATAGGCCTCTAATTTTTTCTTTCTTTTTATTATTTTGTACGACTCTAATTGAAAAGGTGATTCTTTTTTACATTGTATTGAGAACAAAGGACAAAATAAACTAGTCCTTGAATTAAAGGGATGAAAAAAATAATCACGCTTTGAATTATGGGGAGAAAAAATAAACTAGTCCTTTGAATCGATTTAGCCGTAAAATTTATTTGTATTCTGTGTAAATCAAAATTAGAAGTATCATTGTAAATACTATTTGTATTTAATTATGATTTACGCAGTAAGAAATTTTGGATAATACATAGAATAGGGTATTATATTAAGTTAATAACACAAAACATATTTATAAAAGGGTACAAATACAACGGCAAATATTCATTACATCAACATGAGAATACTTAAATAGAAAACAAATATTTATAGGGTACACCAATGAAAATGATGCAACAACTAGAACAATATGCAAGTCCTAGTTGTGAATGGATACATTACGTAGAGTTTTCCTTCATATCGAGACGAGTTTTCCTTGCTACTAGTTATTATTCGGAGGCCTGACAACATTATGGCGTGCCCTTATTGCCTCGAACATTTCAGTGCAAAAGAAGTAATGTGGAATACCCCGCTCGAAGATCGTCTTGAAGCCCCGATACTCCTAAAAAAAGATGATAAAGACATGTTTGCACAATGGTGTTTCAAATTTATTTTCAAGTGACCCTTAAATAATTTATTTTACCTCATATATTATTTGGAGTTCAAGATCTGTCGCAAGTATGGTGCCTTTGTCATCATCGAACCCAATACCCGATCGTTGTTTAAGTCTTTCCAAGGTTGCCCACGCATTTTTAAGATAATGGAATCGGTTTATTAGATCATCTCTTTTATATGGGCAATCAAATTCGAACCGATCCTTAAACTTATTGAAAATACGACTCCAAGTATCAATATTAAATGTTGTTGCTCCGAGTTGTCCAGCTTGAAACTCAGTGAAGCTCAAAATAATGAGAAGACTATCCTCACATCTTGTCCACCTGCGTGTACTCATATTCTACTTCGGCTCTTCACCAATGTGGAGTGTATTGTGGATGATTTTTTGTAGTTGAGGAATTTTAGTTAAATATGCTTGGTATTAATAGGCAAAGTAACGTTTTTTGTTTGGATATTTATCTGCAATATCCATTAAAAATTTCACCAATTTTTTCAGTAGGTATGCGATATTAATGCAATTAATTTGCTATTGACTAGTCTACCATGTCAAGACTTGTCACAAAGCTAAAACTAAAAAGCGTATATGTCAGTGGCCTTGTTGTATGCATTCATCTCATTTATGTTGGCTGAAAAAGCAAGGTCACGGGTACCTTTTGAATTTACTTTGCTTGGATTATATAGGTCATGTACTGGAGAGATCTTGACTAGCTTGCAGTAAGAAAACGCCAAGAATACAACTTGCATTCAACACTCTTTATTATGCATGGTGTACATTATTTGAGTGGCAGGTAAGACCAAAAAATTACTTCACATGACTCACTAATTTGGAGTGTAGTTAAAACATAAATAATGGTCTTTCACGTTGCCAAATTTGGCATCAAAGCATTGCAGTTCAACCAACCCAAAAAATAATAATTGTAAATTTTGGCATCAAAGCATCAACCTAAATCCCCATAATAATATAACAAACTTGTACCCAAATTATATTACAAAATGATCATTTAAATTCACAATGTATCAAGAGAAGTTAACATCGAGGTCCAGAATATCATATTTACTGATCCTAACCAAACTAACTAAATTTAAAGGACCGTGGTATTAGCAAAAGGCCAAGCATTGCGATTTTTCGACATACATACCGGCTCCAAAAAGGGTACCAAAATAGAAGTGCCCAATCTGCAATTCTAAATACGTCCATTGATTACCATACCTACCATCAGTGCTTTGTCTTCCGGAGAGAGACTAAAGAACAACTCTAGATCTTTATCATTACTGACAAGAATCTTGGCGACTGCGATTCGGTTCTCAGCATCTAACCCTGGCACCTTGCCCAACTCCTCACGGATCCTCTCTCTTTTTTTGCTCATTTTTATCTCATATCCAATATTCTCAGCTACCACACCCAACCTCTCACTAGTCGTATCACAGAACTTCCCCATCAGATTCACAATTTGCTCTGTACCCGCGTCTATAGCTTTGCGTTTTCCGCATTTTCCTTTGCTTGAACTCGAAGCATTTGATTGAGCAGGCATTGATTCATCAACATTGACATGTGGCTGCTCAGATTCATTGTCCACTGGCATTTGATCACTTGTCTCTTCATCAAGTTGGGTACGATCAGCCGCATTGCAGTCTTCAGCCTTGTCCCCTCTAGCTCTATCCATTCCAAAAAATTCACACCACTGGTTGTACATCGGGTACCTTTTGAACCGCATTTTTCTACCCCAATCATCTTTCTACACACGTTAAACAGAAATTAAATGGACGGGGAAATAACAAAAGATTATCTGATATCAAGATAACAAAAGATTCCACAATTCCATATATCATAAGTTCACATTAGTTTCTGTTATTTCTAAAAAAAAAAAAAAAAACAGCAACTGTAATACAATAATTGCTGTTATTTCCACCAAAAGAAAACAAAAACAGCAACTATTTCTAATAAAAAAGACACCAACTGATTGCTGTTATTTCCACAAGAAGAAAACAAATAACATCAATTGTTCAACCAAATAGTTGCTGTCATTTCCACCAAAAGAAAACCAAAAATAGCAACTGTTATTTCCAATAAAAAAAAGACAGCAACTGCTTGCTGTTATTTCCACAAAAAGAAAACAGAAAACAGCAATTGTTCAACAAAATAGTTGCTGATAAAACAGAAACAACAGCTGTAACCACCCATAAAAAAGACAGCAATTGTTTGCTGTTATTTCCACCAAAAGACAGCAACAACAACAACTGTTATTTCCAAAAACAAAAAACAGCAACTATTGTGCACCAAACAAAAAGAAGACAGCAACTGTTAAAAAAAAAAAGAGTAAATTTTACCTTCGCATATTCATCCCAAACCTTCTCGTCCTCCACAATTATTTGGTGTGTGGTATTGTCCCATGAAAATCCAGATATACCCATCATGGTTTGCAGAGAAGCTTGGTTTTTTTTCCAGTTAGTTACTTTGGATTGGATATGAGGCTCAGCTCTTAAATCGCAATCAGGTATGATTTTACGCATCTCTTTCTCAAGGGCAACAAGATAGCCAGCTTTGAATCCGTTAGGCACTTTGTAACCATCTTTAATTATTTGAGCGATGGCCTTAAGCAATGCATTTTCCTCTGAGGCAGTCCATACACGACGACGCTGAGCTGGGATTGATGTTGCTCCTCTTTCAGATGCGATGCTATTGCTATTCGCCTCCATGATTCCTGCAAACTATACAGTTGACATAAATCAGCACACATTTTTGTTAATTTGTAAAAGCCAAATATAAGAATAGAGGTACAAAAAAACATTCATCTCATAATCAAATTACATTGACAAACCAATAGTAAAATATTCCACAAAATTCTAACCATAAAATCATAACAAATATACACAACAAGATTACATGCCTTAATGTCTGAAATAGAACTAACATAGAAACTTAAAAGGTCCATCACAAAACTAATATCATAACTAGGCAACTATTTATTCATCATTTGCTTAATCTACGCTCTCCACTCATTATACATAGAAGTTGCTAATTCATCCCTCCAATTACTCCACTGTTGAGTACTATCGACTTGAGGTATGTAGTCATCAGCATCAGGGTTAGGATTAGGTGCATTAATTGGGACTTCATCATCCATAGGGTCGAAGGTCATATTTGTCCGAATAAAGTTATGAAGTAAACAACAGGCTAGGATGATACGATTTTGGACTCTTATCGGGTAAAAAGACGGGCTGCGCAGGATGGCCCATCTTTTCTTCAACACCCCAAACGCTCTCTCTATCACGTTGCGGGCCCTAGCATGTTTCATGTTGAAGAACTCCTCTTTATTTCTTGGAACAACATTACCCGCACCCCATTCCTGCAAATGGTAATGGATGCCTCTGTAAGGAGCAAGAAACCCTTCACCATTTGCGTATCCACCATCCACCAAGTAGTAATTTCCTATATTGTGAGTGCAACTCTTAGGATTTATATATTACAGTAGGTTAAGTCACAATCTAATACAAAAACAAAATTCACGTAAGGGGAAATTTTAGATGAATACCATGTGGTACTCGAAATCCCGGGTTCCGTGTGAGTGCATCTCGCAACACCCGAGAATCATTAGCACTCCCTTCCCAACCAGTGAGGACATAAACAAAATTCATGTTAATGTCACAAACAACTAAAACATTAACTGAGACTTGACCTTTTCTAGTCCGGTATCGAGCCTGATCTGTTCTAGGTACAGTGACTTGGATGTACGATCCATCCAATGCACCCAAACACCCCTACAATATTACAATGATAAAAAAGGCAGATTCTTAAACAAATAATTTTCATAATTATAGTTAATATTACTTATAAAAAATGAAGTAATTACTTACAATATCAATACCTTAAAAGGGGTCCATCTACTGTTTGTGCATTCATCATCAATGGGCTCCGGATTGACTAACAACAATGAATGTACTCTAAGGACGGAATTAAGAACTTTGTGGAATTGTTTGCTAACAGTACGTCCTGATCTAGTGTAATCTCTCTTTACAATGCGATTCTTTGTATGATGTCCAAGAATGGACAAAAACATAGCCACCATTTCAGGAATACTACTATTACGAGTAGAAGTCAGACCGCCCTGATGTTCTAAAAGGTGACACAACCTTGAAAATGCACCCCTACTCATCCTTAGATTTTCTATACATGTGGTCTCGGACACCACAGTCATGCTTCGCAAAAAGCGAATTTGATTTGGAATCCTACCTATGAGGCTATAATGTCTACGAAATTGCACACGTTCATTTGTCGACATAACTTCTCTTGTATGAAGGTAATAGACACAAAGCATTGACATGAAACCAACACACGCACTAATTATTTCATTTAATACAATGAAAACTCGTTCATCAGTAGAAATTTCAGCACGTTGGTTGACATCCATCCTACGATAAAACAAACTCTATTATTTCAACACATAAGTTCCATTATATTTGGAATATATTATGAATATTCATTAACCATGCAATTAAATGGTACTGCAGCAAGTATGGTCAGAGATTGGAGAAAGCAAACAAAAGCATTCAACTTTAAATTTGTTCCAAAGTTATGAAAATTAAGAAATAGGACTTTGTAATTGAATTCATTCATATGACTAGAATATCGATTCAAAGCTCACTGCCTTACATAAGCATGAGAAATATATATATATGTATATATATATATATATATATATATATAATTTCAGCCTTGTTGCTATAAGCATGTGGTAACTTAACGGAAACTGACAATTTGCTTCAGTAAATTACTTCCAAAATTATCATTCATATTATCTATCACATTGAACCAACTGTTATTCTAATAATATTTTCCCAAGCAAAATTTAAGTCATAGAAAAACAAAGATGAAAATATCTAAGCTTCAACAGTTTAGCTAAAGTTCAATCTATCGATAATAGACGAGCAATTATAACTTCTTGCAAGCACTAAAACACCATTTCTTAAAAATTATAGGCAACAAAAACGTCACATGTACATAGGATTATGGTCATTTTCACTTCTATAATACGAATTCAACAAAACCAACACTGTCGGTGCCATTTTTACAATCAAATTGAGTAAAAATTAGGACACAATGTCTGCAAGGAGGATTAAAAAAAATTCAAAACAAGAGGGCTTTCAAATGAACATCACTGATAAACCCAACTTTTTTGGAGGACCAAACTTGTCCTCAAATTTCCAATACGATGTATAAATATATGTCAAGAGGGAAATTTCTGAACTGTGGCAGAGGAGTTTTTTTGGCAAAATTTTTGGGATTACCAAATGAATCGAAGTACAGGAGTCAAACTTATGCAAAATCCTCATACCTTTCAACTGCAAATAGGACACTTCACCTCGACGATACTCCGTACACTATTCGTCTTCCTCTGAAACCCCGTCGCACAGAAATCGGAATTACCCTCTTCGTTCCAGCCTAGATGAATGGGGATCGATAATATTAGGAGGACCTTAAAAGACACCCACGCAATTGAAACACACATACCTTAATCGTGATGAGTCGGAGTTGATCGAAAATCGCGCAGAGCTTCCTTCCCTCTTGCCTCGAGAACAAACGGCGCGATATGTGGGAAAACCCTAGGGTCAAGCGTGGTTGAATCCGAATCTCTAAGGTTAAATTTGTAATTTAAGATAGCGCTTGTCTCGAGTTAAAATCAAACCGCCCAAACTTGACCGACAAAAACAGTAGAATTACTGGGGGTTTAATTCGGGCCCTGGGGTTAGCCCGCACTTAATATACTGCGAAGTAAACGGTTGATAAAGGTCTACTATATTTGTAATCTGCCTTTATATCGGAAAGTAAACGCTGCCTTAATTTGTTATGCACAAACAAAAGAGTTTATATTTTATTTATTTATATCCGACATCATTTTTGCAAAGAAATCTATCCTTGTAGGAGTATATCGAGGATTCGAGATGGGGTGAAGGTGAAACTTCATTAATTAGTGAATAAACACCTGCAATTCCAAAAATCCATGCACTTGAATATATACATACATATGCATACACACTCCGCATAACAACAGTCATTCTCATTTGTTCTTCCCCAGATTATACTCTCATCGTCAAATTATCCAACAGTTGATGTGTGTGTATACTCCGACCATCGACCGACGCAGATGACATGATTAACGCGGTGGCCTACCTACCCCAATCATGTGTTGAATGCTTTTTTGTTCCCTATTGCAATCAATCCCCAATCTCATTTTCAAATCCCCTTTGAATTTCTCTCACCTCCAGATCCAAAATAATGGCGATTTCAGTGCCCTCCATCTTGAAAGAAAGGAAATACCCATTCCTATTCGCCTTCTTCCTTCTACTCATCTTCGTCACTTTTCTCCTCATCTCCAACTCCCAATCCCCGCCTATTCCCATCGCCGCCAATCTCGTTCAATCCAACCCCTTTTCCCCAACCTCCGACACTGCTGCTGTTACTGCTCCTAGCTCCGATTCCACAAATCCTCCCCTCAGCGGCATTTCGTCGAGCAATACCAGTGGCAATGCTACTGATAACGGTGCCGTGGCCGACGATGATAATCTGGTGGTGGGTGTGGAGTGGGAGCTGTGTAAGGGAGCTGGGGCCGTCGATTTAATACCGTGTTTGGATAACTGGGCCGCGATTAAGGCGCTGCCATCTAGGAAGCGCATGGAGCACAGGGAGAGGCACTGCCCCGACCCGGCTCCGAGGTGTTTGGTTCCGCTTCCTCAAGGTTACAAAGCTCCAGTTCCTTGGCCTAAGAGCAGGGACATGGTGAGACCATTCATTCTTTGGTGGTAAGCTTTACATTCTTTTATATGTATATATGCCGAATGTATATTGGGGTTGGATGTTTCTTTTTACTAGCTCGCTCATTCGAAAGATTCTTGAAGATTTACCATTGGTGCTTGTGATAAGTAAGTTGTTAAGTGATGCTTGATGTGATGATATACTGATAAATAGAGCAAGTTCTGGGAAAGACGTGTAGATACATCTTGCCATCATAATAAACTGAGTGAAATAGATACACGGTGCAATTCTTTTCATAGTTTCTTGGTTGACGAATTGCAGATTCCTTGAGTTGGGATCGTGATACCTTTGGATCATATAGAGTTTTCACTGTATTTATTTGTTTGAAATCATTATATTGTATCAAACTATACAATTAAAACACGTGGTTATCAGTCATGAGGTGGTGTATTACATCAACTGCTTTTTCTATTTTTGCTTTGGACCTGGGAAATAGATTATCTGCACAAGTTTCACCATGCCTCTTTTTGATACTTTAATTGGATGGTTACATATATATGGCAATTATGACTTGATTTATTTTTTCCTTAGATATGGTACACCAATGTTCCTCATCCCAAGCTTGTTGAATATAAGAAGGACCAGCGCTGGGTAGTAAAATCAGACGATTACTTTATTTTTCCAGGTGGTGGCACACAATTCAAGAACGGTGTGAAATCCTACATCGAGTCTATTAAAAAGGTATTATACTCTCCGATTTACTTTGTTAGTTTAGTTCAATCTCTGTCTAATGTTTCTACAAACTGACCAAGGGTTGGTGATAAAGACAGCAGATCTTAAATATATGGTGATAAAAAAGTTCTATCTGTCTTCCCTCAGCTTATTGTCTCTTATGTTACGTTTGTCCTGAGAGTTTTTCGTGAGGATATGCTGGAGTTTGTGTTGACAATTCGTGGGGATAGTTTTTATCCCATTAGTTAGTATGCATTTCATATTTTCTAATATGGATAGAGCTCCCTATACATTTGCCTTTAGGCAAAATTATACTTTGTGGCCCTTAAATCACAACTAATTGAGTTTTTTTTTTTTTTACTTTGTAGCTCTTGCATTTCGAGATGTAAAAGGCATTAATTTTTCAAGTTTTGACAAATGATCTTTTCGATCGATAAAATACCTAATCTTTGTCATCTTTTGTAATTTGTAATTGATAAAATAGCTAATTCATTATGTGGAAGGTGTGATAATGCAAGGATTATAGACTTCATTTTGCAAATGAAGTTAGCATTCATGACAGATTAATACAATAAATATAACGTTTTGTTTTCATTTCCAAAGGCAAGAAAATTCCAAAGACTTTCCATTATCCAAATCAGGAAAAAAAAATGGATCCAATCATTATGAATGAATACATAATATTTTTCATGAAAATTGTATCATATAAATAACAAGTATAACAACTGTGCGTCTTGGGGGCTCCAGGCAAGCATTTTAATGGCTTTCATTCTGGCCCGTGTATACCCATTTGGGTTTCGGATGTTTATTTTGGTACTCTTGTTCCTATTTCGGGTTTTTCCCACGGATTAACGTTTTAATGGCCCAAATATCCTTCTCTTGTAAACACTTGAAAGCTGTGTTGTGGCTTTTTCTATCCTTTCATTTTTATAATATTATTACTACTTTTATTTAATGGCTTAATGGAACGACTGCCAACATACATATTTCAATTTATTCTCTGTTCTCTGATGCACAATAAATTTTCATCTTTACTCTAGATGTTACCAGCGATTGAATTTGGGAAGAAGACAAGGGTAGTTTTAGATGTTGGCTGTGGTGTTGCTAGTTTTGGGGGTGCTTTGCTGGATATGAATGTCATGACTATGTCTTTTGCCCCAAAGGATGAGCACGAAGCTCAAATTCAGTTTGCTCTTGAAAGGGGAATTCCTGCTACACTCTCAGTTATTGGAACACAAAGGTTGACATTTCCAGATAATTCTTATGATGTGATCCACTGTGCAAGGTGTAGGGTCCACTGGGATGGCGATGGTACCACTCTATTTTTACAACATCTGTTCTATGCTTTGCTTCATTTTTGCCATATATTTGAGGTAATAATTGGGAAATTGCAGGTGGAAAACCTTTGATGGAACTGAACAGAATTCTTAGGCCTGGAGGATATTTTATATGGTCTGCCACACCAGTCTATAAAAAGGATGAAAAGCACCAGAATGTCTGGAAATGTTAGTGATACCATATGCTCCCTCATTTTTTTTCTCAAGAGATAGTTTATAGGATAAATTTACCTGAGCTACACATAGATTTCATAATAATAATTAGATGGATTTAGTATTGGCATGATTTGTTTTGATTCTTTACTAGGTTCTCAGTACTCTGTTTCTTGCAGCTATGGTTGCTCTGACAAAATCAATTTGCTGGAGTGAAGTGGCAAAGAGGTCTGGCAATCCTAATGAAATTGGATTGGTTATATACCAAAAGCCCATTTCATCTTCTTGCTATAAGAATCGTGAAGTGAATAATCCTCCTCTTTGTGATTCCAGTAGGCCCAACAACTCATGGTATTTGTTCCAAAATTTGATGATTATTTATGGCCAAATTACAATGAACTTCATGGGATTTGCTAACTTAACACCACCTTGCAGTTTTGGCAAAAAAGAAAAAAAAAAAAGAAAAAAAAAAAAGAAAAGAAAGAGAAAGAAAAGAAAAGAAAAAAGTCATTTGCGTTTCGTCGCTTGTAGAAAATCTGGTGTACAATTGGGATTGGCAGCAATTCATTTTCTTTTTTTTTTTTTTTTTTGCCAAAATTGGGAGATTGTCAAGTTTGCGAAAAACCCATAAAGTACATGCCTTTTATTTACTTTTTTGCAATTAGGCGTTTCTAAATTTACTGTTATTTCTATTTTCTTTCACCCTTATGATCATGTATTCCTGGAATAGGTATGTTCCTCTAGACAGTTGCCTAGTGCCACTTCCAGGGGACTCCTACAAGTTGCCCTCATCGTGGCCACAGAGGCTCATCGACGAGCCTCCGAGCCTCTCTGAATCAGGTGCTATAGAAACCTATAGAGAGGACACCAGACACTGGTCTGCACTTGTCTCAGAAGTTTATGTTGGTGGTATTAATATTAACTGGTCGAGCGTGAGGAATGTTATGGATATGAATGCACACTATGGAGGGTAAGCATACTTTTCTCTTAGAAGTTTCCCCATCGTTCTTTGTCTTCTCAATAAAATTTTGAGTAGGTCTCTTATGAACCAGTTGCACGTGAACTCTCTTCTTCCAAGTAATACCATTCAGTATATGAAGTAATATTGTTTAGCATATAAAAGATCACATTTTAAAAAATGTTATATTTATGTGTTTTTCTTCCCAAAATCACTAACCTTGATACTTCATATGCTAAACAATATTACTTCATATACTAAACAGCATTACTGAGATCACCATAAAAATTATGTGAACCAAGTCCATAGAAGTTTTTGTCTTAAATTTTGAGTAGGTCTCTTGTGAATCAGGTTCATTCGAACTATCCTTTTCAAAGTAATATGGTTCAGTGTGAAAGTAATACTATTTAGTATATGAAGTACTCCTTCCGTTCACAAAAAGCATGCTCACTTGTTTGCACGTGGTTTAATGCAATATGTCGGAGGATATTATGGGGTATTGCGAGGTCCGTTAACAAATAAAGTGATTGTTTATGAAAGTATGCCACAAATATTTTCCATAAACAATTACTTTATTTGTAAACGGACCTCACAATACCTCATAATACCCTCCGACATATTGCATTAAACCACGTGCAAACAAGCGAACATACTTTTTGTGGACGGAGGGAGTATCACGTTTCAAAAAATGCTTGATTTTGTGGTCATTCTTCACAAAACCACTAAATCGTGTATGATACGTGGTATGCTAAACAGTATTACCGAGTTCACCATATGTCATCCATGAATCAAGTAAAATTTTTGTCTTAAATTTTGAGTTCCTTGTTCAATATGTTTGCAGATTTGCTGCTGCACTCATCAGTTCACCCGTATGGGTGATGAACGTAGTTCCTGTTCACAAACCGGATACCTTATCTGTCATTTTTGATAGAGGGCTGATCGGTGTTTACCATGATTGGTGTGAATCTTTTAATACGTATCCTAGAACGTATGACCTTCTGCATGCCAGTTTCCTCTTTGGAGACCTGAGTTTGAGGTACATAGTTTGCTTTCACTGTTGTGCATATTTCATAACAAATTTTGTGCAGTTAATGCATAAAGGTAATGTATACATCTTGAGATGGTGGTGTTTTGAAATTGATTTGTTAGGTGTGATATGGTTGAAGTAGCTGCAGAGATGGATAGAATATTGAGACCAGGTGGATATATGGTGATTCAAGACACCATGGAAGTAATTTCCAAGATTACCCCTATTCTGAAATCTCTTCATTGCTCAGTGAGTGTACATCAGGATCAGTTTCTCCTTGTTAAGAAAGATTTTTGGCGCCCAGAAAACAGAGAATGACAATACCCTGCCATGCCATTTTTTACTATGTATTAAGATATCTTCCATGGGGGTGAGGAGAAGTTTTCTTCACTTTGTTTACAATTTTGTTTCTAGAGGGGGTGGGGTAAAGGTATTTGTGAAGAATAATTTTAAAGGGAGAAAGCTTGAAATAGCCACTACGAATACTGTATTATTTTTAGTCACTTCATTCAAGAACATCTTTTATACCATGCCTGCTATTTTGTTGTGAAATTAATATCACCCTTGCTAACTTCAATATTGACTTGAATCCATTGCACACAACATAATAGATAATTACTCGATATAGTTATGCGAGGTAATCCTATTTATGTTATATATTTGGTGCTGAAATTGAATAGTTTATGTGGCTATAGATTTTTTTATTTTTTTGAAAAAGAGAATCTTATTAGGGAGCCAATTTGAAATACCCATTTTCAACTATGAGAAATTTATTTTACCCATTTCAAATACAAACAATTTTTTCTACCCATTTTCAACTTCAAACAATTTTATTTACCCATATGGCCCACAATATCATCATCTAATCATCCCATCATATTAATAACCCCTTAACACCCCACCCCCACACCACCCCCACCTTATTTTTATATCAATGAAACTTTAATAAATAGTATATAATACTAAATATTACAATAAAATTTTAAAATTACAATATTAATTAATAACATATTATTAATTACAATGTTTTTATTGTATGTTTTGTGTGTATATGTATTATCTATTTTTAACAATATGTATTATTTCTTTTTAACATACTTTAACATATTGTGCGTCTTAATAAATATTAACGATATACAAATTGAATTTAATGCAAATAATACATTTTAATATATATAAAAATATATATAATATTTAATTTGTAATATTTAAAATTATTTGTTTAATTGAATGACTACTATTTATTAAAGTTTAAGTGATGAGAAGGGTGTGGGACCCAACTCAAGTTTATTAACTCTTTTATACCCATTTTGTAGGGGTATTTTGGTCTTATAACATGAACTGGGTATAAAAGATTTTTTTAAGTTGATGTGGGTAAAATAAATTTTTTGAAGTTGAAAATGGGTATTTTGTGGTATTTTCACATCTTATTAAATGAGTATGTTGATGGGCGAACAATGGAGTGATTAATAAACGAAACAGTTATCATTAAGTTTGATAACAGGATAATAAAGGAAAGAAGCTAACAGCTCTGTGGAGCTAACAGCTTTGTAAAGCGAACAGCTTTGCAGAACTGCTTTAATACGGTAAGCAAGATATTTAGGCGAGCAGCCTTGCAAAGAACAGCTGTGCAAGCAACTCAAACCAAGATCAATTTGGGCGAACAGATTCGTAATGGAGCGAGCAACATTGTAAAATAATCCCAAGCAAGGAGCGAACAACTCTAAATGCGAAGGATCATGACATCTAATGAAGACGTACAAGCGAGCAATCGGTCACCGTCGAGAGCATCTCAGCAGTGCCAAAGACCAAGTATAACATTGGGAACTCCAAGAGTCACTAGCTTAGATATGGTCCAATTGTCTTAACACTTGGCACCCATCCAATGAGCAATAGTGTAGATGTTGTACAAGTGTCCTAACACTTGGCAAAGATCCGATGGTTAAGCCACCAAGATGGTGACACATGGCCTCTTTGTATGTCTATAAATACTCCCTTCATATGCATGAAAAAGGGAGAACAATTGAATACAAGTCCAAACTCTTGCAAAATTATTTCTTGAGCATTACTTAATCAAATCCCATAATCATTGATCTTGTTTGATGATCTTCATGGAGTAAAACAGCCACTAATCACATTCAATCGAAAAAGGTCATCAACAATTGGCGCTAGAAGGAGGGTCGAACCTCCGTTTATGAAAAATTCGAAGAAAGGTTGAAGACTCCCATCGGAATCTGCAAAATCTCGCCGGAATCCGGGAAGCAGCTGCCGGAAAACAAGAACGCACATTTTTAGGACAAAGATATATAATACTTTGAGGGTTTTAATGCATGTGTGCATGAACTAAGGTTTTTGAATCTTCATATTCACACACAAGGCTAGTAACCCTTGGGAAAAGTGTTTGCAAGAACAAGATTACTTCACTCCTTTGTTTATCTCAATACATTTTGGCAACCAAGATGGTCAGATCACAAGACGAACGACATTCGAGTATATCTCCGAGTCGTAAACCGAGGACTAGGGTTTCGTCCACCGAGGGACATGCACGAACGGTGAGAGCAACTTCGCAAAGAAACATTCAGGTCACCATTGATACAATCCCACCAGAAGTAGAAGCACTTGCTCAGAACCCGGAGGAGCTAGCAAAAACGATCGCTGTCCTTCAATCATTACAAAATCGACAAGCAGCAGGACCGTCAAGAGCACCTGTGACGACCAATCGAGCAGGCGAGCAGGAACGAACGGGCGAACAGCGAAGTAAAAGGAGAGAAGATGCGCATCGGGACGAGGCCGACAGCGAGGAGGTCCGTAGAAATAAAGGAAAAGCTCCATTGAGCGAGCGTCTGGGAAGTCGAGGGGAATCATCACCAAGTCGAGCAGATGAGTCAAGCAAAAGTACTTCTCGAACAAGTGCTTTGGAAAGACTAGGAACAAGGAATGAAAATAGGAGGGAGCCATCCCGAAGGAACGAGGAGCGATCACGCCATCCTGCTCGTCCATCGGTGCATGACCGAATCAGGAGGTCAGCTTTTGGCCGACTAGGGCCAAATGGAGCTAGCAATACTGCTAGGAAGACGACTCAGGAGAAACGTCCCGTTGGCAAGGGACTGCATCGTGAAGAGGTCACTGACCCCAATCACGATGAACAACCTTCCATCGGGAGGACTCCCCCAAATGAATTGCAGGAAATGAGAAAGGCGATCGAGGAATTACAGAGACAGTTGGAATCCCAGAGAGGTGTCGGATCGACTGTTCTCCCTTCGTCACCGTTATCTCCGTCTGTCCTCAATGCACCGATCCAGAAGAAGATTCAGTTTCCAGCCATCAATTTGTATGAGGGAACGTCGGACCCTCGAATTCATGTGACGAAATATTCGGATTTCATGATCTCAATGGGGGCAACCGACGCCACACAATGCCGAAATTTTCCACTCACCCTTGGAGATGGCCCGCACAGATGGTTTTCAGCACTGGCTCCTGGCTCCATCAACTCTTTTGCCCAACTAAGCAAAGAGTTTCTGTCTCACTTTTCAACTGCCGGGTCCTACTTGACCCACAGACACCGTCTGACAGATATTAGGCAGGGAGACGAGGAGTCTGACAAGCAATTTCTGGAAAGATTTGATAAAGTCTTACTGGAGGGCGAAATGGTGAGTGAGGACACGAAAATAGTGGCAGTGATGGCTGGTTTAAAGAAAGGGATGGACCTGTGGAAGGAAATGCATTTGACTTGCCCGAAAACATACGCGGAATTCAGACACAAAGCAGGAATCCACGTGTCAATGCAGGAGGCCCTGCACAGGGAGATGGGAGACAAAGCTGATCCAAAAAAGTTTGGCAAGAAGTCGGGAGGAAGTGATTACAAGGCTCCGAAGAACATGAAGTCGTTCAATGAGGGAGCTGAGTTGAAGGAAAAGTTGAATCAAGTCCTTACCATGTCCGTGGACGCTGTGTATGACAACGTTAAAGACAGGGAAATGTTGTCAGAGCCACGGAGGATAAGGCAAGAGAGAGGAAAGTTGAACCCGAACAAATACTGCGCATATCATCAGAACATTGGCCACTTCACAAGCGAGTGCCGAGATCTGTTGAAGCAGTTGTGGAGGTTCTATGAGGAAGGAAAGCTGTCCGAGTTCGTAAAAAGGGAACCAGGTAAAAGACCAAGGGTACCAGAACCGTCCAGTTCGGATGATGGAGACAGTGATGAACAACCAAGTAAAACTGGTAAGAAAGGAAGGAAGGTCCCAGCAGCCCCAGCAAGGCATATCCCGGAGATCTTAATGCTAGAACCCACTGGACCAGTAGGTGGTTGTTCTGATGGGAGACCACCTATGTCAAAAAGAAAGAGGAAAGCAGAACTGAGAGCAGTGGATCAAGTGATGGAAGTGGGCGTGAATCCATCAACCAGACGAACAGGGGACCTAACTTTCTCAGAAAAAGACTTAGACGGGGTACTCACTCCTCACAATGACTCGTTGGTCATTTGCGCCAATATTATGGGGACAAAAGTGCACCGTCTACTTGTCGATACTGGTTCCTATACGAACATCCTGTTCAAGAGCACGGTGGACCAGCTAGGAGATTGCGCTGAGTACATCAAGGACTGTGATCACAAGATTGTAGGATTCGGAAATGCTGTAACCACCCCGCTAGGAATAGTTACGTTGGCAGTTGAGCTTGTATCAATCGAGGACCCGGAAAGGAAAATGAATAGAATGGTAGACTTCCTGGTTGTAGACCAACAGTCCACCTATAACGGGTTCCTCGGCCGTCCTTTCTTGCATGAATTTAAAGCAGCTGTTTCAACGTACTATTATTGTTTAAAATTCCCAACAAAGAAGGGTGCAGGTACAGTCAAAGGAGACCAGAAGAAGGCTCGTGCGTGTCTTTTGCAGATACAGTTGCAGGATCATCAAGTCAACATGACGAACAGGTGTTCAGACAAGGACGGGGACGATAGCGAGGCCATGACTTCCGTCGATACTGAAATAATGGAAGTCGACGAGCAGCTGTGCGCAGACGAACAGCCGCGCAACGACAAGCAACTGTGCGCAGACGAACAACCACGCATTGACGAGCAGCTGTGCGTAGGCGCACAGTTGGACGAAGACGAGCAGGAATGCAAAGACGAACAGTTTGTCCAAACAAGAAATAGAGAAGCTGCTACAACCAGCAACGAGGAAGAACAAATAACGGCAATGAACGTTGATGCAGAGGACATAGAGCCACGACTGGGGGCAGAACCGATGGAGACCAAAGATGAGCTAAAGGCAGAAGGGCCCACTATTGACCCCAGATGGAAAGGCCAGAAACGAAGGGCTACCCCGGTTGAAGAGTTGGAACTGTGAGAGTCGACCCGAACCAAGAGGGCTTAGAACTCTTCATAGGGTCCGAGCTACCAGAGCCGTACAGGACCAACATGATTGAGTTTCTTAAAGCAAACCTCGATGTGTTCGCATGGTCGCATGCAGACATGGTGGGCATCAGCCCCGAACATGCCTGCCACAGACTCAACATCGACCCGAGGAAGAAGCCAATCCATCAGAAGAGGAGAAAATTTGGGCCCGACAAATACGAGGCGCTCGATGTGGAGGTTAAAAAGCTGCTGGATAATGACTTAATCAAACAAGCGTTATGCCCGCAATGGGTGGCGAATCCAGTGTTGGTCAGAAAAGCGACTGGAGCATGGAGACTCTGCATCGATTTCACAGATCTCAACGCCGCCTGCCCAAAAGATAATTTCCCATTGCCTCACATCGATCAACTGGTTGATAACACCGCTGGACATGAGCTTCTCACGTTCATGGATGCATTCGCAGGATATCATCAAATAGCGATGCATCCCGATGATTAAGAGCATACGGCGTTCTACACCAACAAAAACTTGTTGTGCTGGAAGAGGATGCCATTTGGGTTAATCAACGCTGGAGCTACATATCAGAGATTGGTCAACAAGATGTTCGATGATCACATTGGGAAGACGATGGAAGTATACGTAGATGATATTGTTGTCAAGAGCTCCAAAAAGGAAGATCACCTGCAGCATCTAGCTCAAACGTTTGGGATACTTCGAACATACAACATGAAACTGAACCCTAAGAAAAGCAGTTTTGGGGTCCATTCTGGAAAGTTCTTGGGACATCTAGTCAGTCAAAGAGGGATCGAAGCAAATCCCGTAAAAGTGAAAGCAATCATGGAAATGCAACCACCCAGATCAGTTAAAGAGGTCCAACGGTTAACCGGATGTCTAGCAGCTTTGAGCAGGTTCGTCTCAAGATCCGGAGACAAGTGCAGGCCGTTCTTCGAGGCAATCAAGAAGGGAAAGTTTCAATGGACAGACGCCTGTCAACAAGCGTTCGAGCAGCTGAAAGAGTATCTCAGTGACACGAAAATTCTTGCCAAGCCAATCCCAGGGGAGAAGTTATACTTGTACCTGGTAGCTTCAGAAGTGGCAATCAGCTCAGTGCTCGTTCGAGCAGAAGGAAAGTTCCACCTGCCCATCTACTATGTGAGTCAAGCTTTACACGAAGCAGAACTCAGATACTCACCAACAGAGAAGCTAGCATATGCACTAGTGATGAGCGTCAGAAAAATTCATCCATATTTTTTCGACCACCAGGTGGAAGTGTTGACAACGTTTCCGCTCAAGCAAATACTGCACAGACCCGATGCGGCTGGTCGCCTCCTAAAATGGTCATTGGAAATCAGTCAGTTTGGGATTTCATATGCTCCTCGAACAGCGATCAAGGGGCAAGCCTTAGCAGACTTTATAGTCGAACTGACTTACCCCCAAAATCCAACGAGAGGACATAACCATCCCTGGCACATGTATGTTGATGGTTCGTCAACTAATACAGCATCGGGAGCAGGTATAGTCTTGATAAGCCCGGATAGGCAAGTTTTTACTTCAGCTGTTCGATTCGAGTTCATAGCGACGAACAACGAAGCAGAGTACGAAGCTGTGATCGTTGGGTTACGCCTAGCATTAGCAGTTGGAGTACGAAGGTTGCAAATCTTTGGAGATTCGCAATTGATCGTCAACCAGGTCCGAGGAGAATATGAAGCAAGAGATGAAGACATGGCTTTGTATCAAAAAATTGTTGCTCACTTGGCCTCTTTGTTCGAACAAATATACATTGAACAGATACCAAGAGACAATAATGCTCAAGCAGATGCATTAGCCAGGCTAGCAACCAGCGCCGGACCAGCAGAATTGTCGGAAGTGACGCTAACAAGAATGTCCAAACCATCAACCGAAGATTACAAAATCTATCAAGTCAGCGAAGATTTCGAAGAGGACGACTGGAGGATACCAATCATTGAGTATTTACAAAACGACAAAAAGCCAGACAATCCGTCTGAAGCTAAAAAGTTGGTCAAGAGAGCAGCAAGATACGCCATGATGGATGGACAGTTGTACAAGAGAGGAATTTCACTCCCACTTTTGAAATACTTGGCTAGGGGGCAAGGACAAGCAGTACTGAAAGAAATTCATGAAGGCATATGCGGAAATCACGCTGGAGGACGAGCATTAGCGTATAAGACCATAAGACAAGGGTATTACTGGCCGACCCTCCTCCAGGATGCAATCAAAGTTGCCCGAACTTGTCACGGGTGTCAGTTGTTCGCCCCGAACATCCACAAGCCCCCGCACGAACTAATCTCTGTCAATAGTCCGTGGCCATTTGCGAAGTGGGAAATTAACCTCATCGGGCCTTTTCCGCCAGGAAAAGGGAATGTTCGATTCGCAGTGGTGGCAGTAGACTATTACACGAAGTGGGCTGAGGCAGAAGCGCTTGTGCGAATCACACAGGAGAAAATGATCAACTTCATATGGAGAAACATTGTTTGCCGCTTCGGGGTGCCTCAAGCGATCGTGACAGATAACGGAAAACAATTTGAAGGAAAAAAGATAAGAGATTTTTGTGAAAAGTGGGGAATGAAGAAACATTTTTCAACACCGTACCACCCCCAATCAAACGGCCAAGTAGAAGCAGTGAACAAAATAATCAAACATATTTTGAAAATTCGCTTAGCCGACAAACAGGGGAAGTGGTCGGAAGAGCTACCAGAGGTGTTATGGGCATACCGAGTATCTCACAGAACAAGCACAGGTGAAACACCATTCACAATGGCATTCGGGACGGAAGCAGTAATACCGGTTGAGTTAAAAGTCCCGACAAAACGAACAGCTGCGTTCGACGAAGAAGCAAACAACTCCGCAATGGCAGCAGAGTTGGACTTACTTGAAGAAAAAAGAATAACAGCAGAATTGAAAAATGCGATTTATAAGAAAAGAGCGGCGAAGTACTACAATTCTCATGTAAAAGCAAGGGAATTCGAAGTTGGGGACTTGGTACTTCGAAAAGTTGTAACACCACCAGGAGTATTCGGCCCGACTTGGGAGGGCCCATACAAGGTGACGAATAAGTGGCACAACGGCACATACGACCTTGAAGACATGGAAGGCAAGTCGTCCCAATACTCCTGGAACACGACTTTACTCAAGAAGTACTATCAATAAAGTCCTGTAAGTCTTAGAAGTTTTACAAGTAGCTTTTTGTAATTTTGAAACTTTTTTGCGCAAGTTTTTATAAAAAACGAGCAGTTGTGCAGTTACTAGGCGAGCAGAATTGTATTAATGCAGAATTGTATTTATCTTTTGTCTTACTTTCTTTAAGATTTCGAGCCTTAAGTCCAAACTACTCAGTTGCTCGCCCAAAAAGTGCAAGTCTGTTATAAGACGAACAATAGAGCTAAATGCAAAAATAAGGCTAAGTCCATAATGGACCAATAGCCCACATTAATGCAAGGTCAAGTCCACAAATGACCAAAATGGCCCAAACAATTAAAGGTCAAGTTCTACAAGAACCAAATGACCAACTTAGAATTTTACTAAGTGTTTACCTTAAGAAAAAAGGAACACTTAGAAACTGTCATAAGCAAAAAGCAAATAAGCGAGCAACTAAGTAAGACAAACAAAGAGGCGAGCAATTAAGTAAGACAAACAAAGAAGCACAAATTTGTAGATTAGCAAAAGTGTTCATTTCATGGAGTCAAAATGTGTTTACAATGAGGATGAGCTAAAAAAAAAAAAAAAAAGAAGAGAAGAAGAAAACATCCTATTGTAAATAAAAACTAAGTCTTCAAGAGGGAGGTGGAGGAGGAGCATCTGCAGTTCTGGTCGCCTGGGCACTCGGCTGCTCGCCTGGGGCACTTGTGCCAGCCCCATCTAATGGAGTTAGAGGAAGAGACGCCAACCCTTCAAAGACCTCATCAGTGGCCGCCGCGCTGGTCGTCGCTGGAGCAGGGTCAGGCTGGCCGCCATAGGTAGGAGCGGCAATATCAACCTCTTCGCCAAAAACCTCTAGGGGAAAGCCCAATTCGGCCAGATCAGAGACGAACAAGGTGGAGCCAGGAGCATGGGGGTAATTCTTGACATATTCGATGAAGTCCACCTTCACCGCGCCACGAATATCTTGATTGTGGTCGTGGGCGAAGTGAACAGACCTCAAACATTCAGCAAATGCACAGATGTACCCAAAGTTGGTCTTATCCAACACTTCCTGCTCATGGACTTCATAGTCGATCATGTTCTTGCGCTCCTCCTCCAATCTTTTGATGTGCTCCTCGGCAACTAGCAGGCGAGCAGCTAAGTCTGCTCGCTCCTTTTCAGCCCTTTCGGCTCTCAGATCTGAAGTTTGAACCTCCAACATCATCTTTTGAGCCTTGTCCAAGGCACTCTGCTCGCCGGCTAAGGAGGCCTCCATCTTACTCTCCATCAAGGCCAGCTCCTTAGCATGCTCGGCCTTGCACTCTTTGATGGCGGAGACTTTTTCTTCGTCCATCTTCTCCACGCGACGGCCCAGATCGCGGTTTGTTCGCTCGAGCTCCATGATTTGATCGAGCAGCATTTGAGACTGGACCAACTGATGGCTAGCATTGTACGCCATCAGGCGAGCATTATCGCTAGCAGATTGGTTAGAAACAAGAGTGATCGCCGATTTTGTCCAGGCCCTTGGGACCATTTCAGCTGCCCGACGAACAGGAAGATCAGGGATGTCGCGAAGCGAAGAGGGGGCATTTTTAACAACGGAAAGATGGTGGAGTGTTGCCCCTCGGCCAGGGTAAAGTGTTGGGTTATACCTAACGAACAAAAATAAAATGTTAGTAAGCGAGCAACATGGTGTTAGACAGTAAACAACAAACAAGTCGGGGACGAGGGACTCACTCTTTGATTTTAATGGGATCCCAGCCCAAGTAGGAAGTATCTTTGGGATTGTCCCCTTTCTTAGTCGTCACCAAATTGGCGACCACTTGCTGTTCGTCCACTACTTCCAGCGAGGTGGATTTCGAAACAGGGGATCTTGGAGCAATGTTGCTCGCTTCTCCAACAGTCTTTGACCGCTTTGAGGCGCGATCATCTCCATAAGTTCCGCGAACATCATCGCCCCGCGGCGCTTTTTTCTTCTCCCTCTCCCTTTCCCTCTCCTTCTCCTTCCTTACATCCCGCGGAGAGGAGGTAGTTTTGGCCGCAGGCTTGCGGCGACCAGCTCCGGCGGCTGGGCGACCAGTGGGGTTCTCCCCTGCCCGGAGGCGCATGATGGCAAGGGGAGGGTCCATCTTCCTTCTTGAAGCGTCGGCCATTTGTTTAACTCGTCTAGCGAGCAAATAATATGATTCAGGCACAGCCGGAATAGCAACGGTGACTTGTTGATCTGTCAAGAAAAAGACAAGGGTTAGGCGAGCAAAAAAAAGTGGCGAGCAGGAAAAATAGGCGGGCAAGAAAGTTACCTTCGGGGATAGCAGCCTGAGCTTCAAGGTGGTGGGGACTCGTAATCAAGCCAGCAAGCTTGCGGCAATGAGCTTTTGAAAGATGTTCCAAATCGCGATTAGCAGCGTCGCGAAGAGAAATGATGGCTAACGTGAAGAGGTATTCGTCGCTGATATCGGGATGCCCCCACTTCAAATTTCTCGGACCTGCAAAACAACGAAAATGATTAAAATTAGTCCTACTTATGAATTAGCAAGATAAAATTAGCCCTACATTTGATTTTTCCAAAGCCTTCAGGCGACATGATGCGCGCCTGCCCGCCAGCGAATCCCTCAGTTGCTCGCCAATCTCCACCAATAAAGAAGAATTGGCAATGCCAACCCTTAATCTTATTGGGAACACCTTCAACGAGTTTCAATCCAGTCTTCGCCTTAGCGTAATACCAGCCAGCACCGTCCTCGAAAATGGTCAAGGCGTAAAGGATCTCCGCGGTTGTTATCTTATTCTTATAGCCCTCAAGACCAAAAAGAGTCATGAAGGCTAGAAGACTACTCCAACCATTTGGAGTAACTTGGGTGATCGTCAGGTTCATGTCGGACAAGAAACGGCCAATGAGCAGATGAACGGGGAGCGGGAAACCCGTGTTCAGCACATCCAAGTTGATCGCCGTGCAACCAGGAGGGGGGCGATCAGCAGTCTCTCCTTCCTTCGGCACATACATGAAAATGTCATAAGGAATCTTGTATGTTGCACGAATGCTCGCCAGATCATCCTCAATAACAACACTGGCAACCTTGCTCGCTGCAAAGTCCCCATCCTGAGCCTTCATAATTACCCTCGATGTGGGGGCAAAAGTCTTCGAGTAGCGAGCAGAATAGTCCGCCCACTCGTTGTCACGAACAACTCCTTCCGGGATCCGAGATTCAGGTGTAGTTTGAGAGATAGGAAAATTGATTTCCTTTAAAAACTCCCAAGTGAGCGTAGGACCTCTCTGCTCGCCAAATCGCTGCTCGCCAGCAGTGTCAGCTTGGTCGCCCTCGAGGTCGATTGAACCCTCTATCTCCGCGGCTACTTCTGCAGAATCTTCGCCAAGGTCGGAAGATATTTCGGATTTGCGAGCAAGATGGTGAATCTCTTCTTGATCGCCAGAGCGATCAACGGCGCACATCTCTACCGAGCGAACAACGGAGCTCACATATGAGTCCGTGCCTTCATCCACCAATAACGTGCGCGGATTGTTCGCCAACGCTTGGCGAACAGATCTGCGCGGAGAGGCTATATTTACGGGTCGTTTTTCCGGGTTTCGCCCGGGTCCGGATTGGGAGGAACTTGAGGGGGAAAACTCCATTTAAAATAAGTGATGGAGGAATTTGGCTAGTTATGGGGTAGTATACGGATAATGACGCCGACGGAGGAGTTATGATGGCGACAGAATCAACAGAACGGCGGCGCGACGGCGGTTCACGGCCGGAATTACAGTCGAAGTTACGAGAAATACGAAAGAAAAAGTATACGGAGTCGAAATTTAAAGGAAATACAAGACGAATTACCTTTGAAAACGAAGATCAAAGTGACACAAGAGGAGATTCAGGTACGAGAATCGCAAAGAAAGAAAGCTTCGAAGCGTTTATCAATGGCGAAAATTTAAGAAATTCAGAAAGAAGAAAGAAGAAAGAAGAAAGAAGAAAGAAGAAGAAGAAGTCGACGCCTATTTATAAGGATGAGGCTGGGGCGAAAATGTAATTTCCCCAAAATTCTGTAGGCCCCTATGGTCAAATTGGGGGTCGCGCGTGACTGACGCGACGCCTCGCATTCCGTGCCTCGGGAATCCAACCATCGCGACACGAAAAGGCGTTCGCTACTGGTCGCGCGCGTGAGCTCTCATGCTCGTCTGTTCGCCCAACTGCTCAGATGCTCGCCCATGTAGACATCCATGTTCCATTCTTGCTCGCCCAATTTTCAAAGAAATTATAGCTTGGTCCCAATTGATCAATCCATGCCCAACATGAGATCAAGCTAGGGGGCAATTGTTGATGGGCGAACAATGGAGTGATTAATAAACGAAACAGTTATCATTAAGTTTGATAACAGGATAATAAAGGAAAGAAGCTAACAGCTCTGTGGAGCTAGCAGCTTTGTAAAGCGAACAGCTTTGCAGAACTGCTCTAATATGGTAAGCAAGATATTTAGGCGAGCAGCCTTGCAAAGAACAGCTGTGCAAGCAACTCAAACCAAGATCAATTTGGGCGAACAGATTCGTAATGGAGCGAACAACATTGTAAAATAATCCCAAGCAAGGAGCGAACAGCTCTAAATGCGAAGGATCATGACATCTAATGAAGACGTACAAGCGAGCAATCGGTCACCGTCGAGAGCATCTCAGCAGTGCCAAAGACCAAGTATAACATTGGGAACTCCAAGAGTCACTAGCTTAGATATGGTCCAATTGTCTTAACACTTGGCACCCATCCAATGAGCAATAGTGTAGATGTTGTACAAGTGTCCTAACACTTGGCAAAGATCCGATGGTTAAGCCACCAAGATGGTGACACATGGCCTCTTTGTATGTCTATAAATACTCCCTTCATATGCATGAAAAAGGGAGAACAATTGAATACAAGTCCAAACTCTTGCAAAATTATTTCTTGAGCATTACTTAATCAAATCCCATAATCATTGATCTTGTTTGATGATCTTCATGGAGTAAAACAGCCACTAATCACATTCAATCGAAAAAGGTCATCAACAAAGTACTTGAAGTACTCAAGTGTCAGAGCTTACCATCCAAAAGAAAAAAAAGGATAGCACAAGGTTCAAACATTTCACAACACTCCATTCATGATGATAGAGAATATTCTCAAATATTTTCAATATCTCTATCTCATGAAATTATGAGCATCATTATCTATGTTGTGAGATTTTGAGTTTGAATTGTCATTTGGTCTTTAAAAAGAAAATGTTACATAGTTAGTCAAAAGAGGTGGGTGATGATGGGGTTTACTGCATTACATTTTTGTATTCGGGAAAGAATAAGTATTTTATAAACTAGTTTCACCGTGCAACTTATAATGATATTGATTGAATTTATTTTACAGTATTTCTATTAAATTAATACTACCATTTAATAAAGAAATCAATACTATCATAAAATAGACATAACAAACAAGTTTTACCTTAAAATTAGTTCAAAATATTTTCAACAGAATTTCTCCTAAAGAAAATAAGTGAAAAACAATATCATACTTCAAAGGAATACCATAAAAACATCAACAACTCAACCGCCAACAAACGAATGAAAAGGTAGAAAAGAAGACATAGACAAATCAATGTGAAAAATATTGTTTAACTTTGCAATTTCTCATCCCCAAGAACGGAGAGGAAGAATAAATAATGAGAATTAGTTAATTAATGACGACTTCAACTAAACGAATGGGATTATGAGTTTGAGGATTTATCTCACAATTTATCTTGTACTTGTCCATTTCATACAAGGATATATTTAAAATTTGAAAAAAATGTATTATTAAAAAGAGAGTTTTGTGTAAGACTATTTCACAAATTTTATTTATTATGTAAGATGAGTTTATATTTTACTCAATCCAACTCTTTCTTTTATTAATAATAATTATAATTAGATGGATTTCCATCTTATAGAATGAGCCCATGAAATGGTCAAACATATCTCTTTACCATTAATGAAAAATGTAGTTGTATAATTGTATTTATAACCTTCATTGCAAAAACCATGCTCCAGGCATGGAGATTGGAGAAGAGAGAATTGACCACGTTTCCTATTTTATTCTAGCCTTCTTCTCAAATGTCATTTTTCGGATGGAAGCATTTTTTTTCAAATATTAGGGCATGCCACAATTTTTATATGTCACATATTTTCATTCAAAGCAAAGTATTGAATCAACAAGTTTTATTATGGAAACTTTTTTTTTTTTTTAAAGATATTCATTGTTTCACTGAACCTTAATTATTTTACTATAAAATATAAGTTTAAATTATATTAGTAGTACTTTAAGAAGTACTCCTTCCGTCCCTGAATAAATTTTCCACTTTCCTTTTCGGATCGTCCCCCAGTAAATTTTCCATTCCATAAATGGCAAAAATATACTACATATAAACTTTAACCTTCAAATTCACACAATATTACCAAAAATGACACTCATTCAATTCACTTTTCAACACTATTCATTACTTTATCTCAAAAGTCAACATATGACCTACCATATCTTAAACCATTCAACAAAAAGAAACGAGAAACTTACTTATGGACGGAGGGAGTATTAATTATTTTATTAAAAATATTAATTATTCTATTATAAGGTATTAGTTGGAAATCTGTGAGACTTGTTTATACAGTACCAAGTCTCATTTAATTTGATACACTGCCTTAGGTAATAAAAAGAAAAAAGAAAAAGAGAAAGGAAAATGACGCAATCATTAGAACTTAATTTGTGGCCTGCCCCATCCCGTTTATATTAGTATTAGGTTATAATTTCAGTCTTAAGTCCTACTAATAAAAATTCTCAAACTTCTGATAATTAGTGTATATTATTGTTATTCATCGAATTGAATAAATTAATATTGTAAGTACACAAACTCCCATGTCCAAATCAAGAAATGAAATGTATACTACAAGCAATTAATTGGGTAGACTTGATGAGTATTTTTTACCCTACAAAATGTATTAAAGTAAAAGAAATAAGAACAATTTGGTTCTATTACTTTTCAATCAAATATCAATTGCTTAAGAAAGGGGCTACGTTTGTTGTTTGATGTCATTCTCGTGATATAAAATCTTACCCACCAGGGTGATTCACATATTTATAAACTTGACAAATTTAAACTAAATAAATTAATAAATTACCAAAAAAAAAAAGGTGAGGCGGTAATATGTTAAAATAAATAGGTGATTCATTTAAACTAGAGTAGTATCTTATTATCAGAGAATTTTTTTTTGTATGCATAGAATGTTTTCCTTCCATTAAAGTTCATTTTTTAATCAATATTGGATGTTTTCATAGGACAATGGTATTAATTATTTTTTATTGAATAATTTTTTTTTCTTATCATAATCCATCCATGATACAAATCAGTCATCCTGTTCCTGGCTAATCTGCCTAAATTTTACCATAAAATTTAAGATAAATATAAAATATGAGCGGATAATTTTTGTTCTTATTAGTCAAACCTAATTAATTTATTGCGTAGTCAATATTATCATAATCCAGGAACTGTTATTTTTTTTCCTGTCGGGTCAGGGGGTGGGGGCCCTGGGGGCGAGGTCTTCGCCTTTGCTACAAGGAACTGTTATTTTTGTTATCCGAATAATTCTTCATTATCTAAATTAATTTAAATTTGGTAAATTGGAAGGGGACGTGTACCTAATCTCCAAGTAAGCCCTAATAAAATCCTAAAATTCGAAATTTGAAAAACTAAATTTCAACATTGGGTGGGGTCCTCCACTGAATTGTTGTTGGTTTCTCCTTGGACTTATACAAGCTAAGGAGTAAGCAGTGCCTCAACATCATCATTCAAATTTCATAATCACACCCCTCTTTTATCATACAAGTTTTCTACTTTGGAGATAGTGAAAAAATGTACTTCCGTGTTACCTCAGGTGTAAATTGTTATATTTTTACTCTTAAAAATGGTTTAAAGTATATTTTACTCAAGTAGATTGGGGTAGATTTTATATAAAAATAATTTATAATAAGTTTATTAAAATATTATATATTTGGTCAGGAGTATCAAAAAGTTCATCAGAAGTATTACTAATTTGGATTCAAGAAAATTTACAATAATTACAATATAATATCACTGATCCAGATTATTGATACTCTCGATTATATATTTGATACTTTAAAACTGTTTCATAATAAGCTTATCATGAACTATTTTTCTATAATACTTTGCCTTATTGTTGAATCTAAGTAGGTCGAATATTTTTTTAAGTAGCAAGTCAGGACTCATGAGCTAACAATGTGATATTTTTACAAGTTTTTATAATGCTTAAATATAAAAACACCATACACATATAAAAGTATTACTTTTAATGTATGAGACTGCTTCATATACGTAAAAACCCTTATTAGAGAAAATCTCATGTGGACGGTTCTATGTATGAAACAGAACTCCACTTTAGTATTTAGATCTCACTTTAATTTAAAAAAAAAAAATTCACAAACTCTTCATAAGATATTTTTTTGGTAAAAACAAGTCCTATGTTTTATAAATTGACAAAAATAACACTTGGAATTAACTAAAATAAATGTATTTTTTTCAACTAATGATTAAATGATAACTTTGAGTATGTATAGAGTGAAATTGGTTTATATATGAATTATCGAAGGGTATTAGTTATTTTCATTGAAGAATATTAGTTGTTTTTATTGAAGAGTATTACCGGTTTACACTGAAGAGTCTTAGTTCATTTTCACCGAACAACTAAGACTCTTTAGTGTAAGCCAGTAATACTCTTCAATAAAAACAACCGATACTCTTCAATGAAAACAATTAATACCCTTCACGAATTTATGTATAAACTAGTTTCACTCTATACTTTGTCGATAACTTTTCTGATTTTAAGGAGAAAAAATATAATAAAAGAATTGTTTAAAAAATTAATGCCAAATACACATAATATATATATATATATATATATATATATATATATATATAGACAAAATATAGAGTGAAACTGGTTTATACATGAATCACTGAAGGGTATTAGTTGTTTTCAATGAAAAGTATTAGTTGTACTTACTGAAGAGTATTACTGGTTTACACTATAGAGTCTCAGTTGTTCAGTGAAAATAAACTAAGACTCTTCAGTAAAAACAACTAATACTCTTCAGTAAAAACAACTAATACTCTTTAGTAAAAACAACTAATACCTTTCAGTGATTCATATATAAACCAATTTCACCCTATACATACTCATATATATAAGTGAAGTGAGGTGAGAGAAAAAATTGTCATTATTGGAGCAAGTGAAATCTACTTGCTTTGTGGTGCAATGATGAATCTTCACCCTCCATTAAAGAGAGTGAATTAACTTTACCGATTTTTTTAATAAATAGTTTCAAAATTCTTTAAGTTATTAATTTTAAATCTATTTTCAACACATTATATATCAAATTAATTATCTTTTGAACATTTTTATTTAATATATACTGCACATATAAAATGAAAAGTAATATTAAAAATATTTATTTTATTTTTGTTAAAGTGTTTTTTATTGACTTTAAATATATATAATGAATTAAATTTAAATAATTTTTATTTAGATTACATAAGTTTTGTTAAATATTAAAATTATTTTATGAATATTAGAATTTAGTTACAAAATTGAAAATTGTATGATTAATTAAATAATTACTCCCTCCGTCCCGGAACTTATTTCATATGTGGGGTTGACACAATATTTAAGAAAAGTGAAGTGTGTGAGTGTAAAATTAAATAATTAAATAATAAAAAGATGCTTTATTGACTTTTGTGTGTGTAATTTATTTCCATTTTGGGAGTGTGAAATAAGAGGTGGGACACCCAAAAATGAAAAACGTGAAATAAGAACCGGGACGGAGGTAGTATAATGCTCACATATATACAATATAATATTTACATATTAATTTGATTATAGATTAAATCAAGTTAATTTAAACTTTTTATATAAATCATTATGCGATCTCGCATTTAAAATTTATAATATTCAATCCGTGCATCTCACGGGAGAAACACTGGTAATAATAGTAGTAGTATTAGATGATACCAGCAAAATTTCTTCAATATTGTGCTCAACATGAAACCAATGTATTGTGACACAAATTTTTTGTAAGTCACTTTGACCAATACGATATCGGTAAGGCTGAGTTGTTTTTTTTTTTTTTTTTTTTTTTCAAGGACCTCCAAAGAACATCCTCGGCGACCAAAGACCTCATCCCACCTGGACCGACTAAAAAACCTCAACTCACCTTGGCCAGCTAAAGGACCTCGGCTCACCTTGGCAGGAGGAAAGCATCTCGACTCGAACAAGAAGAAGCGAAACATGTAAATAACGGTGGGTGAGTCAGCTCCAAAGGTCAAATCAGACCATCTTTTCCGAGCCTGACAATATCAAGTTTAGTTAGGAAATATATACTTGTAATAGATTGTCACTTGTGATGCACGAATTCTTTTAAAAATATCACAATGCACTATTGGATTCGCACCCGCCCCCTAAAAGGGGTGAGATTCTTGAATCCGCAAATCGGATTCTCCACGTGGCGAATTCACTAACGGATATTCGAATCCTCCTTGCGTATCATACTTATTAAGCATTAAATGTGTTATGACAATTGAATTTTATTATATAATATAATTCAAATTGACAATGTAACACTTGTTTTATAATGTAATCACTGTTATGACGTATATATTAGGTTAACTGAATTTAAATTGATTTTTGGTTACTTAATTATATTAAATTATTGAATATGTTTAAGTTCTGGGTCAGAGAAAATGTAAATTATATACATTCGATTTACAAAATTTTAAAATATATTTAATTTTTTAGGTTTTATATATAATAAAATATAAATAAATAGACGTATCCTTGACGAATCGCACCCTAAATTTTTTGAAAATCCGTATCCCCGAACCCGTATCGTATCGCCCCCGCACTCCTGCACCCGTACCTGTGCAACATAGATTGTCACCCGTGCTCCCATATCCAATTAAGTAAAATAATCAAACAATGTAAGAGGATCCTCAACCAGGTCTTAGGTGGTGGGATTCCATTGGTCCCATTATCCGAGAACTGATCTCAATGTAAGGTCTTCGTATGGCAGAGACCTCGGTCGAGATCAACACATTAAATGCATTGATCTCCTCAAGATCTCGACCATGGCCCCACAATGCATTTAAGACACTATAATTATAGTCCAAGAGATAGAAATAAGACACAAAAACTACTTAAAATCGAGCTTAAAATAACTCAACAAACCTCTTATTCATTTATTGCTTTAACATTCAACAGTATTCAAGATCATTCAAGAGCTCATGATTTGATAATGGCAAAGTATTATATGAAAATAGTTCATGATAAGCTTATCATGAAACAATTTTAAAGTATCATTAAACTCATCGGGAGTATCATTAATCTCATCAGGGGTATCATTAGTCTGAGATTAATGATACTCTAAAATTATTTCATGTTAAACTTATTATAAAACGTTTTCATATAAAACCTACTCTTTGATAATTGTACTAATATTATCAAATCATCTCCACAATCCCCAATCTTTGTTTTATCCATTTAATGTAAGCATAAATGTAATTTATGCATAGATTTTGAAAATTTATGATTTTTACATTCATAAATTTATAAATCATGAATTAAATAATTAGAGTACTAACCTTGAATAGCAATAATAATTCTGATGAAATTATATTTTTCTTTCTTGGCCGCACTTAATCACTGGATATAAAACTTAAGTGATAAAATTAATTGCAGGAATAATCTGTGTCTTTTATAGGCAGAAAGATGAGTAGTTTCTTATTATTCAAAAAATAGTTTCTTATCTTTCAGGAAACTTATTCTCCAAGAGATTGGTTAATCACACAGTCTATCAACGTGAGTGCCAAATTAAATATTATTTAAATCTTAATATTAAATATTTAAATATCTAATTAATTTATTATGTGGCACATGGACTACAAAATCTTACATTTAATCGCCACATTAATATATATTTATTTCATTATCTCAAATAGATAACAACACAATGCACTTTTTAAAATTAAAATAAAAGATGATACCACCATAATTTCTTCTAAACGAAACCAACATAATTTCACCTACCATAGGGAGTAAATTTTCTTAACCCAAATTCTTAAAATAGAAAATGAAATCAACATAATTTCTTATTTTTGTTTTCAAGAAATTTACAATAAATGGAAGGATGATGATTCATTTTCCAGTTTCGTAATGATAGGATTATATGAGATAAATTTAAAATAAATACTATCTTACCAACTTACCAACTAATTCAATTTATTTGAATTTTGATTTGTCTCATTAACCATTTATGATGATAAATTTTCATGTAAAACAAGGTCAATTAATATGTTATTCCGTTAGATAACCGGTTTGTATATATATTTGAAACAGTCTCTCTAGATTAAGAGGTATGACTATGTATACAATCAACATCAAGTGTTATTCTACTCCACCACACCTACGCATGCAATTTAATTACTTCAATGGTTTTCTATTTTTCGAATGTTTTTTTTTCAAGACAACAATTATTAAAATCTGCACTTGAAAAGTCACACAACTCCAATTTTTTTTTCTTTATAATTTTAAAGAACCTCGCTTTTGAGTTTTGAATCAAATCACACATGCAAAGTTTGAATCAAATTTCTAATTTCCTAGATTCCTATTTTTGGTAATTTTTTTAGGATAATTTATGTTTGTTTGTCAAGTCAAAAGAAGGCCATTTATGGAGGTCCTAGCTCTGCATCATTATTGCATTAGGCGTTTTTTGAAGAAGTAGTCTTGGTAGGGGCTCTTTTTTTTCCCCTGCAATTTACTTATGTTTTCATCAATGTTATTGGGATATATTTTGGGGTTTGTGGGTTGAGCTGAGTCGACTCAGTGAGTGATATGATCAGACATAGTTGAAGAAATGAAAGAGTTTTGGAGAACTAAAAGTCTATTCTTGGTGGTGTCTCTGCTCAGCTTTAGTTTTTGCTTCTCTCTCAATCATGAAGGTATTCTTGGTGATCCCCTCTCTCTCTCTCTATCAATTTCTCTCTCTCCCTCTTGAATATTTTTTGTATATTTGTGCATGTATTTAGGTGGGGTTTTGCTGAGGATTAAAGAGAGGGTGACAAATGATCCAAATGGGGCTTTGTTCAATTGGAATGATGAAATTGGAGTGGAGAGCCCCTGTTCTTGGTTTGGAGTTGAGTGTTCACAAGATTATGTCGTAGCTTTGTAAGTATATTTATGGCTTAATTGCGACTAATTTTACCACCTTTTCGCGAATTGCACTCCAATCTCGACTTTTAGATTTTGGTAAATAAAACTCCACTTTAACAATCTTTTGCAATTCAAGCTCACGAGCATAAATCTCCCAACTTGGAATGACTTGATATCCTACCTAGAAGCAAACGTCGTTCTGCCTATAAATATCATAACAATGTTGCCCCGAATTTAAACATTAAAAAAATTTGCTTTCTGGTAAGGAGATTTTGTAGTCGTGAGTTTGAATTGCAAAAGATTGTTAAAGTGGCCAGGTTACGAGAGAGTGTCTCGTACTATTTGATGAATTTCACGAGAGAGTGTCTCATACTATTAATTTTGATTTTTTTTTTTAATTTGGGTATTTTCTTTGTCCAAGATCCATGGTATATGGATGAAATGCATAGAAACAAGAGAATAAAAACTGGTTCTTTTTGTGCTGATTTTTACCACATTGTAAAGTTTAGTAATATAGGAGTGGAGTAATTAAGAAGTTGTTCTGTAGAAGTTTATTTGCATATGATAAGTGAACTTTAATGAAGTTAGTAGATTCCTTCTATTATCCTTGAAGGTTGACTATTAAGACGACGAATACTCTTTTATATACCATCGATGAAGTTATGATATGTAATCACAGTTTTTTCCGAATTCTTCAATGCAATGGTGTTAACCATTATTGTATTTTTCTTGATAATTTGGATGATAATGTACAAATCTCTGCAGGAATTTGGAAAACTCGCGTCTAAGTGGCACTTTAGCTCCTGATATTGGGGACCTAATTCATATAAAATCTATGTAAGATTCACTACATCGATTTCAACTCAATCCTACGTTATATCTATAAAGCTCGTTTGATTTCTGACTTTTATGTTATTGAACAGAATTCTGCGTAACAATTCTTTTTCCGGTGTAATCCCTGAAGAGATTGCAAAATTAAAACAATTGGAAGTATTAGACCTTGGATATAATAATTTCAACGGACAGATTCCTCATCAGCTTGGCAATAGTTTATCAATATCGGTCCTGTAAGTTTGAAATGAAGTTGCTGTACACTTAGAAAACTGCCTTCTTGTGATCTTGATTTTATGTTCTATTTGTGTGATGCAGTTTAGTTGACAACAACGAGCTTCTTAGTACAACGAATCCAGAAATTAACGAACTTCAAAAGCTATCTGAAGTTCAAGTGGATGAGGGGCTGTTATTCTGGTAAATCTACTCAGTCAAGTGTTCCTTCTTTATATATAGAAGATATTTCTATGATACTAAATGGAAGAACTATTATGAGTTTTGGTGAATTATTTGAGACAGATAGCAGAATTCCTACCTAAAGTCCTGAATAGATGTCCGCAACTTCTGAAATTTTTTCAATATTTTTTTCTTCCAGAGCACTTAACACTTTCATTTTTGGGAAATTCCCTTCAAATTTAGTGTGACAAAATATATTTTCCTGGGAAATACTATGTTTTCTTTCTATATACTCGTAAACAAACATGATATTATTACGACAGATACTTCTGTGCACCAGTTGCAGCGTGCAATTCAAATGTATTTTCATTTGTTATTAGTTGGTCACTACTAGTTTTCACTGAAAAATATCAGTTGCACGCTGCAACTGGTGCAACCAAGGTTACTCAACTATTACAAGGGTATGTGTGGTTTTTTTATCCTATTCTGTAATCATAAACTAAAAATATTAAAATGCTGAGAAATGAGAACTTCATTCTCCCTCTCATTTGGTGTGCATATTTGTCTTTCTAGATGACATTCAGAGGCTTTTATTTCCATTTTATTCCCTCCCATATTCTGATATTTTTCATCTTTACAGGAACTTAGACAAAAGTGTACGTAGTGTACGCCGAAAATTGTCACAAGAATCTCCTCCCGTGAGAGACGAACACAATTTGTTTTTTCCTTTTCTTCCTTCACCACCTGGAGAATCAACACCTGCCCCCGACTCATCACCACCACCACCACTACTCACACCAGCTCCATCACCTGAGCCATCAGATTCGATCCCTCCGCCAGTTGCTGCTACACCACCTATTTCTCCACCTCCACTCCCTACCCCTAAAGGAGGGCCTAGGCCTAATGCACCAGCTGTATCTTCTAGAAGGAATCATCGTCGAATTCTTACAATATCTGTAGCCACTGCTGGTTCTCTATTACTTCTTTTAACAATCGGCCTCTGCGTCTGGCAAAGTGGCAAGGTTTCTACTGTCAAGCCCTGGGTTACCGGCTTAAGTGGACAACTGCAAAGAGCATTTATTACTGGTAATTCTTGCTTTATGCTCCCCCCAATATTGGTCCTAACTGTACTAAAGCATCTATTACTAACTCGTTAAACTACTTGAACACCTTGTGTTGTTTCCTGTCAAAATCGTTCAAACGGTAAAAAACGTGCTGATAACAAACACACTTTCTTTGTAGTGTTATGCTTTGTCTTTGTGTGCTGATGTTCATTAGAGTAAGCTTTTTCTTTTAATTGGTTACCAATAGTGGGGATCAAAGAATCCACTTTGAGGTACACTATTGATTAGAAGGCCAATTCTTTCAAGATTTTAAAAAATGAGGGTCTTGAGCATGCTATTATATAAGGCTTATGCACAAGCAAGCTGTGCTTAGGGTACAACTAATTCACATAGGGGCTCTTGGTTCACAATTCTTCAATGAGAAAATGGTAGTGGAAATGAATATAGGGTAACTGTATTGAGAATTGAAGATTTTCAATTCACCTTCATCACACTTCATACGAGCTAATGAGACTCAAAATAAGTTAATCATTGCCCTATTTTGATTAACACCCCCCCACATTTATCCCACTATTCCTTAACCATTGGTCATTTTTACCCCAACTTATTCCAGATTAGAGCAAAATAATAACAATGTAACCATCATTTGCATTGTAATTCACTATTAGATGATTCCCGCCATTCTTATTAAAGAATTTGAACCAACGTCCCACTCAGCATTAAATGACATAGTTTTTGGGGTCTCAGGTGTCCCAAAGCTTAAGAGATCTGAACTCGAGGCTGCTTGTGAAGACTTTAGCAACGTGATTGGTTCTGCATCATTGTGTACTTTATACAAGGGTACGTTGTCAAGTGGAGTCGAGATAGCAGTAGCTTCTATTGCAGTGGCATCTGCTAAGGAGTGGTCCAACGGCATGGAAGCCCAATTCAGGAAGAAGGTACCACTTTATATTCTTGCATGTAAAGTTCATATATATTCATATAAATTTGATGGATTACTGGTTTCAGATTGACACATTATCAAAAGTGAATCACAAGAATTTTGTGAGCTTAATTGGATACTGTGGAGAAGAGGAGCCTTTCACTAGGATGATGGTCTTTGAGTATGCTCCTAATGGCACTCTCTTTGAGCATATACACAGTGAGTATTTTTAGTTCCCTTTAATCCTCGTTCATAATGAACTCTACCTCGTCTTAGGAGAGATTGAGATTTTTAGATTAGGGAAAAAAATATTTTATACCCGTTTTGATAACTCAAAATCTTATTCTAGATTTTTTGAACGAATGTAGAATCTTCCATTCGTTCCAATTTCTTGATTCGGTTCATGTTGTAGAAGGCAAGAAAATGTTGGAACGAATCCTAATTCATTCCACATATCTCTCGCGGGGAGATTTTGGGTGGGTTGGTGGGCCCACAAAATACTTTTGAGGGCATTTATGTCCGAAGTCATTGTTTGTTATGGAAATGGGTAAAAAACATTTTTTTTTTGGTAGAAAGCCATATTGTTAGTTTAGATTAAATAGGAGTGGAGTTCGTCTACATGTCTCTCTTTTTGCACTCAACGATGAATGTTTTATCGTATTATTATACAGTAAGAGAAGCTGAACACTTGAATTGGGCAATGCGATTGCGGATAGCAATGGGCATGGCGTACTGCCTCGACCACATGCATCAACTGACCCCACCATTAGTCCACAAAAACTTCAAGTCCTCATCTGTATATCTGACTGAAGATTACGCTGCAAAAATCTCCGACGTCAGCTTCTCAATCGAAGATTCTTCTGCTGAGCCCGAACCAAACGTACAGAGCAATGTTTACAGCTTTGGAGTCGTACTATTTGAGATGATAACCGGTAGGCTTCCATACACAGCTGGTAGCCATTCGCTCGAAGATTGGGCATCAGATTATCTTCGTGGGATCCAACATCTACGAGAAATGGTGGACCCCACTTTGGAGACGTATAGCGAAGATCAACTTCAACAGATTGGTCGTGTGATAAGAGGCTGCACTTGTCCAGACCCGCGAGAGAGGTTGAGTATGAAGGAAGTTTGCGTGAAGTTGAAGGAGATAACGGGAATAGGACCCGATGGGGCGATACCAAAACTATCGCCCCTTTGGTGGGCAGAGCTTGAAATTCTGTCTACCGAAGCTAGTTAGCAATAGATCCTTTTCTTGTTCTTGTAAATTTGTTGAATGTGGATTCAGTTTGGGGGGAATTTAGATAGGGAGCATATTGTCATGATCTAATCTTTTGGTGTGAAGTCTGAAAATCCTTTTCAATTGTGGTGGGAGAGTAATTTTTTTAAGATATTTGTTTTCCCTCTTTTTAATAACCCAAATTCTAGTATGCACTCAATGCTTAGATTTTAAGCTCAATTTTGACTTTAATTATGATTTTTTTTTTAAAAATACATACTAACATGTCGAATTGTGCATGTTTTTTGTTTTGCAATTGAGGTATTACTGATTATTTTCTAAGATATTATTAATTTTTGTTTGTGGTATTTTTTTTCAAAATTCAAATGCATACCTTATACTAAAATGCACATTAAAACTACTATTTTTATAAATAGGAAGTAGTGGGAAAAAATTGAACTTTGGCCTTTCTCAGAATTCTTGGGTATGAATATGATCATCTATCTATCTAAGCCGGCATTTTACCGGTCAGTAAAACTCAACCCTATTACTGAAAAATAAATAATAGTTGTATCATGTGAGAAAGAGGGTTTTGTTTGTACTTGTCATGTGTTAAAAGTAATTAAAAACATTTTTTTAAAAAAAAAGTGTTTACTAATTACAAGATGTCTTTTAAAATTTGCAATTTAATGAAGCAGACTAGCTTCTGGAGTAACTAAATAATGATGTGGTAGCTGAAAACGCCATCAATAATATGTGAGACGCCATTGTGAGATTGTATGACTAAAATTGACGACAAAAATTAGTCCGATGCATTGAATTACAACAAATAATTAGTTCGTATATCAAAATGCAATTATTAAAAAAAACATGTTGTAATTGATAAAACAAATCAATTAACCCTAAAATATAGCTTAAAATATTATATACTTAAATGTATGTAAGGTAAAAAGAATGAAAACATCACTATCACAAGCTTAATTTTATGAAAATATTGATAGATATATCGTACTACATATTTATATTGAAAAAATTGAAAAAATAACGAAACACATTCATTTACAAGGGCAACAAAATGGTATGTTTATAGCAAATACATAAATATTAGACTATATATACTGTCTTGTACTCCCTCCATCCCATTAATTAAGTTTTAAATTTGATGGATAACATGGGTTTAAAAGAATACAATATTTTTATTGTAAAGTTCTTTATGAAAATTGTAAAAAGAGTAAAATGATAAAAATGAGGTGTAAAAAGGTATAGCGATTTAAAAAAAGTTACCCTGTGTTACACAAATGCTATATGCACATTGATGGGACATTGTATAGTCCCATCAATGTGCATAACTATTAAGATGATGATGATGATTAGATGATAATGAGATGATGATTATTAAAAATATTAATTATTTAGTTGCTTTATTTACTCTAATTAATTATTTATTTATTTTAATTATTTTACAAAAAATATTAGTACAATGTTTAGGGTGGTGATTGTTGATGATCTTGCTCCAAATTTATAATTTAGTGACTGTTTTACTCTAATAAGATCATCAAACAAGGATTTGAATAAAGATTAAAGCTATATTTTTTGAAGGAAGAATTGAGAAAAAGATTTGCAAGAGTTTTGCTTATTTTTGAATTAAGTGCCCCTTTTATTATCTTATGAAGAGGTATTTATAGGGGTACAAGCAAGTAGGAGGTGTCACCTCCTTAATCATCCTCATTTACATTGTGACAAGTGTTAAGACACTTGTTAACTCATAAGCTATTACATTTTTGCACAATGACAAGTGTTAAAACACTTGTTTGTTCCTAATGTAATGCCTAATTATTGGGACTTCTGATGATCTTCCGAGGTGCCCTCTTGCTCGCCTGCTCGCCTCCTTCTACTTCTTCTTTATCCTTCTTGGTCCAGCTGGTCGCCTCTCTTTTATGTCCAAATGACCAGCTGCTCACCTCCTCTGACTTGGTCACCTGACCCAGCTGCTCGCCCCCTATGGCTCTATTCCCTGCTGCTCGTTCTTTTTTATTTTTATTCTTAATGACTTCCTAATCTTATTATTTTTATTATTTTTTATTTTAATCTCATGTCCCTGTTGTTCGCCTATCAACAATTGCCCCCTAGTTTGGCATATAAGGATAAATTTTATCCTTTTTTGTCAAACTATAGGATAGGCCATGTTTTATGTCAGGAGGCGAGCAACAAGGATTTTGATCTTTTTCACTCTTGTAAAGAGCGAGCAACGGGTTTTTGAATCTTTTGGGCGGGAACTCTTGGAGGCGACCAGCAGGGAACGACTTTTGGACCTGCGTCGTTTCGCTTCCCGAGGCACGGAAAACGAAGCGACGTGGGCGGTTGGTGACATCACCGCCGCCCACGCATGCGTTGCTTAAATTGCACATGGGGGTTTTATTTTTTGAACTTTTTCATTTCTGCCCCCGAATCCATATCTATAAATAGCTCTTCTTCTCTCTCTTTTCTTTTTCCTATTTCTCACATGCAAATCGCCATTGACGAACCTTCAAGCTTTTTCTTCGCCATTCTCTTCGATTTCTTGGCCGATTCTTTCTAAATTAAAGGTGAAATCCTTTGATTCTTTTTGTTTCTTTTCGTTATTACTTGCATTTTGCTTTCAATTTTGCAATTTTCGTTCTTGTAATTTTCTTTAATTTCGCCACCACCACTGCCATCGCTCGTATCGCCGCCCTTATTCCTTATTTTTTGTTTCAACCACGCCGCCATTTGCGCCGCCATCCCAGTGTTTCTTTTTTGTTTGATTTATACACATTTTTTTTAAATGGCGTCCCCCTCCTCGAGTAACACTCAATCTATCAAATTCGTTGGACGAAACCCAGGAAAAAGACCCATGGAAAATGAACTGTCAATCCCTGCTCCTCGCCGCTCGCTGACTTGATGCGAATGTACTAACTTTCTACTAGTAGCTTCCCCGCAAGCGTACGGGTTCACTGTAGTATGAGTAAGTATAGCGACCAAATATTATCGAATCTAGGGGAACGTGTTTATGCGAATAGATCCCTGATGATCTACGCGTCGTAGCTAATATGAATGTATGTTTTTGGAATTTTTAAAGAATTAATTCTAAACTAAAATAAACTAAGTAAACTAAAGAACGAAAGAAACAAATTAACTAAGGTTTGTACTCAAATAAGTGATGGTGATGCTTAGGATAGGAATCCCTACGTATACTAACGGAGCAGGTACATAATCAAAATAATTGTGACGCGCAAGAAATAACCTAAGTAAAAGATTGTAAGATGAAAACTCAAGAATTAACACCCTAATACTTTATCCTAGCAACCGACTTTACTAATCTACTAACGAGTTAATAGATCGTGCTTAATTAACGAGACCCTAATTTAAACCAAGGTGATGCGATCGTCCTCCTTAGATAAACCGGTAGATTAATTAACCCTTTTTAAACCCCATCATTAAGTCTACTCGTTGTTAAAGAATAATACGGTCATCTTCTCTCTAACACTTTTCGAACGAAATTCAAGAATAAAGTTAAGATTGATTTTAAGAATTCATTAATTAAGAGAATTAAAACTAAACGTCACGAATTACCCTAATTACGTACTCACAACCTACTTCTACGAGTTCATCCTACCCTAAGCATGCAATGGTTCTAGCCTAACATGGTGGTTTGAATAATAAAAGCAATCACAAGAACAATAATCATATGCATAATTAAATTAACGAAAGAAACAAGAACATAAACGAAAGAATAAATTAAAGTCTCAAAATAAAATATATATAAATCTGAAAAACTACGGTTTATCGTCTCAAAGAGTAAAGAAAGAAAGAATTAATCTAATACGTTCAAAAGAAATATTAAAACTAAGAATTCATAAATTAAAATCTCGATTACAACGTATAAAACTCTTCCAATCTCTCTTACAAGCTTTCTCCTCGCTCAAAATATGTAAAAATATGTGTTGGTATGTGTTGATATGCTTGGAAAAAGGTATAAATAGGCTTGGGATCGAATTTGGGCATTTTTTTGGCCAAAATACGCATTTGCTCGAGTATAGGTCGAGTAGTCACTCGACCTGTTGCAGCTCGAGTGCACTACTCGAGTGCTCGAGTAGTGACTACTCGAGTGACTCTGCTCGAGTACTTTTCGGCAGTTGTACACATGTTCGTAAAATCTTCATATCTCCTCAACCGGGAGTCCGTTTTGGCCGATTCAAAGTCCTACGAACTCCTCTTTTCACTCTCTATCCATCTATGAAAACCAAAGAGATAAATTTATCAGTTTATAGAAATGATACTCAATTGAATCCAAACACTCATAAAAAATACTCAAAACATAGGCAAATCGGGCACCAAAACATAACAATTTCACGCCTAATCAATCCCCCCACCCCCACCCCCCCCCCCAAACTTACCATATTGCTTTTCCTCAAGAAATGAAATAATAAGTCAAGTGAAATTGTTAGGAATGAGTCAAAGAATCAAATCGTGCAAGTAAATGAACTCGAGCTTCAAAGATTAATCACACGTATACTCACTCATCTTCCTTCATCATACTCATGCAATAACAACAAGAACCACCAAGATCAAACATGGATGTGCACTCAACGATGTGTTTCACTCCCTCACAAGTGTATATCAATAATAAAGGGACTCACTCAAAAAATCAATCACTCATATCGGCAGCCATAGGCTTGTAAACACTCCCAACTTCGACCATACTCTAGAAATCAATGCCGAATCAAAAAGGACTTTTCTCAAGGTTGTAATGTAGGCTCTTTGGACAGGTGGGATAACAATATAGGTAAGTGACTCAAGTGAATGGAGAATAGAAACTCAAACTTAAGTACTTCGAGATTAGGAACAGACTACTTCAAATATTTTCAATCAACACACTTTCAATTCCAATACTCTCAACACTTCAATTTTTCTTTTCTTTCTCACTCTTTTCACTTTTGTCAATCATTTTTTTTTTCACAACCACATGAGCTCTTTTTTTTTTCTTTTGCTCATTCTCAATTTTTTTCTTTTTTTTTCTTTCCCACAACTCAAATCTCATTCACACCCTTATTTTATCACCACTCAACCATCATAATTCCTTTTCTCAACTAAACTCAATCCCTTCAACATTCACACTTTTCCTATTCTCCACTCAAATTGGGACAAAAAGGCTTAGGAACTTGGAATAGTGTTTAAATGTGCTAGCAAATGAAATAGGCTTAAGGATCAAAGGGGCTAACAAGGGACAAATGTCAATGGTAGGGAAATTTACGCTAAGTGACTCAATCAAAACAAAGATGGCCTAAGATCACATTCGGCATATCAAACTAGACACAATCAAGAAGAGAGAGCACACACAAGTTCTAGCATCCTCTAAGGTGACGATCCACTCACAAACGAAGAGATCAATTTATGCATCAAAATCTCAAAAGGCTCAAATCTCACGGTTTTCACATCCATGCTAGTCCTAGTGAATTCTCATTCTCATCACACAAGCACTCCAAAGAAAAACTTGCAAGCATACTAGTTCTCTCTCAAATCCACTCTAACTCAAACACTCACACAAAAGAATTCCTAACTCAACCTCACAATTCACCCTACTCATCAAATCATACTCAAAGATAGCAATCAACAAACATAAGATGATTGATAGGCATGAAATATGTAGTACCACATCAAAACACTAACAACCCAAGGAACATCTCAAGATACTAAATAACCAAACTCAACTCAAAGAGAGGGTGTGCACCTGTGCAATGTCACCATAAACAAATAAAAAAACTCCACCCCCCAAACTTCGACCTTGTGAAGAGGTCTAAGTTTGGGGTTGTGGGTTACCTCATCCAAATAATTCAAGTTTCACAACAACATGTCACACTCCTTGGTGTCGAATTGGTTCCTTCAATCTGAATAACTCCATGGTACCTTTACTCCTTCGAGACAAGCCTACAAAATAAACTCTCAAGTGCGAGGTTAAAACTTACGATTCAACAACACCCTAATAACATAAAACTCAAATAACTAAAAACACTCAAAAGCAAATAAAAATGGGTTGCCTCCCATTCAGCGCTATTTTTAAGGTCCTCATGCCGGACCGAGCTCAAAGGAGCTTATGGGACATGATACTCAAAATTACCTCCCTTACTCTCATAAGAGTGGTGGTTGAATTCCTTTCCTTGATGCCCCTCCATCATGAGCTCCTTTGCTTCCTTCTCATCCCCAAGTGGTATGGGTCTCAACTCTTTCTCACCTTTATCTGGAGGAGTCTTACTAAGCAATTTCTTGCGCTTGGACTTTTTCTTCTTAACTCCACATTTCCCCTCCAACTGGACCATGTCTACCCTTTTCACCTCTTCCTCCTTCAACTTCTTCACTTTATCCCTATCAAAAGAATCAAGATTGTAATGCTCATGGGTTAAATCAGCAAGTGAAGGACTAACGAAATCATGAGTATAAGAAAGGTTAGAGATAGGAGGTGTGTCTTCAACACAAGGATCAATGGCATCCATAAAATAACAACTCTCATCCTCCTTCGGGTGCTTCATGGCTTCATTTAGGGAAATCTTCACTTCCTGATCATCAACTTTCAACGTGATCTTCCCATTTGCCACATCTAGCACCATCCCGGCCGTTGCTAAGAACGGTCTTCCCAAGATCAATGGAACGTGCTCATCTTCCTCCATCTCTAGGACTACAAAATCAGCTGGAAAAATGTGGTCTCCAACTTTCACGAGGACGTCTTCAACTACACCTTGAGGTCGAGTAATAGACCGGTCGGCAAGTTGAAGTGTCATCACTGTCGGTTGAAGTTCTCCACCCTCCAACTTCTTGAATAGCGACAATGGCATAAGATTGATGCTCGCCCCAAGGTCGCACAATGCTCCCTTCTTGACTCCATTCCCGATATCACATAAGATCGTGAAACTCCCGGGATCCTTCAACTTCGGTGGAAGCGCTTTGTGCACTAATGCACTCACCTCATGGTTCAGCTGCACCAACTTGGGCTCATCCACTCGCCGTCACTTCGCTATCAAATCCTTTAGGAACTTGGCATAGTTAGGCATCTATTCCAAAGCATCATAAAAAGGAATGTTAATATGTAATTTCTTAAAAACATCAAGGAATTTACAAATTTCTCATCAAGCTTTTTCTTCATGAAGCGCTGTGGATACGGGACGGGTATCACAGATTTGGGTACCCCCCATTCATCACGCTCGGTCTCTTTCACTTTCTCACTTGCTTCCTTTGCCTTCTTCCACTTAGGAAATCTTTCAATCTTCTCAATGCCTTCCTCTTCAGGCTCTTTGCTCTCATGGGACTCCTCCACATCTTTACTCTTCTGAATGCCTTCACCCTCATCTTTCTTATGTTCTTTTACCTCCTTCTCAATCTCTCCTTAGGGCGTCTCAGAATCAGCAGGCATTTGAGGACCATCATAGCTGGTTCCACTTCTAAGCTGGATCGTCTTGCAATGCTCTTTCGGGTTTCCCTCCGGCATAGAAGGATACTTACCCGACTCTCTACACAATGATGTTACGATCTGGCTCATCTGAAACTCTATCGAAGTGAACCGCCTATTGTTCTCTTGCTGAATTCGATTCAGCTCTACATCTCTCTTCTGGAGTTCTTGATCACGCTGATCGCCTTTCTTATGCAACTCCTTCACATCGTACTCCAAAGAGGACAATCTCTTGCTTCCTTCCTCCACCTTCTGAAGGATAGCTCTCAACATCTCCTCAGTTGAGGCACCGCCTTCTCCACCAGAAGGTTTAGAACCTGGATCAACACCTGGAGGAACTGTAATTCCGGCATTTGGATTAGCATATGAGAAATTCTCACTCTTCCTCCATGTATTCTGAGGAGGCTGCTGGCATCCTTGATATCCTTGTGTATTCCTCCATTGATTTTGAGGCGGCTGTGGATCTGGAGGTACAAATGGTTGGCCATAAGAAGGCCTTCCAAACTGATTGCCACCTGGTGGATACCCGCCTTGTGGATAGTTAGGCCTTCCCATATAGTTGGCCTCTTCTTGCTGGCTCGTAGGTGGGTCCACTTTCTCATTCGCTGCTACATTCCCTCCAACCAGATTCTGCCCCATCTCAAGATTACTGATCTTCTCCATCATAGCCATCAACAGCTTCCTTGTACCCTCATTCTCCTCCAACTTACAAACTCTCTGAAATTCTGGATCCTCGTTCCATGCACCGGCATTCGTGATAATGTTGTCAACGATTTCTCTACACCTCGCTATCCCTTGGTTCAGAAAAGCTCCACTCGCACATGCAGCTAGGTATAGATACAGTTTTTCTCCAGAGACAGGTTTCGATAGGATCTTAGTGTCACTCAGATACTCCTTCAGCTGCTCAAACGCTTGTTGATAATTACTTGTCCACTGGAACTGTCCTTTTTTGATAGCGTCAAAGAAAAGCCGACACTTATCTCCAGACCTGGAAATGAATCTGTCCAGGGCTGCCAAACATCCGGTTAGTCATTGAACTTCTCTAACCGATCTTGGTGGTTGCATGTCTATTATTGCTTTGACTTTCGATGGATTTGCCTCAATCCCTCACTGACTTACCAGGTGTCCCAAGAATTTTCCCGAATGTACCCCAAAGCTACTTTTATTCGGGTTCAGTTTTATGTTATAAGCTCGAAGAATCTTAAATGCCTGTGTCAAATGTTCCAAGTGATCCTTCTTCCTTGGGCTTTTCACGACTATGTCATCACGTACACCTCCATTGTTCTGCCGATGTGTTCATTGAACATTTTATTAACAAGTCTTTGGTACGTGGCTCCTGCGTTGATTAACCCGAATGACATCCTTTTCCAACATAGCAGGCTCTTGTTGGTGTAGAACGTCGTGCTTTCCTGGTCGTCTGGGTGCATCGGTATCTGGTGATATCCAGCGAATGCGTCCATGAAGGTAAGAAGTTTGTGTCCTGCTGTGTTATCCACCAGTTGATCAATATGCGGTAGCGGAAAGTTGTCTTTGGGACATGCAGCATTCAGATCCGTAAAATCAATGCACAACCTCCACGTGCCATTTGGCTTTTTCACCAACACCGGATTTGCCACCCATCGAGGACATAAGGCTTCTTTGATTAGATCGTTATCAAGTAACTTCTTCACTTCGACATCTAATGCCTCATATTTGTCAGGTCCGAATTTTCTTCTTTTCTACTTCACCGGTTTCCTAATTGGATCAATATTTAGCTTATGACAAGCATGCTCAGGGCTAATGCCTACCATATCTGCATGCGACCATGCGAATACGTCGAGATTGGACTTAAGGAACTCGCTCATTCTGGATATGTATGGCTCTGGGAGCTCAGATCCAATGAACAATTCTAAGTCTTTTCGATTTGGGTCGACTTTTATTGTTTCCAACTCCTCAATCGGGGTTGCTTTCCTCTTTTGGCTCTTCCAACGAGGATCAATTATCGAACCTTCTAAGTTGAGCTCATCTTCGATCATGGGTTCCGCCTCCAACCTTGGCTCGATATCGTCTACTCCCTTTGGTTCAGGTATAACTTCTTTTCCCTGTTGCTCGCCAAGGCCCTCCTGCTCGTCCTCATCCTGCTGGTCGTCCACCTCTATCATTTCAGTGTCGACGGACTCCATGATTTCATCCAAGATGGAGGGTTCGCTCTCGTCCCTGCTGCTCGGCTGCTCGTCCATGACGGATATTCTATTGTCGTTGGGTTGGAGTTGCAGGAGGCATTCTCGAGCTTTCTTTTGGTCATCTTTAGCCGTACCTGAACCTTTTGAAGTCGAAAATTTAAGACAGTAGTAGTACGTTGAAACAACCGCTTTGAATTCATTCATAAAAGGTCGACCGAGAAACCCTTTGTAGGCAGACTGTTGATTTACAACTAAGAATTCTATCATTCTAGTCAATCTCCTTTCGGGATCCTCGGTCGATACAAGTTCGACCGGCAATGTAACTAATCCTAAAGGGATGGTTACAGCATCTCCGAACCCCACTATCTTATGGTCGCATTCTTTTACATACTCATCACAGTCACCTAACTGATCTAGTGTGCTCTTGAATATGATATTCGTGTAGGATCCAGTGTCCACAAGCAGACGGTGGACTCGGACCCCCATGATGTTAGCACAGATGATTAGTGAATTATTGTGTGGAGTGAGTATCCCATCTAGATCCTTCTCAGAAAACACCAAATCCCCCGTCTTCCTGGTTGCTTGGTTTACCCCGACCTCTCTGACTTGAGCCACTGCTCTCAAGTCCGCCTTCCTCTTTCTTTTGGACATCGGGGGTCTCCCATCCGAGCATCCTCCTACTGGCCCGGCTGATTCGAGTATTAGAATTTCACGAACTGGTTCTGCCGGTGCTGTAAATGCCTTCTTACCCTTTTTGTCCATCCTGCTCGGCTACTCGTCCTCTTCGTCATCTTACGAGCTAGATAGAGCTGACATCCTGGGTCTCTTGCCTGGTTGCCTTTTAACAAACTCTGACAGCTTTTCCTCTCCGTAGAATCTCCATAGTTGTTTCAAGAGGTCCTCGCACTCACTCGTGAAATGGCCTATATTTTGATGATACGCGCAGTATTTGTTGGGATTCAACTTTCCTCGTTCCTGCCGTATTTTCCGGGGTTCTGACAGCATGTCCTTGTCCTTCACGTAGTTGTATACAACCTCTATTGATGTGGATATGACATGGTTCAACTTCTCTTTCAACTCGGTCCCTTCACTGAAGGCTTTCATATTTTTAGGAGCTTTGTAGTCTCCTCCTGACTTTTTTCCCGACTTCTTGGTATCAGCTTTATCTCCCAACTCTTTCTGCAAAGTTTCTTGCATTGAGATGTATACCCCTGCTTTATGTCGAAATTCAGAATACGTTTTAGGAAAAGCAAGGTGCATCTCCTTCCACAGATCCGTGTCCTCACTTACCGTTTCTCCTTCCAGTAGGACTTTGTCAAATCTTTCAAGGAAAGCCCTGTCAGATTCCTCGTCTCCTTGTTTCAATTCTGCAAGCCTATGTCTCTGCGTAAGGTAGGATCCGGCTGTGGAAAAATGTGATAGGAATTCCTTGCTGAGTTGCATGAATGAACTGATGGAACCCGGGGCAAGTGCAGAAAACCATCTGTGTGGACCATCGCCAAGGGTTAACGGAAAATTCCGACATTGAGTTGCATTAGATGCTTTCACCGATATCATATAGTCGGTATACTTGGATAGGTGCACCTTCGGGTCTGTGTTCCCCTCGTATAGGCTAACAGCTGGGAACTGCACCTTTTTTTGAACCGGCGCGTTCAATATTGCCGGGGACAATGGTGATGATGGAATTACGGTTGTCCCTCCGCCATTCTGGGCATCCAACTGTTTCTTCATTTCCTCAATTGTTTTCTTGAGATCAAGCCATTCGTTCGGAGGCGCTCTTCCGTTAGAAGGCTGTTCATCGTGGTTTGGCTCGAGGCCTTCTCCACGGTGCAGTCCCTTGCTAACGGGATGTTTCTCCTGTGTGACCCGTCAAGCCACATTACTTGCCCCATTGGGACCCAACCGGCCGAAGGCTGACCTTCTGAGTCTATTATGCACTGAGGGGCGAGCAGCAGGGTATGATCGCTCCTCACTCCTCTGTGAGTTCTCTCTCCTGAGTTCATGATTTTGGCTCCTTGTACCCCTGCTGCTCGACTCCCTATCCCCTCCTGGTGTGGACTCACCTCGGCTCCCAAGTGTTGGGAAAATAGGGGTGCCCGGAATCTATTCGGGATGAATTTTAAATACGAATTTAAATACAATTATTACTAGCATGAATTAATCCTAATTAATTCCAATAATAATTCCAACAACTAATTATCATCATGCATGTTAAATTAATTTCACATATTTAACTAGGCGGAATAAACAAGCAAATATGCGATTAACGTACCTCTTGTAGAATTGGACTTTGGATATACGGGACAATTGTAATCTCGCTCTATCAACCCAAAGCCTTCTCAAGTATTTCCCTTTTCACCTCACTTGATCGCCGGTGGGAGACGCTTTCAAGTAATTTAATAAACTAAGGAAAAAGAAAAATATCTATGCTTCTTGATTTTTCCAACACATGGAATTATGTACTTGGGGATGAAAATATCACCCCCTATTTATAAGCACAATGGCCAAAATTTTTAGGTTTATTGGGCCTTGGAGAAAATCTTTTCTTAGACTCTAAGAAATCTTGAATATATCTCATATATTCTTTTCTCCACAATAAAATATTCCACAAAAATCTCACTTAGCTTATAAGGTTATTATTTTCGAAAAATATGAGAATGAAATCCAAGATTTGGATCTTCTTGAATATATGAGATATTCTTGTATTTCTAGAATACATATCTTCCATAATATCTTTTCAAGAAAATCAACAAAATCTAATTTCTCCTACACATGTTTTTTTTCGAAAATTAAGAGAGAAAAATCAGCATAATTATTTTCTTTTTATTTTAATCACCTTATTATTATTGGGCTACTTAATGGGCTACTTGAGGGGCCTTAAGGAGAATTAAGATTGGACCTCCTAATGGACTTCTGAATTTCAATATTGAGCCCCAATATAATTCAGCCCATTAATATTAATTATTACCACTAATAAATTAATATTGCACTATCCATCTTAATTCATATTACGATAATATGGGCTCCCGGTTATTATTTCCCGCGTTTAAGATTATCAAGTCCATTAATTAATTAAGCTTCTGAATAGCTCTAAATTAATTAACAACTTTCACCTTGGAGTAAAGACAGCTCAACATTATTATTCGTACCGAAGAAACTAATTCTTCACTTGCAAGATTTGGTACAATAAAACTTCTGAGCCCACCAAGGGAACTAATCACACGAGCCGTACTCGCATGCGTTTCTCCGTATTAAATCTTAGCAACCGTCGTATGATTAATATTACTGCCCAAGACACAAAGTTCGAAGTCGCAATGATTCTCACCCAACATGAATCAAAGCAGTAACTATTAAGCACACACGTTCCTATTTAAGTGACGGAGATTAAGAAATCAACAACCACTGAGGTCTAATTCTTCACCTTTCAGAACAGAAGAATTTATCCTCGTTGTAGGACCTCTTCAACACATACTAAATGTGCTAGTGCAATCTCTTAGTCAAGACAGACCAATCTGAGCCTTACACATCGACCTTTCACGGCGGATTGTTCAATTCCACCTAGGTCGTGAAAATGTACGTTTAGTTACAAGTAAACTGTTAATGGCGTCTTCCGTGATCGGGTATCACCACATTAACTACTATGTAACACGTGCTATATATTGAACGGTTTGCAATAGAAATTCAACATTCAATCATAACTAAAGCAAATGTGATAAAAGAATTATTCTCATAAAACGAGTGTTTGATACACGAGTTATACAAAGTAAAAGCATACTTTCACGTATAACTCCAACAATCTCCCACTTATACTTAAAGTCTGCTTTTAGTATACATCACGCATGTCTTAGTGTAGTAGCTCTACGTGACATCTCATGTCAACCTACACTAACCTAATAATTCCTCCCACTTATACTTAAAGCAGATTGGCAATAGTCTTGACTCCCATTCCATCCACATGTCTCTCGAATGTACTCTGAGGCAGACCCTTTGTGAATGGATCCGCTAGGTTGTCACCCGACGCTATCTTTGCCACCTCTATATCTCCTCTCTTAACGATTTCTCGTATCAGATGGTATTTTCTTTCTATGTGTTTGCTGGCCTTGTGGGCTCTCGGTTCCTTTGAATTTGCAACTGCTTTGGCATTGTCACAAAAGACAGTTATCTTGTCGGGCAAATTTGGAACAACGTCCAAGTCCACTAAGAAGTTCTTGAGCCAAACTGCCTCTTTCGCTGCTTCACAAGCAGCTACATACTCGGCTTCCATGGTCGAATCAGCGATGCATTTCTGCTTAACGCTTCTCCATGAAATGGCTCCTCCTCCCATGCAAAACACACTACCCGAGGTTGACTTTCTTGAGTCTATGTCTGATTGGAAATCCGAGTCCGTGTATCCTACGGGAACTAGACTATCTGACTGGTAAATCAGCATCCGCTCCCGAGTTCTTTTCAGATACCTCAAGATGCACTTTACGGCAGTCCAATGGTCTTTCCCGGGATTACTTTGATATCTTGCTACCATGCCCACGGCAAAGCAGATATCCGGTCTCGTACACAGCATTGTATACATAAGGCTTCCTACGACCGAAGCGTACGGAACACCTTTCATGTCATCTATCTCCGCTTGCGTCTTAGGGCTCATTTCTTTCGATAGATGGATTCTGTGCCTAAAAGGTACAAAACCTTTCTTGGAATCTTGCATGCTGAAACGCTTCAAAACAGTGTCAATGTATGAAGCTTGCGATAAGCCCAACATCCTCTTCTTGCGATCGCGAGTGATTTTGATCCCAAGGATGTGACCGGCTTCCCCTAAGTCCTTCATATCAAATTGTTTTGACAGTCATACCTTTACGTCTGACAATACCTTTACATTGTTTCCAATGAGCAGAATATCGTCTACGTATAATACTAAGAATACCACCGCAGTTCCGTCACGCTTCTTATACACACAACTTTCGAACTCGTTTTGATCAAACCCATAAGACTTAATCACTTGATCAAAACACTGATCCAAGTACGCGATGCTTGCTTAAGTCCGTAAATGGATCTCTTGAGCTTGCATACGAGATTCTCTTGGCCTTTTTCAATGAAACCTTTGAGATGTTGCATATAGATATCTATCCCGTCAAGACTTCCGTTAAGGAAAGCCGTCTTGACATCCATTTGCCAGATCTCGTAATCTAGGTGCGCAGCGATCGACAAGAGAATACGGATGGACTTAAGCATAGCTACAGGCGAAAAGGTTTCCTCATAATCGATCCCTTCTTTCTGAGTATACCCTTTGGCCACAAGCCTTGCTTTGAAGGTTTCAACCCTTCCGTCCGGTCCTCTTTTCCTCTTGTACACCCACTTGCATCCAATGGGTTCTACCCCACTGGGTGGCTCGACCAACTCCCACACTTGATTATGATCCATCGAACCCATCTCGGCTTCCATTGCCGTTTGCCATGACTCCGTGTCTTTGTCTTGGATTGCCTCATCGTACGTCCATGGGTCTGATTCAACACCAGGAACCAAATCCGAAGATTCTCCTATCCCCATGAATCTCTCGGGTTGCCTAGGAACCCTCCCACTACGACGGGGTTCCGGTTGTGAAGATGTGACGTGTGGTACATCATCTTGTATACTTGGTATCGAGGTTTAACCTCTCAATTCTTCTAAGGTAATTTCACTTTTAGGTTTCTGATTGTTCATATAGTCTTCCTCCAAGAATTTAAAGTGTGTACTAATCACGGTCTTTTGATCCTTGGGACTATAGAACATACACCCTTTCGTTCCCGCAGGGTATCCTATAAACAGCCTTAATTCCGAACGTGGATCCAACTTACCGGCTTCCTTGTCTAGCACGTATGCCGGACAACCCCAAATCCGCAAATATCTTAGACTGGGCTTGCGCCCGGTCCACAATTCCATTGGGGTTTTAGGAACCGATTTGGATGGCACCAAGTTTAGAATATAAGCCGCCGTTTCCAAGGCGTTACCCCAAAACGACTTGGGTAAATCCGAATAACTCATCATGGATCTGACCATCTCTAAAAGAGTCCGGTTCCTTCGTTCCGCCACACCGTTCTGTTGAGGGGTTCCCGGTGCGGTCAACTGGGATACGATCCCTTCGTCCGATAGGTAGTTCAAGAATTCATCGCTGAGGTATTCGCCTCCACGATCTGATCGTAGAAACTTGATACTCTTTTCCCTATGTTTCTCGGCTTCGGCCTTAAACTCTTTAAACTTTTCAAAAGTTTCAGACTTATGCCGCATAAGGTAAATGTACTCATATCTTGAGTAATCGTCAATGAAGGTTACGAAATACTCATACCCCATTCTCGCTTTGATCGTCATTGGACCACACACATCGGTATGAACGAGTTCTAACACTTCTGTGGCTCTATTCCCCTTGGCTCCAAATGCCCTCTTGGTCATCTTACCCTCTAAACAGGATTCACAAGTTGGAAATGGCTCGACTTGGAGTGATTCCAAGGATCCGTCTTTCACCAATCTCTCTATCCGCTTTAGATTAATATGACCTAGTCTAAGATGCCATAGAAGTGTTTCGTTCATCTCCGAAGAACGCTTTCTTTTATTACTCGAAATGATCGGCGTGTTATTAGATTTATTATTTGAGTGGTGTGCACACTTAATCGTATAGAGATTGTTTACCAACGTTCCATGACAGATAACATCATTCTTAAAAGAAACAGTAACAACTTTATTAAAAGTAACTGAATATCCATAAAAAAACAACTTAGAAACCGAAATTAAATTCTTCCTAAAGTTTGGAACGTATAAAACATCTCTTAAAATTAAAACTCTATCTTCAAAAGATAGGTGCACGACTCCCACTGCTTCGGCTGCCACTCTCGTAGCATCCCCCAAAGTGATTGTGATCTCATTCTTGCTAAGTCGCCGGGTTAGCTGGAACCCCTGAAGAGTGAAACAAATATGATCAGTTGCCCCGGTATCCACTACCCAAACTTGGGCAGCATACGCCGCAACATATGTTTCAACAACTAAAGCATGAGACTTACCTTTCTTTCCACCCTTCTTAGGCTTAGAACAGGTCGCCCTCCAATGTCCCTTCTCACCACAATTAAAGCACTTACCCTTAGCAGCTTTCTTTCCACCTCCTTCTCCCTTTGCCTTGGGTTTCGCAACGGTTGGATTTGCTTGGGTCTGGCCCTTCGTCCTCTTCCTCTTCTTCCCTCCCTTGGGGCCCGAAGAGGAAGACGGACCGTTTGCCACCATAGCAACGGTTTGGTGATCCATTAGAGTCTCCGCCGATACCAAAGCTTGCAAGAGCTCGGGCAAACTATTTGCCCGATCATCATTTGATAGTTCAACTGAAACTGCTCAAAGCTCTTTGGCAGAGAATGGAGAACGAAATCGACCTTAGTAGGGAGGTCAAATTCCGCACCAAGTACTTCCAACTTGTTGAGATAACCCATCATCTCGATTACGTGATCCCTTACGGGCGTACCTTCCACCATTTTCAACGAAAGCATCTTTCGCATGGTGATTTGCCTAGCCGTACGGTTCTGATGTTGAAACATCGCTTCAAGATTTTGCATTATCTTAGAGGTGGTCTCCATGTGTTGGTGTTGGTGTTGTAACACATCTGACATTGAAGCCAAAATAGTACACCTAGCCATCTCATCGGAGTCAAACCAACTCTTATGCTCTTTCTTGTCCGCTTTCGTGGCATCTTCGGCAGGCTCTTGGGGCTTAGGAGTGGTAAGTACCCACTTGTGGTGTTGAGCGGTTAGGACAATATTAAGGTTACGTTTCCAATCAACATAGTTCTCACCAACAAGTTTGTTATCTTTAAGTATACTAAACAGTGGATTAAAAGGTTGCGACGTGATGAACTGAGAATAAAACATACATTCATATCAATATCTAGAAAAATACGAAATTATCACATAATTTTGATCACATCAATTATATTGAAACCTTAAAACAATATAATCATGCATCAGCCAACATCTCGAAACAATTTAAATGTGCCACGAGGGGTGGTCTATACATTTAAACACCTTCAAGCGGATTACAAACTTAAAAGTTACAAATCCTTAATTCAAAATTAATAGTTGGCTCCCACTTTGACCACATAGAAACTGACAGGGACTCCGAGGGGAGTAAGTTAATATCAATTTCCTATGCCTAAGTAATAACCATAATTAAATACAGGATTATTATTTCGCTTTGAGCAAGCCACTCGTGGTGAGGGTCAATACCGCCACTAGTAATAAACCACAATCATCCTTTCGGAATTTATTCATGTGAAATCCGTTCTTTTGGCCGATCCGAGGGGGAAATGTATTCCAAAAGAACTTCACAAATAAATAAATTATGGAGGTCAAAATAATCCAATTTTAATATCCGGAATAAAATTGCGATTATAAAAACATACTTAGTAATTTTCGAAAGTAAGATTTTTCTTGGACAATTAAATTCATGCAAACACATATTAACAAATAATAAAAAGTGCACGAAATAAAACATCCATCAAAACAAAATTAAACACATTGGAGCACTCAAATCCAATTGTCACGGTTTAATTTCTTCACGTCTTGATGCGAAAAATCGTCCTTGTTGCTTTCCGACGTTCGTCTCGACGTGCTCCCACTCGAACAACAACACTTCTTCAAAAACAACATCGTTTGGGGTTCGGGACGACGTTTAAAATCACACGAAAAAAAACACGAACTGAAAAAAATTCCACGGCCTGAGATACAGCGCGCGTCGGCCCACGAAGTGGGCCCGCGCGCTTCCCGGCCCGAGAAGCGCCGAAACGCTGCCCGAAGCGCGCCGAAGCGCAGCCCCGAGGCGCAGCCGAGGCGCACCCAAGGCGCTGCACGGAGGCGCGCCGAGGCGCCGCCCGGAGCGCCCCGAGGCGCTGCAGCCTCGCGCCCGAGGCGTGCGCGCGGTGCGCGCGGCGCCGTGCACCCGTCGCGCACGGCGTGCGCCGTGTACCCCCGTGCGCCGTTTTTTTCGCCGTTCGTCCTCGTTTTCTTCACCCCTTGCATGATTTTACGTCCATACACGCGCCACGCTTGTATGCGTCGTCCGTGTACGCCGTTTTTAATTCTTCGTTCTTCGTCACGATCCGGTTACAATTTATTTTTACAAAAGAAATAAATAAATACTAGATCTAGACTAGTCTATTACAATGATCGAATCAAAATAAAAACAACTAATCTACTCGTGGATTTTCTCACGAGAAAAACGAATTCGAACGAATCGAATTAAAAACCAATTAATTTACACGCATGAAATTAACAACATTAAAACCATGACAATTGGATACCTGCAAAAAAGATCTAATAATTCTACTATCCAATTTCAATTTAATGTTTAACAATTTAAATTCCAATTTAAAATTCAGAGCCCGAAACCGTGGCTCTGATACCAGTTGTTGGGAAAATAGGGGTGCCCGGAATCTATTCGGGATGAATTTTAAATACGAATTTAAATACAATTATCTAGCATGAATTAATCCTAATTAATTCAAATAATAATTCCAACAACTAATTATCATCATGCATGTTAAATTAATTTCACATATTTAACTAGGCGGAATAAACAAGCAAATATGTGATTAACGTACCTCTTGTAGAATTGGCCTTTGGATATACGGGACAATTGTAATCTCGCTCTATCAACCCAAAGCCTTCTCAAGTATTTCCCTTTTCACCTCACTTGATCGCCGGTGGGAGACGCTTTCAAGTAATTTAATAAACTAAGGAAAAAGAAAAATATCTATGCTTCTTGATTTTTCCAACACATGGAATTATGTACTTGGGGATGAAAATATCACCCCCTATTTATAAGCATAGTGACCGAAATTTTTAGGTTTATTGGGCCTTGAAGAAAATCTTTTCTTAGACTCTAAGAAATCTTGAATATATCTCATATATTCTTTTCTCCACAATAAAATATTCCACAAAAATCTCACTTAGCTTATAAGGTTATTATTTTCGAAAAATATGAGAATGAAATCCAAGATTTGGATCTACTTGAATATATGAGATATTCTTGTATTTCTAGAATACATATCTTCCATAATATCTTTTCAAGAAAATCAACAAAATCTAATTTCTCCTACACATGTTTTTTTTTGAAAATTAAGAGAGAAAAATCAGCATAATTATTTTCTTTTTATTTTAATCACCTTATCATTATTGGGCTACTTAATGGGCTACTTGAGGGGCCTTAAGGAGAATTAAGATTGGACCTCCTAATGGACTTCTGAATTTCAATATTGAGCCCCAATATAATTCAGCCCATTAATATTAATTATTACCACTAATAAATTAATATTGCACTATCCATCTTAATCCATATTACGATAATATGGGCTCCCGGTTATTATTTCCCGCGTTTAAGATTATCAAGTCCATTAATTAATTAAGCTTCTGAATAGCTCTAAATTAATTAACATCTTTCACCTTGGAGTAAAGACAGCTCAACATTATTATTCGTACCGAAGAAACTAATTCTTCACTTGCAAGATTTGGTACAATAAAACTTCTGAGCCCACCAAGGGAACTAATCACACGAGCCGTACTCGCACGCGTTTCTCCGTATTAAATCTTAGCAACCGTCGTATGATTAATATTACTGCCCAAGACACAAAGTTCGAAGTCGCAATGATTCTCACCCAACATGAATCAAAGCAGTAACTATTAAGCACACACGTTCCTATTTAAGTGGCAGAGATTAAGAAATCAACAACCACTGAGGTCTAATTCTTCACCTTTCAGAACAGAAGAATTTATCCTCGCTGTAGGACCTCTTCAACACATACTAAATGTGCTAGTGCAATCTCTTAGTCAAGACAGACCAATCTGAGCCTTACACATCGACCTTTCACGGCGGATTGTTCAATTCCACCTAGGTCGTGAAAATGTACGTTTAGTTACAAGTAAACTGTTAATGTCGTCTTCCGTGATCGGGTATCACCACATTAACTACTATGTAACACGTGCTATATATTGAACGGTTTGCAATAGAAATTCAACATTCAATCATAACTAAAGCAAATGTGATAAAAGAATTATTCTCATAAAACGAGTGTTTGATACACGAGTTATACAAAGTAAAAGCATACTTTCACGTATAACTCCAACACCAAGTCGCTCACTTATTGGTGCTTTACCTTTGGTTCTCCTTGTTTGACCACTATCTACCTCCTTCACCCTTATGTCTTCTTGTTGTTTGGCTCTTCGTTATGTTGCCCGGTTGCTCGCCTCCGGGGTTTTAGAGGATTTATGCCCTGCTGCCCGGTTGCTCGCTTCCCGGGCTCTTGACGGTCCTGCGGCTTCCTGTCGCCGTTGCAATGATTGTAAAATGGCGATCGTTTTGGCTAATTCCTCCGGGTTTTGAGCCAATGCTTCTACTTCCGAGGGAAGAGTGTCGATAGTGACTTGAACGTTTCACCGGGACGTAGCCCGCACTGTTTTTGCATGGTCACCCATCGACGACACCCTAGTTCGTGACTTGCTTGCCGGGTGAGTGCTCGATTCTTGCGGTTCTTGTGATCGTACCATTTTATGTATTTTAATGTTTCTTTGATGAAGATCTTGTGTTTGTGGATGTTTTGACCTAGAAACAACTAGTCTTGCATGTAAGGATTTGGTTGTTTACAAACCTTTATCCACACATGCATGCATTTAAGCTTGTAGGTCTTGTGTAACACCACCTAAAACACTCAAATCTTCTTCCTAATTCCAGTTTCCGGCGACTTATTGCCGGATTTTTGCAGTTTCCGGCGAGTTTTTCCAGAAATTCCTTTAAATCTTCAACCGACGGAGGTTCGGACCCTTCTTCTAGCGCCAATTGTTGATGATCTTGCTCCAAATTTATAATTTAGTGACTGTTTTACTCTAATAAGATCATCAAACAAGGATTTGAATAAAGATTAAAACTATATTTCTTGAAGGAAGAATTGAGAAAAAAATTTGCAAGAGTTTTGCCTATTTTTGAATTAAGTGCCCCTTTTATTATCTCATGAAGAGGTATTTATAGGGGTACAAGCAAGTAGGAGGTGTCACCCCCTTAATCATCCTCATTTACATTGTGACAAGTGTTAGGACACTTGTTAACTCCTAAGCTATTACATTTTTGCACAATGACAAGTGTTAAAACACTTGTTTGTTCCTAATGTAATGCCTAATTATTGAGACTTCTGATGATCTTCCGAGGTGCCCTCTTGCTCGCCTGCTCGCCTCCTTCCACTTCTTCTTTATCCTTCTTGGTCCAGCTGGTCGCCTATCTTTTATGTCCAAATGACCAGCTGCTCGCCTCCTCTGACTTGATCACCTGACCCAGCTGCTCGCCCCCTATGACTCTATTTCCTGTTGCTCGTCCTTTTTTATTTTTTATTCTTAATGACTTCCTAATCTTATTATTTTTATTATTTTTTATTTTAATCTCATGTCCCTGTTGTTCGCCTATCAACAGTGATGGGATGATGTTATTTATCTTTATTTATTTACTCTAATTTTTTACAAAAAAATTAGTTGTTTCATTCAAAAGTATTAATTGAGTTAAAATTATGTTTGTTTAAAAAAAATCGTATGATCAGTGTGCAAAGGAACAATAGGCCACTGTCTCTTAATTATTTTTTTAATAATTATTTAATCTTAGTAAATCATATACCTATGTATACCAAATTCGTATTAAAAGAAATGGAAATTGAAGAATAAACTTTTGTTCTTTTTTTTTTTTTTTCAAAAATATGAATAACTTAAAAAATATATATATTTTATATGAAAATAATTCATGATAAATTTATCATGAAACTATTTTAAAATATCGAATATTTGACTCTGAGTATTAAAAAATTTATCAGAGTATCATTAATCTAGATTTAGGAAAATTTATAAAAAAATATTTCCTTTTTCCCCTCTCAATATTCACACTTTCCTATTTGAAATGCCTCACAATAATATACACACCCCAAAAAAAGGAAAATAATAGGGGACGTATGGAGTATAATATAGTACCACCAACCCACATTAATAATATTCCTGATGAAAATATTGATACTTTTGATTATATATTTGATACTTTAAAACTATTTCATTTTAAATTTATTATAAACTATTTTCATATAATATATTGTATACGATTTTTTTTAAACAAACATAATTTTAACTCAATTAATACTTTTGAATGAAACAACTAATATTTTTTGTAAAATAATTAGAGTAAATAAATAAAGATAAATAACATCATCCCATCACCACCCTAAACATTGTACTAATATTTTTTTGTAAAATAATTAAAATAAATAAATATATAATTAGAATAAATAAAACAATTAAATAATTAATATTTTTAATAATCATCATCATCATCTTAATAACTATGCACTTTGATGGGACAACACAATGTCCCATCAATGTGCATATAGCATCACTCCCTGTGTTACCATTAAGTAAAATATATTTTGTGTTATCATTATTCCGATTAAAGTGAAATATATTCATTGTTACCATTATTCTTAAAATTGAATATGGAATTTCTTAACTTTCAATTAAATTTTCACTCCTGTCATTTCTAATGAGCATATATAGAGTGAAATTAGTTCATATCATTAGAGGGTATTAATAGTTTTTACTAAATAATATTAATTTTTTTCCACTGAAAAGTATTAGTTGTTTTTACTAAAATTTTTTAATTTATTTTTATTAAACAACTAATAATTTTAAGTGAAAACAACTAAAATAAAAATAATTAATATCCTTCTTGCGTATATTTGTCCTTTTTTATTTTTCGATATCAATACTCAATACTTTCGTAAAGTTAATGTTATGCTTTCATTTCTAGTGAGTGAATTTGGAAGTTGGAACCGTAATTTTCTTACATGCCAACGGCGCCGTTTTAGCGGTTAGAACAGTGACTACTCCATACTCCGCCTTCTCTCCCCCAAATACTATCCAGGATCAACTCCGATCCTCGCCACCGCCGCTTCAATGGAACCCCTCCACGATTCCGATCATCAAATACCTCCACCACCTGTCGAATATCTCGAAGAATTCGACGAATTCTTTGACGACGATGACGACGTCTTCGAACCGGAAGACGGAGATGAGGGAGAAGAGTCGGACTCCATGACACCGGAGATGGAGACCTTCCTCCGGCGGCTATCTTACGAGAGATTCGTCGTCCGGGTGAATGACGTCATCATCAAGGGCAACACCAAGACCAACGACTCTCTGATCGCGTCCGAGGTGGAGCCGGTCCTCAGGGACGCCACCAGCTTCCAGCAGTTGCTACGCGCCGCCACCGTCGCCAATGCGCGGCTTCGGAAACTCGACGTGTTTGATTCGGTTACTATTACTCTCGACGCTGGCCCGCCGGAGCTCCCCGGGACCGCCAATGTTGTTGTTGAGGTTTCCGAGGGGAAGAGTCCGCTTTCCGGAGAATTGGGGATTATCGCGGAACCCAAGGTAGCATTATAGAAGTAAACCCTGTGGTTAATTCTTTGTTTAATTTAATTGTAATTATGCCGAATGTATGAATCGTCTTTGAATTTGCGGGTTGATTGCTGCTAGGAATCTGGAAATTTTGTTGAATTGTTGAGTTTTTGATGGGGATGAATAACATCAGGACGGAGCAATTATGATTTTGGAGTAATTGGTTCACTAATAGGATGGGGATAGACAAGTGTTGGGTTGGGGGATTAAGATATTGTGTTTGGATTACCCAAATCCTTCTACACAAACAATTTTACCAACATTTTGGGTATTATGGAATTCAAATCCATCCTCAAACACTTCAACCAAAATGCAACATGATAGTTATTTGGATTGGTGGTATGTTCCTAAAATTCAAATTGTTTTAATCAACTTCCATCTCTATAACAAGTTGTGGAATATTGATTTTCTTAGGTTTGTTTATAGACAGCTGAACTTAGTCTGGAATTCGAACTGACAAAAAGATAGCTGTGGTTGAAATGTACCACAGGTTAAATAAAAAGGAGATAACAATTGGATTGTGAAGTTAGAGCATTGCTTGGTCAACTTTTGGTATGGAATTTGGATGCCTTATTTATTGTAAATGTGTTTATGTCTTGTCTTGCAATATAGGCTCGTGGTTTTCCCAAATCTTCTTTATTTATGATTACATATCTTTTCTAAGATTGATGATAGTCTAAGCTTCTTTTGTAGGCTAGATCATTTTCTCTAGATGGGTCGTTGAAACTGAGAAACTTGTTGGGCTATGTTGATCTATGGGATGGTTCAGTGTCTTATGGCTGGGATCAAGTTCCGGAGATTAGTGTGGGAGTGTCTTTACCCAGATTTAAAGCATTGGCTACACCTTTATCAGCTAGAGTATCTCTACTTTCCCAAGATTGGTTGAAGTTCCCTTCCAATAAAGAACAAGTGCTAGGCCTCTCTCTTGGCCTGTTATCAGCTGGAAACCATGATGTATCTTATAATCTCTCTTGGCGTACTTTGAAAGATCCATCACAAGTGTCTTCTGACTCAGTGAGTCAGCTTGGACATAGTTTTTTCTCAGCTTTGAAGCATTCATTTAAAATTGACCGGAGAGATTCAACTATGAGGCCAACTCGAGGACATGCTTTTGTTTCCACTACTCAGATTGGTGGTCTTTTTCCAGACATTAAGAGCTTACACCTTATCCGTCAGGTTCTTACATGTTTTTTCTTCTCTGTTATATGTTCAGCCCCTAAATCTGTAAAATCTTTCTGTTTTTGTTTGAGAAAATATGTAATCCCTCTCAATCTAATAAAAAGGTATGCTCTTTTCTAACATGCTAACATTGATTTACTTCTTATTTGAATTCCTATAATCGGACTTTTGGTACTTCTATGATTAATGCAAATTAGAAACATATGTTACTTGTTACATGTTTCAGCGAAATACATTTTATGACTCTCACACATCATGCCAACTTGACGTGTCTTTCTGTATGGGTTTCCATTTTCAAATGCTGTAGATATTGGATGGAGTTTCTAGGCAAATCTTTGTTGTTGGAAAATGCTGAAAGTCTACTAATTATATATTACCCCCTTTGGAATCATGTATCTGTTAATTTGCACATTGTTGACACATGTATGTTATCTGTTGTGACTATATATTATTTTTTAATAACAGGAGTTTGACTTTCGTTATGCTATCCCCTTGGGATTCTATCGGGCTGCGTTGAATTTTGGAATTTCAGGTGGTGTTGCATTCCCATGGGGGAATGGATCCTTGAATACATCTTCATATGTTCCTGAGAGATTCTTCATGGGCGGTGATTCTTCTCCAGTTTGCTACTTGAAAGGCCCTACTTCCGGTTTAGGTTTTAAGGCTAGGGGATTGCTCCCTTCTAAGCCTACAAACCTTTTCACTTGCAATGATAATTCTAATGCTGGAAACTCTGTTATTCCTGAATTGGATCATATAGGAGATCTTAATCTAACTGCTTTTGCTGACTTTTCTTTTGATCTCCCTTTAAGTGTATTTAGAAAAGCCGGTATTCATGGACACATGTTTGCATGCACTGGTAGCTTGAATAAGTTAACAAAGAATGGATATAAAGAGTTTCCTTTCCAGAAATTTCGAGATTCTTTTCAAAGTTTGGCAGGATTTGGAGTTGTTATACCTACCAAGCTATTTCGCATGGAGGTGAGTGATTTTGCTTTTGAAAAGAATTTTGTTATCATAATCGTTATTGCTGGAAGAATGACTTGCACATAGTGTATATGGCTCAAATTCATATAATCTTGTGTTGGAAAATTTTCATCCCTGGCCATTTCTAGCTGTGGGATTTTTTTTAATCTGCAGCTTAGAATGGTAAAATGAAAGTGAAAGTGATCCAGGTTGCTAGATTTAGGGTAAATTTTTTGTTCTCTATTCAGGGATATAAGGTTGTTTAATTGTTCCACAATTTGATAGATGTGTGTACTTAATTTCATATATGCATCGCATAAACCTTTTTGTAGTTTTTCTTCATGTTAAAATATCAGGCAAAATGCAAATTATGGGCTGAACTTTCATGATTTGTATTATAGAACACACACACTTTTGCGTGTTTAATTTATTGAACCCATAAACTATTTTGGTACACATTGAGGACTCGGGGCAAAAAGTGAGTAAAAATAAAAGTTCGAGGACTCAATAGAACATTGTGAAACATACTACAATGGACTGCCGGCAGAGACCTCAATGAGAACAAAAATAACTAATAGAGGCTCAATAAAACACAATAAAAGTACGAGGGTTCAATAAAATAGGACATGAAAGTTCATGGGCTTTAATAGTGCATTTTCCAAGATAATATAGTGGCTTGTGTTGAGATTTCTAGGAGTGAGACCTGAATAGCTAATAGGATATATTGGAGCCATAAGCATGTACCAATATCGATTGGAATTTGGTGACTCCCTCGGTGTTTTTTGATACTTGAAGTGCTATAGCTTTGTTCATGCACATTCATTATTTCGTAGTATAACATATTTATCCTTAAGAATGATTCTATCCTTGTCTGTATTTTGTGTGTATACGTTTGTCCCAAGTTGGTTTTTATTTCAGGTTAACTACTGCCACACTTTGAAACAACAAGAACATGACCGATCAAAGTCTGGTGTACAGCTTAGCTTCTCGTCTCCACAATAACTCTCGCAGTAATGTTCGACCTCCAAAGATGTCTGATGGAGATGGAACTCGATAAATATTTATTCCCCACTTCTTGTTTACTCAAACTCTGAGATTTTGTAATTTCTGTAAGTAATAGAATGAAGTATTTTACTGAAAATTAAGATTCAGTACTAAATAACATAAGCATCAGATGGTTGGCTGTTGCTTAATTGCTTTGGCTAACTTAACTGAAACCTCGAAATTATGAAATTTTTTCTACAGTAACTGTTGTATCACTTTTCTGTACTCTCATACTGCTAATCCTAAAATGATATTATTCGTATTCGTATTCGTTTCACGAATTTCTTACAAACTTTTCGTCTTTCCAGATGAGTGTGTGCCAACTTCTGATCGACCAAATTGTAAGCCAAATTAAATTAATCTGAATCTGCTTATAGACATGATATCTCACATACCAGTAATTAGATTAATAGTTGGAGTATATATGCAAAGACACATTGTTAATGAAATATTCTCCTAATATAGAATGCTTAGAATAACTCATATTAAAACATGTCTAATACTGCATTAAAGGAGATGAGTGGGCTTATGACTACTGCAGTCTTTTTCACAATCAATGGCCGTACCTGATAGCTTTATGATTACATTGGTTCCACAAAAGGGTTTTCAAACAAATCGTTCAGTTACAGTGGAAAAAGTTCAAGAAATATAGGAAACATTATACTCCCTTGTACCAATTATTTCTTCACATTTTTTTTTTAACGTCTCAACTCTTTTTTTACACTCTTAAAAAGAAAATAATTCATACTTTTGTACTTTTTTTTTTAAATTGTGCCACGTATCACTATGAAAAAAGATTCGAGACGGAGGCAGTAAAATTTACACAAGGATTTGCCACTACCAGTGGCCATAAGCCCATAACCACTAAGCAATCTTGTCCCCGCAAAATATTCTCCATTGTTAAGGATGACAATGGGGCGGGTCTGAGACGGTTTTGGCCTGTCCTAGGACCCGCCACGCCTATTTTTTTTTTTTTTTTAACTCAACATATAGTTTAATCCATAGTTTCATACATATCTTATTTTTTAAAATATAAAACAACATGCACTGAATAATTTAACCAAGTCCAACAACAAATAAATAAAGTAGTCTATTACAAATTACTACGAGTCTATGACACATTTATCAAATCCAAAAGTTTAAAACAATACATAAATTGTTCATTAAAAATTAAATGACAAAATAAAACATTTCATTCTTTCCTTGAGTCAATCTTCTTCAAATGTCAACTCTCATGTTTCCAACCTCCTCCTCTTCTTCTTCATCAAACAAAGTAGGACAAGTGGAAGATGAACCTACAAACATTAAAGTATTAAATTTATATTATATATGTAGTACACCAATTAAAAATTTAGAATGAAAATATTAAAAATTGAATATAAATTTACCTCTCTCCTCATTCAATAGCCAACGATGGCTACACATCAATGCCTCAATAGTGGTCGGATGAAGTCTATTACGATGCGGACTAACAATTCGACCACTATCACTAAAAACTAATTCAAAAGCAACCGTTGAGACTGGAATAGCTAAAATGTCTCTTGCCATCTTTTGCAAACTTGGATATTTAGTTCCATTTGTTTTCCACCAATTAAGAATGTCAAAATATTCTCCTCTTGGCAAGAGACCTTCTTTCAAATACTTGTCCAAATCAGTTTTTGAAGGTGAAGTAGAGTCACTCACACTTGAAGCCACATATCTATCAAACGACTCTAGCGAGTCACCATCAACTGAATCAAATCTTGGACAATAACTACTGGATGATCCTACTCCCGTGTCCAAAGTATTCTCCCTCACTGCTCTAGATTCGTAATCAGCTAACAAAGCTTTACAGTTTTGACGAATCTCGTTCAATTTAGAAACAAAATTTTCAACAAAGATCTTAGGAAATATTGATGTACCAAAAAAAAAAAAAAAACAGGATGAACGAAATAAAAAGCAGAATCGGAGAAAGTTGATGTTAAAAAGAAGAAGGAATTGCAACAAACCTTAAAAGTGGCCTCTATTTCTAAACCTCAGCTTTGAGGAATTGCAAAATGTATGTTAATATTAGAGTAAATATGTGTTACGATTGAAGCAAATTTATGTTAATGTTAGAGTAAGTATGTGTTACTGCAAATGTGTATTAATATTAGAGTGTATGTATGTTACTAAAAATATGGGTTACTATTGGAGAAAACGTGTGTTAATGTTAGGAAAAATGTGTATTACTGCAAATGTGTGTTAATGTTAGATTAAATGTATGTTACTAAAAAAAGTTACTATTGGGGCAAATTGATGTTAATGTTAGAGTTAGAGAGTGTTTGGATGAGCTTATAAGTTCTTTAAAACTGCTTATAAGTTGTTTAAGAGCTTATAAGTACTAGTAAAATACGATATTCAACAACTTATAAGATCATAAAATAAACTTCTAACAACATATAAACTGTAATAATAATAAAAAAAGTTAGATTTCCCAACTTATTTTTCTAACCACCCACACTCCTCCCTGTAACCACCCCAGCCCTCCCCTGCCCCCACCCACCTCTACCTCAACATAAAAAATAAAATAAATTTTTTATATTAAAATTTAAATTTAAAAAATATTTATTATAAATTCTCAAAGATCATATAAGTTGTATTAGTCAAAACACTTTTAAAACAACTTATAAGCTACAAGCTTTTAAAACAACTTATAAGATGTTTCAAATAAGTTTCGCCAAACGGACTCTAAATATGTGTTACTACACATGTGTGTTAATGTTAGAGTAAATGTGTGTTACTAAAAATATGTGTTACTATTAATTAGAGCAAATATATGTTATTGTTGAAGCAAATGTGTGTTAATGTATGAAACAATAAATCTGGATTTAAAGGGATGATGAATAAATTAAAAAAATATACATATTTATTCTTGTAAAAATATATATTTGTCCTTATTGTTATTTTAAAGTACAAAAATATATTTTTTAAAAATTAATAACACACATTCTGTTTTTCAATAACATACATATGCCCATATAATAATACAAACTGAGAGTAAACATCCTGAAATTTAATTTGCACGATATTTTGGAAAAATTCACCAAATCCAATTTGATCCGACCAAAACCCGTAAAATTTAATATAAAATGATCCGATTCATTTTTTTTTAATATTTACCTATTTAGGTATATTTTACATTCATAGTAAAGTGCCTCAATTCTACATATTGTCGATCATGTTCTTTGGAATAAAAAAACATTTATTTATTTATTCTTAAAAAATCAGCTCCAAGGAATGCTGAAATTAGAAAGGCCAATCAAAAAAACTCACAAGTGATAGAGGATTTCTGACATTTTCGATGACTCGACCGTTAAATACCACACCCATCACTCTACGGTTCGTGCAGCGGGCGCTTCAAAGCATTGGACGATCAAGTCAAAACTACAGAAATACCCCCAAGTGTCACAATTGTACAAGTCCTCATAGCACACTGTACGAAAAGCATTCTTGCGTTTGGCCTTTTGCCTTGAAAATCTACGAACTTGGGTATATGCCCTTCGCACCTTCTCCTTATCCTGCGCCCTTTTCCATATCGTTTTCTCTACAAAATCTCCCTCTCTCTCTCTCTCTCTCTCTCTTCACTGAACAAACCGTAAACCGACTCTATCTTTCTCTCTCTTCCTTCAATGGCGCGGACCACTAGCTCGCCGGCTTTGCGCCATAATAATCCTCTTTTTACCTTAAATTCCAAGCCATCTCCCTCTCCATTCTTCTCCAAGAGCTCGTATTACCACTCCAATTCTCTGAGTTTTCTTACTTCTTCTATTTTTTCTTCCTCGAATCAGTTGCATTTACTCCCTCAGACGACGGTTTCATGTACTCCAATCACGAGGGTTTCCACCGCGCCGGTGGAGTACGTGCCGCCTCCGGAATTCGATTTTCAGAAGGAAATTGCGAGGCTAAAACGGCTTAGGAAAAGCTTGTCTGATTGTAGGACGTTGAAGGAGAAGCTAAGGACGATCGACTCGGATTCTAGGGTAAAATCCTTTTTCAAATCGACGAGGAATGAGTTTGCAGGGGCGGACTTGAGTGATTATGACTTGTATTTGCTGAAATGCGTTGTAGCCTCGGGGCAAGAGCATGTGTTGGGTGAACTCGGGAGAGAGTTGGTGAATGGTGAGCTTGAAAACGGGAGGAGTTCTATCAAAAGTGCTCTGTATGCATTGGCCGAGATGATTGAGAATTGGGATGTGAATGGAGGAGGGGGTGGAAGTCAACGTCTAAAAGACGAAGAGAGAGCCGCGTTAAGGTCGCTCGTGAAGATGCTTGGAGAAGTCGAGCAGTTCTATGATTGCATTGGCGGAATTATCGGGTTAGTCTTATGATCGTTCTAATTGATCTGATGTTTGATTTCTGGTCAATATTTTTGGATTTTCATTCTGTGATAGAGGTTGCCTGAACAAATATGTTAGCTAGAGGCGTATGATATATATGAAGAGAGGCGTTTTGGCTTCCTTACGTGTCCATACTGCTGACCTGGTGCTGTAGATGTTTTTACTGATCATACGAATCCATTAACATAAGCGTGGTACTACCTGTCTTTGTTGCATACTGCTGTTGATAGAGAAGATAGCTGAGCTCGGGTGCAACTAAAATTGGGAGCGGGGGCTTTCCTCTTGTTTTGTTCTTACTATGAGTGCTATGCTGCTTGCTAAACTTAAGTAATTTAAAATGGAAATTTTTGGCAAGTATCATATTCTTGTGTTTATAGTTAAAAGTTGGGCTTTGTCATTGGTTTTTAAGGTATTAATACTTATGGTTTGCCAGAACTCATTTCTGTTGTTGGCCTTGTGGTTTACGTGTGGTTGCTCATTGCTTTTTAACTATTTATTTTGCTTCTTTCAGCACACTGGTAATTTTATAACTGCAACATTGTGTTTGTCACTTCTTCAATAAAATAGCATTTCAATCTATTTAATAATCTCCCTCGAGTTTTGTAAATATTTCCTTGTTATCACTTAAACAATTCATAATGTAAAATATCTTCAGCATTGTTTCTAATTTTTGGTTCGACCGACGATGCAAGAAAATACACATCTGGAGGATATTAAATAAGCTTTTACTTATTTGGATGATCTTAATATTTACTTATTTAGATGACCTTAATGTTTGCTTGTTTAGATGATCCTAAACACATTTTTATTGTAGATATCAATTGTCAGTCTTAGAGCTGCTTGCTCAATCTAATCATGAAGGACATACCATTACTTGGTCTGAGCAGACAAATAAGTTATTGAAATGTCAGCTTGTGGAAATCCATCCTCCCTCTGTTCTTGATCTTTCTGAGGATACTGAATATGCATCGCAAGCTGCGTTTTGGGGGATTGAGGTCAGTTCATAATTGAGTTCTTCCTGAGTTTAGAAACCTGGATCTAGTTATTTGGTTTTACAAATGCTAACCCAATTTCAGGGTTTGCCTGACTTAGGAGAAATTTATCCTCTAGGAGGGTCAGCGGACAGGCTTGGCCTAGTACACCATGAAACAGGTGAATGTCTTCCTGCTGCTATGCTTCCTTTCTGTGGGCGAACTTTGTTGGAAGGCCTTATAAGAGATCTTCAGGTATGTACAATGTATATATCAGGCCAAGAAATTTTATTTTTGCCTTTGTTTATTGTAGCAAAGTGACCGATTGTGAAACACAGTGGTCCTGAGAGATTTAAGCATGTCCAGTTGAGATTTAACTGATCAAAAGCTTTACACTCTGCAAGGCTAGGGAGTTCTTGTACTTCAAGTTGTATGGGAAACAATGCGTAACTCCTATTGCAATTATGACAAGCTCCGCGAAAAACAACCATTGGCATATTACTTGTCTTTGTGAAAGTTTCAGCTGGTTTGGACGAGGAAGATCAAATTTCAAACTTTTTGAACAGGTTTCACTTTGGTGCTAACATATTTCTGATGTTAATACACATCAATTTAATTTCATCATTGGTTATTGCATTTTGTGATTTGGTTTGCCAATTGTAGCCTCTTGTTCCAGCTGTTGCTGCAGAAGATGGGAATTGGATTGCCGCAAGACCTTTTCAGCCCGTTTGTAAACCTGGGGGTCATGGAGTGATATGGAAATTGGCCCATGATAAAGGGGTTTTCAAATGGTTTCAGGGTCATGAAAGAACAGGAGCTACCGTCAGACAAATCAGGTTAGTTTCATTCTTATAAAATTTCTATTATTCTGAAATTGAATAATCTACTGATATTGTGACTTTACAGTAATGTTGTAGCTGCCACAGATTTAACTCTATTGGCTTTGGCAGGAATTGGTCTGCGCCACAAAAAGGCAAGAACTTAATTTCTAACCATGTTAACTCATTAAGTAGCAGATCTGCAACTTTGATATGTGTGAGATACTGTCGGCAGGCTTTGTGAGCTACTGAAACTGTTACAGTGTTTTAGACTGGAAAAGAAATCTCAAAAGGCCGCAACTCAAATTGCTTTATTCAAATAATTGGACTATAGGTTCTAATTGTCTTTCGTATCTGGGGCAGACACAAATATTGTGTTGCTCTGCGTACTTTTAGATGCTGCTGACTTTGTTGCTTGATTTTTATTCGTTTCCAAGTTCTATATTGAGTTTGTTCCAAAGTAGTATAGGTGGCTCGATAAATAAAAGAGGGAAATTTTTTGTGGAAAGTTGCTGTTTCAGTAGTATTATGGTCTATTTGGTTAGAAAGGAATAATATATTTTTTTACGATAGATGTGTGTCTTTAGTTGATATGTGGGAAAGGATCAAATTTAAAGTTGCACTGTGGCCTTTGGGTCAGGGACCTTTTAAGAGATTATCTTTGTCTGATGTAGCTAGTAATTGGTGCTTCGCTTTGTAATTCTGTAGGATCTCTCATCCCTATCTTTCTATGCAGTAAAATTTGTTTCTTATTAAAAACAAAATATTGTGTTTCATAACAAGGTGTCGTATTTTGGCCTTCCACCAAACAAGGATTTCTTTTTTAACATTGTCTTTTACTGTACCACTACATATATCACACTAGATATTTTGACAGTTCTCTTTTAGGCAATTCTTTTTGTAACCGGCCTTAAGCATAGTAATGGTCAGAAGAAAAACAAATCATCATTAAGACGTGTTTTATTTCTTCTCAGAAATTAGGATTTGCCTCATGCAAACGGAATTCTGGGGCAACAGAAGGCATCAATGTTCTATTTGAGAAGAATTTAGATGGAAAGTGGGCATATGGTTTCTCATGTATCGAATACACTGAGTTCCAAAAGTTTGGAATCACTGTTGCCCACCATTCTCCTAAAAGGTACTTTCATACTTTTGTTATGAGAAAGCTATATCTTCAATGCTTTTTAATAATAATCTTATTTTTCTTCTCATAGTACACATTTTAATACACACTTTAATCATTTTTTCTTCATGAGGTAATTTAAGTGAGCTTTAAGGCCATTAATTCATCATCACCAAAGCTCATTCCCACTACATGTGGGGTCAGCTACACCAACTCTTGGGTTTATCATTCCTTTCATGGATTATTATGTCAGTCTGTTGAGTTTCTTCTTGCGAATATTTCATGTGTATCTACTTTTGACAGCTCCTTATGGAGTATATTTCGTGTAGCTAAAGTTTACTTTTGTATCCTATCTCTCAGTTCCCTTTTTCATATTCTTTGCAGCTTGTTAATCATTTAATCACTCTCTATAACACTCATGCTTCTGCAGTAAAGAACCAACAAAATTATTATGACTCTGCTTATGTTTAAAGCCACTCCTTCGGTAGTTTTCTTGAATAGTTCTAACCTGTAATGTCTTCCTTATGTTAAGTTCGCAGGCAGAGTTTCCTGCCAACACAAATATTCTTTACGTGGATTTAGCTTCTGCTGAGCTTATTGGATCAAGTAAAACTGAGAGCAGTTTGCCAGGAATGGTGCTTAATGTTAAAAAGCCAATTACATATATGGATCAGTTTGGAATGAAGCACAGGTGAAGTTTATATCTTGGGTTTCTTTGTCTATAACCACACATGGTTATCAATTTGACATTTGTTGGAACATTTCTTTCTCAACATAGCTTAGTATTAACTTGGGATCATATTAATGACTTATTGACCTTCATGGACTAAATTTTTTAAATGAAATCATGTGTTGGCATGGTTTTTTTCTTCAATCATACTTGTCCAGCCCTTTGATTTTCCTATATCGCCAATATATTATGTATATTTTTAAGTCTTAACAAGGAATTTAGACTGAAAATATTGGCAAATATACTCAATTTAAACTGTGTTGATTCTGTAAGGAAAAAGTAAATCATGTCATGTTAGAATGTGTTTGAGGATGGTGGCATTTTCTCACTCTCTATGCATAAGTTCTTTGAAAAAAAAAATTGTTTCTTATGTTTGTGTAAATAGACGTTGCTCATTCATTTTATGCAGCATTTCTCATATTAGGTGGTGCCATTTTATTTGAAGGTAATGCCATAAATGAAAACATATATTATGAATAATGGCATCTATCTGGAAAATGTGAACTAGAAAAAAAAGTTATTACATAAGCAGAAAACTGGATTGCAAAAAGTCACTTAAAGATGCAGTTGGAAGCTGCTAGGGGCTTTTCACACTTAAACACTCTTAAATATAGTAAGACTAAATGTTCACTAATTATAAAGGTTTTCATTATCTTTTGACATGTTCATCATTTATAATAAAAAAAATGATAAACAATGTCTAGAGCTCTTGATGGACATTTCACTTGTTTAACCAGTACTTTTTTTATATATTATAAATTTTGTGGTTATACCTAGTTTTGGGTTATTTACTATAATAGTTCTCTTAGCATTCTCCATTGTTTTGATCTGTGATAGTCTTCTTGGAGGCCGACTGGAATGTACAATGCAAAATATTGCTGATAATTTCACCAACATGTATTCTTCTCGATGCTATAAAGGCGTAGAAGGTGTGGAAGTGTGTTCTATCCTTTGCAAATTATTTATGATTTTTGTCTTTTGTGCTAACATGGGAAGTTGTCTGGTTACAACAATTTCAGATGATCTGGATACCTTTATCGTATATAACAAAAGAAGAAAGGTTACATCTTCTGCTAAGAAGAGAAGGAAGCATGCCCACAAGTCTATGCAACAGGTCTAAATTGACACACAGTCTGATGCTTGTCTTTTGCAAAATTGCATATAAAGCATGATTCTTAAAAGACACTTCCTTTTCATCATTAGCATCATCATGCTACCTGATGCTAATACTGAAACTTTCTGTGCACTACGAAAACTTGTTCTTGATAGTTTTCCATGCTAGCAGGCGCACACATGCACATTGATATATATATATATATATAAACACACACTACACAAACAGATAGATAGATACATAGATACATACATTTATGAATATTTTCTCAATGCAAACAAATTCCTTCTCCTGGAAGGTTATACATGCATTTATGTATGTTAAGTATACATTGTCACGTACACACACAAATTCCTTCTCCTGGAATGTAATTGAGCAACAAGCTCAAGTTTCACCAAGTTATGCTTAGTCAGTGGTGGTCTCAAATTTGTGGATACTTGGGATGGGCCCTTGCAATTTGATCAAACTGACTCTTGCTCTGACTTACCATTGCAGACCCCAGATGGTGCTCTGTTGGACATATTGCGCAATGCTTATGATATACTTTCTTATTGTGATATAATAATTCCTAAGGTAGATTTGAGATCTCTTTCAGCATTATTTAATTATTTATTGTATTATCTCACACCGCAGTTTCATCTCACATTATTTTGTGTGGTTGAAAATTATGATAAGAGGCTGATATGCAATTCAATTCTTGTTTTATCAGATTGAAAGCAATGAAGAATATGTTAATTCTGGACCCCCATATCTCATCCTCCTCCATCCTGCTCTTGGCCCACTCTGGGAAGTCACGAGACAAAAGGTAGTGTCAATTTTCTTTTCACTAGTTCTCATATGCTATCAGAACCTTTAGGCGCTTGTAGAATGACTTGCCTTGCAAGAAGCTTCTGAGAGTTAGGTGGTGAAGAGACCCGATTTTATTTTATAATTGTGCTCCTATATGACATTTCTATGATTCTGTTGTATTTTTTCTTTTTCTATCTTCTTTTGATCTTGAGATTTGGAAATCACAGGTTATTGGGGTGGAATATGTGTATTGACTATGTTTTTGTCTTATCTTCTTGTTTTTGCCAGTTTCTGGGCGGTTCGATTGCGAAGGGCTCCGAGCTGCAAATCGAGGTTGCTGAGTTTCTGTGGAGAAATGTTCAGGTAGTACACTTGTAAATATACAACTTGCTGTTTCACTCATTTACTTGTTCCTTAACTCTGATTGTTTAATGCAGCTTGATGGAAGTTTGATTGTATTGGCTGAAAATGTTGTGGGCTCAACTAGAACTAATGAATTAGATGAAGATATATTACAGTATGGACGCAGGTATTCCTATGGCCAGTTGTAACAAACTATGAATGGATAGCCATATTATGTGCCCTCCCGAACTAAAGTTTAACTGATCCAGTTGTGCAAGGTGCAAACTGGAGAACATTAAGGTTCTGAATGACGGAATAAATTGGAACTCAGGAGATAATTTGTATTGGAAGCATGATGTTCAGCGGTTTGAGGCCTTTAAGGTTGTACTGCATGGAAATGCTGAATTCGAAGCAAAGAATGTTGTAATACAGGTCAGTTTGGTAATTCACTTCTAATTTCCTATGGGTGCTTGCATTTGAAGGAATTTTACGTATACTGCACTTTTGCATTTGAGATCTAGAACCTAAAAAATTATCATTGTTGGAGAAAATGGATATCAATTTTAAATTTCTGACGAAGTCGAAGATGTCTGGGTTTTTGTGTGGCTGGTGGATTTTGACATTTATAGTGAACTGCAAGGCTGTCAATGTCAAATGGAAGGACACATTACTTGTTCTGGAAAGTCATCTAAATACTATTGTGAAGAGATAAGAATTCCGGAAAGCATTTGTTGTAGATCAAGAAGTAGATGATCAATAATTGAGCATCTATACTAATTGCCTAGAATGATGTTTTTTTAACACCTCAAATAGCCTTAATAAAATTTTCTAGTTCTCTCAAATTATTGTATGCAGCAAAATATTGGTCTTCCACTGTTATGGGTACACGTTTAGTTATCCTAGTTAAACCACCATTAGAATTTGTGTCATTGTGCACTTTAAGATCACAGTTCTTTTCAGTTTGAGTTTGAACAATATCATCTAAGTTTACAAAACTATAAAGTCTCTGAATATTTAATAATTTAAAAAGAACTGGCCATAAACTGTGAATGCTGTCTTTGCTTAATTATGTCACTAATCTCAAAAAGTTGCTTTGTTCGTATAAATCCACAAAATTTGAACCAATTTTTTCTGCTATGCAGGGAAATTATGTTTTTGATGTCCCAGATGGGCACAAAATGCAGATTACACAAGGAACTTCAGGTTAGTGTTAGATGTGTCTGGTTTAGCTGGTTTCTGTTATTGAAAGAGTTTCCTAACTCAATTATTTAGTATTTCACTTTATTAACTTATATAACTATCTACCAAAGTCATTATGGTGATTTATATTGGATGTAGAAACATCTCTCTCTTTTGCATGTGATATGCCTAAATGATTTACTGGATCACTGTGTTACTGATTCTTAGCTGATGTACGGCTTGCTACATCTACACTAGATTATTGTAATTACTAGTTTTCTCTGATATATAGCATTAAGGATGTCTGATAATTTTAACATGCAATTGATATCTTCAGCGTCCAGAATAATTGGAAATATCAGAATGTGATACTAGGTTGCAGCATATAGATTATAGAGCACTTACCGTTTGTGCCAGATCTATAAATTACAAATTCAAAGTATGAAAACATTTTGTCCTAATGGTGCTTGAAGTCTTGAACTCAGGTCATAGAACCATATTGGGCGTTGCCAATTGTTGAAAAGTAAATATTTGTGTTTTTAAAGTGACATGGCATGTGTTCGGAGTTCCAATGATGCAGGCATGGTACTGAGAGGATCCGAAAAGAATAATCCAGTCCTGACCTTTTTGTGGTGTATTTAGTTTTCGACTTTGACCGGATGTCTGTGTTTGTTGATGAGAACATATATTAAGCTTTTAGCATATCTACCCATTGGATTATTTCACATTTAATAACATACAACTAATTTTTGTATTTTATTCAATTTGTCACTTCAGGTTTAGATGTTCAATTGATGCCTATTGAGCCGGAATTGATGGACAGTGGAACCTGGTTCTGGAACTATATAACAAGGGGCCCACACATTGAACTAGAACTGATAGAGTTGTAAAGATTAAGCCTTCCACGTCCTACCGCATGTGAATTATTGTTCACAGATAAATGCAATGGCCTGCAACAGTTGGCCCATCTATTGGTTGAACACAAGTTGAACCTGTTACAGAATCAAGTCCTTCAACTGCAGCTCTTGTATTCATATGTAAATTGTTGTAAAGTATAAGTTAAATTCTTTCAGTTTTTACTTAGTACTAGTGTTAATTGCAAATCCTTCATATCTTTTATATACTACTTTTGATTGATTTTGTTCTAGATTCTTTCCTGTTCCGTTTATATGCCAATTAATTAGATAATATCTATGTGTAAGCAACTACTGGGATGTGACGATGAAAGCATGGGATAAGGCTCTGTTGAGCTGATTCTTTTCTTCTGTTCGACAATTATGGTTGTACTCAGCTTCCTAGCACTTACAGAATCTTACAGGTATTACTGTTGATATGAATTTGTTGACCCATATGTGGTTTGTTCATGGACTCAAAACATAGCTAACAATGTGCAATGTACATGGCAGCAGTATACCATTAGTAAGAGAACAAATGAACATCATCATATTTAATGAAAGTCTTCTTAATGTTGTGTTTCCCCATTCTTTGCACTGTCATTCAGCTTCATCTTTTATCTTTCACACAATTATTTCAGATATTCAAAGTGAATAAGAAATAAACAGTACATCTCCGTATGTAAATTTACATTCTCTCTAACTTGATATTGTAACATGACCCAGAGTGGATATTGATGGTTATGTGGCATCCAGATTCAACCAGATGTTGTGGTATATTGCATTCCAAAAATGCAAATCTACTGTTACTTATTGTCTTTGACCATAAATTCAAGTTTCTGTCATACAACAGGAATGGTGATTTGGTGGGAGCAGCATCTGTTGAGTATTCTAAGCAGAGCATCAGCTTTTCGTCGAGCTTTTAATGATCCGTCAGTGGTTAATCTCTGAAGAGATGGAACGCTGAATGGATTCATCAAAAGTCTTCGTGCAACATCCTCTCCCCCATCTTTACAGAGCCCCAGGAGAAGGGTAATTGAGTTCTCCTTTCCCTTGGAAGACCCAAATCTCAAAAGATCCATAAGAAGGGGCACCAAATCCCTGCTCATCCTCATCTCTTCCAGTCCTTCTGTGCATCCCAGAAGAAGGGCAAGCACTGCTAAGGCATCATCAGTGATTCCTGCCTTATCATCAGTCAGCAGGACAATAAGCAAAGGAACAGCACCAGCACGTATTACCTTTACTCTATTTGCATTGAAAACCGCAAGGTTGAAAAGTGCTGTTGCAGCATCCCTTTTTCCTGCTGTAGTTCCTTCTCCAAGGAGCCCCACCAAAGCGGGAATAGCTCTCGGGTGGGCGCCGATTATTGTTCTGAACTCAGGTACTATTGAGAGGCTGAAGATTGCTGCTGCTGCATTTTCTTTGGCCTCCATTGTTCTTCCCAATTTTAAAACTTTTACTATGCTGTCAATAGCCCCTGCAGCCATAATTAGTGTTTTATTGTTGTCGTGTATGGAGAGGTTGAGCAATGCAGTAACTGCATTTTCTTGGATTCTTGGATCAGGTGAATTTAGCAGAGTTACCAGAAATGGAATTGCTCCTGCTTCAGCGATTATTCTGCGGTTTTCCATCCCCGTTTTAGCAAGTAACCGTAGCTCATATGCCGCCTGCCTTTGGATATCCAGCGATCCCATTGCTAGTTTCCCTACCAGGAATTCAGCTGTCATTTTTACAGCATCTGCAGCAGCTTTAGTTGCAGAAATATGATCAACAGCAGTTTCACAAGATCTTCTCTTGGTGCTACTTCTTTCTATCTCTGAATATGATGTGGATTCCATTGTTGGGATCATGTTTTCCTGGCACCATTGGTGTATCAGGCTTTTCAAAGCATAGTTTGGAATGAGGGCCATGTGAATCAGCTTCTGTCCGGTTTTCGGGCACGTATGGTGCCCGGAATTTATCCACTGCGCTATAGAATTCCGGTCATAAGTATGCCCAGATGCTACGATCACAGGATCATGCATCAAGTCAAGTGTAATCGGGCAACGCAATTCGTCGGGTATGGAATGAGAATATGATTGAGCATGACGATTGTTCATCGGCATTTTGCGCTTCTTCAGATCCTCGTGAGTGTTCAGATTCTCATCCTCTCTGATAATCGTAGATTTTGATAATGAAATCAAGAATATGAGATTGTTAATATTAGCAACTACAATAAGTCCACCTGTGCCTGCTTGCTTCTCAGCTTCTGCCTGTAGTTTCGATATCTCCTCTTCATATTCCTCAGGGCTTCTTACACCAATGCTGCTCATAATATCTCTAGCTCTTAGATCGATGAAGCTTTTGTTCTTTATGACCGTCAGTTGAAGAAACTCATCCTTTCGTTGAGTCTCCTTTACATCAACAAACAATTGAACTCTTCTGGCTTGCTTGTGAAGTAATTCAACTTGCTCTTTAGTATCTGCTGTTAAGTTAAGCAGACTTAGAGGGAGAATATCAAGTGCTCTCCCCATCTCTTTCACCAGTATGTAAAATTGATTTGAGATGTGTTCGGTCTGCATGAGATTCCAAATGACACTTCCGTCCCTGAAACTCTCAAGCAGAATCTTCACTCTTTGAATAACTGAATAAAGCTCGGTGAGACACAGGATCGAAGATGGTGGGAGGGGTTTCTGTATCTCTTCTTGAATCTCTTCGAACAATGAAGAAAGCAATGTGATTCTCCTCATCATTGTTGAGATGTTTCTTTTTTGTAGAGCTGGATTCTTTTCCAGAGATGCAACTTCTGTTGAGATTTGGAGTAGTGATTCCAGCAATGCTGTTGCTGGAAGAAACCCGGAACCATTCATCACTTTTATGTTTATGTGATGAACATTTTGGAATGATTTTCTGGGAATGATTCACTTGCTCTAATCTTCTTCACTTCGATGCAATAATATGGTAGACTAATCCACCTTTCTGTTTGTACTTTGTGTAGATGACAAAAGATGGGGTGATTGGAGAGGGATGCTTAAATTCCTGTGATGTTGCCACTTGGAGGGCATACCGGCCTGCAGGTTATTTATATATTCTTGCATATATATAATATATGTATATATGTTGATTATATTTGCAAAAGTTGGATTGACTAAGCTTAATTCAAACATGCTGGTTCCATCATATGAATATATATTATTGTACCTCTTGTTAAGTTTATAGAGTTAGTATGAATATATTGATGAAAGCTGCTCTTTGGACTTTTGTTCCGAGTACTGCATTGCCAAATCTTAGCATGACCTTGCTCTATTTAGAAATTCAATACGGTACATCTGAGTCATACCTTTGCTTTGAGATTGATGTTCATTAAATAATTAAAAAAGATGACTTTTTTTTTTTCCCCTTATTATGGATTAGCTTTAAATCAGACAAATTCTTGTATATGGCCAATACAAATTGATATATTATTATTATTTATTTCTCATGAGACGGTTTCGCAAAAGAGTCACGTTTCATAGTCGCTCATTACTTCATTTACAGAAATTCGAGATTTGGTGTTTTTCAGTTCGGCGTGAACTAAGATTGTCCAGCTTGTTTCATTTAAGCGTTTGGTTTGGTATAAGAATTTGTACTGAATTGTAAATAGAAAGTCAACTAGCTTTGGCAACAGAATTGCATGAGATTTTCTGAAATTCAAAATTTATGAATTTTATTTTGGGTTGAACTTTTGCCCCGTGCTGAGGTGATGCTGAATTCAATTGACAAAAATTCGTATGAGACTGTCTCATGACATGATACAACACAAATTAACACTCACTTATATCAAAATGTTAACGCGCTATGTCTAATTTATATCTCATCCCATCATCTCATGACAAGAAACGATCTCACATGAGACCTACTCAATTCAATTTGATATTCCAACGTTCGAACTCAGGTTTTGGTCTCATGGCTATTGCGTTTCAAACATATGAACCTGTTACTTTTGTTTATTTAATAATTTATATATAAATTCATTTGACTTGGTATGATAAGTTTGGTGAAGTATATAGCGATTGTTTGGCAATATATAATTCATGAAATCAGCCGGCGAATATCTCAGCAAGTGTAATTTTTTATACGCAAAAGACTGCGATTCCGCCATTTAATGTGCATGGCGCGTATCCTACTGCAAGCAATTTTGCAGGTAAAAGCTTTTCAACTTTTATCACCAATTATAATCAAGATAATGATACTCCCTCCGTCCCAGCATTATTTGCACACTAATTTTATTTTCGTGTTTTAGCGAGCGAGTTGTTTATTAGTATTTGAAATTATAAAGTAACTTTTAAGGTATGGTTTGATAGATCTATCTCTCCTCTATTATAAAATGACTTAAAAATTACTTTATCATTTTAAATACTAATAAAAAACTCGTTCGCTAAAACACGAGAAAACAGTAAAAGTGCGAATAATGCTGGGACGGAGGGAGTATTCTTTAAGAAAATAAGCTCAAGGAAAATTCATATATTTTTAAGTATGTCAAAATATATTCTTTAAAATACGATTGAGTTGGGCCTCCATATTATATAAATAATAGTACCATCAATTACAAAATAGAATGAGGTATATTTGCAGGGGCGGATCCATGTTATGGCATGGGAGGGCAATTGCCCCACCTGAATTTTTTTGCATGTAATATATTTTGTATGTGAATTATAAAATAATGTGTCATTTAGCTCGGTGGTAGGAAAGGTTGTCCTTTGTTATTTATTTATAACAAAGTACAAAATAAAAATGGTTTATACATGTATCATTGAAGGATATTAGTTGTTTTCACAAAAAAATATTAGTCATTTTAATTGAAGGGTATTAGTTGTTTTCATTGAAATCATTGGTTCTAGCTTTTGCATTAAATCGTTTCACGGTGATAAAATTTATAAATACAAAACGTACTCTGCATTATGGGTTTTTACTAACAAATTTGAGATAAATTGTAAAATTATATTTATATATAAGTCTTTCTTTAATTTTATTTTTATAAAATTTTGTGTCTTACCTGCATTTAATTTCTGCATTCCCTCGTGTATATTTGTCTGTGAAACGTGGCTTTGCCAGTTCTGCATATTGGGATTTCAAAGATATTGTTGCTCGCGATAAACTTGACCTTAAAATAAATTACCGCAGATGATTAATAATATACCACATGACAAAAACTTATTTTGAGTAAATGGCACTTTATTACGTTAAGTCTCGTTGTTTTTAATATTGAAAAAGGAGCTTAATGTATATTTGGCATATGGGCGCCGTTAGAAGAAGCGCTCCAACCTGCTCTCTGAGTCAGATGCCATCAAAACCATATTCGACCCTCTGTGATGGATGCTTTGAACTTAATGTCGGGGTTCTCACACTTTTTGTTTGTTAGGGATTTTCAGCATTCATCACATATTTTTGTCTTGGCATTTTTGGAGAATGTGCTTATCAATTTCGTTCCATCTTTTAACATTCATCACATGCATTTGCCTTGTTACATATTTACACGCACTTATCAATTTCGTTCCAGTTTTCAACTTTAGTCACATGTGTTTGTCTTGTTACTTTTTAGCATGCACTTGTCAATTTCATTCAAGCTTTCAACATTCATCACATGCATTTGTCTTGTCACTTTTTACATGCACTTGTCAATTTCGTTCAAACTTTCAGCTTTAATCACATATTTTTGTCTTGTCACTTTTTGGCATGCATTTGTCAATTTCGTTACAACTTTTAACTTTTATCATATATTTTTGTCTTGTCACTTTTTGGCATCACTTGTCAATTTCATTCCAACTTTCAACTTTAATCATATATTTTTGTTTTGTCACTTTTTGGCATGCACTTGTAAATTTTGTTCCATTTTTCAGCATTCATCACATGCATTTTCTTTGTCTCTATTTTACATGCACTTGTCAATTTTGTTCCAGCTTTCAGCTTTAATCACATGTTTTTGTCTCGTCACTTTTTGGCATGCACTTGTCAATTACGTTCCAACTTTCAACATCCATCACATGCACCTGCCTTGCACTTTTTTTACATGCACATGCCAATTTCATTCCAACTTTCAGCTTTAATCACATGCATCTTAACACTTATTGGTATGCATCACTTCCATATATCTTAACAATTTTCTATATATACAAATTGGATTCATATAAAACTAGCACATCAAAATCCTTATATATTTACTCTTTTTCACAATCCACTTTACAAATGTCTCTCAATGAAATCTCATCAGTAGATTCAGATTCAAGCTCTAGTTCAGACAATAAATGGGAGGAACAATTGTTGAACAAAATTGTCAATTTGATCGTATCATAGAGGATATGATCAAAACAATCTCAATCTGCTCATAGGAGATCACACTCCTAGAGCCAGAAAAAAGGTATTGTGAAAGAGAACGAGAGATTGGTGATATGCGTTTGATGAACAACTATTTTTTCGACAAACCGATGTATACTCTTGAGGTCTTTCGACATAGATTTCGCATGCAAAAATCAGTATTCCTTCGTATAGTGGAAGCTGTAACTGTCAATGACATATATTATCAACAAAGGCATGATGCAACTAGTAGACAAGGTATGCACTTTAGTTATGAGGGTGTTGGTGTATGGGACATCTTCTGATTCCATTGATGAATACTTAAGAATGAGTGCAACTGTGACAAAGCAAGCTCTCATAAAATTTGTAGAAGGGGTCATATCTTGCACCAATATCGAGTATCTTAGTAGACTCAATGAAAATGATTTGGCAAGACTGGTCTATGTTGGGGAACAACGTGAATTCTCAGGCATGATAGACACTATTGACTGCATGCATTGGGAATAGAAAAATTGTCAAACTACATAAGCTGGACAATATGTAAGGAGAAGTGGAAAATCAACAATCATTTTGGAAGTTGTTGCATCTTATAACTTATGGGTATGCCATATTTTCTTTGGAACACCAAGTTCGTGAAATGATATTAATGTACTCCACCAATCTCCAGTTTTTAGGGATATTTTGGAAGGTTGGGCACCAAAGGTTAGCTACGTTGTGAATGGTCGGGAAAATGAAAGAGCATATTATCCCACTGATGACATATATCCTTCATGGACTGCATTTGACAAGTCAATTACTTCTCCACAGCTCCAAAAGCACAAGTTGTTCGCTCAACACCAAGAGATTGTACGAAAAGATGATGAACGAACGTTTGAAGTTTTACAAGCTCGTTTCGCATTTCTTCAACGTCCATATCTTGTTTGGGATAAACTGTTGATGAGATAAATTATGATGGTGTGATTCATCATGCACAATATCATAATAGAGGATGAACGAGACACTTACCAAAATTATTTTGATCCCACTGAATTTTTAATGGACGATTCTACAAATGATGATCAATGTTTTCAATTTCCTAGTGAAAGCATTACAAACTTGACCACTTATATGATTAATAGAGAACAACTTTGCAACAGAGAAACTCACATCTCTCTAAGAAACGACTTGATTGAGGCAAAATTTTGAAACTAACTAGGAATTAATATATAATATGTATCTTTTATATTTGTAATTTTTTTTTCTTGCATCTATTTGTACTTTGATTTATTTCTTTTCAATTTTGTATTTCAACTATTGTAATTATAAGTTCGTTATTATATCTTATTATATATGTGTTTTAAATTATTTTTCTTAATATAATTATAAATTTAAAATATTAAATTAATTTATATATTTTTATACATTTTAAATATAATAAAATTTTATTATAAAATATATGCAATTATAAATAATAAAATAAGTATTATTTAAAGTTGAGATGAATTGTGTATGTGAGCATAAAAAAGATAAACTTAAGTTGAGTGATAGATTTTATAAATGAATAAGAGAAAATTTAATCTTTTATTTTTAGCTAGACTGAGGAGAGGTTAGGGGTGTGGGTAGTGTTATGTTGGGGAAATGTACAATTTGGACCCTGAACTAGCGTCATAGGTACAAATTGAACCTTAAACTATTTTATTGTACAAATTGGACCCCGAACTAATGTATTTGATACAAATTAAACCCTGAACAATTTTGTAGTACAAATTGGACCATGAACTAATGTTTTAGGTACAAATTGGACCTCAAACTCTTTTTTTGGTATAAATAAACACTAACTTTTAAAATCAAATAAATAAACCTCAATTGATAAAAAAAATTAAACAATGATATATATCATTTGACTAAACACTTTATGATAAATTCTATAAATTGGTATTTCAATCAAACATTATTTATTGATAGTGGTTATTTTCAACTCATACTATTAAAGTAGTTATTAATTTAAATACATATTGCATATTAAATAAAAAAAATCTAAATCAATTGCTAAAACATATAATAAAAATTGTTACTTAATTAATATATTTTAAAACAAGCAGTGTTGCTTATTTAATGTGATGAAAATTTAGCAACATAATTAAAAAAATTTACCGACACAATTAATTTTAGAAACACAATTAGACTTACCAACATTAGTGTTTTTTTACCTTTCATAATTTTTTTTAGCAATTGACTTAGAATATTTTATTTATTTAATATGCAATATGTATTTAAATTAATATTTTAAAAAATCAATTTAATAGTATGAATTAAAAATAATCATTGTCGATAAATAATGTTGGATTGAAATATCAATTTATAGAATTTATCATAAAGTTTTTAGTCAAATACTACATATCAATGCTTAATTTTTTTTATTAGTTGGAGTTTATTTTATTTAATTTTAAAGATTGGTGCTTATTTATACCAATTTTTTTTTTTTTAATTTAAGGTTCAATTTGTACTTAAAATATTAATTCAGGGTCCAACCAATTTATACTAAAAAATAGCTCAGTGTCCAATTTGTACACATGACGGGTCCAATGTATAAGTCATCTAAAGCATCAAGGCAGCTCATTTACAAAATATCAGTAATTAAAAAATTTACCGCCACAAGGCCATTAAACTAACAAATTTGCTATATTGGATAAAAGAATCTAACTTGGGAATCCTTCAAACAAAACACACAAATTCATCAACTGTTAAAACCCCTCTTCATCATCTCCTCCACCACCGACTTACTCTCTGCAACTCTTTTCAAATTCTTCAATCTCCTCACCACAAACCCAAACAGCTCCGCATCCAATTTCTCATTCTTTCCGGCGAATATCCTCACGAACTCCGACGCCTGCTTATAATACCCACAATTCAGCATCTCCTTTATAATGTGCGTGTACGTTGAAAACAACGCCGGCACGCCTTCCTCCACCTCCCTCCGCATCACAACCAAAGCTTCCTCCACCTTCCCCGCCCTACACGCGCCCAGCACCAGCGCGTCGTACGTCACCGCGTCGCCCTTCACCCCTTCCGCTTCCATTTTCTCCAACACGTCAGCAGCCGCCGCCACGTCGCCGACGCAACAGCACGCCGTCAGGATGTAATTAAACGCCGTCAAATTAGGGCGAACGTTGCACGCGCGCATCACATCCACCACGCGCCACGCGGCGGGTATATCCCTCTTCTTCGAGAGCGCGTTGATTATAGGGCAGAACGTAATCGCGGTGGCGCCGTAGTTCTTCCTGGCCATTCCCTCCGCCACGCGCAGAGCGTCGTCGGTGCGGTGAAGTCTAGCGAGCTGCGCCACCAGCGCGTCGTGCGCGTGCTTTCTGGTGAACCACTTGTCCAGATCGGCGAGATTGCGGAGAAGGTCGTCGAGCGCGGAGATGTTTGTGGCGATGAACTTGAAAGTGTTGGTGGTGATGAGGCGTCCATCGCTCAAGCGCTCGGAGAGAAGGCGGCGCACGGCGTCGAAGTCTCCTTTACGGCCGGCGGCGCTGATGAGGTCGTCGTTGTTGGCGGAGGAGGGGGTAAGAGTGGTGGAGTAAGATGTAGGGATGCTGGTGTTTATTGGTGCGGCGGCGATTGAAATACTTTTATTGAGCCTGCGAAGAGGAATCATTTGCAGTAGGGTTTATGGGAAGAAGGAAAGCTTCAATTGGCGATGACTATTTTCTATGTACCTTAAATCAAAATTATTACTCCATCCATTGCTGGAGTAGATATTATATTTTGCAACTCCTTGTGGGCACCAGGCACTGGTCCTCCCACCTAATGGACCGCTGAGTCACCATGATTTACTTCCTCCACCCAATCCTGTCGGGCCAGGGGGTGGGGGCCCTGGGGGCGAGGGCTTCGCCTTTTGCTACAAGATATTATATTTTGCTATTTACGGTGTGTTGTTTCTAGTGTGTACTCGTATACTGTAAGGACCTTTTTGGTGTCCAAGATAGGTCAAGATAATTTAGTTATAAGGTTTTGCAAGTCGTTTGGTAGGAATTTCGAGGCCTACGATTAAGCTCAAGGCCCGTTATTAATCACTGTTTTCCTCCATAAAATTATCTCATTAATTTGGATAGATAACAATCTTAAAAAGTAAGATAATTAATTGAATTGAGTCCATATTTTATCATGGCAACCAAAAGGACCCTAATAAGAACAGTACGAAACGAATTCGTAAAGGGAAAAATCGAATCAAGAAAAAATTATTTTCGCGCAAGACTGAATACGCTCCATGTAGTGTTTACGGTATTGTGCGTATAAGTCTTCAAATGTAAAACGGTTCAGTCCAAAAAGGTATTGAGTCTTTTCATATTTTTTGTACTCTAAAAATATAGGTAGGTCCCAAAGCCCACCCAAATTTCAATTGCCAAGAACCAAGACCCGGGCAAGGCGCGCGTGCGTGTGTGGTCCATGGTTAGGGTTAGGGGTGGCAAAAGGGCGGCCCGGCCCGGCACTGGGCCGCCGGGCCACCTTCATTTTGCAGGCCGGGCTGGGCTCGGCCCGGTTGCAACCGGGCCTCTATTTTAAAGGCCCAGTCTGGTCCTAGGCGGGCCACCGGGGCACCGGGCCAAAATGGCCCGTCTTTTAAAAAAATTATTTTTGTCAAATAAATTATTTATATTCAATAAAATAATTTTATTTTTAAACAAATCTTATAGTCCTATTTTTTTTGTCAAGATATGAATTATAATGACCATTAATATTAGTTTATGATATGATTTGACTATCCATTTTCAATAAATAACTTATATTAATCTCTAAAAAAAACTATTACAACAAGAAAATAGTAATATTAACTCAACAAACAATTTTAAACATCACATGAAATTATTTTCATGATAATAAGTACACTCGACATATTAGACAAAACTACACTTGATATATAAAATGTAAAAAAAAAAAAACTGGGCCAACCAAAAGTTCCGGGCCGGCCCAAGCCCGGTCGGCCCGACGGGCCTATCAGGCCGGGCCAAATAGGTCAGGTTCTTTTCGGGCCACTATTATTTAGGCCCAGCCTGTCCTTAAAAGCGGGCCAACCGGGCCGGCCCATTGGGCCGGGCTCATTTTGCCACCCCTAGTTAGGGTCCCCATGTACCAATTTGAAGAACATGAATATTTTCCTTCATATACAAGGAACTTTATTTGTATTTTACAATGTGGGATGAAACTTCATTCTTCATTTCCCATGGAATTTATTCAACACAGGTGAATAATCCTACAACTTCCCAAATTAATTTCTCATTCACTGGAAATCGGTTTTGAGATATTAAATATACCACGTTTATCTACTCCGCGAGTAGAACAACCTCGTTATTTTTGTTTTCCAAAAAATTAACGTTTTCATTTCTCAAAAGATTAGTCAAACTTAGGATATGAACCCTTTTATTTAAACCAATTTCCAACAATCCCCCACATGAGTGAGAATTGCACCTATACAGAGTCAGGCTCTTCGTTCAGCTCGTTTGAGACATCATTGCTTCCGGATAAGTAGCTAATGACTTTGAACTTTCCGTAGCCCAGCACCATCGAGTATACCGGCGGCTTAGTGGACACGATGCCTTGAACTAATCCTTTTTAGTGTATACCTTACAGACAGTGCAGACACAAGTCAGTCTCGATTCCGATTTGTTCTCACGTTTTTGTCCATTTTGGCCCTGAACGCCCTTTGTATTCATAAATGTTTGGTCGAAGCGGCCCTCACTTCTCATTTATATAGGTGATCTCCTTTCGAGTATCCCGTCATACTCAGTCCCACGTGGATTTATAGGAATCATTAAAAGTCAACGACTTATCCTTTACCACAACTCACGGGTCTACTAACACTTGACACAGTGCTGTCAGGAATGGTCATGATTTTTAAGTGTTGTACAACTAACATTCACAGTTTAGTTTTCTATTTTGAACCAAGTTCTTGGGATATCCAATCATCATGGTTGGGTTACCACTGTTTCAGTTTTATTTGTGGATTTTAGACCCATTCCCTCTATCAGCTTATTCATTTGATCTCGGTTTAAGCTCTTCGTGAGTGGATCCGCTATATTATCAATTGATCTTACATAATCAATTGTTATAATACCAGTTGAGATCAAATGTCTAACAGAGTTATGTCGACGACGAATATGTCTCGACTTTCCGTTATACATATTGCTCAAAGCTCTACCAATAGCAGCTTGACAATCACAATGTACCATTACAGATGGTGCCAGTTTGTTCCAACAAAGAATGTCTTCCAAAAAGTTATGAAACTACTCTGTTTCTTCACCAGCTTGATCTAAAGCGATGAACTCATATTCCATGGTGGAACGGGCAATACACGTCTGCTTTGTGGATTTCCACGATACGGCTGCTCCTCCAATAGTGAATACATATCCACTAGTTGAGAACGAGTGTTTACTATCGGATATCCAATTAGCATCACTATACCCTTCAAGTACAGCTGGATGTCTCGTGTAGTGTAGCCCAAAATCAAGAGTATACTTTAAGTATCTCAAGACCCTTTTCAGAGCTTTCCAATGTTCGTGACCTGGATTGCTCGTGTACCTACTCAGTTTGTTCACAGAGCATGCAAGACCAGGACGTGTGCAATTCGTAATGTACATCACGCTTCCAATGATCCTTGCATATTTCAACTGATTCACTGGTTCACCTCTGTTTTTCTTCAAATGAACATTTTGGTCCAGTGGAGTTTTAGCAGGTGGATCATCAAATGCTTTAAATTTCTTCAAGACTTTCTCAACATGATGAGATTGTGTTAAAGAAATTCCATTTGAAGTTCTCTCTATTTTGATTCCTAGAATCACGTCTGCTAAACCTATATCTTTCATGTCAAACTTTTTCTTTAACATGTTTTTCGTATTAACGATCACATTTGAATTTTTACCTATGATTAACATGTCATCGACATATAAGCACACGATAACAAATCCATTTGGTGTATCTTTCACATATACACACTTATCACATTCGTTAATTCGAAATCCATTTGACAACATAATATTGTCAAATTTCAAATGCCACTGTATAGGAGCTTGTTTTAAGTCCGTACAATGACCGAACGAGTTTACAAACCTTTTTCTCATTCCCGGGTACAACATAACCCTCTGGTTGATCCATGTATATTTCAGCATCTATCTCACCGTTAAGGAAAGCAGTCTTTACATCCATCTGGTGTATTTCGAGATTATGCAAAGCAACAATCGCGATAAGTACACGAATGGATGTAATCCTTGTAACCGGTGAATAGGTGTTAAAGAAATCATACCCTTCTCTTTGTTTAAAATCCTTTGCAACCAAACGAGCTTTCTACTTATCAATTAATCCATCTGCGTTGTACTTCCTTTTAAGGATCCACTTACATCCTAGGGTCTTACAACCTTTAGGGAGGTCAACCAGCTCCCATGTATGATTTTGCATAATCGAATCATATTCACTGTTTATTGCTTCTTTCCAGAGTGGTGCATCCGGTCTGGAGAGAGCTTATTTGATGGTCTGAGGTTCTTCTTCTAACACATACGTGATGAAGTCTGGACCATAGGTCTTCACTCTGTTGAATGGAAGGACCTGCATGCTTCACTTGATTCCTCATGAGTTTGTTTATTTGAACTCACTTCTTCGTTGTCCCTACATGGGAACACATTTTCAAAGAAAACAACATTCCTTGATTCTATTGTAGTACCTACTGTCATATCGGGTATTTCTGATTTGTGAATCAAAAATCGATAGGCACTACTATGGAAGGCGTATCCTATAAAGATCTCATCGACCGTCTTAGGCCCGATTTTCACTTGTTTAGGAAGTGGCACTTCAACCTTAGCCAAACACCCCCACACTTTGAGGTATTTGTAAGATGGTTTGCGATTTTTCCACAACTCATAAGGAGTCTTATCTTGAGTCTTAAGTGGAATTTTGTTCAAAATGTGGTTAGCTGACAGAATAGCTTCCCCCCACATGTTCTGAGGTAAACCCGAGCTGATCAACATTGCGTTCATCATCTCTTTCAATGTTCAGTTTTTCCTCTCTGCAATACCATTTAATTGAGGTGAGTAGGGAACTGTCGTTTGATGTATTATGCCCGATTCAACACATAATTGTTCAAATGGAGACACATACTCTCCACCTCTATCACTACGAATTGCTTTAATTATAGTGTTCAATTGATTCTCTACTTCACTTTTATAGTTTTTAAAAGCTTCAATAACTTCATCTTTACTTCGTAGTAAGTAAATGTAGCAGAATCTCGTGCAGTCATCAATAAAAGTAATAAAATACTTTTTTGCTCCTCTAGTTTGCACGAATTTTAAATCACATACATCCGTGTGAATTAATTCTAGGGGGGTTGTGTTCCTTTCAACAATTTTAAATGGTAGTTTAGCCATTTTTGCTTCAACACATGTTTCGCATCTTTTGGATGTATCCATATTTTCAATTTTAAGTAAATCTAAATTTACCAAACGTTTTATAGAATTTAGATTAGCATGTCCTAATCTAAAATGCCATAAAGAGGAACACTCAGTGATATAAACGGAAACTGGAGCATTTTCATTGATAGCAGTGTTTGTGTCTTTACGGCTTATAGTCATGACTGACATCTTAAAAAGACCCTTCTCGAGGTAACCCTTCCCTAGAAAGATGTCAAATTTGCTAAGTACAACGCCATTGGACTCAAACACTAGCTTGAACTGGTTACTAACTAACAAGGAGCCAGAAATGAGGTTCTCTCGGATGTCTGTGACATGCAGCACATCCTTCAGCTTGAGCTCCTTTCCCGATGTCAGCTTGATCACCACCGTTCCTACACCAACCACTTCAGGCGAGACTTGGTTTCCCATGTAGAGTTTTCTCCCCGCATGAGGAGAATAAGTGGAGAATGCATATTTCTCCGAGCAAACGTGGCAGGTGGCACCAGTATCCACAAACTACTCCTTCTTGTTGTCCACCACATTGACCTCGGTCACTACAGCAGACATATCCATCTTCGTGAGCCCACGTTCAGCAACATTCATGGAGTTCTTCTTTCCTTTATCGTCCTTCTTGGGATGACGATAATCACGGCCCGATGATTAGGTTTGCCACAGTTGTAGCATTTCCCACTGAATTTCTTCAGGGCAGGAACATCAGCTACATCCTTGCCTTTGACTTTGCCTTTGTCGTCTTGACGCTTCCTCTTCTTCGATGGCTCACCTTTCACCATCAAGTTTGCCTTTGCCTCGATAGAAGCAGTCGAGCCCTTCTTCTCTATTTTCTTGTTATCCTCCTCGATTTGGAGTCGAGTAACAAGATCCTCCATAGTCACTTGCTTTCGCTTGTGCTTGAGGTAGGACTTAAACTTCTTCCAAGACGAAGGCAGTTTGGCAATCACAGTGGCTACCTGAAAGGGCTCAGACAGCTCCATCCCTTGTACTGCAATATTGTGAAACACCACTTGCAGCTTTTGGACCTATTCGACAACAAATTTGTTGTCTTCCATTTTGAAGTCGTACAAAGCAGAGACAACGAACTTCTTAGTTCCCGCATCTTTGGTTTTGTACTTCTTCTCCAAAGACTCCCACAAGGCTTTGGAAGTCGGATACTCATCATATACATTGCAGAGGGCATCAAACAACCCATTCAGGATGTAATTCCTGCACAGATAGTCATCATGGATCTAATGATCATAGGCAATCCTTGTTTCCCGATCATCATCTTCTACGGGAAAATTCGGGCTATCCTCCTTGATGTATTTCACCAAGGAGATGGTGGTCAGATAGAAGTGCATCTTCTTTTGCCACCTCTTGAAGTTATTACCTGAAAACTTTTTGGGTTTTTCTGTTGGGTTTTAGAGGCACGAACACCATGTTCGGCGCAGCGGAAGAATACGATTCACCAACAACGAATCTAAAACACGGTTGTATAACGTAAACATAAAGGATAAATAACACGTATATAAATCCTTACAGCGATTTGTACGCGGAATCCTCAACTATGGTATCCACGTAACGGCTTTCTACCAACCCGCACTGATATGCCAGCGTTGAATCTCGAGACGAATTTGCTAGGAAAATTCCGACTAGAGATTTTATGGAGAAATTATATTTCTTGTATCACTTTCTGAATTCCCATAAGACTCATATTTATAGGGAATAACTTGGCTTAATTCATAAGCAAGATATCGGGCCTAGCCCGTAATATAATCTCTACGGATTATATTTCCCTAGATATGTTCCTACGAATAATATCTTTACCATATCTATTATTCTTGTATAATAATATTCCAAATATTATTATTGAGATTTCATATTTAATTAAATCTAATTTAATTAAATAATAATAATAATAATTAATTCCAAATATAATTATTATTATATTCTCCATAAATTAAATATTATATCCAATACAATATTTAATCAACCAACTATAATTGGTAAATTTCCATTACTTGTTGTGTGACCCATAGGCCCTCGTATATCGAGCAATTAGTCAAACTAACGGTCTTAATTGAACCCTAGACAATAAATCAGACACTCTCAACATACGAGGTACGTTGCGAGGAAATCTGCAACTACCTGTAATATTGTGGGCTATTGTGATATCTTCCTTTCATTCACGAATAACCGATTAAGTCTTGAACATGATGAAGTGTCTATTCAAATAACTTAATCATATTATCTCAAATCACTAATTGATCAAGTATATCACACTTAGCCACAAAGTCTAAGTTGATGCGCGTCGGCCAACGACTTAGATCCAATTATGATGAGAAGACGAGTATTCTCTCTAAATCCACATTGAGGAATGAATCATATTTTTGGCTCAACTACCACGCACATGCATTTCGTGATGAACCCAATCCATGCCATATCTACCCGTGGAAGGGTGCAAGCGTCGGTCATGGTCAAAGTTCACCACTCCACACATGTCGTGCGTATTGACCTCAAGTCAGAGGAGTATCACATCGCTCCCACTAACCGAGACACCCGTAGACACATTATGTGGAATTACATCAAACGGTTTCTCGGATGGGTATACCAATACCCTCTAAGGTATCTGTGCATCCATCATGAGATACCCGGTATCTCGCAGTAAGTGAGATCTTACTACACTCTCTAAGAGTATGATGCAGATCGCACACCAATCTCAATTGCATCATCTATATCCCATTCTTGATGATCCTTGATCGGGGCTATTTGAGAATCATACTTAAGTCATCTGAGTTCTCACTCACTCAATGACAGTAGTGATTCATGGGAACACAAATAAGAATATATGCAAACAATCAAACATCATATTCAGATAAGTGTAACACCATACATTTAATATTAAACCAATAATAATATTAAACCAAATCTGAATATTATCTTAGTATTATGTCCTTTCGATTGATTGTCTCTAGGACACTAACACTAACATTTTCTCCTTTCACCATAACCGGCCTTATTGTCCCTGGGAGGAAGGCCTGGTTGGTTGCCAAGAATGGATTGGTCTCGATATTTCCTACGAAAGGATTGTCGGTCAAGTTTTCCCCGAAGGAATTAGTACTGGGATTTCCGACGAAGGGATTAGTACTTGAGTTTTTGACTTGAAGCGAACTACACTAGCTTCTACTAGTAGCTACCCCGCAAGAGTACGGGTTCACTGTAGTAAGAGTAAGTATAATGACCAAGTATTATCGAACCCAAGGGATGGTGTATATGCGAATAGATCCCTGAAGATCTACGCGTCGTAGTTAATATGAGTGTGATGTTTTTGGGTTTTTGAAAGATTAATTAAAAGACTAAAATAAACTAATTAAACTAAAGAACGTAAGAAACGAATTAACTAAGGTTGTTTTCTAATGAGAGATGGTGATGCTTAAGATAGGAATCCCTACGTATACTAACGGAGCAGGTACATAATCAAAATAACTGTGACACACAAGAATTAACCTAAGTATAAGAATGCAAGGTGAAAGCTCAAGATTCTAAACCCTAATACTTTACCCTAACACTCGACTTCACTAATCCACTAACAAGTTAATGGATTGTGCTCAATTAATGAGACCCTAATTTAACTAAGGTGATGCGGTCGTCCTCCTTCGCTAAACCGGTAGATGAATTAACCTTTCCTAAACCTTCTCGTTAAGACTACTAATTGTTATTGAGTGATGCGGTCGTCCTCTCTCTAACACTTTCGTACTAAATTCAAAGGTAAAGTTCGGATTAATTATAAGAATTCATTAATTAAGAGAATTAAAACTAACGTCACGAATTACCCTAATTACGTACCCACATCCTACTTCTACGAGTTCATCCTAACCTAAGCATGCAAGGGTTTTAGCTAGACATGACGTTAACAAACATTAAAGCAATAGAAGAAACGACGAACATAAACATGATGAATTGAAGAAAGAAAATACGAAACATGAACTAGGGTTTAAAGAAAATAAATACGAAGAACTGAAATTGAATTAATAAAAACGACGTTCAAAGCGTTTAAAGTAATCAAGCTAATGAAAAGAAACTACGAATTGAAAAGAAACTAAAATTCGTATGAAGAACCTCAACACAATGTAAATAAAGCTTGCACGTCTCCTTCCTCTCCAAAAACTAAGTCTAAAATTATTTCTAACGTTCGGGTCTTTGATGTTGTCTTTAAAACATGTTTGGAAGAGGTATATATAGGCACCGGGTCGAAACGGGAGTTAATGGGCCGAAAATACGCATCCGGAGGCAAAAATCCATGGGCGCTCGAGCAAAACGCTCGAGCGGTCCCGCTCGAGCAGTGTAGCTCGAATGACACAATCGCTCGAGCGGTTCCGCTCGAGCCGGTCGAGCGCTGAAATCTCTCTGCATGTTTTGGGCGCTCGAGCAATTCGCTCGAGCGGTAGCGCTCGAGCTGCTCGAGCGCAAGAATTGTTCTGTAAGTTTAAACGCTCGAGCAATGTGCTCGAGCGGGGGCGCTCGACCTAGTCACTCGAGTGACTTCCAACTCTTCCCAAGTGATACTTTTCCTCGTCCGCACTAATACCAATCGTATTTCTTCAATATCTTCTCATCCGGGCATCCGTTTGAGTCGATTCAAAGTCCTACGAACTCCGTTTTTCGTCCTCCATTCACCTATGAGCATCAAAGAGACAAATTCATCAATGTGTAGAAATCATGCTCAATTGACTCTAAATACTCTATAAACTCGACCAAAATTAGGGCGTTTCTAGCTACGAATCATGACAATTTCACGCCTAATCAACCCCCCCCAAACTTACCATATTGCTTGTCCTCAAGCAATGAAATAATAAGTCAAGTGAAATTGTTAGGACTGAGTAAAAAAAAAATCAATCATGCAAGCTAATGAACTCAAGCTTCAAAAGTCAATCACCAGTATACTCACTCAATTTCTTTTATCGTACTCATGCAACAACAACAAGAAACACAAAGATCAAACATGGATGTGCACTCAACGATGTGTTTCGCTCCCTCACAAGTGTATATCAATGATAAAGGGACTCACTCAATCAATCAATCACACAAATCAGTAGCCATAGGCTTGTAAGCACTCTCAACTCCGACCATACTCTAGAAATCAATGCCGAATCAAAAAGGACTTTTCTCAAGGTTGTAATGTAGGCTCTTTGGACAGGTGGGATAACAATATGGTAAAGTGACTCAAGTGAATGGAGAATAGAAAATCAGACTTCGGAACTTCGAGATTAGGAACAGACTACTTCAAACATATTCAATCAACACTCTTTCAATTCCACTTCTCTCAACACTTCAATCTTTTCTTTCTCACTCTTTTCACTTTTTTTTTTCAATCACTTCACTTTTTTTCTTTTTCTTTGTCGCACAAACACATGAGCTCATTTTTTTCCTTTTTGCTCATTCTCAATTTTCTTTCTCTTTTTCCCACATCTCAAAACTTCATCACACCTTCTTCTCATATTCACTCAACAAACAACCTTTTCCTTTTTCAACTCAATTCACTCCCTTCACATTCACACTTTCCTATTCTCCACTCAAATTGGGATAAAAAGGCTTAGGAATTGGAATAGTGTTCATATGTGCTAGCAAATAAAATAGGCTTTAGGCTCAAAGGGGCTAACAAGGGACAAATATCAATGGTAAGGAAATGTTTTGGCTAAGTGACTCATTCAAATCAAAGATGGCCTAAGATCCTATTCGGCATATCTAACTAGACACAATCAAGAAAAGAGAGCACACACAAGTTCTAGCATCCTCTAAGGTGATGATTCACTCACAAACGAAGAGATTAAATCATGCATTTAAAATCTCATAAGGCTCAACTCTCACGGCTTTCACATCCATGCTAGTCCTAGTGAATTCTCACTCTCATCACACAAGTACTCAAAAGAAAAATTCACAAGCATACGGGTTCTCTCCCTAATCAGCTCAAACTCAAACACTCACACAAAAGAATTTCTAACTCACCCTTACAACTCACTCTACTCATCAAATCATACTCAAAGATAGCAATCAACAAGCATAAGATGATTGATAGACATGAAATATGCAATAGCGAGTCAACTCAAAATCACCCCAAGGAGTATCTCAATAATCTAATAATCAATCAAACTCAACTCAAAGATAAGGGCGTGCATGCATGTGCAATGTAACAAGAAACATAAAAATCTCCAACCCCCCAAACTTCGACCTTGCTAGAGGTCTAAGTTTGGGGTTGTGGGTTACCTCAAACAAATAATCCCGTTTCTCTCAATAGCTTTGCACATTCCCTTGTCTCAAGTTGGTTCCTTCAATCTGAATAACTCCATGATACCTTTACTCCTTTAGAGACAAGCCTACAAGCAACTCACTCAAATACGAGGTTAAACATACGACTCAAAATAACTCCCTAATAATATAAAAAGACACTAAAAATAAATGAAAGCAAATAAAAATGGGTTGCCTCCCATTCAGCGCTATTTTTAAGGTCCTCATGCCGGACCAAGCTCAAAGGAGCTTATGGGACATCATACTCAAATTTACCTCCCTTACTCTCATAAGAGTGGTGTTTGAACTACTTTCCTTGATGCCCCACCATCATGAGTTCCTTTGCTTTCTTCTCATCCCCAAGTGTTATGGGTCTCAACTCCTTCTTGCCTCTATCTGGAGGAGTCTTACTAAACAATTTCTTGAATTTTGACTTCTTCTTCTTAACTCCTCCTTTTCCTTCCAGCTGGACCACGTCCACACTTTTCACCTCTCCATCCTTCAACTTCTTCACTTTGTCCCTTTCAAAAGAGTCAAGATCATAATGCCCATGGGTTAAATAATCACGTGAAGGACTAACAAAATCATGAATATCAGAAGGATTAGGGATAGAAGGCGTGTCTTCAACACGAGGATCAATTGCATCCATGCAATACAAGCTCTCATCCTCCCTCGGGTGTTTCATGGCTTCATATAGGGAGATCTTCACTTCTTGATCATCAACTTTCAGCGTAATCTTCCCGTTTGCCACATCTAGCACCATCCCCGCCGTAGCTAAGAACGGTCTTCCCAAGATCAGGGGCACGTGCTCATCTTCCTCCATTTCTAGCACTACAAAGTCAGCTGGAAAAATGTGATCTCCAACTCTCACTAGGACGTCTTCAACCACACCTTGAGGTCGAGTAATAGACCGATCGGCTAGTTGAAGCGTCATCATTGTGGGTTGAAGTTCACCACCTTCCAACTTCTTGAAAAGCGACAACGACATCAAATTAATGCTCGCCCCTAGGTCGCACAACGCTCCCTTCTTGATCCCGTTCCCAATATCACATAGGATCGTGAAGCTCCCGGGATCCTTCAGCTTCGGTGGAAGCGCCTTGTGCACTAATGCACTCACCTCGTGGTTCAACTGCACCAACTTCGGCTCATCAACTCGCCGTCTTTTCGCGATCAAGTCCTTCAGGAACTTGGCATAATTTGGCATCTGTTCCAAAGCATCATAAAAAGGAATATTAATATGCAATTGTTTAAAAACATCAAGGAACTTAGCGAATTTCTCATCAAGCTTATTTTTCATGAAGCGCTGTGGATACGGGACGGGTATCACAGATTTGGGTACCCCCCATTCATCTCTTTCTGTTTCTTTCACTTTCTCCCTTGCTTCATTTGCCTTCTTCCACTTAGGAACTCTCTCAACCTCCTCACTTTCCTTGCCCTTCTGGGACTCATCCATATCTTCATGCTTCTCAATCCCCTTCTCAACTTGGGGCGTCTCAGAATCAGCAGGCATCTGAGGACCTTCATAGTTGGTTCCACTTCTTAGCTGGATCGCCTTGCAATGCTCTTTCGGGTTCCCCTCCGGTATTCTATTCACTGACTTTGCAATTTGGCTCATCTGGAGCTCTAAAGAAGTGAACCTTCGATTGTTCTCTTGTTGAGTTCTAGTCCACTCAACGTTCATCTTCTGGAGCTCTTGATCACGTTGATCACCCTTCTTATGCAACTCCTTCACATCATACTCCAAGGATGACAACCGCTTGCTCCCTTCCTCCACTTTCTGAAGGATCGCTCTCAACATCTCCTCGGTTGATGCACCGCCTTCTCCACCAGGAGGTTTAGACCCCGGATCAACACCTGCAGGAACAGTAACACCAGTTTTTGGGTTAGCATAAGAAAAATTATCATTCTTCCTCCATGTGTTTTGAGGAGGCTGCTGGCCTCCTTGATACCCTTGTGTGTTCCTCCATTGATTTTGAGGCGGCTGTGGGCCTGGAAGTACAAATGGTTGGCCATAAGAAGGCCTTCCATACTGATTACCACCTTGGTAGCCATTCTGATTGTAATACGGACCTCCCATGTAATTGGCTACCTCTTGTTGTCCACTTGGTTGGTCTACTCTCTCATTCTCTACTGCATGCTCTCCACCCAAACTCTTCCCCAACTCGAGGTTGTTGATCTTCTCCATCATGGCCATCAGCAGCCTTCTCGTTCCTTCTCCCTCTTCAACCTGATGCACTCTCTGAAAATCTGCATCTCCACTCCAAGCACCGGCATTCGTGACAATGTTGTCCACGATTTCCCTACACCTCTCTATGCCTTGGTTCAAGAATGCTCCGCCCGCACAAGCGTCTAAATGGTCTTGCCCCGCCTTGTTGGCACCACTGTAGAAGAACGCCATAATGTCTCCCTCATTGTACCCTTGCTGCGGGCACTCAATCAGCATGTTTGAGTATCTCTCCCACGCTTGACGTAGGTCCTCTCCTTGCTTCTGGCGAAAGGATGAGATCTCAATTCTAGCCTTGATCGTCCTAGATGGAGGGTAGAATCACTCGAGGAACAGACGCTCGAGCTCGGCCCAAGTGGTAATACCTCCCCGCGGGAGCGTATTATCGTACCACTCCTTAGCTATTCCCGTCAATGAGAATGGGAACAGCCTAAGCCTCTTGGCATCTTCAGACATGCCATTATAATTAAATATGGAGGCTATCATGAGAAAACTCCTCAGGTGTGTATGAGGATTCTCCTTCCCGATCACCCCCTTGAACTGATTCTCGGTAAGCAGCTTTAAAATCCCCGGGGATATCGAGAAGTTGTTCGCCTCAACAGGAGGTAAAGCCACTCCATCATAGTACCGCTGTGGCTGTGCTGCAAACCTCCCTCGAATAGCCATATTGTGGTCTACGTTCTGAGGAACGTGTTGAGGATTAGCAGCTGGTACGGGTACTTGTTGGGGTGGTGGTTGGTAAACAGGTGGTTGGTTGTAGACAGGAGGTGGATGATATGGATATGGTGGGTAAGGATAAGGTGGGTATGGGTAATGTTGGTATACTGGGTTGTTAAAAGGGTTATTTGGGTTTTGTGGGTAAGCAGGGTTGTTATGAGGATTATGGATAAGGTTCTGAGCTGGATTCCCTACGTTTCGTGTATCCGGGTTTAGGCTCTGGCTATCCCCTAATGGAATTTGATTCTGGCTACCACTAACTCCAGTGCCTTCAACTCGGTCTACTGCCTGATTGAAATCGTTGGCAGCTTCGTCCAACTCATTATTGATATCCATTGGTTCCTTTCCTAAGTCGGCAGCGTTCATCCTTCTCAAGAAGGCTCGGTTCCTTCTGGCTATTGTCTCAGGGTCCAACGGTATTCTCTCTTCGCTCGTATTGCCTTGTGAGCGTGTTTTCATAAACCTGACACACTAGCAGAAGGGTCAAAACGCAACTGCCGATTGAATACAAATAAAAATAAAAACAGAAAATAAATCACCCACTACTAACTACTAAGCTATCTACAAGTCCTATTCAAAAGCATACAACGCCATCCCCGGCAACGGCGCCATTGACTTGAAGCGAACTACACTAGCTTCTACTAGTAGCTACCCCGCAAGAGTACGGGTTCACTGTAGTAAGAGTAAGTATAATGACCAAGTATTATCGAACCCAAGGGATGGTGTATATGCGAATAGATCCCTGAAGATCTATGCGTCGTAGTTAATATGAGTGTGATGTTTTTGGGTTTTTGAAAGATTAATTAAAAGACTAAAATAAACTAATTAAACTAAAGAACGTAAGAAACGAATTAACTAAGGTTGTTTTCTAATGAGAGATGGTGATGCTTAAGATAGGAATCCCTACGTATACTAACGGAGCAAGTACATAATCAAAATAACTGTGACACACAAGAATTAACCTAAGTATAAGAATGCAAGGTGAAAGCTCAAGATTCTAAACCCTAATACTTTACCCTAACACTCGACTTCACTAATCCACTAACAAGTTAATGGATTGTGCTCAATTAATGAGACCCTAATTTAACTAAGGTGATGCGGTCGTCCTCCTTCGCTAAACCGGTAGATGAATTAACCTTTCCTAAACCTTCTCGTTAAGACTACTAATTGTTATTGAGTGATGCGGTCGTCCTCTCTCTAACACTTTCGTACTAAATTCAAAGGTAAAGTTCAGATTAATTATAAGAATTCATTAATTAAGAGAATTAAAACTAACGTCACGGATTACCCTAATTACGTACCCACATCCTACTTCTACGAGTTCATCCTAACCTAAGCATGCAAGGGTTTTAGCTAGACATGACGTTAACAAACATTAAAGCAATAGAAGAAACAACGAACATAAACATGATGAATTGAAGAAAGAAAATACGAAACATGAACTAGGGTTTAAAGAAAATAAATACGAAGAACTGAAATTGAATTAATAAAAACGACGTTCAAAGCGTTTAAAGTAATCAAGTTAATGAAAAGAAACTACGAATTGAAAAGAAACTAAAATTCGTATGAAAAACCTCAACACAATGTAAATAAAGCTTGCACGTCTCCTTCCTCTCCAAAAACTAAGTCTAAAATTATTTCTAACGTTCGGGTCTTTGATGTTGTCTTCAAAACATGTTTGGAAGAGGTATATATAGGCACCGGGTCGAAACGGGAGTTAATGGGCCGAAAATACGCATCCGGAGGCAAAAATCCATGGGCGCTCGAGCAAAACGCTCGAGCGGTCCCGCTCGAGCAGTGTAGCTCGAATGACACAATCGCTCGAGCCGGTCGAGCGCTGAAATCTCTCTGCATGTTTTGGGCGCTCGAGCAATTCGCTCGAGCGGTAGCGCTCGAGCTGCTCGAGCGCAAGAATAGTTCTGTAAGTTTAAACGCTCGAGCAATGCGCTCGAGCGGGGGCGCTCGACCTAGTCACTCGAGTGACTTCCAACTCTTCCCAAGTGATACTTTTCCTCGTCCGCACTAATACCAATCGCATTTCTTCAATATCTTCTCATCCGGGCATCCGTTTGAGTCGATTCAAAGTCCTACGAACTCCGTTTTTCGTCCTCCATTCACCTATGAGCATCAAAGAGACAAATTCATCAATGTGTAGAAATCATGCTCAATTGACTCTAAATACTCTATAAACTCGACCAAAATTAGGGCGTTTCTAGCTACGAATCATGACAATTTCACGCCTAATCAGTTTTCCACGAAGGGAATGCTATTAGAGTTTCCCACGAAGGGATTGAAATTGGAATTTCCCACGAAGGGATTAGTGTTCAACCACTCAGCAAGGTAGTTGCCGAAGTTTCCAAACTGGAAAGCAGGAGGGGTAACTGGATTACCCGAGGAGGTCCCCACAACAGGAACCAGATTACCAGCCTGAGTCGTTGCTGTACCCGTAGGTACTGGTCCATCCGTAGGATGTCCAGTTGGTACAGCAGTAGAGTCAGTGGTAGCAGCAGCATCTTTGGTGTTAACAGTAGGGGTAACACCAGTGGTAACAGGAGTCGAAGGTGTCGTGTCCATATCGTTATCAGAATCGTTGTTCGACATATCAGTATACGAGAAGAAAGAATCTATTCAAAAATTATGAGAGATAAATTAATTGGAAGTCAATCCTGAAAATTATGTTGGTTTAATGCAATAGAAGAGCCTCTTTGTTCCAAGAAAAAAAATAGAGGGCTTACTTGAGCTCAAATATAGCGTTATGGCTTATTTGTACCAAGACCAACAGTTTAGGGTCCTAGTTGTACATTTTTCCTAAACAATTATTATCTCAGTCTCATAAAAATTTTCACACTTCCCTGTTCATACGCCCATAAAAAATTTCACACTTCCCTGTTCATACGTCCCATAAAAGTTATTGATCAATGATGAGAGGCCTTGTACGCAATACAAAGAGAAAAGGTTAGAGAGGGTCACCTTGTCAGAGTCCTCTTGACAACTTAACTCTTCTAACCATAGTATTATTAACGAATAAGAGACAAAATCTGCACAATTCAGGATCAACTCAACCCAGCATTCATCGAACCCCAACTTGCTCATAACCTTCCTCAAATATCTCTGATGAGTCGGAAATTATGCATGATTTAAGTGGTAAAAAGTGTGATTAACTGCACTTGATTATGTCGAGCTTGCATGATTTTATACTCACATATGTTTTGATGATTTAACCTACAATCTTTTTATTGTAATTTTTCAGTGTTTTAGGGTTTTTTTGGGGATTTGGACTATAATTTAAGAAACCCGGTGACTTATATAAAAGTTTGAGACATTTTGAGCTGTTGCAGACCACTCTATGAGGCCCGATGCAGATCCAAAATGATAGATTTTGAAGGCCAATAGGATTTTATTCCAAAACCTACCATGTCCAAAATATTAAAGGAAAATATCGACACATGATTTGGTCATATTTGATTTTTTTTTTCATATCATAATTCAACCCATATCTCTTATATAAAGGATATAGAATAGTATGCAAACGACAGAGTGCACCGTTGGGAGCGCCAGGAATAGAGAAGAGAACTAGGAGACAAGAAGAAGAAGATTTTCATGAAGATGTCCACAACCATGCCTAGTTAGTTTGTTTATTCCAATTCTAAAGATTTATAAACTTGCATTTTGATGATTGTTTATTGAACCCCATATTCTTAATAAGATTTTATCCCAGATTATTTATGTTGATAGACGACCAGGCGAGCAACAGTGTTTAGAGGTTTAAGTGATTAATCATGCAAGTTAGATGAAAGCGACCAGCAGAGATTGAGAAAGCCTCAAACACCAGGCGACCAAGAGTAACGTCACACGGATGTCAGGCGACCAGCACAGCAAAGAAGCAAGATGAACAAATAATTAAAATAAAGCAATGACAAGATACACCATCTAGGCGACCAAGCGAGAAAGAATGGCCCACGAAGATCAGCTCAAAATTCCACTAACTTAAACATTACATTAGAAGCAAACAAGTGTACTAAACACTTGTCATTGTATAAAGTGTAATAGTTTAGGAATAAGACAAGTGGCTAAACACTTGTCAAAGCCAAAATCAAAGGGCTAAGAAAGTGACACCTCCTACTTGCTTGTAAGCCTATAAATACCCCTTCATGAAAGGGTCAAAATAAGTTGAAAGATTCAAGAAAAGAACCAAACTCTTGCCATTTTATTTCTTAACCTTTATTCACATAAAATCATTACTTGTAATCTTGTTTGATGATCTTCTTGAGTATTAAACAACCACTAATCATCTAATTCGAATCAAGGTCATCAACAATTTGTATCATTTGTTTTAATTGTTTACATGTTTGAGTAATTAATTTAGCTTCATCATCTAGGTTAATTTATTTTTGCATACCTGCTAAATCGTATGTCGTAATTTATAATTGTTGCGATTATATGACAATTGGTAGCAACTAGTAATTTTTGCTAGGGTGATATAAATCGAATTCTTTCGAATCTGGCTAGCGTATTCGAGAATTTGGTTTACCTTTATCCTAGTGATTAATGCTTTTATCGAATTAAATTTAGATCATATCTTAGACTGTTTGAGTAAAAAGGTTCATTTAAGAGCTTATTTCAATTGAATAATATTAAGGGATAAAATCGGTAAACATAGTTTGTTCTTTATTGAGGATTGTTAATCTATGGGTAAAATTGAATGAACGACACATTTAATTAGCATAGTCAAAATCAAATGGTGAATTAACTGTGAATTGAAATCTATTAATTTATTGAATTATTTCGTGATTATTTACTATATTAGTGTCAGTTATTATTTTAGTAGTGTTAGAAAAATCATTTCAAACTCCCTATATATGTGTGTCCAATTTAATCATTTCAAGAGGCATAATTTAATTTCTAATTTCTCCATGTATCGACTCCTTACTTACCACCGCTACGAGTTAGTAGAATAAATGAAGATTATATATTTATTCTAATTTGACGCGCCTCGACAGTGAGATCCAATCTCCACTCATTTCTATTGTATCCCTTGCTCATATCCAATTTCAAAGCCACGAATCTCGTTTTATTCTTTGATTTTCTTAACCAGTGCATGCATTCCAACCCGATGAGAATATTGCCCATTGTTGGTCTTCCTAGAATAAAAGCACTCTGACTTGGATCTATAATATCAACCATAACATTTCAAAGCCTATTCATAGTGGTTCTCACAAGAATCTGATAGTTGACATTACATAAGCTTATTGGGTGATAGACATTCATGCTCTTTGCTTCTTTCACTTTAGGGATTAAAAGATATTGTTGTGTCATTTCATCATTCCAACTCCTCCCTATAGTTAAGAACTCCAAGAATAGCATTTGTAACATTCATGTCAATGGTATTCCAAGAATTTTGGAAGATGCTGGAAAACCATCAGGCCCGGGGCTTTATTCGAGTTAAGCTCAAACATGGCTTTATGTAGTTCTTCTACTGTGAAAAGGGTGTTAAGAAAAGTATTCATTTGACCCATAATCTGTTCCAAGTGGTTAAGAACATGGTCAACTTCATCTTCATCAAGTTGGAGGTGGCAAACAATTTTCCATAATGTAAGAGAATTATGTTTTCAATCTCACTTCTAGGGTTGTTAACGTTGCGGACCAAAATGGATATTTAAAAATATCCGTGTCCGTACTAAAGTTCGATTATTTTAAAATTCGAGTGTCCGTGTCCGTACCGAAATTTCGGTACGATACGGTACGGATATTTTATTTTTCGGTGCGGATCGGAGCGGAGTTTCGGTTACAAACGGACCGGATCGGATCGGATCGGTACGGAACGGAGTAGAGAAACAGATTTTTTTACCCTTTTTATATAATTCTCTCCTTTTTTTTAATCAATTTAGAAAAAACATATTGATGCATGCATACTCACACGAATACTACACAACTTCAACCACAATCAAACATATATCAATACAAGCTTGAATATAACACACTTATGATAATGGATGTTTAAAAAATTAACGTAAATCACCACCAATAGATTATTAAAAATACAGTATAATATATATATATATATATATATATATATATATATATATATATATTTGAAATATCTTGTGAATGGAAAGTGCAATATTAAAATCACGTTGATCGTAATTCTTGACATAGGGTACACCATATCCAAGTTTTTGTAATAAATGAATATACATGAACAATGAAATTAAAAGAATAAAAAATTAAATTTAAATCATTTTGATATACATCTAAACATATGTTAATATTATAAGAACTTAATAAGATAAATAATATAGTGTTTGTATTCTGAAAATGAGGAGAAATTATGCTTATCATATAGTTGTACTTGAATTCAATAACATTATAATAATATTTGATAAATAAAAAATAATTAAAATTTAATACATATTTAATTCGGTTATTCGGTTCGGTACGGTACAGTTCGGTACAGTCACATTCTGTTTTTCGATACGATTAATTTGGTAATATCCAAATCCGTACCAAAAAAATATTTGGTTCGGTTTTGGTTTACGGATAAAATAAAAAAGTCCATAAATTTTTCGGTTCGGTCCTTTTTCGGTACGGATTCGGTAATCTCCGAACTCCGTGAACAGTCCTACACTTCTGCATGTACACCATTTCTCAATGTTATCCAACAATCCTCTTATGTAATTTGTCTTTTGTCTCTTCGAGGCTCATATGTAGAAATAACTTATTTATCTATCTCTTGAAGTTATTCCAGTCTGATGACAATAAAATGAGTCCATCAACAAATATTCAAAGAATTAAGGAGATAAGGAGGCATTGCTTGAGAATGCCCTTGCAAAGTGATGAATGAGCTCCAATTCGTCTCTGGATCTCTGTAAAAACGGCTCTCGGGGTAACAGCAGAAAGCCCCATGGAAACCTGCACAAAACCGGGTCAGAGGAGGCTCCGATGTCGGTCCTCCGATGCTCAAGACAGCAAGCTTTTTATACAAAAAATGCTATGAAAAATGCAGCCAAGAAGAGTAGTTTTAGGTTAGAACATGCCTTTGAGGAAGACAATGTGGAGGTATTTATATTTCTGTCTCTGAGGGGGCATAAGAGTCAATCTCTTAGTGTTGCCCTAATTTGTTTTGGGGACCACTAGGACCACAGACATGTGTAGTGCTGCCAAGTGTCCTATAATGTTGATATTAGTGTGTCAAATAGTACATGTTATTCTTGATTTTAATGGTTGCCTATGCCATTAACCAAAGATGGGAAAATGACATTTGTGTTGTATTCTTCTTATCTGAAGGATGGAGGATAAGATATTTATTCAACTATGAAGGTTAAACAAACAGCAACATATTTTCATAGTTTCGGTCTCGATTCAAAGACGATTATCCCAGAGCCGTAATTAGATCTGGACTAAATATGTTCATATTGGATTAGCACACCATTGGAAGAGTGTATATGCGAGTAAAACCCTTTTTGGCCTATTTCTCGGCTTTTGCACGCTCCGGCGCTAGAGCTCTTTTACGTGCTTTGCAAAGAGTTTCTCTTTTAGCAAGTGTCATTCTTTCACAGACTTGATGGTGGGAAGCCATCTCTGGCTTAACCCACATCACAGTCATATCTAGCTCTCTGGTGCCAGTATATCTCTCTTCCTATGACTGAAGTTTGTTCATTTCCTCCTCTTTATCCACATGTTTGTCATAGTAAGGTGGACCAGGGGTATTCGACTTCTTCAAGGAACTGAAGCAAGTTGTGCAACCATCTCTAGTAGAGGACTTTACTTCTAAAAATCAGTTTTTAATGAATGTCTTCTCGAGAGGAAGTAAGATACGTAATACATTCATGTGACAGCTCAAAGAGCCCTAGCCCGAATGGGTTCAATTTTGGGTTTCTAAAAGATTTCTGGGAAGAGATGAAGTCTGAATTTATGACACTGATGACAGATTTTCATCAACAATGGAAATTAGTAAGAGGCTTGAATCCACCCTTCACTGTTCTTATACCAAAAAAAAAAAAAAAAACTATTAATCTTTCAGATTTCAGACCCATCTCATTGATTTGTGGAGCGTACAAGATCATCTCGAAAGTGTTGCCAAAACAATTATGCAGGTGTCGGGTCTGATAATCTCGGATCAAAAAAGCACTTTCATAGGTGGAAGACACATTTTTGACAATGTAGTAGTGTTAAACGAAGTTATTGAAGATGCAAAGAAGAGAAAACAGGATTGCATTCTATTCCAGATAAACTTTGCAAAGGCTTACGACTCAGTGGATTGGAGATATCTCATAAATCTAATGGGAATTCAATTTTAATTTAAAATGGATTATAGAGTGCATAACTTCAGCTCATACCTCAATTTTATTGAATGGATGAATTCCTGTTGAAAAACAGGGTCTTAAACAAGAAGACCATGTGTCTCCTTTTCTTTTCCTTACAGTGGTTGAAGTTATTTATGTTGTCCAAGGCAGTAGAGAGAGACCTTTATTCTCCTTGGCCAAAATAAAATAAGTGTGTCACTCTTACAATTCTTTGACAATACAATATTTTTAGATAAAGCAACGAGGGAAAATACAAGATTTAGTAAAAATGGTGTTGTGGTTTGAAGTGAATAAAGAGAAATGCAGGTTAAGTAAGTTTGTGAATATTTTAAATTGTGAAGTTGGGTGTGTCCTTTTAAATATATAGTTGGGGCTGAAAGTTGGAAGCATACATAGGAAAGTATCCGATGAGAGATTTTAAGTGTTTTAATGGATAAATGGGTTTGAAGATTTTGTAGAGAGGAAGAGCCGAGAGTGTTATTGAGGCTAGAGTTTAGATGGATACGTGGTGGGGTGAGGGTATTTGAGAAATCATGTGGAGTGGTGTGGTGGGGAGAAATCATGTGATTTTCGTTGGAGTGAGTTCCTTAAAATTAAGATTTTCTAGATTATACGATTTGCGTCCTAATAGCTTAGAGGATACTAATGACGTTGCAGCGGCTCAACCTGATACCTGATACCTGATACTAACTCTGTCTTTTGTAACTCTCATATTAATGGATGGAATGGCTTGATAAACTTGATTCAAGAAACCCACTGTTTGGTTTTTGTAGAGCAAGGAATGAAATGATCCAATACAAATTTCAAAACTGATCCACCCACGAACCCAAAAGCAAGATTGCAAGCACAAAACACAGATGCATATCATTCACATACAAACACTAGTTCCTGTTCGTTTAATTCATCTCACAAAATGGTCCTATTAATTTAATACTTGTCGAGTCTAGAGAATTAAGTCTATATTTGCTATGTAATTCCTATTATTTGTACTTTTTGGAGGTATTACTTATTCCCCTCTGAGAATAAATAAACGATTTTTTCTTATAAAATAAAAAAAGCCATAATTATTTCCCTTAGATGAAGAAAAAAAAAAAAAAAAACCGTTTTAATTTCAAGATGAAGCAAAAATTACATAAAATAAGTAACGTCACATATATTTCCATTCCTACTTCCCTTTTTGGACCCGCGACTGAAATCCAAACCCGGGCCCACCTTCAGCCCGCAACTTCTTAAAGTAATTGTGAACCTCTTGGGCAATCATCCTCTGCATGAACGCCACCAAACACCCATCTCCAAGCCCATTCTCCGCCGTCGATCCTCCATCATCTCCCACCAAATCCTCTTTCGCCGTTTCCTCACCTGCAGGTGACTCTATCACACCCTTCCCGGGGGGCAAAAGCGTAAGAGTGAGCCCATCACGGCCCAACCCCATTTCCCCTTCCCCCAAATCCTCGCCCCCATCGTAACTGCTCTGCTCCTGCGACGCACGCGAACACTGCCTCTTCAATCCCGACTCGGACGACCCGCTCCCGGACTCGTCCTTGGCCGCCGAGTCGCCGCCGATCCGGTTGCGCTTCCGGCGGAGCGTGGAGTTCCAGTGATTCTTAATGGCGTTGTCGGTCCTCCCGGGCAAGAGGCGGGCGATGGTGGCCCACTTGTTGCCGTTGACGGCGTGTGCCTCCAGAATGAGGGCGTCCTCCGCCGCCGTGAAGGGGCGGTGCTGCACCGCGGGACTGAGCTGGTTGCACCAGCGGAGGCGGCAGGACTTGCCGGAACGGCCCGGAATGCCGGTGCTGATGAGGGACCAGTTCCGGGGGCCGTGCTCCTCGACGAGCTTCATTAATGTGGCGTCTTCTTGTGGGTTCCAAGATCCTTTAATCTTTTCTCCACCATCGCTACGCCTCTCCATCTCTCTCTCATCAAAACTGTATGTATAGTTCTCTCTCTATACGTATATATAGAGAGAGAAAGGGGTTATGATGCATGATGTGATGTAACTGTTGTGAGGGGAGGGGAGGAGTTGTTGGCATGAACCTTAAACTGCTCGCACATAAGCGAAACCACTTCCATTTTGTTGGTTAGTCGGTTTTATTTGTGCATGGGTGAACCAATATTAATTTTTTTTATTTTATTTTAAACATAACTAACACGAAACTGCATCATAAAAGCATTATACTCAAACTTCTTTTTTAACATTTAAATATTAACTATTCACCACTTACACATTACTTATAATCACTAATACATTCATTTTAGATTGTCCCAAATAAAAAAAATATTAATAAAAGAGTTGTTTATTATTACTTGCGAGTATAAAATTGTTTTTATTAAGGATAAAAGAGTTATATCTACTTTTTAAAGAGTAAATTTAAAAGGATAGTTTTTTGTTTTTTTTACTATTTTGGGGATGGGGAAAACAAAAACAAAACATTTCTTTTAGAGTATTTATAGAGTGAAATTGGTTCATACATGAATAATTAAAGAATATTAGTTTGTTTTCACTAAAAAGTGTTAGTTGTTTACACTGAAAAGTTTTTGTTTGTTTTCAGTAAACAACTAATACTCTTCACTGAGAATGACTAATACCCTTCACTAAAAACAATTAATACTCTTTTATGAAAATAATTAATACCCTTCAACGATTCATGTATGAACCATTTTCACTCTATGCTCTTTCTTTTATGGGGAAATTATGAGTAAACTAAAATAAATCGAATGATAGTATTATTCATCATATTAATATATATTTTTTGTAAAAATTACTATTGTTATCAGTGATGTATGGTATTTTTTTATTTTTTTTTACTTTTTTTTTTCTAGTTTTTACTCATCATGGAATAAATTATATTTTAAATTAACAGTTTTACTTAATTTTCAGGCACTAAATTAATACCAAATATTGATATAGTTTGTGGTAAGTAGTAACTGAATGAAATTGTAACGGGTTTTCTCCAGGAAAAAAAGAAAGTAGGTTATGGAAAACAGTTGAGACTACGACCAAGAAACTTTGGCTTTTACAGTTTTTTAATATTTTTTCGGGCCTTCATCTCAACAACCTCTTATCAACAATACACTTCAGTTATTTTTCAATAATAATAAATGTTAATATAATTATTAGGATAGTTTGTTTTCAAGTTCAATAAGATCCGGCGCTTTTCATTCGAATTCAACGAAAGCGGAAGCGATTCTAAATCAATTTTGGAGGAATTCTAGGACTAATTTGATTTTTTTTTTTTTACATTTCAAAATAAATGTCGTCTGATTTATCCCGAATTCAAATTCAAAATACAAGAAATCATTTAGGGATCATACTAAAATATAATAGATATTATTAAAATATACTAGATCTTTGGTAGATTTATGTGGAGTATATATATCAAAATTTATAATTCTTAATTTAATGCGAAATTTCTAGAAGTCATGTTATGCAAATGAGATCCTGAGATTTGATCTTCCCTAACAATGAGAATAATGACTAAAAATAACAAATTTAAACTTCTAACTCATCTTGTTATGATACCCAATTTATGAGATTTTAGAACTTATTTTTAGGAGAAATTGATTTATAAATTGGAGCCATTCTCCAGTGGTGAAATATGTACACCGTGGTCATTATATTTTTTCAATAATATCATAATATTAATCAATAATATAATTACATTTATAAACTAATACTATTATAGAAGTTATCAACACAGTTCGGGGCATGTTTACAGGGGCGGAACCAGAATTGTTAAAATACTATTACTTGATATAACTAATTAAAAATTGAAACACTAAATATTTCATTCATCTACATATTGTAGAAATTAATAAACAATGAAAAATTTAATGAATCAATTATTTGATTAAATTATAATAAAAAATCTAATACTAAAAATTCAGTAATTGTATTGACCCAAGGCATACTCGACACCGTGACAAAGAGTATTAGAGTGAAAATAGTTTATTCATGAATTATCGAAGGGTATTAGTTGTTTTCACTAAAGAGTAGAGTCTTAACTTGTTTTTACTGAAAAGTCTTAGCTTGTTTTTATTGAACAACTAGTGATCATTCTACCCGTGCTTCGCACGGACGAAATTTGTTATAAATTTTCAACTATAATAATAACTCAATTATAATTATAAAATTAAATAACTATTTTATTTTATCAAGATTAATAATATTTCTGATAAAAAAATTGATACTTCCGATTAAACATTTATTTTATGGCATAAGTTTCACATATTACATAAAATCTTTGTTTGAGCATCCTTATTTTCCTGACTAACAAAACATATATCTTAAAATTCAATGTAATGTGAATATTGGTAAAAGAGTAAGTCTTGTATGAGACCGTCTCATGGCATGAGACAATGGGAATGTGTATAATTAGGACATTGGTCATTAACACTTTGATAGGAATGCGTATTAATTTGTGTTGTCTCATGCCATGAGACCGTCTCACACAAGTTTGTGCCTTGATAAAATTAATTAAAAGTTTATTGTGAATATTTTAATGAAATCCATTAACTTTATACATTTTTAATATACATGAGTAAAATAAGTATTGTAACACGCAAAGAATAACTATATTATACATGTGGTGAATAATGAATTTACTTATCAATTTAGACTATTTACACTAAAAAAAAAAGTAAATTTTGATTAAACCAAAAAGTGTATTAGATTAAATTGAATTTTTTAGAACAATTAACTGAACTCAGTGTAAATTTTTAAATGTAATATAACTACATATAACAGTGTAATTAACTTATACTCCCTCCGTCCCTGAAAATTGTCCTGTTCTTTTTTTTTTTTTTTTGCACATGGTTTGATGCGATATGTCAGAGGTTTTCTGAGGTCCATTTTAATTAAATTATCGTTTATGAAAAGTATGTGAATATATATATATATATATATATATATATAATACTCTTGTTATAATAATAATAATAATAATCACAAAACACAATATTTCGTGTAACCAAACAACAAACTATTCCTAAGAATTAACATCCACATAAAATAATAAATTTTTGATATAATAACAAAATGATATATAGTCGTTGAAATTGAGTTATACCAATAAAAAAATCAACAAAACATCTTTAAAAAATATCAATATCAATTCTCAACGTTGGTACACAAATAACTAAAATCATTCTAGCTCTGACATCAATACCATCAAACTTTATAAATATATTTTATCATTCTTATATAATACAACATTTCAAACAAATTTACACAATGATTTAGTGAGATGAAGCATACGACTGCCCGTGCCACCAATATACCTTAATTCGTAATAAATATGGAATAAATTTTCAGTACATACTTTAATATAACAAAATCCAATTTCCTCTCCAAACAAAGTAGATTAGAACTGATTAAAACTTAAAATTTCAAAAAGAAATTAAAAAAATATATATGCGTCCAAGAATATAAACCTCACCAAATGACGTTTGAAATAACATTATTGCATACAACTTAGTGATTTCACCAACATTCATTTGTTCTAATTTTCCTTTAAAATAATGTTCAAAATATCATGAATTTCTGTCCAATAATAATTCTTATAATTGTTCATACATAAAGAAATAATAATATTATATAATAAAACAAATAAAAGACTATTACATTAACATTATAAAAAAAAAAATTCCAAGCAGAAATTATTATACCAACCTATCGCCTCGAAGTTGAAGCTGAACAAACCGAACACAACCAATACGTAGCAAATTGGCAAGTATATCTGTAAAAAAAATATACATATTAAAAAAATTAATTACAAAATAACACAACCTGGTAACCAAATTTGCACATGTATAATAGAAGAACAATAATTAACCACTTGCACATGTATAATAGAAGAACAATAATTAACCACACAAACTCTTACCGTGCAGTTTTGAAACATCAACATTATGATTTAGAATTTCTCCGAAACTAATGAAGTCAAATACTGATTTTGTACTACTCGATGCAAAACACTCATGTATCTACGTTAAATTGATAAATTCCATCATATATGCATTTTTTGTATACTTAATTGGCATAACATTTCGAATAACACCAAAATATTTGATGTAATATTATCTACCTTTGGTGAAAAAGCCTTCAAACCTTATTATCAAAGAACGCGGAACACATCAATCAATTTTTTGTTCCCTGGCATCAACAATTAATTATTATTTTAGATTTAATAAAAATATGTACTAAAATAAAATCCAACAAATCTGATTGATACATAATTTGATATATGAAAATCAAAAGAATTGCTAACTTGAGAATCTATTATCACTATATTCATGTTGTTCCTTCCAACAGTAATCCATGTACGGAGAATTCTTACATGAATCATTAAAGAACACATTTCAGATAAATAAATAAATAAATAATAACGGTGAATCATGATGGCAAAATAATAAAATAAATTGTCCTTCAAAAGATATTGTATGCATGATGATATGTATCCATGAGTATATATAATAGAAAAATAAAGTCGAACATATTGAATGATATTTATTATTTCCAAAAAAAGAAAAAGAAAAAAGAAACATGCTAACAATTATATTCCAAGCTAATTTCATGTAAATTTTAAGTGCATTAAAATTAGAGACCATTTATGAGTTGCATCTAATCTGCATAGATTCATTAAAATAGTATACCATTTCTATGGAAGATAAAAATAATCATCACCAAATTGTCTCAAATTGTGAAGTTTACATGGCTTATGTTTCGCAGACGATATGTCTTTTCATAGTAAATAATATGAGCACATGCAAATCTCGACTAAAGTTAATGTTCTTAAATTGTTCAGCAAAAGATTTAAAGTTCTAATTTTCGTATCACCCCTAGTTATGGTCCTTACAGAAATCGTTCTTGTTTTGGCATTAAATACTATTATACTTCTTTAAAAAAAATTAATAGTTTTTTATTTGGCATATATATGAGAAAAAATCACAATTTAGGATCATTTCTCAAATCCAAAATTATCGATGGAGACAAAATAGAATCATGAAATTAAGTTAGGAGAAATGACATAATAACAAACAAATTCACATACAACTTGGCTTGTGGTCGTTGGGAAATAGCCGGATGAAGAACTACACATATCTGAATTGAAAAATGTGGTATTTTTGTTGAATTTCAAAATCCAAAAATTGACGATGTAGATGTCACAAAAAATGAATTTGAGTTTGAGAAAATTTTCAAGGAGCAAGATGAAGCTATATACGGGAAAAAATAGACACATAACTTGTGGTTGACTTTTAAGGACAATAATTTCACAGGTCTATAAAAGTAGATCATTATATTTTAAAATTTATAAGCATTACATATGTTGCAGGATTGTCCTACATTTGTAGACTTTATAATCAAATATCCTATATCCACATGTCCGTAAAATCATTATATCCTAAAAATTCAAAGCCCCTTAATTATGGGCGTTAAAAAAAAAATCCTTTTTTTACATCTTAAGTAATACACTCGTACACACATGCAAAATACACTTCAAGCCTTACCAAATTTTCAATGAATTATTATTATCTATAATCAAAGATATAAATTGTTGACATCTTATCTAGTCCTTATATACTTCAATAAACAAAAAAATTACAATAAAGAGTAATGCAATTCTAAAAATAAGTAACCAAAACAAATTGAATAATTATATATTTATTTCTTCAATATATTGTATACAAAAGAAAGATTGTCTTTTTTTTTTTTTTTGTGAAATGCTAGTAGTGTACTGGCCCTGTGCTTCGCACGGAAGTCATTTCTATTACTATTTTTAAAAAATATAATCATATACAGTTTTTATGTTTTATAAATGTCGCAATTTCTTCACACAATGGTTTAATTTTAAACAATCTTTTATAGTTCTACGTAAGTGTAACATGAAATGTATCCGTTTTATTATAAAATAGATATTTATAAAGAATAATAAATTATTTTGTAATTATTACCATCAACTTATGTTAATCAAATAGTGTGTTTGATATCAATTTTAAATAAAATAAAAACTTGTAAAATTTAAAATTATTTATATAATATTGGATTACCACCGCAGACATTTGAACATGTCTTTTCTATAATCATATTTTCTAATATGTTGAAGTAGAGAAGTATTGGAGAATTCAATACATTGTAAAATAGACGATGTCAAGTCAATCAATATTTACCAAGATGATGATCGACTCAAATTAAGGGCAACAAGTGATTCATTAGTTGATCATTTTTACTCCCATCAGACATTTGAAATGAAGACCTTTTTTAAAAGAGATATTTTCTTCTTTTAAAATAGAAGCTATTAGTCAAACGAACTTCAATATGTGGAACTGACCGTGGCGATTTGCATTTTTGGAGGTTGGATACTAAAGGGAATTTTTCTATAAAATTTGGATATAATGCTTTTTGGAGGAAAAAAGCCAGCCAACACAAGGAAGATGATACTCTTAACAAAGAGTTTGAAACAATATGGTAGCAAAAAATTTAATCTCTCAATATTCCCCCTAAAGTATGTACTCTTTTTTTCAAAAGGTAATTTGTCTAATCACCATGTTCTTATAACTCCTAATTTCCACACCATTCATGCTCTTTTCTACTGCTCGTCGACCGCACATATTTGGAAAAAATCTCAATTTGTGGCTAGAAATTAAGGATGATATAGTTCTAGCAAGTAGAAACTATGAAATTTCTCACCAAAAGATGTGATAATATTTAGAGCATTAGCCTTGAGCCTGGGGAATCTGGAAGAAACGGTGTGATATAAAACATGGGAAAAATAGATTGTTGGGGTCGGCATATTGTGGCAACTTCAATGTTGAATGGACTTTTAACTATCCACAAAGTTTCCAGCGAGCTCAAATTTCATTTTGTGGGTGCTTTCCCAAGGAACTCCCAAGAATTAAAGCCTACTGATGAACTCTCTGAAGGTCTTACTTAGGTTCAATGAGAATAAGATGGATTTCTCTATATGTTTCGCTTTTATTAGTCCGGGGGAGGAGTGATAGTTGTAGGACGCGAAATGTATATTGATCCGGGGTAAATTTTACAGGTTGGTTTATTTTATTTTATTAAGATTAGGGGTCTATTGATCTCAATTAAAAAAGGGCTTGGGGTATGCGCAAAAAAAAAAAAAAAACTGAAGGGGCAATTTGATCCTCACTGATAAGTTGATAAACTTATTTTGCTTGACCATATTCCAATAACAAATTATTTAAGAGTAAATATATCAAAATTAAGTAGTTCAGGTCATAATAAAAATCATCAAGCTCAAACTTATGTAACCATACAGTGAACTATTTTTTAAACATTAACATCCAGATAAAATAATAAACTTCGATACAATTAATAAAATATTATATCGTCGTTTAAATTGAACAATACAAATAAAAGATTCAATATCAATTACAGAAATAAAAAAATTATGGATTGTAACTTGGCGGGGAAAAATAAAGACTGTAACTCTTCGGGATGGCAAAATGAGGGTGTAATTCCCCGAGCTGGCCTATTAAGGACAATAATTTAAGAAGTAGCAAATCTAAGCCATATCAGCTCAAATCAACCCAATTTTGATCCAAATTGAATACAAATTCAGTTTAAATCATGCTAATAAGTTCGAAGTTTAGGTCAATTGGGCCAATTAGCCCGATTTGGTTAGATACAGGTTGATTGGCCTTAATTCGTGATTTGTAAAAGTTATTGTCCTTAATTTATCCATTCGGAGATTCAAAGTCTTAATTTTCCTAGCACCCTATGTTAAAGTTCTTAAAAAAGTACTCTTTATCAAGTACTCAATTTTGTACACAAAAATTAATTTTTTTCTTTCTTTGACATAAATACCATTACACTTCTTAAATTTTTAATAATTTTTACGCAGTTCAACACTTATTACAAATAAATCCAAATTTTAGTGAGACGAATTATGCAACAATCTGAGTCACCAATAAACCTGTATTCATAATAAACTGGGAAAAATTCTTTAGTCCGAAATACTTCAATATAACAAAAAGATGATTATTACATTAACATTAAAAAACCATAATACATTTGAACAAATTACATTGCATTGTTGGTTTCTTTCACACCCAATTTTAAGCCCCTCTGCTAATAGACGCTCTTGTGGAAAGATGATTATCATATTTTCCACTGCTAGACTAAGAGGTGGGGAAGTAGAAATATTTGGTGGTTGTATAGAAATTAAATAAGATTAATAGGTGAATGTTAGTAGAATAGTGGGTGTGGATAGTTGTCCCTTAAAATAAAATTATCTATTTTTTTTATTAATTTAATTAAGAATTAATAATCTCCATATTTAATTTTGTAATAAAAACAAACTTGTTTCTTTTTTAAATAGTTACCTAATAATAAAGTAAAAGTTATTTTAAAACTTTTTAAGAAAAATTATTTTATATCAATTAGCGGTAACAATTACCCAAAAATAATACAAATAATTTAAGATAAATATAAAAAATATATACCACAGATCATAATAAAAGTCACAAAATTCAAATCTTTATACCCTAATAATGAACTGTTTCTAAACCTTAACTTCCAAATAAAATAATAAACCTTCGATACAATAACAACATATTATATCGTCGTTGAAACTGAGCAACATAAATTAAATAATAAACAACATGACTTAATTAAAAAGATCAATATCAAGTATTCAACCTTGGTGCAAATATAACAAAATTCATTCTTGCTCCAAAAACAAACAACATAATTTTATTTTTTCTACGTAATCCAACACTTTTAACAGAGCTACACTAATCTTCAGTGAGATAAAATATTCGATAATCCGTGTCATCAATAAACTCATAATCATAATGAATTGGGGACAATTCTTTGGTTGTGACATAATTTAATATAACGAAACTTGATATTTCTACAAAAAGAAAAATTATAAACCGACATTGGTGTGTGCTAAAATATAAAAATGAGATAAGAAACATATAAGATTCATAAAAGAAATTTAAAAAAAATTGATGTACATCCAATTAAATATAAATCCCACCAAACGATAAATAAATTCAACATAATTAAATTTCACATAAAGTTCAATGATTTCAACAACAATCACTAATTTTAATTTTTCTTCAAAATAATCTTCCAAATAATCAATTTCCATTCAACATAATCTTTAATTTATATACTATTATGCATAATAATAAAATTATCTTTATTCATTACATAATATTACTTTAAAAATCAATTAAATTTATTAAAGTTAATTTATTCCACGAGTAAGTTTCCCACTTATTTTTGTTGAATGGTTTAAGAAAGTGTATTTGTTTATTAATATATGGTGGGTCACATATTGACTTTTGGGATAAAGTAATGAATAGTGTTGAAAAGTAAAGTGAATGAGTGACATTTTTGTAATATTGTGTGAGTTTGAAGGTTAAAGTTTATATATAATAGAGTGTTGTTATTTCCATTTATGGAATGGGAAATTTACTCGTGGACGGCCCGAAAAGGAAAGTGGGAAGTTTACTCATGGACGGAGGGAGTAGTATATATTTATAAAAAAACATACTATACATTCCTTAGTTAATAATTTATTGCTAAATATATTTATCATTACAATTAAATTTGTTTAATGATAAACTCCCATGTAAAAAATTTAGGGATCAATGATCCATTAATTATAGCCCAAATTGAAATATTTCGCAGATCATAACTGGATTAGACCGGGTCAAGTGAATCTTTATATAAAACTCACGCAAACACAGAATATAGAAGTTCGCTTCCAGGTTGTGTTACTATAAGCGCAAGCATGTTGTAGTATAAGAACACATATTTGAACTTATTTTAACACATGTAAGGTATTGAAAAATGTTTATTATATGAACAAAAATATGTTATTGTATGAACAAAACCTGTAAAAATCGATAAAAGAACCTAGAGTTAAAGAGATATATAATTGATTAAAATTCACATATTTGTCCTAATAGAACACATATTTGTTTTAAAGTTACTGTAAGGACAAATATTATTTCTACAACGGCTAGTAACACATAATTATTCTTAGAGTAACACACACTTGCTCTTATAGTAACACATCTGGGAGCAAGATTTCTATTTTGGCCTTGGTGTAAATTTTTTCTTAAGATTATTTATTTGACTTGGTACGACACACATAGAATATGTGTTGCATATTCTTCAAATGAGCTATAATCTTTCTTAAAATATTTCAAATGGGTGTTGCTCTTATTTAATTGAATGTAAAAATTGAACATTAAAGTATATGAATTGTTGTACTTAGAGATTTTATTATATTTCAAATCGATGACAATACTGTATAAAAATAAGGATTATGGAACTTTTAAAGAGAATAATTATACATAGACTCCTTAAGAATTGAAAACTTGATAATCTGCATAATCCATATAATCATTTTCTTTGTCAAAACTTTCAAAATACACCATTACCAATCATACTCCTTCAAGACCGAAAAAAAAAGTGAAATAATTCCTCAAACCATCAATCACAAACATACATGGAAAAATTGGATACAACACTTAATCCAACCAAAACTCTAACAAAGAAATCTCATCTATTTTATCATCTACCGATTAAACATATAAATTCCTTAAGGATTGAAAACTTGATAATCCGCACTATCCATATCATCATTTCTCTTATCAAAACTTCTAAAATAAACCATTACCAATAATGCTCTTGCAAGGCCAAAAAAAGAAAAGAAAAATAACACAATGATGCAAAAGAAAAATACACATTCATATATATATATATATATATAGATAGATTTGTAGTAACGGTCTCATATATCAATATAGACTCCAAATGAAAAAACTATTTTCTGCAATTAAAACAAAATAATATAAATGTCACAATAACAAATATACCATATAAACATACAAAATGATCCCACGTCTAAGAAAAGAAATGTAAAATTATATCAACAAAGACAAACAAATGGCGCCTAAAATATAAAAGGTTATGTTTTCTTATGACATAATTTGTGTTATCTAATGTCAATGTTCTAATTTGACCAATCATTAACCACATATTTTAAATATTATGGCTGTTAAAATATTTTACATTTAATATTTAAATTTAGTTTGATGTCAATAAATAACCGAACACCTCTAGTGTAGGGATATTGAAAATATTATTTAATTATTAGTTAATTGAGATAAAAAAAATTTATGGAAAATTAAGAAATACAGAATTCATCGATTAGTCATATAAATATGATATTTTTATTAGTTTAGCATTATAAACGGAATATAAGTGAGACATTTATTTTGGTATGATTGTAAGGATAGTAAGTACAAAAAAACCATCAAGATTAGTATAACACAAAATTAGCAACAAATTGAATTAAAAATGAATTTATTAATCAAATATACCATACGAAATTATTAAATAAAGTGAAGATTGGGATGTGGCGTGAAATATGATACCAATTATTTCCTTGACTATTTAAATTAATATTAATTAAGTTAAATATATATGATGATTGTATAATTCTTGGTATATGGCGAGATTAATGTGGCCTTTTCTTATTAATTTATAATAAATATATAAATTTAACATAAAAATTGTAAAAATCAAATTAATACATGTGTTTAATATATGCCTTAATTTGTACTCTAATTATGACAAATGTAGTGGGTTTGTACCGTGAACAACCCTAATAACTCAAGATGACAAAATGAGGATCGTAACTCTCCGAACTGTCAATTTAAAAACAATAATTTTTAACTTATATTGTCTATATATATATATATATATAATTGTAAACGTGTGTATATATATATACACACATTTACTACTAAATACATAAAAATGAAATATATTATAAGATTTGCATTTAGCAATTAATTAATATAAATAAATATACTTGTAAGAAATATGCCTCTTCTATCATCCAAAAAAGTTGTAATTTAGCTGATAAAATGTAAGAAATAATAAAATTTTCAATTATATTAATAAGTGCAGAATCATTTTGGAGTATTATTTGGACGAAATTGGAGTTGATTTATGTCCTTACTTTAGTAATGTCAGTCCCTACAACTTCATAACATAATATGTTCGGCTGTAAGGCTTGAATAATATATTGAAGTATAATTGATGCGATAATATGAAGACCGTTTTATGTCATGAGACGGTGAGATGGAGTATAAATTGAGCATGACGAATTAACACTTTGATAGAAGAGGCGTTTATTTGTGTTGTCTCACACTATAAGATGATCCCACAAGAGTTTTTATCTTCGAATTAAAATTATAAGTATTCAATTGTTAATAAATGGATATAAATAGGAAATGGATCATACGTTATATGATTAGTAAAAAATATATTTGACTTAACCAACTATGTAATGGTTTTTTTAATAAAAAATAGTAATATATTGATCCGGATGGATTCCAATAGCTTTCATTTGTTAAGTTAATAAATTTTTTCATCAATCAAGCTCATTATAACATGCCTTAATATTATTACACGTTTTTTTTAAATTTATTTACAAATTATATATGTAAAAAATATGTATAAACACATTAAAAATGCGATGTCTTGATTATCAATGATTAATGTAAAATTAACATACCATGAATATCTTACAAAAAAATAAATTAGCATGCCATGAATATCAGTAAAAAAAAAAAAACTAATACAATGAAGAAGAAGTTGAAAATATTTACAATAACAAACACCAAAATATTCAAAACTCATACAAATTATAAAATCTAAAAATCTTGATAAATTACTTGAGTCTTACATAAATCTTCAAATCTCTAATAAATGTCTTAAAAATTTATAACCTCTAAAATATTTAAATCTTCAAATATCTAACATAATAACATATTATCACCTATAAATCATAGAGATTTAAAACAATACATAAAAACAATAAAAAAATTGAAATACATATCCAACTATAATTTGATAATCATATTCCAGGTTTTGAGAATTTGGCGTTTTGCTCTTAACCAAGATTTCCAGCCGTGGCCAATAGTGGATGACACAACCATCATCATCATCAAGCAGACATGCAAGCTTGATCTCACCCAATTAGTCATTGAAATCACAAGAATTACATATTACTTTCATAGCAATTCTACATTCATAGACACGACATTACATATTTTTTCTACGATCTATTAAATATTATTTCCTCTTTCAAATGCTACTATTCATGGCAAGGATTCAATGCAGGCATCCCTACAATAGGATAACCATGATATGGACGACATCATGTGAGGAATAAAACAAACCTCTAATTCAAAAATCTTTGATCCAAAATCTCAATTTGAAAAGTAAATACACATGGCGTGGTTTTTTGTGCAGAAAGAATTGAGATTGAGGAGGAATTTGTTAGCTACTATGAAGATTGAAGAATGAAGTGAGGATCTATATAAATAGATACAAAATATAACTGATCCAAAATTCTAGCAACAATTACATCCTAATTGAAACTAAATTCTAATTTATAGTCAAAATTACCATAATTGTAAAAATAAAAAACAGACGGTTATGATTAAATCTTAAAAAAATGATCAATGGTCCAAAAACACTCCCGCCAAAACTATATTAGAAAAAATAGTTGCTATTATATATTTTAGATTAAGATTCTTCAATGAAAACAACTAACGTAGAATATGGGTTGTTTAATGTACAATCTTATTATAATATATTCTCAAATCTCTCCAAGGTGATGTGTCAACACCACCTTATTCTAAGGATGAGGTGGCATGCCTCAAATCTCTCCATTTCGAAATATTGCGCTCTCATTAAAAGTTAGTTAAACTTTTAATCTCGACCCTTCGTTCTATATCATTAAATCTAAACCATTAATTTATATCTGTATAATTAATGCAAATAGATGTTTTTTCCATTTTCTTATTTAGTTATTTTTAGAATTTATTATAAATCATATTTTTTCCAAATCTTAATGTACTTTAATATGATCTACTTATTGAATGAATCTAAATTTATCATTTCTAAGTTTGAGTTAGTATATATAGTATAATATAATGTTCGATTATTTTTTCCTAAAATTAAAGGTATATAGTTATATATTCCAAAGAATATTCTTATGTGATATAATCTTATTATGGACAAGATATAATATTGCATGCATTTTTTTTATTATAAATAAGAGCATATTGTATTTCATTTTTTTCACATCAAAGTTTCATTTGTTCCACTCTTTTGTGAGATTTCACTACAAAAAAAACACTGTTTAGCGACGGAATTTGCGACGGAAAATCCGTCGCAAACAGTGTTTTGCGACGGAATTTGCGACAGACACGTGTCCGTTCCTAAAACAGCCGTAGCTAATTTTTGCGACGGATTTTGCCGTCCGTCGCAAATTAACGACGGATAAAACCGTCGCAAAATTGGCGGGTCAAACCCGACCGGGTCGCTCAAAATTTGCGACGGACAGTAGTCCGTCGCAAATTATTCGGGTCGGGTCAACAATATTTGCGACGGCAATAGTCCGTCGCAAATATTTATTAAATTTTTTTTTATTTTTTTCGGTTATAATTTGCGACTGACATTTTTCCGTCGCAAATTAAAAATTTGCGACGGAATTTGGCCGTCGCAAATACCGAGCCTATACAAAAAAAATGTGGCTCGCGTGGTTCGAGCCCGGGCACCCGGGGGAGGCGGGGCGGGCGCGGACCACTGGGCCACCGGCCCACAGCTTATTATAGGAGGCCCACCTTCTATATTAGTCTTATTGGGCCTTGAACAATTAATCCAAATTTGCGCCCAAGGGGAATCGAACGCGCGACCTCTTGTGCATGTGGAGGGGGCGCGCGCCACTCGGGCACGTGCTACTTTCGTTCATTTTTACGCAATTAATTGTATATGTATTCAAATTAAGTCATTTTTTTTATAATTCACTAAATTAATTTCTTTTCGTATCTAACTTGTTTATAAAAATATTTTGCCCAACTATATTTTTTTATTTCGTAAAATTATTTATTTCGACAATACGTAATTTTATAATTCGTTCATTTGTACACAATTAATTGTATATGTATCCAAATTGATTCATTTTTTTTTTCATAATTCACCAAATTAATTCATTTTCATTTCTCACTTGTTTTTATAAATGTTGTGGCCATTTAATTTTTATTACTTTGGTAAAATTATTTATTTCGACTACCGCTTAAATTTATAATTCATTCATTTATACGCAATTAATTGTATATGTATCCAAATTGACTCTTTTTTTTTTTCCATAATTCACCAAATTAATTCATTTTCATTTCTCACTTGTTTTTATAAATGTTGTGGCTATTTAATTTTTATTACTTTGGTAAAATTATTTATTTCGACTCCCGCTTAAATTTATAATTCGTTCATTTGTACGCAATTAATTGTATATGTATCCAAATTGACTCATTTTTTTTTCCATAATTCACCAAATTAATTCATTTTCATTTCTCACTTGTTTTTATGAATGTTTTGGCCATTTAATTTTTATTACTTTGGTAAAATTATTTATTTCGACTCCCACTTAAATTTATAATTCGTTCATTTGTACACAATTAATTGTATATGTATCCAAAATGACTCATTTTTTTCCATAATTCACCAAATTAATTCATTTTCGTTTCTCACATGTTTTTATAAATGTTGTGTCCAACTATTTTATATTTTATAAAATTATTTATTGTCATTTAATTTTTATTACTTTGGTAAAATTATTTATTTCGACTCCCACTTAAATTTATAATTCGTTCATTTGTACGCAATTAATTGTATATGTATCCAAAATGACTCATTTTTATTCCATAATTCACCAAATTAATTCATTTTTGTTTCTCACTTGTTTTTATAAATGTTGTGTCCAACTATTTTTTTATTTTGTAAAATTATTTATTTTGACAACGCGTAATTTTATAATTCGTTCATTTGTACGCAATTAATTGTATATGTATCCAAATTGACTCATTTTTTTTCCAAAATTCACCAAATTAATTCATTTTCGTTTCTCGTTTTTATAAATGTTGTGCCCAACTATTTTTTATTTTGTAAAATTATTTATTTCGACAACGCGTAATTTTATAATTCGTTCATTTGTACACAATTAATTGTATATGTATCCAAATTGATTCATTTTTTTTCCATAATTCACCAAATTAATTCATCTTCATTTCTCACTTGTTTTTATAAATGTTGTGGCCATTTAATTTTTATTACTTTGGTAAAATTATTTATTTCGACTCCCGCTTAAATTTATAATCCGTTCATTTGTACGCAATTAATTGTATACGTATCCAAATTGACTAATTTTTTTTCCTTGTGCATGCGAACACGCGACCTCTTGTGCATGCGAAGGAGGCGTGCGCCGCTAGACCATGAGCTTCTTTCATTCATTTTTATGCAATCAATTTTATATGTATTCAAATTAATTCATTTTTTTAATAATTCATCAAATTAATTCATTTTCGTTTCTAACCTATTTATATAAATGTTGTGCCCAACTTTTTTTTTTTTATAAAATTATTTATTTAAAAAAATGTATAATTCTTTCATTTGTATGCAATTAATTGTATATGTATCCAAATTGAATTTTTTTTCATAATTCACCAAATTTATTCCTTTTCGTTTCTAATTTTGTTTATATAAATGGTGTGCCAAACTTTTTTGTTTTTGTAAAATTATTTATTTCAACGTGTAGATTTATAATTCGTTCATTTTATACACAATTAATTGTATATGTATTCAAATTGAGTCCTTTTATCTCCATAATTCACCAAATTAATTCCTTTTCGTTATAGCTTGTTTATATTGTGTGTCCAAACTTTTATTTTGTAAAATTATTTATTTCGACAATACATAAATTTATAATTCGTCTATTTCTACGCAATTAATTGTATATGCATCTAAATTGACTCATTCTTTTTTCATAATTCAAAAAATTTATTCCTTTTCTTTATGTTGACAATGCGTAAATTTATAATTTGTTCGTTTATACACAATTAATTGTATTTGCGACGCACGTGTTCGTCGCAAATTATTTAATTACTTTTTTAAATTTCAACTTTGAAATTTGAGACGGACATTCCGTCGCAAATGACCGTCGCTAATTTTAAATTTGAAATTTGTGACGGACATTCCGTCGCAAATATCCGTCGCTAATTTCAAATTTGAATTTTGCGACGGACTTTCCGTCGCAATTAAGTCGGGTCAAGACCCGGTTGGATCTCCAAAATTTGCGACGGACACGTGTTCGTCGCAAATTATTTAATTATTTTTTTAAATTTCAACTTTGAAATTTGAGACGGACATTCCGTCGCAAATGTCCGTCGCTAATTTCAAATTTGAAATTTGCGACGGACTTTCCGTCGCAAATAAGTCGGGTCAAGACCCGGTTGGATCTCCAAAATTTGCGACGGACACGTGTTCGTCGCAAATTATTTAATTACTTTTTTAAATTTCAAATTATTTGAAATTTGCGACGGACATTCCGTCGCGAAGCGGATCTCCAAAATTTGCGACGGACATGTGTCCGTCGCAAATTATTTAATTTTTTATTTTAATTTTCACTTTGGAATTTGAGACGGACTTTCCGTCGCAAAACCCAAGAATTAGCGACGGATGGATAAGTCCGTCGCAAATTTTTAGAATTTACGACTAATGGTCAAAATCCGTCGCTAATCCGTCGCAAAATACTAAAATTAGCGACGAATAAGGTGTCCGTCGCAAATTTCCGTCGCTAATCAGCGAGTTTTTTGTAGTGTTTCTCCCATCAATTGTTGATTTGTTGGTTAGTTATATATCTATTGTTATTAGTATATTTATTTTATAATTAAATTCATCATTTTAAGTGCTCACAATTTGATTAGATTTAAATATCAATATGAATGTAATAATGAATGTTGATTTATGCTCTACATTGTTCAGTTTAAATATTCTTCATGTGCAAAAATAATAGATTTAACTATATATATTTTTATCTGAATAATTATGATGGTTTCATTGTTGTAATTTAAATCTCATTTTAGATTTCAAGAGTATGACACCTCAATTTTCTCTGATTTCTAATATCAAGAGTGAGAGCAAAAAATTGATCGTTAAAGTTAGGATTGAAAAAGTTGGACAATATTTTTTAATGATTTTAATAGAGACAAGTTCTACTTGGAACTCATTTTGATCGATGAACAAGTATTTGTAATGTTAAAGTTTATTTCAAATTTGTATTGTTTCTTATATAAATTAATTTCTTACCGTATACTCCCAATAACTAATAATGTTGATTAATTTATAAATTATTCAATATTGAAATGGAAATTGATTATTACTAAATTATTAGTCTAAGTAATGTTATTCCATAATTGTTATTAATTTATGTGAATTTTTATGTTTTTTTTAATTATTTAGTTTGTAGGATATACCTATATGGTTTAGTGAAGGGCACGGGCCACAGCTAAACAAACCCCATAATTTATTGTATATACCTCGAAATTGTTTAAACAAAAATACTCTTATATTAAATGTTTACAGAAAATAAATATAATATATTTTTTCAGTACGCGAAATTCGCGTGGGTACACTCTAGTATATATATTTATATATATACATATAGATTTGTTAATTCATTTGATCTACACATTTTATTCAGCCAAGAGTAACAAATTAAATTAATGTCATGCTCTTATCTTTAATATATTATTTAAAGTAATTCAATTTTATTTCTTGTATAAATTTAATTAAAAAATCACATATATCAATTAGATTCCAGTTATAATTAATTGTAATTATATATAATGGAAGCAGTACCTTCCAAACAGCCTAATCCATCTTGGTCATTCATCCTTCACAACTCGTAACTCTAATGCCCACTAACTTTCCCACCACTCTTGTTTTCAAAATTTATTAAGATGGTAAATATATATTTACTTTTTTAATATTTAGAAAAATGTGGTAAATATCATATTTGACTTATTAAATTTATCATGCATATATGCGATATGGTGTATCGACATTTAGTTGGGTTAGAATTTAGATTTCGATTTTTTCTTATATTATATAAAGTCCCGACATAATTTTTCATTTCAGTCTAGCAAACAATTTGAATCGGCTGCTGCGACCAAGGTAAAGTATACCTACTTTTTCCTTCATACAAACTACGTACTGTTTGTACAATTGATTAATAACATAGATATCATATGTGTTGATTAGGGAACTATCAAGGCTATGGCATCTGAAGGAAGGCTTGATTTGGATCTGAAAGGTATGTATATATACAATTATACATGCAGGCACCATAATCATATTATATTGGGATGCATTTATAAATGTATAGCTCGAAAAAATGTTTTTGTGTCAAAAATTTAAAGTCCTTCTTTTTAGCGAAGAGGTTTTTTATTCTTTTTTGGACCATTTGTATCTTTTAATGAAGTCAACATAATATTGTAAAGAAATGGTGGTACATGTGATGGTACATATACAGGCTGATCAGTTAAATTATGGTGGTACGAATCTATATACATAGTAATATGTACTTAACTTTATTTAATAGTTAAAAGAGTTTAGTTGGAAAAAATGATTCTCTTTAAGTAAAAAAAAAGGAATGAAATTGAAGGCCTTGTCCAAAAAATTGCTAATCTAAGTATACTTAAAACTTACCCTTTGGATCGTAAAAAACTCAATTAATAATTAACCCCTAAATTCTACAGTCTGCATCTATGCTATTACATTCGGATTTTTTTATAAATCTGTAGTAGTTATTAATCTATAAATAATTTAGACATTCCATGTAACTATATAAGATGATTCTTAACGTGTCATTCTTTTTCTGTTTAGTAAGAAGAGCGAGAAAGAAATCCCTTGAGATTAAGCAGGAGAAGGAGGTATAGTTAAGCTGATTAACACTATATCTGGTCGTGTAATTAATTTTAGTTAAATAAGGATTTGAATTATGTGATGTATATAACAATTTTGTGAAATAAAATTGTGCGGTTTTGTTGTGTATTTGAATCTTGTATTGCAGTGAAGTAAAATGATGGTCATTTACAGCCCATAATTCAAATCCGTTAAAAACAAATTCTTCTGTGAACAAGTTTTATAATATGAAATTAATACCATTAGATGCATTAAGTGATATCATTAGATTTGTAAACCGAAATCAAAGCGTAAAATGATATATGATGATATACTGATAATAGTATCGTTAAATGCATTAATGGTATCAGTTTCATACAATGAACAAGTTTCACTGGAATCCTACTCTCTGTTAAATTATGATGTAGCACAAAACACAAGTCTCAAGGCGGATAACGAGGCCATGATGTTCAAAGTAAGTTTGCATTGAAATATCTAGTTTCCACACTTAATAACTTCATTAACTTTTTTGTTTATTCATAAACTTTTCTTCTTGCCTAACGTAAATGCTGGTGAAGATGTTGGAAATTATGCTTTCATCTCCGACGAATTTGCCGATTTTACATGTTATATTGAGTATTTCTATTGAATTCTAAACATCCATCTAATAATTAATGTTTCTCATTTAATAATATTGCAATAGTGTCAGGTTGATCCCATAAAGCAGATTTTGTTTCAAAAAAGTTAATTTCATTGATAGAGTCTTGATTCCTTTAATTGTGCTCGATTTTGAACCCAAGTCCATCGGAAAAATCAAAACTAACACAGTTTATTTTGCACGCGGCAAGGATGCTGATGTGTTTATGTCCTTATAATATCCTATTTTCCTTTTCTTGCATCATTATACTACATTGGTGCTTACCTAGACATACCCCAAAGATGAAGATATTGTATGATTGACATCTAATATGTTCTGTTAAACATTACCAATGTCTAAGATCAACAACGTTGGTATACCCATAAAATTTAAAAGAATATTTGAGTATGGTCTATAATAAATTGGTATTTGCTCAATCCATATATTTATAATTTAATTGATCCTCCAAAAAAGTATACTTTAATTGAGATAATAATGCTAATAAATACTCAAATATTACATTTACAGCAAATAAAAGCATGACAAATACCCCTAATAATCTGTGATAGCTTGTAAGTCATGTATGCATGGAGATTACAAGTTCTTCAAAATAGCATCCCACCTTAGAATTCGTTGAAATGGATGGCACCAACTTTCCAAACTAAGTAAGTTGTAGCAAACATCACCGAACTAATAAACACGAAAGAAAACGCGATGAAAAAGACATCTATGCCCCCTGGAAAATCGAAAGTCCAACCCGACTTTGGCATCCCTCTTTTGCTGTCATCGAATAAGTTTGTAGGTGCTTGAGGAAGGCCAGAGAGCTTTTTTCCCTTCACATCACTTTCTTGTAGAGCATCTAGTAGTTTGTTTCCACGCTCAGGCTTCGATGGCTTTGTATCTGTGTATCGGCTAAGTACCCTGGCTGCCCTAAGTCTCTCTCTTGCTGTAAGTGGGGCCCGTTTCTGAGGCGAGCTTGACTTTGGTCCAGACTCCTCCTGGTTAGGATTTGTGGAACTCACTGCCCCATTTTGGTCATTTGTTGCTGAAGAATTTACACCTGACCCATTATCTGGGGACCCGTTTTCGGAATATGATTCTTCAATAGATTTAGAGTCATTATCACTAGTCTCTGTGGCGACATTATCACCTCCAGCAGCTAGAATGTGGAATCTTGATTTTTTCCAGTTTGTAGATTGTGCTAATGCTGAGAGAGAATTTATAGAAGCGACTTTCGTCGATAATACCCTGATATTGGCTCTGCTAACCTGTTGGTAGTTAGCCTGAAACAAGCAGAGACCAAAAGAAGAGATCAACTGCTGTTCATAGTCATTTCTACTTTTTGAAATGGAAGAGTGAGTAATCATGTTAAGTTCTTCTCAGTAAAATGTAATCTGAAACAACCCCTAGTTTGTTAGAAACAGATGCCACATAGGAAAAGATATAGAATAGTCATATTAAGAACATAGTGATAATAATCACAAAGAATTTCTTTTGAAGTAGTTACTAATCCTAAGCATTGGGAATAATGCAATTTTAATGTCAACAAATTAAACTCCAAAGGTAACACAATATCAGAAAAATGATCTGTCTTCTCCTCGAGCAATTCTCCGTAGTGAATGTAATTTAAAGAGTTTTAGATCCAATGGTCACTCACACAAGCCACTATGCTTTATTAGTATCTTTTGGAGCAACTCTATGACCCCAATATTCAAGGATTTAGCACTTTATACATCGACTTAATAGACTCTATATCTATCAAAATATGCAATGCCTTGGCCTGAGACAACACACATTGCTAATATATATGCCAAGTACTAAAGAATTATCCTTAAACGAAATAAACATTGTAATGCATACAGTTGAACTGTAAGAAAGCAGTATAACATAAATTAGCTCATAGATATGCATCCTCAGATATGTCATCAAAACAATATCATAGAACCGGAGATAATCAGGAAGTCGTTTTGGCCCACAAAATATTACTCCCTTCATTCCTTTTTAGATTGCTCGAAACTACGGAAAAATTGTAACCACTTGCAAACATTCCTTATTTACACTTCATGTGACTCCATTTTGCAATATATCGTTAAACAATCAAAAAGGAGACTGAGGGAGTACTTAATAAGTTTACATAGCTGCGAGTCTCGTTAATGAACAATATAAGCTATAACTCATAAGAATTAATAGAACCTATGTTTATTGTATTCCAGCTTTGCTAAGGAATTTCTAGATCGTTTCTTCCATCACAATTTCTAGACTAAAATTCAAACGCCTAATCTACTCTGAGTTGGAAAGGCGAAATCTCAGTTAACTAGTAGAGCGTTTAAAGCTGCATCTCGAAGACAGATTTTGGGCGAAATATGAAATAGAAGAAAACATTTTCTTATACTGTGAAGATCGGTAACTATGACACAAGTGTCTTGCCAAGGGGAGTATTAGAAGAAAAACTGGAGAGAAGCAACTTTTGTGAAATAAGGAATACACAGAGTTGTATAAGGTTCCCCATACACTAAACCAATTACTCTTTACACTCTCAAAATTAACGAAGAAATGTTTAAATTTCATTTAATTTACAGCAAAAGCTAAGATTAGAGAGCGAATAATCAACAACAGCACCTAAAAGTGTTAAAGGAAAACAAAATCAATAATAAAAACTCTCATTCGCATGTTCAACTGAGTGAATAGATCTCATGTAAAAGTAAAACCGCAGATAAACCAAATGAAGAGAAGGAAACGTACTGCAGGGTTGAAACTGATGACTGAATTCAACGAAACAGCCATGGATGATGTTTAACGATTGTGGTTTCAAGGGCCAACCATTTAATCTTTCTATTCAGAGAGAGAGGGAGAGAGAGAATGCTCCGGTTGTGGGGAGTCGGAAATGGGTCGCCAACGGATGGTGTAGAAGCATGCCAAATATCATCTTTTAAGATATTCTCATTCTATCACATAATAATAACATAAACTCACTTTTTAAATAATTAATAATAATTGAATAAATTTGATTAATCATACTCCACGGTAGAAAGGTCACACCAAAAAGAGAGATGGTTTCTTCTTTATTACTCCCTCTGGACCAACCGTAAAAGCTGCTTATGTTGTTAATTTAAGTGTCACATTAAAAGTTTTACATTTTCTTTTATGGATAATCGTAGTTTCACATTTGCAGATCACATTGTTTTTCTTTATCTGTATTCAATTAATGGTATAAGAGTAGTTGTAGTGTGCATTTAAATGCAAGGTATACACTTGAATTTTGAAAAAAATATCCTAAACAAAAATCAGCAATATTCCAAGTATTATTCTTAACAACAAAAAAAATACAATTTGGTGTGTTTTAAAAAAAAAAATCTTAGTTAAAATTAAAATCCAAATGCATGATATGCACTTGAGTGCATGTTAGAATTTGTGATGGTATAATATTGCATTTTATAAATTGTTAGGAAAAAAAAAAGCATGAGAAGTTTTAGTTGGAATAGGGAGAGTATTATTATTTATTTATTTATTTAATTAAGAAGAGAAGAATTTCTAGAATTGATATCTTATGTACTATGTACTTCAATTTTATTCCTAAAACTTGTTAAAGGAAGAAAATTAGAAAGAAAAGAAATGATATTCATTTAACTAACGTGCAGGGCAAATAGAATTGTGACATGTCTGCTCTCCTCCATTGAGTACCTGTTTGGTGGGCATGATGTGAAAAGAACCCAGATTGGCCATAAGTAAACGGTTTCAGCTTTCAGGATAAGGCCCAGTAAAGGTTTAATTCTGGTGTTTGATAGTTAAGATTAGAAACAGATTCGTCCATTTGGTAGAATCGAAATTATTTAAGAAAGTACCCTCAAAATTCATTTCTATTGTTTGATGGAGGAGAATCGAACTTTCATCAGGAAATAAAATTCAATTATACCCTCGATCATCGTGCCAAGACCGAAATAATACCCTCTCATTTTCACTTTTTTCATCCTATCTAGGGTTTCATATCCCATTGGCGACGTCCAAGCACCACACATCGTCGACGGAGAAGGACAAATTTGTTTGTTTGGTTTACGCTTCAGGTAGTGTTTTCCTTTATTTTTTCAACCGCCTTTCTTCGATTGATGATTTTTCATTTTCAAGTATTTATGACCATGTTCTATTTTACCGATGTATTATCGTAGAGAGCGAAAATGGAGAGTGGGGATAGCAGTAGTTTCGGATTGAAGAACAAGGGGAAAAAAACCTACAGGTGCAGGAGGGGTTGGACTCCGGTTGAAGAATCTATCTTGGCCGATCTAATGAAGGAACTGGTATCTATTGGATGGAGGTCGGAGAATGGGTTTAAGCCTGGCTATCTTTTGAAGTTGCAGGCTGGAATGCAAGCTCGACTTCCCGGTACGGACATCCAGGCGAATCCACACATAAATTCAAGGTTGACAATTTGGAAAAAAGCCCATGGATCTCTCCTCACTATGTTTGCCAACAACTCTGGATTAGGCTTCAACACCGAAACTGGTATGATTGATTGTCATGACGACCAATGGAAAGTCATCGTTAAGGTAATTTTTTTGTAATATTTGAGTATTTTACAGTGTTTTATATGTTTTAGTTATTCTCAAATGGCATATATATATGGATTGATGATTTTTGTGGTTTTTTTACGTGTTTGGCATTGAGTTCTATGTTATTTGTGTGAATTGTATGTAATGGTTTGTACGGATGGATTTTAAACTGTGTGTTTCTCATATGGTATATTCCTGTAGAAAGTTATAGCAATGATTATTATGTTGGTAACAACATTGGGTATTATGTAGAGCTGGCAAAACGGGCGGGCCGGGCCGGCCCAGCCCAGCCCGTCGGGCCAAACACTATTCACAGGTCGGGACGGGCCGGCCCATTTTCACGTCGGGCCTGTAAAATCCCAGCCCAGCCCGGCCCAACCATAGCCCGTGGGCTAACGGGCCGGCCCGACCCATTTCAACTTTTTTTTTAACTTTTTTTTTTCTAATCTCAAAATAATGTTTGGTAAAGTTTTTTTTATTCCACGGTACTGAAAATTGAGGGGCTTCATCTACAAAATTCCTTATTATGGCATCAACTATCAAGTCAAGTATGTTTAAAAAAAAACTAAATATACAACATTAAATATCATTTAAATATCACTAAATATCATTTAAAAACTAAATATACAACACTAAATCTATATATATATAATAACACTAACCGGCCTACATTTGAAAACCATTAAATTTTCCCGCCAAAATTATTACTAAATTGAGTATTAAATCTTTGGTATACATCTTTAATTAAATCTTTGGTATACATCTTTAAAATATATATTATAAATATTGACAAATAATTATTTACAAAATATGTTGAATATATCTTTGAAATATATATTATGATAAATTTATTAAAAATAGGTCAATATATTTATATAGTATATTACGTAATATACATATTATCAATTTGAAATCAAAAGATTTGATAATAAAAGGTTATAATAATATCAAGATATCTAAACTCATTCGTGTAAAAAAAAAAAATATATATATATATATATATATCTAAAAATATAAATATATGTATTTATAAATTGATTCTACCTACATTATAAATAGAGGATTTGCAAACTCAAAATATCCCCAAAAAAATTCCTCATACTTTCCCCATCATGCAACAACGACAATTTGAGGTTTTGATTACATCATAGTTTTTCATTAGTACAATTATCGGTGAATTATTAATATTTGTGGTCAATGGTTGAATATGCTTGCTTAATATCATGTTATCCTATCGCCAATGTGCCGATTCGTGTTAACCCAATACCTTAATCTAACCAAAATACAAAGAACTATGCTTGCTTCTAATACAACCGTGGACGTTTTCTATGTTCAATACCATGATAAATGATTTATGCATGCGTAAACTAATTATAATTTTTTGGAAAATGTATTTTCTAATTCTAATACTTTGGTGGATTGAAAAATTATTTCAGGTGAATTATAAAAATGCCTTCAAATTTTTCTCTAATAAATTATATTGATAAAAAAAAAAAAAAAAAAAAAAAAAAACGGGATGGTGCATGAAGTTGCGATGTGTTTGGGCCTATGTTGCACCGGCATATGATCATAAAAATAAGATAATGAATCTTGAATATGTCTTTCATGACAGTGGGGTATATTTAGTTTAATATTTAATATGATAATATTAAAAAAAAATTACTTCTATTACTAATATTATTGACTTTTTTGAATAAAGGGTGAACGAACTCATGCAACAATAAGGAACAAAGAGGTTGAAGTGAACAAAAAAAAAATAAGCGAGGGTCGATTATACATCATTCGTAACTTTGTTGTCATAGGAGATAACAATACATATAAGACTACCTTGAATAAAAAAAAGATTTTATTTATATCCACCACACGTGTTACAGAGTTCTTCAATCCAAATTTCTTGCGCAATATATACAACTTCAAGAACTATATTGATTTGCTTTATGCAACATCAATAGATGAGACCCATCATATTGGTAATATTGGTAATATTAAAAAACGGGATGGTGCATGAAGTTGCGATGTGTTTGGGCCTATGTTGCACCGGCATATGATCATAAAAATAAGATAATGAATCTTGAATATGTCTTTCATGACAGTGGGGTATATTTAGTTTAATATTTAATATGATAATATTAAAAAAAAAATTACTTCTATTACTAATATTATTGACTTTTCTGAATAAAGGGTGAACGAACTCATGCAACAATAAGGAACAAAGAGGTTGAAGTGAACAAAAAATAAAATAAGTGAGGGTCGATTATACATCATTCGTAACTTTGTTGTCATAGGAGATAACAATACATATAAGACTACCTCGAATAAAAAAAAAGATTTTATTTATATCCACCACACGTGTTACAGAGTTCTTCAATCCAAATTTCTTGCGCAATATATACAACTTCAAGAAGTATATTGATTTGCTTTATGCAACATCAATAGATGAGACCCATCATATTGGTAATATTAATGTTGATCTTTCTTTTTAATTTTTATTTGTAGTTTATTTTCGAAAAATCGCGGGGTTTAATTAATTTTTTTTGTACAATATTTAACTTTTAGCATTAAACTTATTTAAAATATTTTATTTTTTAGATATTATTGGAGTTATTGTAGACAGTAGTAAAGTGACACTTAAGTCCGTTAAAGGCAAACTGACGAAGACAAGGATGATGGAGTTAATTTTGGAGGAAACGGAGTAAGTGATAGTCATCTAAACATAAGTAAGTATATATATATATATATATATATATATATATATAATGTGTTCTTATATTTGAAAATTGTTTTAAAAAATACAGGGGTAACCGTATAACAGTCACGTTGTGGGAAGATTTCATTGAATGAAATTTTCACATTGAAGAAAGAAATAGGTGAAAGAAAAACAAAGATATCAACAGTCTTCATGCAGAGATAGTCGCAGACTTGAAAAACATGTTGGCTGAGAATAATGTACTTGTGAAGAATTTCAGGATGATTGGTCAAAGATTACAAGATGGCTAGACGGGAATTAAGTTAAAGCTCATAGGTAGAAGGGGAATTGATGCACGAATGTATAATTTGCCTACGATATCTGAAGTTGCGGTAATTATCCCGAATGATCTTGACCAAGCCGAGGGCGATCGCGACATTATAGTGGAGACTCTGGCTGGAACTCCTCAACGCATAAATGAACTTAACGCATCTTACCTTGGACTGCAATATCCACTACTTTTTCCTTACGGAGAAGATGGATATAGAGAAGACATACCTTATTCTGCAAAGAGAATGGAGAGACCGGGAGGCCGACAGAGGGTAAGCGTCAGGGAATTCTTTGCATATCGCTTGCAAGATAGACAAGATGAACCACCTACCATATTATTTTCGAAAAGGCTATTCCAACAGTTCATTGTGGATGCTTACATAATGGTAGAGACGGGAATATTGAAGTACATCAAAACGCATCAGAAAGAATTACGGTGTGAAATGTACAAAGGACTTGAGGATGCATTGATGAACGGTGAGACCGATTCCCGTACCCAAGGAAAACGTGTTATACTGTCATCTTCATTCATAGTAGGAGCCAGATTCATGGTTCAAAATTACCAGGACGCAATGGTGATATGTAGATGGGCAGGGTATCCTAATTTGTTCACAACGTTTACATGCAATCCAAAGTGGTCAAAGATCGTACGTTTCATTGATGAAAGAGGACTCAAGCCCGATGATCATCCAGACATAGTTTCTCGAATATTCAAGATCAAGTTGGATGCGATGATTGACAATTTTCGAAAACACAAACTTTTTGGACAAGTCAAAGCAAGTACTTTACGATTAAATAACATTTTGGACCCATTAAGTATATTTAAAAAATTATATCACTGTATATATATTATCAATGTACAATTACTATAATAATTATCATTATGAATGAATTTGATTGTAGTGGTATACACCATTGAATTTCAAAAGTGTGGTCTCCCGCATGCCCATATACTCTTATTTCTTGAAAATAATAACAATGATCCGTCAAGTTTTGATATTGATCGTATCATTTCTGCTGAAATCCCGGATGAAGAAAAGGATCCAGACTATTTTGCTGCAGTGCGTGACTATATGATGCATGGACCCTGCGGTGAGGCTCGAGAAAAACCCCCCTGCATGTCAGAGGGGGTTTGCACTAAGCATTTTCCTACAAATTATGTCTCTGATACAACCATCGATGAAGATGGATATCCAGTTTACAGACGCAGGAATAATGAAAGAACAGTTTTGAAAAATAATGTCGACCTCGACAATAGATATGTGGTTCCGCAAAATCATTATCTTCTCTTGAAGTACGGAGCCCATATAAACGTCGAGTGGTGCAATCAACCACGCTCGATCAAATAACTGTTCAAATATGTGAATAAAGGTCATGATCGGGTAACTGCATCGTTCTACAAAAGCACACGAGAAGATGGTACCGGGAAAGAAGTGGATGAGGTGCAGATGTACTATGACTGCAGATATATTTTACCTTGCGAGGCACCTTGGAGAATATTTGGCTTTGACATTAAGTATCGGTACCCTCCGATTGAGCAGCTCAGTTTCCATCTATAGGATGAGCAGAATATATTATTTTTAGATTCTGAATCATTGGACTCCGTAATGGAAAAGCCAACTGTAAGAAACAATATATTTTTAGCTTGGTTTGAGGCGAACAAGAAAATTCCTGAAGAAGAAAAAGTTACTTATGCAGAATTTCCGCAACATTTTGTTTGGAAAAGAGATAAGAGAAAATGGGTGAAGAGGCAGAGGGGATTCGCAATTGGTCACATTTGCTATGTTCCTCCTGGTTCGGGAGAGGCATATTATTTCAGTATATTACTGAATATTATTTGTGGGCCAACAAGTTATGATGAATTCAAGGTATACAACAATGTCAAGTACGAAACCTACCGGGATGCTTGCTACGTTAGGGATTTGTTGGACGATGACAAAGAATACATTGATGGAATACAAGAAGCAAGTCAATGAGCATCTGCGCAGTCAATGCGAACCATTTTTGTAACACTACTCTCATCTGGAAACTTGAGCCTCCCAGAGTTGGTCTGGGAAAAGTGTCAGACATTGCTTTCCGATGATATTCTATACAGACAACATCTCATCTTGGTTATGACTCGATAAAAAGTTATGTTGATACCAACAAAGGTGGTGTGTTCTTTGTTTACGGATACAACGGAACAGACAAGACATTCATGTGGAGAACTTTGTCCGCAACTCTCAGATCGAATGGTAAGATTGTTCTGATCGTAGCTTCGAGTGGCATAGCATCACTTCTGCTCCCTGGCGGAAGGATTGCCCATTCAAGGTTTGCAATCCCAATAAAAATTACGGAGGACTCAACGTGCAACATCAAACAAGGGAGTCAATTGGCAGAATTGTTGGTAAAATGCAGCTTTATAATATGGGTTGAGGCTCCAATAGTGCACAGATATTGTATTGAAGCATTGGATAATACTCTTCAGGACATAATGCAACTCACTCATCGATCGTCTTCGAAATTGCCTTTCAGTGGGAAGACGGTTGTTTTCGGAGGTTGTCGATCATTCCAAAGGGACGTAGACAGGACATCGTGCATGCCGAGATTAACTCTTCCTGCCTGTGGAACGTGTGTACTGTTTCGAGATTGATAAAAAATATGAGACTTCAGAACTTAAATTCAGCTGACGAACATGGAGAATTGAAATCATTCTTGCAATGGATAGCGGCAATAGGAGATGGTACTGTTGGAGATGAGAACGATGATGGTGCGGATATAGAAGTGCCGAATGACCTTTTGCTGAAAGATAATAAGAATCCTATTGGTATGATTGTGCACAACACATACCCGGACTTCAAGAATATTGTGGACGACCTGAATTATTTGAAGGATAGGGCCATACTTGCACCCACTCTTGAAGTTGTGGATTCCATTAATGATTACATGATCAAAATGAATGAAAACGAGGCAAAAAAGTATTTGAGTTATGATAGTGCATGCAAGTCTGATACGAATGTTGATATACTCGCGGATTTACATATGCCGGAGTTCTTGAATACCTTAAAATGTTCCGATGTGCCCAATCATGAGTTGAATTTGAAGTTGGGACTCCAGTTATGTTGCTCGGAATATAGATCATTCAAGAGGACTGTGCAGCGGAACAAGATTGGTCCTAACGAGACTTGGCGACCGAGTTTTGGAAGGTAAGGTCATAACCGTAAGCAATTATGGTGAGATGGTGTTGATCCCTAGACTTTCCCTGACTCCATCCGACTTGAGACTTCCGTTCAAGTTTCAGAGGAAACAGTTCCCATTAATTGTATCATATGTCATGTAAATAAATAAGAGTCAGGGACAATCGCTAGCTAAAGTTGGAATATTCTTGAAGAAACCAGTTTTCAGTCACGGTCAATTGTACGTGGCTATTTCGAGAGTCACCAATCGCAGTGGTTTGAAGATTTTGGTATGCCACGATGACGAACGTTCGTCCAAAACTACAAAAAAATGTGGTTTTCAGAGAGGTGTTTCGAAATCTGTAGTCCTTTATTTTTTTTCTAATTTACGTGTGCAATGTGAACTCACGTCTATTGCAAATGTCCTAATTGTGAAATAGGTATTATGTTGTGACATGCAAATAATATTAACATTGTCTCTTATAAACAAATCATAATATTTTTTACACTTAATTTATTAAAAATACACTTTAATATAGAAAAATTGTACAATTATAGTCGTGCATCGCACGGGTTCAGTTACTAGTTCCTTATTATGACAGTATCAAATCAAGTATGTTCATATATTTGTAATTACAACACTGAATATCATTTAAAGAAATAACACTAATTATAATCTTTTAAAAATAAAATAGATAAAAAAAATTAATCGGGCCAAACGGGCCGGCCCGTGGCCCGTCGGGCCAGCCCATTTGGCCCACCGGGCCAGCCGGGCCGGGCCAAAAATGGCCCGGTTTTTTCGGGCCTATATTTTTTGGGCCCAGTCCAGCCCATATGTCGGGCCGGCCCGTAGGACTGGGCCCAAATTGCCGGCTCTAGTATTATGTTGTCCCTACTATAGGAATCACTTTATGTACTAAGTTGTGATGGTCCGCTTCAAGTTTATTCTTGTAGGCTGTTTAGATCGAATGAATTTATTCTTTGTTCACAATTCCAAAAGAATCTCTTATATATGAGAATGGTAGATTGTAGTTGTGGAGTTCAAGTGGAATGATATTGTATGGTCGTCATTGTTTTAGTTTGGACTTTAGTGATCATTTGTTTTGGCTCTCATAATTATCACCAACTAATATCGTATTTTATTTCATGAAAAAAGGCTGATCCAAATGCAGTCCACATGCGTTACAAAGCTTGGACGTTGTACAATGATTGGTGCGAGATATTTGGAGTTGATAAGGCCAATGGTGGTAATGTCGAAGATGTCAAGGAGGCGGATAACGTACTAGGTACTGAAGACACTTCTCTAGGTGGCGAAAATTACCCAAATCCCTCTGCATTTGAATGTGAAGAAGGCCCGATTGACATGGATGTTGAGAGTGAGGCACCCCGAGTGAATAAGGCATCTGGAAGCAAGAATGTTGGTAAGAAAAGGGGGAATCTACCTGCATCCCCAACTGATAAACTGTGTGATGTGTTGGTGCAGATGAACAAATCCTCCGATCTTCGCATGGACAACCTTATCCGAGCAATAGGATACGATGCAAGTTTAGGCAATACTCGGAAGGAGTTGTACAATGTGATGGATGAAATCCCTGAAATTAGCGATGATGACAAAGTCGATGCTTCACATATTCTTGCAAAGAATCCTGAATGCTTGGAGATGTTCATGGGAATGAAAAATGACAAGAGGGCATGATACATCCGTCGTCTCCTTAGTGGGGATTTGAAAGTTTAGGAGATATTTCTATGTGGGTTTGACAACTTAACTATTCTAAGTGTAGGTATTATGAACACTACTTTTTGTCTAAATGCAACCCCCTACTGCATGGTGCATTTGATAACTGTAACTACTAGTTATAAGTACTTTTGTGTATCTCTATCCCCCTATGGCATTTATAATGAAATTTGGAATTGGGTCTAGGTGTTAAAAAGTGTTTATCTGGTTCGAATTTTTAACTATTATGGGAATGATTCTGGTATATCTTGCGTAATCAAATGTTATTTAGACTTGTTTAATCTATATATGGTGGGGTGGAGAGTTGTGTACAAGGAAACTGCATTTGAATACTACATCATATATGTGATAATAATTCCATATTGAATGCTTGTTGGAATATATTGATGACATTTCCACAATGATATGTTTAAAATATAATTGGGGTTATTGAATCATAATTGCAATAATTGGGGCTATTGAATCATCAAGTTTTAAAACAACCGAAAATTGAAATCTCCATTATATATCTCATTATATACTAGGTTGTATATTAGATTTTGGAATATCCTAAAATTTATTAACCCATATAAATAATATTCTCAATATCTTACTCGTTTTTCAGAATAAAATTAAAACCTCATCGTCTCAAAACACATAAATTCAGTGCCACCATAATATTTGCGCCCAAGTAATTAGACACAAGTTTCGTGTACCTAATATTTTTTAGGTGGGGAAAAGATACTTGTAAAAAATTCATATTCAACACCTTCCTTAATTTCCAATGCAATAAAATAATTTCGTATAATCAACACATAATTTTCAAATGAAGTAAAATTAGGGACAATTTATCAGTAAATCTGTACTTATAAATATAAATTTTAATACAATTTTTTTTATATTAGACCGAATCGAAAAAATATTGTGGTAAGTAAGTGATTAAACTAGATAACTTATGGTCTAATGTATTTGAAAATAAAGAAATAAAACCTAATGGTCTACATCCTGACCCATCAAAGAAAGCTACACAAGTTGATGGTATCTATAAAGGATAGTCTTCAGGGTGGACAAGATGATGTTGAATCGGTCGGAGATAGTGTTGACGATGAAGTTAAAGTGGCTGGAGACAGAGGTGAAAGCATAAGAAACAAAATCATTGACGAAGAACAAGATGACACTAAGGAGGAAGCTAATAGCATTGGGGATGAAGATGACACAGAGGAGGAAACTGATAATGCTGGGGATGAAGATGACACCGAGGAAAAAGCTGATAATGCTGGGGAAGAAAATAACACCGAGGAGGAAAGTGATAATGCTGGGGATGAACATGGTTCAGAATTAGCCATCAAAGAAGAAAATGAATACTCGGGCAAGAATGATGATGAATCACAGCAAGAGATATGCACAACACTTGTACCTTGGAATCCTGATAATCGTGCTCCCGAACCAAATGATGAAATGTTCATGGAGGACTATGATCCTTGTGATCATCATGTTCCAAAAGCTTGCATTGATAAGTTTGGTGAATGGTGGAAGTCTAACCAACGGACTGGGGTTGTAATTTCTCTGACAGTTGGAGTGATACCCTTCGTTGACGCACAATGATTTAATACAATCTGGAACCCTGATGGCTGGCTAAATGGAGAGGTATGTGATTCAAATGTCAACTATTACATGTATTTCATTACTTGTATTAATGAATTTTTATCTTTTTTTCAATAGAACGTCGATGCTTTGATGCATTTGATTATGAGCAAAGTGAAGAAATGTTTACCTCTGGAAAAACGTAGGAAGACGATATTCGTTGATCTCAATTTTGTGGTAAATTTCTTGATTGACCCTCATATCTCGGGTTCAAGTTATTCCAATTCGGTTAAGTGTGTTTATGTCAATTTCAGGCAAAGCTTACTTCTGGAATTTTCGACACTTGGGAAAAGGCACACAAGAAGTGCAATGCAAACTGGTTGTGGGGGGAGCATGCAAAGGCTGCACTAGCACATGTAGAAGGCACTCTCCCGATCAATGGTTTCGGTATGCCGTGGTCTTTGGCAGATTATGTTTATGGAGTTGCAAACGTTAACAATGCTCATTGGGTGTTGTACGAGATGCAAATAATGGAGCGCACAATAGTGGTGTACGATTCTCTATATGGTTCTCGTCCTCCAGCAAGACAAGCATCGATTTTTCGTCGACTCACCATGGTTTTACCTAGTATTTTCCGTGAGGGAAGGGTGTTCGATGTGCGTGATCCAAATGTGTCGGATAAGAAGGTGTGGGCTGTTGAACGATATGGACAAACTCCTAAACAATCTAAATATAGTGACTGTGGTGTTATGGCTATAAAGATGTTGGAGTGTTTGGTCTTTGGAAAATCGCTTCACGATATTGATCCGAGGATGTGTGCCAAGTACAGAAAGGATTATTGTGCTGAATTATTCCACAAAGATAACATTTGTGCTACCTAAGAATTTGACGTTGTATTTTGGACTAATTACTTATATGCTTGCTGGAATCATTTGACTTTTTGTAAACATTTTAACGAAGAACACTATTTCCATCTATGCTGGATTAGATTTTTGTGCTTGATATTAATCATATATTTTGTGCTTTGGACACTCTTAATTTTTCTTGTGGATGGATTCTAATTGAAATTTAGTGATCCTATGCATGAACTATACACATTTATAACTGTGGTGTTACCTCCCAACCTCAGAAAGTCAAAAACATCAACCAAAATTATTTCAAGACTAAACTTGGTGCGAATAATTAATTTAAATACCAATTAATTTATAGATTATACTCAAGACTAAATATTTTTCTAAAGAATTTTGAACCTAATAACGTATTAACTTCAAGCATAATTAAGAAAATTTGTATAACATGGAAAAATTGTACTTGACGAAAAGCAATGCATACCAAAACAATAATATCCAAATTCAAACATACAACATTCAACAATAAATACTAGGTTGTGGATGATACATAGCTAAATTCAAATAAGCCAACATGGAAAATGAAACCCTAAACCATTGATTGGGCGTGAAATTGTCATGATTCGTCACTCGAAATACCCTAATTCTGGCCGATTTTGTCGAGTATTTGGAGTCAATTGAGCATTATTTCTATACATTGATGAATTTGTCTCTTTAATGCTCGTAGGTGAATCGAGGGCAAAGAACGGAGTTCGTAGGACTTTGAATCGACTCAAACGGATGCCCGGATGAGAAGATATTGAAGGAATACGATTGGTGTTAGTGTTGAAGAAGAAAAGTACTAGTTGGAGAAATGCTCGAGCGCCCAAAACATACAGAAAATTTCGAGCGCTCGAGTAGCTCGAGCGCCACCGCTCGAGCGCCCCAATTGTACAGAAGATTTTCACTGCTCGAGCACTTGTGTCATTCGAGCTCCATGCTCGAGCGCGACCGCTCGAGCGGGTCTGCTCGAGCACCTTCACGTTTGGCATTTTAAAAGGCGTTTTTCGGCCCATGAGTTCACGATTCGGCCCGTTGCTTATATATACTCGTCTCAAGCTCGTTTTTTGGGAAGACCACATATCACTTAATAGATTTTGATTTTGGAGTTCGTTTTTGGAGAGGAAGGAGAGAAGCAAGCTTTACGTTTACGTTTTGTTGAGGTTTTCATACGAATTCTTAGTTTCTTTTCGTTTCTTAGTTTCTTTTCAGTAATTCGACTATGTTAAACACTTTATACTTCATTTTTATTAATTAAATTTCAGTTTATTCTTCTATTTCTTTAAACTCTCGTTTATGTTTGATCTCTTCTTCGTCTTAATTATCATGTTCATGTTTGTTACTTATTCAATTGCTATTATTTACGTAAAACCTATGTCTAGCTAAAACTCTTGCATGCTTGGGGTAGGATGAACTCGTAGAAGTAGGTGGTGGGTACGTAATTAGGATAACTTGTGACGTTGGGTTTTAATTCTCTTGATTAATGAATTCTCAAAATTAATCTTAACTTTACTTTTGAATTTAGTTCGAAAAGTGTTAGAGAGAGGACGACCGTATCACTCTTTAACAACGAGTAGACTTAACTAGAGGGTTTAGAAAGGGTTAATTCATCTACCAGTTTAGCGAAGGAGGACGACCGCATCACCTTAGTTAAATTAGGGTCTCATTAATTAAGCACAGTCTATTAACTTGTTAGTGGATTAGTGAAGTCGAGTGTTAGGGTAAAGTATTAGGGTTTAGAATCTTGAGCTTTCACCTTGCATTCTTTTACTTAGGTTATTTCTTGCGCGTCACAGTTATTTTGATTATGTACCTGCTCCGTTAGTATACGTAGGGATTCCTATCCTGAGCATCACCATCTCTCATTTGAAAACAACCCTTTGATTCTTAGTTAAATTTTGTTTTTTGCATTCCTAGGATAATTTTAGTCTTTTAATTAATCTTTCGAAAAACCCAAAAACATTACACTCATATTAACTACGACGCGTAGATCTTCAGGGATCTATTCGCATACACTCCATCTCGTGGGTTCGATAATACTTGGTCGTTATACTTACTCATACTACAGTAAACCCGTCCGCTTGCGGGGAAGCGACTAGTAGAAGTTAGTATATTCGCATCAAGTCAATGGCGCCGTTGCCGGGGATGGCGTTGTATGTCTTTTGAATAGGACTTGTAGATAGCTTAGTAATTAGTAGTGAGTGCTTTTCTTTTCTGTTTTATTTTTGTTTTCATTCATTCGGCAGTTGCGTTTTGATCCTTCTGCTAGTGTGTCATGTTTATGAAAACACGCTCGCAAGGCAATACGAGTGAAGAGAGGTTACCGTTAGATCCTGAGACAATAGCAAGAAGAAACCGAGCCTTCTTAAGAAGGATGAACGCTGCCGGAGGGAAAGAACCCATGGACATCACTAATGAGTTGGATGATGTCGAGAATGAGTTCAATCAGGCATTGAACCGGGTTGACGGCACTGATGGCAATACCAGTAAGAATCAAGATCCGTTAGGAGAAAGCCAGAGCCAAAACCCGGGCACTCAGAACCAAAATAGCCCAGCTCATAACATTGTCCAAAATCCTCATAACAACCCTGCTTACCCACATCCTAACTTACCACAAAACAACTTGCCTTACCCACCTTACCCATACCCACCTTATCCTTACCCACCATACCCATATCATCCATCTCCAGTTTACATTCAACCACCTGTTTACCAACCACCACCCCAACAAGTACCCGTACCAGCTGCTAATCCTCAACGCATTCCTCAGAATGCAGATCAAAATATGGCTATTCGAGGGAGGTTTGCAGCGCAACCACAACGGTACTATGATGGAGTGGCATTGCCTCCTATTGAGGCAAATAACTTCTCGATTTCCCCGGGAATTTTAAAGCTGCTTACAGAGAACCAGTTCAAGGGAGTGATCGGAAAGGAGAATCCTCATACACATCTGAGGAGTTTTCTAATGATAGCCTCCACTTTCAACTACAACGGCATGTCTGAAGATGCCAAGAAGCTTAGGCTGTTCCCATTCTCATTGACGGGAATAGCTAAAGAGTGGTACGATAATACGCTTCCACGGGGAGGTATTACCACTTGGGCCAAGCTCAAGTGTCTGTTCCTCGAGCGATTCTACCCTCCATCCAGAACGATCAAAGCAAGGATTGAGATCTCTTCCTTCCGCCAGAAGCAAGGAGAGGACCTACGTCAAGCGTGGGAGAGATACTCAAACATGTTGATAGAATGCCTGCAGCACGGGTACAATGAGGGAGATGTGATGGCATTTTTCTATAGTGGTGTCAACAAGGCTGGGCAAGACCATCTAGACGTATGTGCTAGTGGATCATTCTTGAATCAAGGAATAGTGAGGTGTAGAGAGATCGTGGACAACATTATCACGAATGCCGGGGCTTGGAATGTGGATGCAGATTACCAAAGAGTTCATCGGGTTGAGGAAGGTGAAGGAACGAGAAGGCTGTTGATGGCGATGATGGAAAAGATTAATAATCTTGAGTTGGGGAAGAATATGGTTGGAGGGAATGCAGCAGAGAATGAGCAAGAGAACAAGCCCACAATTAAGCAAGAAGTAGTCAATTATATGGGAGGTCCTTATTACAATCAGAATGGGTATCCACAAGGTGGAAATTTTCAAGGAAGGCCTTCTTATGGCCAACCATTTATACCTCTAGGTCCACAGCCGCCTCAAAATCAATGGAGGAACACACAAGGGTACCAAGGAGGCCAGCAGCTTCCTCAGAACCAATGGAGGAAGAACGAGAATTTTTCATATGCTAACCCAAAGGCGGGTATTACAGTTCCTCCAGGTGTTGATCCAGGTTCTAAACCTCCGGGAGGAGAAGGTGGTTCCTCAACTGAGGAGATGTTGAGAGTTATCCTTCAGAAGGTGGAGGAATGAAGCAAGAGATTATCCTCTTTGGAGTACGATGTGAAGGAGTTGCATAAGAAAGGTGATCAGCGTGATCAAGAACTCCAAAAGAGAGATGTAGAGCTGAATCGAATTCAGCAAGAGAACAATAGGCGGTTCACCTCAATAGAGTTCCAGATAAGCCAAATTGCAAAATCATTGAATAGGGAGCCGGGTAAGTATCCTTCCATGCCGGAGGGGAACCCGAAAGAGCATTGCAAGGCTATCCAGTTAAGAAGTGGAACCAACTATGAAGGTCCTCAGATGCCTGCTGATTCTGAGACGCCCCAAGATAGAGATGAGATTGAGGAGGTAGGAGTTGAGAAGAAGGTTGAGGGTGAAAGCACTCAAGCGAGCAAAGAGCTTGAAGAGAAAGGCATTGAGAAGGTTGAGAGAGTTCCTAAGTGGAAGAAGGCAAATGAAGCAAGGGAGAAAGTGAAAGAGACCGAGAAAGATGAATGGGGTACCCAAATCTGTGATACCCGTCTCATATCCACAACGCTTCATGAAAAAGAAGCTTGATGAGAAATTCGCTAAATTCCTTGATGTGTTTAAACAATTGCATATTAATATCCCTTTTTATGATGCTTTGGAACAGATGCCCAACTATGCAAAGTTTTTGAAGGACTTGATCGCGAAAAGACGGCGAGTGGATGAGCCGAAGTTGGTGCAGCTGAACCATGAGGTGAGTGCATTAGTACACAAGGCGCTTCCTCCAAAGCTGAAGGATCCCGGGAGCTTCACCATTCTTTGTGATATTGGGAACGGGATCAAGAAGGGAGCGTTGTGCGACCTCGGAGCGAGCATCAATCTTATGCCGTTGTCGTTTTTCAAGAAGTTGGAAGGTGGAGAACTTCAGCCCACAATGATGACGCTTCAACTAGCAGACCGGTCTATTACTCGACCTCAAGGTGTGGTTGAAGACGTCCTCGTGAGAGTTGGAGATCACATTTTTTCGGTCGACTTTGTAGTGCTCGAAATGGAGGAAGATGAGCATGTGCCCCTGATCTTAGGAAGACCGTTCTTAGCGACGGCGGGGATGGTGCTAGACGTGGCAAATGGGAAGATTACGTTGAAGGTTGATGATCAAGAAGTGAAGATTTCCCTATATGAAGTCATGAAGCACCCGAAGGAGGATGAGAGTTTGTATTGCATGGATGCAATTGATCCTCATGTTGAAGACACACCTCCTATCTCTAATCTTTTTCATGTTCATGATTTCGTTAATCATTCACTTGATAATTTAACCCATGAGCATTATGATCGTGATTATTTTGATAGGGATAAAGTGAAGAAGTTGAAGGATGAAGAGGTGAAAAGTGTGGACGTGGTCCAGTTGGAGGGAAAATGAGGAGTTAAGAAGAAAAAGTCCAAATTCAAGAAACTGTTTGGTAAGACCCCTCCAGATAAAGGTGAGAAGGAGTTGAGACCCATAACACTTGGGGATGAGAAGGAAGCAAAGGAGCTCATGATGGAGGGGCATCAAGGAAAGGAATTCAACCACCACTCTTATGAGAGTAAGGGAGGTATTTTTTAGTATGATGTCCCATAAGCTCCTTTGAGCTCGGTCCGGCATGAGGACCTTAAAAATAGCGCTGAATGGGAGGCAACCCATTTTTATTTGCTTTTAAGTGTTTTTAGTTATTTGAGTTCTATGTTATTTGGGTGTTGTTGAATCGTAAGTTTTAACCTCGTACTTGAGAGTTCATTTTGTAGGCTTGTCTCGAAGGAGTGCCAAATACATGGAGATTGAAGGAACTCAAGCAAGGGAGTGTGCAACGTTGTTGAGAGAAACTGAATTGTTGGTTGAGGTAACCCACAACCCCAAACTTAGACCTCTTCGCAAGGTCGAAGTTTGGGGGTGGAGTTTTTTTTATGTTTCTTGTTACATTGCACCGGAGCACCCCTTATCTTTGAGTGTGTTTGGTTATTTGGTGCCTTGAGATGCTCCTCGGGGTGATTTTGATCTGAGTCGCTATTGCATATTTCATGCCTATTAATCATCTTATGCTTGTTGATTGCTATCTTTGAGTATGATTTGATGAGTAGGGTGATTTGTGGATTTGAGTTAGGGACTTTTTTGTGTGAGTGTTTGAATGAGAGTTGATTTGAGAAAGAACTTGTATGCTTGTGAATTTTTCTTTTGAGTACTTGTGTGATGAGAGTGAGAATTCACTAGGACTAGCATGGATGTGAAAGCTGTGAGACTTGAGCCCTATGAGATTTTGATACATGATTTGATCTCTTCGTTTGTGAGTGGATCATCACCTTAGAGGAGGCTAGAACTTGTGTGTGCTCTTGCTTCTTGACTGTGTCTAGTTTGATATGCCGAATGTGATCTTAGGCCATTTTTGTTTTGAATGAGTCACTCAGCCAAATTTTCCCTACCAATGACATTGAATCCCTTGTTAGCCCCTTTGAGCCTAAAGCCTATTTTATTTGCTAGCACATATGAACACTATTCCAATTCCTAATCCTTTTTGTCCCAATTTGAGTGGCGAATAGGAAAAGTGTGAATGTGAAGGGATTGAATTGAGTTGAAAAAGGAAAATGTTGTTTGTTGAGTGAATATGAGAAGAAGGTGTGATGAAGTTATGAGATGTGGGAAAAGGAGAAAAAAAATTGAGAATGAGCAAAAGAAAAAAATGCTCATGTGTTTGTGCGAAAAAGAAAAAAAAAAGTGAAGTGATTGAAAAAAAAATGAAAGAGTGAGAAAGAAAAAAATTGAAGTGTTGAGAGAATTGGAATTGAAAGTGTGTTGATTGAATATGTTTGAAGTAGTCTGTTCCTAATCTCGAAGTACCGAAAGTTTGATTTTCTATTCTCCATTCACTTGAGTCACTTTACCATATTGTTATCCCACCTGTCCAAAGAGCCTACATTACAACCTTGAGAAAAGTCCTTTTTGATTCGGCATTGATTTCTAGAGTATGGTCGGAGTTAAGAGCGCTTACAAGCCTATTGCTGCCAATATGAGTGATTGATTGTTTGAGTGAGTCCCTTGATCATTGATATACACTTGTGAGGGAGTGAAACACATCGTTGAGTGCACATTCATGTTTGATCTTGGTGTTTCTTGTTATTGTTGCATGAGTATGATTAAGGAAAGTGAGTGAGTATACTTGTGATTGATCTTTGAAGCTCGAGTTCATTTGCTTGCATGATTTGATTCTTTGACTCATTCCTAACAATTTCACTTGACTTGTTATTTCGTTGCTTGAGGACAAGCAACATGGTAAGTTTGGGGGGTTGATTGGGCGTGAAATTGTCATGATTCGTCACTCGAAATACCCTAATTCTGGCCGATTTTGTCGAGTATTTGGAGTCAATTGAGAATTATTTCTATACATTGATGAATTTGACTCTTTAATGCTCGTAGGTGAATCGAGGGCGAAGAATGGAGTTCGTAGGACTTTGAATCGACTCAAACGGATGCCCGGATGAGAAGATATCGAAGGAATACGATTGGTGTTAGTGTTGAAGAAGAAAAGTACTAGTTGGAGAAATGTTGGGAGCATTCGAGTAAACCACTCGAGCACTAGCGCTCGAGCACGTTGCTCGAGCGCCCAAAACATACAGAAAATTTCGAGCGCTCGAGCGCCCTAATTGTACAGAAGATTTTCACTGCTCGAGCACTTGTGTCATTCGAGCTCCATGCTCGAGCGCGACCGCTCGAGCGGGTCTGCTCGAGCACCTTCACGTTTGGCATTTTAAAAGGCATTTTTCGGCCCATGAGTTCACGATTCGGCCCGTTGCTTATATATACTCGTCTCAAGCTCGTTTTTTGGGGAGACCACATATCACTTAATAGATTTTGATTTTGGAGTTCGTTTTTGGAGAGGAAGGAGAGAAGCAAGCTTTACGTTTACGTTTTGTTGAGGTTTTCATACGAATTCTTAGTTTCTTTTCGTTTCTTAGTTTCTTTTCAGTAATTCAACTACGTTAAACACTTCATACTTCGTTTTTATTAATTAAATTTTAGTTTATTCTTCTATTTCTTTAAACCCTCGTTTATGTTTGATCTCTTCTTCGTCTTAATTATCATGTTCATGTTTGTTACTTATTCAATTGCTATTATTTACGTAAAACCTATGTCTAGCTAAAACCCTTGCATGCTTGGAGTAGGATGAACTCGTAGAAGTAGGTGGTGGGTACGTAATTAGGATAACTTGTGACGTTGGGTTTTAATTCTCTTGATTAATGAATTCTCAAAATTAATCTTAACTTTACTTTTGAATTTAGTTCGAAAAGTGTTAGAGAGAGGACGACCGTATCACTCTTTAACAACGAGTAGACTTAACTAGAGGGTTTAGAAAGGGTTAATTCATCTACCAGTTTAGCGAAGGAGGACGACCGCATCACCTTAGTTAAATTAGGGTCTCATTAATTAAGCACAATATATTAACTTGTTAGTGGATTAGTGAAGTCGAGTGTTAGGGTAAAGTATTAGGGTTTAGAATCTTGAGCTTTCACCTTGCATTCTTTTACTTAGGTTATTTCTTGCGCGTCACAGTTATTTTGATTATGTACCTGCTCCGTTAGTATACGTAGGGATTCCTATCCTGAGCATCACCATCTCTCATTTGAAAACAACCCTTTGATTCTTAGTTTAATTTTGCTTTTTGCATTCCTAGGATAATTTTAGTCTTTTAATTAATCTTTCAAAAAACCCAAAAACATTACACTCATATTAACTACGACGCGTAGATCTTCAGGGATCTATTCGCATACACTCCATCTCGTGGGTTCGATAATACTTGGTCGCTATACTTACTCATACTACAGTGAACCCGTCCGCTTGCGGGGAAGCGGCTAGTAGAAGTTAGTATATTCGCATCAAGTCAACCATACATAATACGAATATAACCCACAAATTTAATCATGTCTACCTGACAAAGAGAACCACTTGTATGGACTTCCTGAACCACATGAGCTATCCGATTCCGGATTAGTCGAGCTTATGCTTGGTGCAGGTCTCGGTGGAAATGCATTGCGTGGGGGGAACCGTGGGCGAAGACTATCATCATCCCATGCTCGGATTGGTGCGTATATGGGATAATCGTCATCTGTTGGAGTGAATGGTAGGTCAAGTTCATCAAACAATCTCCTTTGACGACGCCCACGTGTGGAAAGGATAGGGGAATCAACTTCCTCGTTATCAGAATCTGAGATGACAATAGTTTCATTGATTTGCGTCCGTGCACGAGTGTTGGGAACGACCGGTGAAGCGTTAGCACTAATGTTGGATCACTTCAACAATAATCGGTTGGGGGACAGGTGCTTCATCATCATTAAATAAAAGTGTCATTGACGAATAAAATGGATCGGGCTCACGGTAATATGCTCGAACAAGTGGATCACCCTACCAAGAAATACATAATAAAAATCAAAGGGAACACATGCAAATTAACATATTCGGAAAGAAAGCACACTAATCAAACCTCGATCATTTGTCGCCAAAGCTTCTTGCTAGCAATAATTTTGTTTGACTGATCCATAGAAACCTTTTTGGTGGCTAAGCACTTGTTGAAAACATCGTATCTCTGGAGGAGAAATGCAAGATGAATTTGTGCTTCTTCATAGGAGAAGTGTCTCAAAAAAACGTCATTGACATTGCCAATTGCGGTGGCAACAGCATGAAAGTTAACTGCATTGCGTCCACCCCAATTCCCTCGATGTTTTTGTTGAACTAGCGTGTTAACGAAACATGATTCCATTTCGTATGTCCACACTCCATCATAGAAATTTTCATTTTGGGGTGGTATTCTGAGAGGAGCCATATCAACTTCAATGACTTTTTTTTAGTTGCAATTTTTGTGTAATCTTGCAAAGGGTTTATATAGAGAACTGTTCATTGTAGGTGGGGCAAAATTATTACTATAGGACAAAATTTTATAAAAGTAGGCCCATTTTGATATGAAACCTTGGTCAGTGAGTAGTATAGGCTATAAGATAAGTTACCAGGATGCTCTTCAATTACTAATGTCCAAAAAATGTGTTCACCATCAATAGACAAAAAGTTGAGCTATCAATCAATAGACATTAATTTAAAGTTGAACTATCATTCCAACTACACAATGCTATGTTACCATAAATGCATGCTGAAAAAGTTGTTGGCCCATATTGCTTTTGGCACTTCTCGAACAGTATGGTCAACATGAGAATAATAGAGCACCTTTTTCTGCAATTAAAGTCACACAAACAGCAGGGCCTACAACACACCCAACAATCTGGCCTCTTAATTCGTTGCCCCTTGTGTAACTTATCCAAAAACTATCCTCTTTTTCTCACAAATAAAAATTTAAATACAACATTAGATAAATGCACCTCATATTAAATTTGACAAATCCTAAGCTGTGGTCGTATAATAAAGTCACACTGTGTCGGAATATTTTAATACTGGTGCATTACAATAAGGAAAGAAAAATATCAAACACAAGTACACAATTAAATTCACGAGACAAGGAGTTCAAATGAAGTCTAAAACTCAACCAACATTGAAAAGCCTAAGAACCCGTTTGGTATTCATTCCACAAAGACATAGATAGTGCATCCTTTATATTAGTCCATTCTACAGAAGTCTCAACACCGTCAACATATTCAACATTTTCTCCATTAAGATATGCCTGTTGATTGGGCTCGTCATCCCACTGCATCTCGATAGGATCAACCGCCATCATAGAACGTATGTAATTATGGAGTAAGAAGCAAGCCATTATAAGTCGTACTTGCGTTTTGACCGGGTAATATGCAGCACTTCTAAGGATTCCCCAACGCATCTTCAATACCCCGAAAGCACGTTCTATGACATTGCGGGCTCGTGTATGTCGCATATTGAAATGCTCTTGATGATTTATTGGTCTTTGGGAGGATGGACCCCACTCTTTGAGGTGATATCGGTGGCCTATATACGGGACAAGAAACCCCTCACTATTCGCATAACCATTGTCACAAAGGTAGTAGTGCCCTAGAAAATCAAAGTTAGATTTATTAAATTATCTTTTATATAATTATTAATGAAACATACGTGGTTTAATAGTGACATTTATATATTATTTACCTTTAGGGACCTTTAGTCCATGTGGTCTTAGAACAGCATCGCGAAGTACACGACAATCCGCTGCCGACCCTTCCCACCCTGGAAGTACTTAAATGAATCTCATTTGTTGATCACATACGCCTAAAACGTTAGTGGATATATGCTATTTCCGTGTTCTAAATCGTGGTTTATCAGCAATAGGGACATGGAGATCAATGTATGTGTCATCTAATGCTCCAAGGCAGCCCTATGTCAACAATAAGTTTATAACGTGTAAACTCAAGGTTAGGATAGTACATAAAACCATAAAGACAAATAAAAAACAGTAGACTTAGATCGACATACCTTGAACCACTTCCATCTTGGATGTGTTGAGTCTTCAGGGACGGGCGTGGGTGTAACCAAAAACGTCTCATGTAGTTTTAAAATTGCCTTAAGGACACGATGGACATAATGTGAAACAGTTTGACCAGACCTACTAAAATAAAATTTAACTACGCTGTTCTTTTTGTGATGGGCCAAAACACTCAAGAACATGGCCACTTGTTCTTCAACCCACACATACCTATCATCAAATAACCCTCCAAATTATCTCAGTAGCACACATAGGTGTGCAAATGTGTTATGGTCCATACGTAAATTCTGTACACAAGCAGAGTCACTAAGAAAACAGAGTCTATTCAAATGAGCCTGTTGATTTGGCATTCGATCTAACATTAGATATGGTGTAGCATTCTCTACCCTTCTCCGTACCTTCCTATTGTCTTTTGTAGAAAAAAAGCGTACCATTAAGAGTATCATTATTCGTTGGTGAAGTAGTTCTTCAATTATATAAAAGATAATAAGACGTTTTTTCATGGTCGGAGTCAACATGATAAGGGTTCAAAGACGTGTTCCGGTAACTGCATTGCTACAAAACAAACAATAATCCACATAAGTGTACTTTCAATATGTGTTGGTATAGAATGATAAAGGGATCCACATAGTTGCAAGAAGAATACCAATTAAAACTACCAACAATACTCATTTGTTCCATTCACAGTAGCAATCAATTATGCCCTATTGTGATGGAAGACTTCATTAACATCAAACAGAATTCACAAATTCCAGAACAATAATTATCACAACATAAGGGTAACATCTATTGTTGAACATGACAAAATTCTTGAACATTGATCAACAATATCTTAAAACCCAGAAAAATCAATATGAATTTGTAAGCTACTGCTTCACAATGACGAACAAAATAAAATAATTCTGCAATCTGTAGAAAGGGACCTCACACATACGCAAACCCGTAAAAAATATAGGGTTTAGGTCATAGCAAAAACATCAACAATTAAAAAAAGATTGGGTATAATTACCGAGCAGTTTGGATTAGATCGTTCAATACAAGGGGTTGGGACTTGGGACACTGTTAACTACGTTTGAACATGTCCTGCACAGCTTCTGGAATCGACCTCCAAAAGAAATTCACGAACCAATCTAGGGTTGGGGCTGGTGATTTCTTGTGTGAATTAGTGTGGAGGGGTACGATGGGTCACGGTTGGTCGTCGGGGGTGGGAGTATATGGCTCCTTCTTGGCGAGGAACAATAGCATCTGATCGAATTTGAAAAAGAACAGAGGAAGGAAGGTAGGCAAATTGGGATTTAGGAAATCAAGTTGTGTGAAAAAAAAAAGGAATAATGGAACCTTTGGCCAAGAAAATGTATCGATAGTTGGAGACGCAATGGGGCTCACGAAGAGCAACAGTGTTTTTCGTGAATTAAATGAACGGGCCGGACGTTTTCAAGGGCCAGCGTGAAAAGATTTCTCGACTACCAAACGCCGGGATTAGTCCAAAATCTTTTATTTCAGGGGTATTTCTCGGCTACCAAACAGGTCCTGAAAGTTTTTAATTTCCCTCTCATTTTTCAAGATGACAAGTTGGTGGTTGAATTGATACTGTTAATATTACTTTGGAGTTCGAAACTTTGAACTTCTCTATTTGGTTGGCAGATTAAACAACAAATTAATTTAATCTGACGCGGCAGAAGGGGTGTCATGAAAGCAAATTATCATGTGAACATTATTCACAGTACTTTATTTATACTCCCTCAGTCCCAGCATTTTTTGCACACAAAAATGGACACACATATTAAGAAAATGTTACTTTTTTAGTAAATATGTGTATATTATTGTGAGTGTACACGCAAATCAATATTTCTTTTTTTAGAGTGTACAAATAATTTTGGGATGGATGAAAAAGGAAAGTGTACAAATAATGGTGGGACGCAGGGAGTATTATTATTTGTAAGAAACTAAGAATTAATATTTTTCTTGTAAAATTAATATTATTACTTGTTAAATATCATTACTAGTGGTGCATAGTATATAAAGTGTACATAATACATTCTCGTTGAAACGAACTATTTTTATTTCAGATTTCCTACATCCCCTAGGTCATTAGAGAACTTTCTGTTGGTCAATCGTTATCTCTAAGTTGGCAAATCTTCATAGATGATTGTTTCGTTTCAAGGATTGTTTGGAATTGTCTTTTATAAACCCAGGTAATCTTATATTTGGTTCGAAGGACTGCAAATGATCATGGCTCTGAACTAAACTAAGGCTCGAGTTCATAATTCTAGTTAATCCTCCATTTTAAGGACTATTAAGTCCTTGACAAATAGGTGGGATTATTTGTTCTACTGAATTACAATTATCATTTTGTCCTCCATTTTCTATTTTAAGTAACCAATTTGCCCTTATTCAAAATAAAAATAACCGTCTCGGCGCCTCCCCATTTATCCTCATAAAAAATAACCGCCGCGCGATTTATCTCACTTAATCATACAATCAAATCCTACAAACCAAACATATATTCATACTCAATAATTCAATCTAATTCAATCTCTTTCAGTCAAATCTCATTTAGTCCAATCCTATCTAGTTCAATTCAATCCCGCGAAGCAAACGGACCCTTAATGAACTCCTCTTTCGCCCAGGTTTTTAATCGTCATTGTTGGTAATCGGTTCTAATCTCGTGGATTAGTGACTGTTTTTAACTGAAATTAAGATCACCAAACAATTTCGTGTGATTGATTACTATCGTAAGTAGTAAATACGATTGTTCGGGTTAGAAAATATAAATATGTGTATTGATTACGTATTTATTTCATATGTGTGCGTTTTGTGGTGTATGAGTGTGTGTAGGGAGAATTTTGTGTATTTGAACTTATTTTTCATTAATGGAGAGCAGCTTATTTATACATTTTATCAAGTAGGTGGTGGACAAGATCTTTGGACTTCCAAGTTTGCATGCTTGACATGTGTCCCTTTGACCTAGTTAGACCTTATCTAAGCTTAAACTTAGTTACAAAATCTTCATTTGTGTCTTATCTCATCCATAGAGTTGTTCGTTTGTGCTTTGTTTGCTGATCTCCACCCTGTGCTTCGCATTGTAAGTTGTTCGCCTCCTGGGTATGATGGGTGTAATGTTGTTCGTCCATCATCTCACCATGGAATAGATAATCTGGATCTTTATCTTCAGTGGAAGTTGTTCGCCGAAGAGCTGTTCGTCAAGTATGTTAATGGAAGTAAGAGCACTCCTTAGATTAGTTTATGCACCACCCCTTTATCATACTTGTTCGCCTCTCATGACTTGATTTTTTGGAGTCCATAATCACTGATTATGTCTTAAAACATGTTCGCCCATTGCCAGAAGTTGTTCGCCTGTCAAAAGTCATTAGGCTATATGTAAATTTGTCCAATAATAGTATTCCCTCCATCCAAATATATATATATAAAACCTTTAAAATTCACAATTTTAAGAACGATGGTTGTTTGTTACTTTGTTGATCACATAACAAGTATTATAAGGACGTGGCACTTAAGGGGTGTGAGGGCGTTGTAAAAGTAGTGTAATAGAATATTGTTTTTATTTTAAAGGTATAAAAGATCTTATGAAACAGATAAAAAAATAAAAAAATTGAAAGGCAGTCAAGGATTCAAGGCACTTGTTTCAGGATTCGCTTAGATGGGTCATGATAGATTATTCGTTGTTTGGTTCACATGACGAAGACCCAGAAGTACGTTCCAGATCCAACAAAGGTGTGAGAGTGAGACAATTCAGTCCAAAGAGAATAGTGGGATAAAAATAATTAATCTATCACATCCTACTATATCCTATCCGCAACTAATCTATATCATCATATGAAGCAAACAAGCCAAGAGGTTCAGTAATAACTCGAAATGAAATATACAAATTTAACAGAAAAGAGAAGTAAAAGATTAATGTACACAGCTTTCATAACTAGCAACCAAAATTCTGTCTTGGCCGAATGGAAGAATTGGGTAATTACAAAAATAAAAAAAGAACATTCAAAACTTCAGTACAAAATGTCTCATCATCACTTGCTAATATAAAGTCCTCAGCTTTGCCTAAAGCTGCAAAAAATTGCCCCCGCTAACAAAGAATATTACAAAGAAATATATCCACACTCTATAACAGATGAACACCAGATCAAACTATTTTCCAACTTGAAAATATATGCCCCATCAATTCCCCACAGAAGACTCGAAGGTGTGACTGTACGAGGAAACACATCGGAATACGAAAACGTGAAGCCCACATCATCGGTGTCCTCCTCTGGCTAAGTGATTATCAAACCATTAATCATCGGCAGATCAATAGGACCCCATTGGTGGCATGCCAAATGGCGGCATAGGCATGCCCATTCCACCACCCATGGGTGGAAGGGGGCCATAACCCCCTCCCATCCCTGGAGCCCCCATGCCCGGCATAGGAGGAGCTGGCAAGGCAAGAGGCAGTAACTGGGCATACATATTCTGCAGCAAATGTCCAAGCAAAAATACATTCTTAAGAAACAAAAATTCCAATAGCACGTGAAATTTGCAGGTTTGCATCACATTATAAAGAACTGATCCAAGTATAAAGTACAATAATTCATTTTCATTAAATCAATACCAACTACAACTTAACAACATAAGTATACCTGTTGCATGACAACATCTTTCTCTTCACTCTCTTTAGCCTTCACTTCTTTCATAGCCTCGATCTTGTCCTTTATTAGGTCATCAACTTTGCCCGTGTACTCTCGTATAAACTGCACAGGAAGGTGTTGAAAATGCGTGATTGTAACACACACGACCAACAAAAACATAACAAATGGGAGAAATTCCCAAGTAATATTCTAAATTATAACAAACCAAGATAATCACCTGTAAAAGATACGGGAATGCAAAGTCAATCATGTTATTCATCCAGGCAAGCTCAAGGGCAACATCCGCGCGAATTAAATCATAACAAACAAAGAGGCACGACGCAAAGCACTCCTTCTTGCCCTACAAAACAAAACAAATACAAAGTTAGCCATCCTTGAACAGGCAATTATGGGATCTTCTAAAGCACCAATTTTCGCTACAAGATAATAGAACATCATAGTAACAACATGGACCACAAAATCCTTAATAAGTATCCACATCAAATCGCCCGATGTTCAAAGCTTACAAAACATGAATAGTATACGGATGTATCCTTCACATAAATCTAAAATAGAATCTTAAAAGGCAAGAACCATGATATAGTTAGATGAGCACTGGTACAAGGGGAACACAACCAAGTATAGGAAAAAATAATATATATATATATATATATATATATATATATATTCTAGAGAAGAACATGAATTATATGGATAGCAACATCACATATACCTGTTCAATGAAATAAACAAGCAACTCCTCTGCAAGTTCGCGATCGCCGGATTGTGAAGCTGTCTCCATTGCATCTTTGTAAAGATTGTCTTTCTTCGACAAGGCGATTGATTGCTTCCACCTGCCTGCCTTCTTGTAAATGTAGGCAGCAACACGCCTCATCTCAAGAAGCTCATGTTTCTCAATCTGCTAGGCACATACGAATGCATATATAAAAATATCATCATTCAGTTGACAGAATAGAGTATAATGTGAGATCACAATCACCTTTTGAGCAAGGCCAATCTGATCAAAGTTATCGTGCAAGTCAATGGATTCACGTAGCTTTTCATAATCCTCCTCTTCAACGTAGATCTCATTCAGAGCTTCATTCACAGCAGACACATTGTTGCTCTGAACAGCTACCATATATGGCTTAACAAGACGCAGGTGGCCCGCCTAAGAGATCGACAAAAATATTATAAGAATAATGTTGCAGATGGGCCTAACATTGTGCAGTGAGAAATAATTACTACCTCCGTTCCTAGTTATCCATCTGAATTTATTTAGAATGGTGTTCCTAATTATTTGTCTCTTTACTAATACGAAAAATTTATCGTTTTATTCCAACAATACCACTAATAAATACTGACAATTTTCTTGTAATTACTAGTTTATTAATTCATCCAATTAGTAATAAATAAGGGTATAATAGCCTTTTAATATCCTAATTAATGAAAAATTGGTTTGTGTTAACAGATAAAATTAGACAGATAGTAACATAATAGGTATGAACCTTTCTCATTATGTCCACAACACGGGTGTGATCAACGCGAAGAGCAAGGACATTCAGAATATCATTGATGAGATCAGGATGCTCTTGTAAATAAAAGTGCACAGCTTTGTAATAGAGTTCCACATTGGCAACTTTGACGATAATATCTTTGAATTGCATGTGATCCCAAGCTTCTGGGGAATGATTCATCACAGTGGTTGCAGCATTATCAAACTCATCATATTGAACATATAAGTAAGTTAGTTCTTGCCAGTGCTGCTGTTCATCACATGCTCGGATCAGTTTCGGGATATTAAGGCGAGTAGAGAACAATTTGATGTGCTCCATGAGTTTCTCATGACGATATCTAGCATAAAGGACACCCAATTCCGTAAAGATGCCCATATGTGCACGTTCCAATCCCAAACCACTCTCCATCAGTGATATTAGCTCATTAAAGCATCCTCTGTTCTGATAATACTCACTGACCTCTTCCAGGTCATCGACCTATAAAAATCACAAAATGATGTAACAGACAATAGATACCAGTTACTAGAGAGAGAGAAAAAAAAATATATCTTTAAATTACCTGTACAATGATGTTGAGACCACAGATTTGGGCCAAACGGAACTCCTCAGCATCAACACAAGCAAAGCATATTTCCTTCCATGTCTTTGCACTATTAGCTTTCCGTGCAGCATCAACAGCACCTTGGAATTGCTTCAACTTCACTAGTGTGCTTGCCAATTTTCCCCAATTGGAGATGAAAGAAAAAATAATTTTTGCAGCCTCATATAAAGCTTCATCATACAAGCGATCACCAACACTAGGCAGATTGGCAACATTTGGCATAAGAATGAATTCTTCAATATCACCCAGTCTATCAATCTTAGCATACGCATATATAAGCTCACTATCTACTTTGGGCTCCTTTGTTTTCTGCCTAACCATTAGAAGATACTTCACAAGGTCATGATAAACATCTGCATCTTCTGCAGCTCGAATGACTTCCAAAAATTGAGTTGTGTCATCAGCACGTATAAATGATTCAATTGCGTCACTCACTAGCCCTTCCCTAAGTTGAGCTTTACCCACTTGACTCCAAACAGCATCCTCTTCAACACGGAACGCAAATTCCACAGCTCGGTTAACGTCTCGAATATTATCAAGCAACACATTAACAGCCTGGACATTCAAATTGAACTTTTTGAAAATAGCATAAGCTTCCTCATACAATTGGGCCTCCACAGCCACATCTCCAACGGCTGGGCCATCAAAGTTATCAAGTCTATTAACATAATCCATAACCCTAGATGGATCAGCCCTGATTGCAGTTAAGATGAGTAAGTTTTGCAGGTTGAAGTTTCCGCTGAAGGCTGAGTTCTGAAGGACAATCTTTTCAAGTAACTCAATTAGTTCATGAGGAAGATCAGCCGCCATAAACGCTTTGACAGCTGCAGAAACTTGCTCTGGGCTTTTGCTTTCTGGCAAAGCAGTGGATATAACTTGATCGATGAGCAACCTTCTAAATTCATTTTCCGGATCAAGAACTTTTGCCCAGAGATCAAGATCCATCCTCTCAACCACATACCTGCAAAAATAAAAGAAGTGGATCAAATCCCACCGAACGTGTGAACTAACCAGGCACTAAAGCCACACAAATCACAAACCTGGCTTGCAGCTTGAACAGAGAATTCTTATTTGTAACGTTAATTAGCTCATCATCACATTGGCCTCTTCGATAAGCAACAACAGCAAGGGTAGGATCACGCTTCTCACAGTATTTACCCACAACACGTGAATCATAGTACGGGTTGGTGGTGAGGAAGTGCTCTGGGTTGTTGTTGCTGTCTATAATGATTTTACCCAAAGCATTGTGGACATGCACATCCTGGCTTCCTTCATTCACAAGATGCTCCAAGAACTGAGTGAGTAGGCGAAGTCGATTCCTGCATCCCACGTCTCACTCGTAAGGATGTCAAGGTAACAAGCATCATCAAAGGGAATTTTATGAATACAAGGTACCTTTTTTCACACTCCTCCACTAGAGGCTCAACGGGAAGAAGAGAACGGACCGAAAGGATCAAACCTTTAATGAAATCTTCCGGGCATTCGTCATCTAGGAGCTGCCCAACAACTAACGGAGCATTTCCTGGATTAACCTATCCAAAAAGACAAGTCTAGTGTGAAACAAATTTTCATGCTGTAAAGAAAATTCCAATTGAAATGCATACCTTCTGCACATAACCTTCAATGTAGCGAAGCATGTTGTTAGAGTACAAGTAATGTGTGAGGTCGGGAACAAAACCAAAGCGGTCACACACATTGATCAGCGGCCGGGCATCAGGGAGTTTTGCTTCCATTAAAAAGTTCTTGGTCTTCTCAGGATCATAGAAATTCGATTCTCTTGTTACACGCTCAACCTCTTTAATTTGTCCAGTCTTGGCAGCTGCTTCAATGTACTTGAAGTGAATGTCAGGATCCTCACTGACAGAGATCAACAATCAATATGAAATTAGCAAATCAGTTACTTCAACAGGTCATCCAATGGCAGTCAGAAGTATGCTTCTACCTGGAACTCAAATATGATCCCAAGAAGAAATAGAGTCCTTCATATGACTTGAACTTTTCAAAGAGATTTATACATGCTTCAACACCCAATTGTTCACAGTATTCTTTTGCGACCTGGATAAAACTTAATAGTAAGTATAGTCAACTTATTAATAATCTAACTAAATGGCACTTACTATCACATTTTTCATTAGCTTCAATATTGAAAAAGAATCTTTAAACACACATCTACAATGGAAAGAATTGCAAAATCAACAAAGGGAAAAATAACCCATGAGATCTACAGTAGCTTACCTGGACAATAATCTGAAGGTTTCCTCTTAAATTGACCATTAGAAGATCTTTCATACACTCTAGAGCCCATTCCGTGGAAAGTGTACCGAAGAATTCCACAAGAGCCTGAAATGAATACCTTATTAGCACTTAAATGACAACTTAAAGATCAGGAAGGTAAAAACTAGATTTAGTAACCTGTGGCTCAATTGCATGTGTATTCACAATGACACGCTTGATATCAGGCAGCTCAGAGTAATGCTGAAGGGCTCGCACGTAAAGACCTCCTTTCTCACAGAGTTGCGCGACGCGAGGCCTGTCATAGTGACTAAACATTCCATTTGCCAGAATAGCATCTGCCACATTAGGAAAGGTCACGAGGTTGATCTCCAGGACCTGAAATATACAGGAAGTCATGAATCCATACATAGGCTGATACTTTTTTTTTTTAGATCGGTCATACATAGACTGATACTGATTAAGAGGATAAAAAATTTAATTAATGACCTTAGTTTGTAGGAATGCATGCTCTGGCAGATTTGGTTTCAGAACATCCAACAGAAATGCTGTTGCTTCACGAATCATATTCCTCTGATGATAAATGGTTAATGAAGAAAGATGTTAACAAAATAACTGTCTCAAAGATTTAGGTACAGATGAAGAATTTCAAACAAAAAACATTGAATCACACGGCACAAGCCATCATGTGCGACAACAATTACAAACAAAGAAGATAACATACAGACCTGAAGAAAGAGATCAGTAATGGTATTATAATCAACGGGACACCCTCCCTCCATTTGAGACATCATAAGTGCAAAATTAACAGCTCCCTGAACACACCAGAAAATCATTAAAATTCCCTAATTACAAAGTGAGTTCAATTTTCACAGGTCCATGCATACCTGTGGATCAGACCGGAGAATTGTTTGCAGAAGGAAAAGATAGTCCGGGGTATATCCAACCTGTTACATGATGAACACGATTCTTCATTTAACACTATCGCACATCAAGAGGACAACAATGACAAATAAGTGACATGGCAGCCCCTAAATATTAGACATTGTGAATATGCTGAAGCAGAATTAAAAAGAAGACAGCACCACCAATTGTGCAAATGACCTGCTTTGAGTAGATTAAGATCTTGTCGAACTCTCGACGCTCTGCAAATGCTGCCACAACTTTTGGTGTAGCTCTAGCTTTGATATATATCTTCAGGGCAAGGTCATTGTCCACAGTCTACGAAATAGACAAGGAAGGTTAAAGTTCATGTCACATAGTAAGACTGTAAGAGGTGAAATCTTGAGACAAAAAATTATTTAGCAATAGAGAATATGAAGAGGATATTCCAAACACGATTGTAGATCTAACCTTTACAAGATCTCCCAGTTCCTCACTGCACTCCAATTTATCTTCAGCCAACCAGTTCTCCAACAGATTCTTTTTGTTTTGGTTGACAACAAGACGAGATAACTCCAGAGACTCAAATGCGTTGAGCTTTCCCTTGGTTAACAATGTTCCAAAATACTGCAGCAATGGTGGTGTTTGCCCAGCTTGAACAGGAACACTCTGACAAACAAAAGAAGATTATTCTAATGAATTGTCATCCGATAATCGAAAATGGTCAAGCTTCTAATGTCATTGCAGATCAAGCAAATTTCCAAATGGGAAGTGGTTATAGGAGGAGTATATAATCCATCAACATGTATGGCACCGATGACAATGGAAAGATCAAGAGATAACCTGAAATTTGGCAACAGTGTCGGGTGTTCGAAGGATGCCTTGGGGAGATTCAGCAGCCAGTTCAGCTGCCTCCTTATACTTGGTTTGAGCAAACAATTCTTGGAAACGCTGGACAACCTATTTTTAAGATAAACAACAGTTTAAAAATCTTTATTCTGTACAAGTATGTCCTCAAATAAAAAACTAGGCCACTTAAGAGGGAGGACCCAAAATGATGATGATGAAAAATATCAGTACATAAGACTATCGCAATATTCTGGAGGTAACTATAATATGCATATTGTCATAAGAAACCATTTTTCTATGTTTATCCTCGTTAATCATTTCGTAAACAAAAACAACATAGAAGATAGGTACTTTAGAATATAGTCCAGCTTTAACCAACTCTGGCCCCCATAATTTAACATGTCCAAGGCAGAATCCTCACTTACAAGAATACTACCATGATGAACAAAGGAACAGCTGTACGCCATTTATACAACAAACTGTTTAACATAAATAGAGCATCAGAAGACAAAATCAACTTACCAAATTCTCTGCACCAGGGAGGTTTCCCCTTTTAGCAAGATTGACAGCAAGTTCCAGATTGTTTAACTGGCAATAACCATTGATGATTTTATGTATAACACAGAAATAATTATGGATTTGTATTCAATGCAAAAGTTGATAAACATACTTGGCCGCTGACAAAAGGCACGATAGTTGCATCGTTAACAGTAGCAAGTAAAACCTGCCCTCGCCTATTAATTGCATAGAATCCTCCAACAGACGAAGCTTCTGATGTCAGAAAAATGGGATCTGGACTGATTCTATTTCTGTATACGGCCGTTGCAGTTTCTAGGTCATATACAAAGAGCAGCCCAAGCTTGGTAATCACATAAATAAGACTATACTTGTGTGATATCTGCACACCCAAAAGAGGTATTAAGAGGCATGAAGACTAGATGCAAACTAGACTCAACTTCAAGAGGAAATAAGTCTCCCAAAGAAGAAAGTACCTGCATGGCCACTGGAAAATCATCAGCAAAATCCGGAGGGAAGAACAGATCTGCTTGTTTTTTAGTAAAAGAAGGTTTCCCTGCAAAAAAAAAAAAAATCCGATTTTAACCAACCAATTAGCAATAATATGCTGTAAAACACTGCCCAGAAGTATAGTTCACAAACAACTATAGGAAAACAATAACATATATTCACCTGGCTGAGCACCAAGCTCAATAACATGCAACTTAGATGCAACCTGACCAGCATTATAGGTTTTTGAGGCAAAAGAAATGAGAATTGAGTCCTTATCATTCCCTGCAACCTGTTCAAAGAAACCAATCATAAAATTTGAGGGCAGAAACAATAAACGGTCAAATGAATCTAGAGAATGAATGCATACTCTAAAAGAAGCAAATGATGCAGCATGAGCTTCAAGAGCTTGACTCCGCTGCTGATCCACAGAAAACAGCTGCATATTTCCTTTGACCAATTGAGACCGCTAAGGAAGGAATTTCATCTCAGTAAGATAATTTCCAGGGAAACAAAGAGAAACACCAAAGACTAGTTCAAAAAAAAATCTGCATCTATACACTGGTGGCTCTAAAAAATATATATATACAGGACAGATATCATACATAATCAACACCTGAGAAAGGTTAAAATTGTGGCTTAAAAAAATAAAAAAAGAAAAAAGAAAAAGAATGACCATAGAGCTATTGATGGTATTCAAGTAGTAAGACGATCTTGGACAAAAATTGGAAGAAAACCACATCAACTGAAAAAACTATTCCATTTACATGACCATTAAAACAATTGAAAAATATCTACAGCACTATATATCAGCTAATATATGGTTTTACGGAAACACTCCAACATGTCATGATAGAGTTCCAGTCACAGAATATTTTTATCACATGGAATAATCTTGCTATATCAGATGTCAGACAAAAAATAAAACAGGAGCATATCTGTTTAAATATATCATTTTCAGAATTCCAGGTACAATGTGCGGTCTAGATACAGAAGATGCACAGAGAATCCCAATCGATAAATGCATTAGCAACTAAGCCAAAACTAGTTCTTTTTGTATCTTCTACCATGTTTCATCTAATTCCATGAAAGCTATAACTCTATATTCAAAACATAAAATAAAGCAGCAAACTTGAATGTTATTTTCTGTCTATAATATTAATAAAAAAGCAGTTATTAAAAGTTAGAACTACCAGCACTGGAGTCTCTAGAGATCATTCGTAGAAGGCACAAATGTCATTTATGTCCTATATTTTTCACCCTCAATCCAATTTACAAATATAAACACAAGTCTTCCGAAAAAATGGGGGAAGAAATGAATGAATAGCGCATATGTAGTTCATCTTAAAAAGTGCAAAGTGCATTTTAAAGAAAATATGGTGCACACAAGCAATAATCATCCATAAAATTGATACAAACATTAAAGATACTAAAATTACTAGGCAAACATATCTATAAACAGCAAATTTTATTCAAAACTAAACAAAAAGCTAAAAGTGCAGTAGTTGATGTAGAAAACACATTGTATAACCAAAAAGTTACGTAGTACATAATATTGACATCATTTTACAGTTGAGCAGAGAGAAGAACAATCACGCACCTCGGGCGAACCAGGAGCAATCCCAATCAAAACCAACCACTTTTCAGAAGGATCACATTTGTAATTGATTATTTGGTTGTTTGCTAAATTGGCAGTTCTATCAAACATCTTTACAGGTACCGAATCACCTATGAGATGGGAAGAAGTTCAGGAAGAAAGAAAGAGCAGAGAAAGATAAAAGTGAAAACCATGTAGTTTATCAGAAAAGGGACAAATGATGGCATATTACCTTCAATTGACCAGTGATAAACTGAGGTTTGAGTGACTAAACCGAGCATCTTAGGGCTTGTCCATTTCCAAAATACCACCTGTCAAAATGCAAAATATCCAGATCAGCCAGCTACAAAATACAGTACCCAATACAAAACTCTATCAAATCAAACAACACTCTTTAGGCATGTAAGCTTTTAAAGGCAATGTGAACTTGCCTGCTCAGGCATCTGATAGGACTTCATCTTTGCTTTGGCCTCAATGTTGAATATTTGCAAGTGATCTTGAGTGGTTCCAGCAAGTTGAGCTTCATCAAGGGAACTAATATTTTCAGTTGGATAATGATTAAAGGAAGCACAATAAATCATACAACACACTGATTCTTTTCTCTCCATTAATGCTTCTGGAAGATATAACCTTTAACACTTCACCACCAACGTGTAACTGAGTGTTAGTGTAAAACAAATTCAACAGTATGATATGTTTCAGAAAAATGCTACAGGTGATTTCTGACACTGGAGCCTAACTGATACAAGAAAAAGACTGTTCCAAAAAATAATAGTGGTGTAACAAGCTTCAAGGCGACCAGGAAGACATCAGCTAAATAATCTTTTCGAGAACAGAAGAATGACATGGATTCTCTTCATTTTTACAAAACCTGTCGAGGTTTGTCATCATTGCAGTTGACAGTGCTCCTAGCATGTCTCATATAGGTAAGAGGAGAGGCCTTCAACAACTTGGAACAGGCTTAAACATATCTACAAAAATCATTATCTAACCCTTCTCAGATAATCCTCACTTAATTCCCTATTTTGTATTCGCATGCACATCTAAAGGGCATTTTCTAATCTTCACTAGCCTTAACTACAATAAACATCCACCAAACCCATCTCCTTATTCAATGTCTACAAGGTTTACCAAGTCAACTTTTCAGAGAACGAAACGGCCCAAAAAATTAATATTTGTAACAATCTGAAGCAAATTTCTTAAGGTCAGGCAAACTACTAGATGGACTTGCATTGGCTAAACTGACTAAATAACCCACAAACTAATAACCATTTGTTTAAAAAATCATCATAATGATCCAACTGACAGAAAATAAATGCAAACAGTTAATCAATTACAAATGCTCAGTAGAAGTTGTTCACCTTTAAGTGCCAAAATTCTAGAATTTGGATTCATAAGCGCAGAATCAGCCGTGATAGGCCGCCTCAGGGGCTGCATTGGCATGCTCATATCAATAATCACCACGCTGTTCTGAGGCGCAGTCTCACGAACGCAGATGTACTTGTCTGATTCCATCGTCACGTTTGTAAAAGTAATGAACTGGGGATTGATCCCTATGCTAGTCAACTGCAATCACGATCTCAAGTATAGTCAAAGTTCAACTCCAGTAACCACAAAACTAAAATTGTAAGTAACATTTAAACAACGCTAGTAGATCTGCAAGTAAGGTAAGCAACAAAAAAATAAAACAGTGAAACGTGAAATGAACAATTTCCTGCTGTGGGGAACTCTAGAGAGGTTAAATCTAGCAGCAATTTCGCCAAATTCAGATAAAACGGCTAGAACTAGCAGCCACATAGTTGAAATGAGAAAATTCGAGTAGGAAGTAATCAAAATAAACCGCAAGTAAGCAAGGGTGGAGTACCGTCAGGGCTTCTTTCATGGTGATCGGAGCGTTGGCAGCCGCCATGATGGAGACGAATCAAAGCTCCGAGGTCGGAGCTGCGGATCTAAGGGACACGACGGCGTATCAGTAGATATTTCCGAGATCTGGAGAGATAGCCCCGGTAGTACCCTCCAGGTACTAGAAGAGAAGCAGGAGATCTAGAGGGGCTTCTACTTTATTTAGACGGAATCACAGACAAGACAAGTGTGTATATAAATGGTGATATATATACAATATAAATTCAAATACAACTTTGAAAATGCAATTTTGCTGTGTCGAAACTCGAAATATTAAAAGCGAGGGCAAGAATTTAAATTTAAAAAAACTAAGAACAGGTAAAAATATGTATGTAATTTTTAACATAATAATATTTTATAATGAAAATAATTAATACTATGAGGATGAAACTAATTTACAAATTTAAAAGGGGTAGGTCAGAGTTTTTCCTTTTCTTTTTTATAATTGAGACAAAGTGCCATTACTTATTTTAAAAAGTTCTTACCATTCTTTTCCAATAAAACCATTACTTATTTTAAAAAGTTCTTATAGTAATTATTTTCTAAGAAAAAAAGGTTGAATTCCTCCTATTGACTTTTCATGTTCCACCATGAGTTTTCAACGTGAGAACTTATCGTTGATTGAATTTAATCAGTCCACTTATCAGTCATATACTTAGTAAAATATAAAATGGAATATAAAAAAGTGTTATAGTTAAATTGATGAGAAAAATTAAAAACATGTTACAAAAGTGTGACTTTCTACAAGATGGTTCGTTTTAGTTGACTTAAATGTGCAAGACTAGATAATATACTCACATCAAAGCGAATTGCTCTCTACTCATATTTGCACACCCTGCACCAGGAATGGTTTTCTGTAGGGTAATTGCCTTAGCACTCCTATATTTTTGCAAAAGTTGCTTAGAAGTGAAGCCCCAAAAAAAATTACTCTCCACTCAATTTGCTTTGTATATTGTCCATAATGCCCCTACTTTTTATATTATTAATAAATCTTAATAAAAACCTCATTCTCTCTCCCACTATTTAATATTTTCACCATTATATATTAATAACACCCCTCCTCCCCTTTATTCCCAAACCCCACGCCAAATCTGGAAGCCAAAGTAGGCATAGAGAGAGAAAATTGGAAGCCAAAGTAAGAGAAAAAAAATCTGGAAGTCAAAGAGAGAGAGAAAATTGTGTGCGAAAGCTATAGAGAAAAAAAAAACTGAAGTCTCCTTCGCCAATTCCGGTGCACGGTTTTTGAAGCCCATGGAAGTTACCGGCGTCGACCATGGAAGCTCGGCGCAATGGAGTCGCCGCCTAGATTCGTCGATCCATTTCCTTGTACCCAGGGAGCCGCCGCCTCTCCTTCAATTTGCCGCCGCTCGTTGGCGACAGGCGATGGAGGGGATCTGTTTTGAACAGACAGTTTCAAGGAGCGCCGCCGCCTCTCCTTCAATTTTGTAGATTCAGTGTTCTCCCCAAAGGTATCTAATGATTTTTTTCAATTAAATTTGTAGATCTTGTGAAGAAGGAATCATAGGTTTTTTAGGTTTTGCCTTTTGGTGGTACAGTGTTGATGATTATGTTATGTTTTGAACGTATAGTCAAATTGTAATTGCACTTAATACTAAATTTTTTGAACTTTTCTAATTGTTATGTTGAACTTTTTAAGAAAATATTTGAACTTAACGTTAATTTTTTTGAACTTTTTAATTGTTACTTTGAACTTTTTAAGGAAATATTTGCAATTACAAAATGTTGAATGTGATGATTATAATGTTGAACTGAAATTCTCAATGGTCAATGTTTTTTTTAGATAATTTAGTATGAGTGTTGGAAGAATATGAATGTGGGAAGAATATGAATATGAGAACGTATGTTTTTGGGAATATAAATATGAGTATAAATGATGGGAAAATATTTTCAATAACATTTTTGCACTTACGAAATATTTGTATGATTAATTTTCGTATGGTTAATTTTCTCAACACTTTTTTTGTATGTTCCATGTTGAACTTAAATTTACAATTTATTTTTTAATTTGAGATGGTGAAGGTAATGTTGAAGTTAAAGAGTAAGTATAATTTTTATTGAAGTGGAGGAATATGAGTTTGAATTCAAAGTGTGAATTCAAAAAACAAAAATGGGGGAAAATATGAATTAAAAAAAAGTGACATAAAATCCAAAAAAGAAAAATGGAGGCTACTTTTGTTATAGGGGCATTAATGAAATTTGTAATGGCATTCATGTAATAATGTAGCAACTTTTAGAGTGGAGAGTAATTATTTGAAAAGGCATGAGTGCTAAGCAACTTCACCTCAAATTTTAGACTCCAAAGCAAATTACCCTTTTCTGTAATATCATAGCTAATTTAACATTTTTCCATTAGTGCATTTATTTATATATCCTATATATATAATTCATCGAATGCTTTAGAAGGCATAAAATACAAAATAAATAATTTATTTATATCTCAATGAGCCGGAATAAGAACACGTGAATCTGATATGGCTTGTCTACAATTCCGCTACGAGATGAATACTACTAGATGATACTCCAGAAGATACAGAGAAAATTATATGTTATGTGTTTTTCTGATGTACTACGTATTAACATCATATTTATAGGGATTATTGGACATAATTAGATGCATCAATATGCATACTAATTGAATCAATTTATTCAATTATCCATAAATAAAATATCACAATCAATTATTTCATATAGTAAGAAATGATATATGACTTCATTCCATTATACTCATATGGTATAATTTTTCCAACAGTATGTTTGCACAAATAGGATATATAGTGATAACTTTTACCATAATTTTTTATCGTAAATTTCAATATTAATATAGATTTTCTCTCTAGTTTCTATCCTCCATACACAAACTTGCAGATTTGTTTTCTTATTTTTCCGATTTCACGTAATATTCTCACCATGGTAACAAAGCAGTGGATTAATAGATTAAATGTTGATCTCTAAAGAAAAAAAAAATTAGTTATCTATCCTCTACTCTTTTTTTCCTTTCTAAATCTATCTTCTACCGCAGATGCACTAAAGTTGTCTGACAAATTGTATTTCTACATCCTTCTTCTATCGTTTGAATTTCCTTTTTTTTATCTTTTTAAATTATGTTGAAGTTATAAACCAATCGAAAATAATGATTATGTATGATGCATGCTTTTGATTCAGTCAATATTGGCAGTATTTGTGGTTCGGATTTTACCACTTTTGATGATATGAGTTCATCAATTAGTTTTGGATGTTTATTTTGCTTTTGGTATTAGGAATTTGTTTACCTACATGTATGATGACTTCTATTTTACTTTACTTATTTTATGAGTTGTTTATTATGGAGTTGATGATGATTTCATGATTAAGGAATTATATATTCTAGATTTATAGAGTTGTTTTGATATATGATGAGTTTGATCAGGATTTGATCATTAAGTTTTTACATATGTTCTACTAGATTTATATTATCTTTGAAATTTTTTTTTTATGATGATGATTGAGGTATGCTTACCTCCCTTACCTTACTAATTTGTATGATGAGGTTGATTTGATAATGGATTTTGCATTGAGTTGATTGTATGGAAATTTAATAATATAAGGAAGGTGTGATAAATTGTCGAAAGATGCATGGTTGAGTAGGTTACCTTGAAGAGGTTTTCATGTTTGAAGTTGAATGTTTTTATGCCTAATTTAGATGAAAGATTATGCATTGTTGATAGAGGTAAGTCGATAACATTGAGAACCTCACAGATGCTAGAAGAACATCATGTATGACTGTGTTGGTGTCTTGATAGTTTGGAAGAAGTGTGTAACTCTTTGGACCATGTCATACGTGTCCTAATATGATGACGCGATAATAAACTCTCGCTAAATATTGTAGTCTTTTGTATTACCTACCCGACACCCAAAATTAAATTATATTTTACTGAACAATGCTCTATATTTCAAATTAACATCTCATTGTGGGGCGATGTTTTGGTACTAATGGAGATTGATAAAGTAAAAAACTTGAAGTACTTTTTGTTGCATGCATGACAGGATTCAACTCCTACCAATGAAAATACTACCTCAAGTTCTGAAATTTTTAATTCTTTGAGTAAGAGATAAAAGCAAAAAACTTTCAAGAAACATCAAGTCGTACAACAATATTTCAATTTTATTTCTATGGAGGGAAAGATCAATATGTCTGCGCCTTAATAAAGGACAGTCTCCACCCATTTTTAAACAATATGGGCAAAATTACCAATTGATGGAAAACTTTATACCAAAAGAAAGCATTGAGCCAAAATATGCTCAACTTTAAATTTAAGGTATGCAAAACGAAAAAAAAATTATATTTTTCAGGCAAATTGGTTATTGTTTTCTAAAAAGTACCAACAAAAATTGTAACTAAAAATATTTTATCAAATGTGTGTTTTCGCTCGCAGGCAAAAAAGAGCTTCTAGTTCTGGGGTTTCCACGCTTGAAAAAAAAAACCAGGGGAGTATCATCCAAATAATCGGTCCGGTACTAGATGTAGCCTTTCCGCCGGGTAAGATGCCTAATATTTATAACGCCCTGGTAGTTAAAGGCCAAGATACTGCTGGTCAACCAATTAATGTGACTTGTGAGGTACAACAATTATTAGGAAATAATCGGGTTAGGGATGTAGCTATGAGTGCTACAGATGGTCTGATGAGAGGAATGGACGTGATTGATACGGGAGCTCCTCTAAGCGTTCCGGTCGGTGGAGCGACTCTGGGACGAATTTTAGTATTAGTTGGGAAGTTTGTGAAAGATTCCTGTGAAAAGTTTCATTAACGCCCAATTCATTCGTGTCGAGTAGACCTTGTTGTTGTCAGAATTCTTAATTCATGAGTTGTAGGAAGGGATTTATGTCACCACAAACAGAGACTAAAGCAGGTGTTGGATTCAAAGCGGGTGTTAAAGAGTACAAATTGACTTATTATACCCCTGAATACGAAACCAAAGATACTGATATCTTGGCAGCATTCCGAGTAACCCCTCAACCTGGAGTTCCGCCCGAAGAAGCAGGGGCCGCGGTAGTCGATCTTTTAGCACCTTATCGCCGTGGGGGAAAAATTGGACTATTTGGGGGAGCTGGGGTTGGTAAAACGGTACTCATTATGGAATTGATTAACAATATTGCCAAAGCCCATGGGGGCGTGCATAAACAATCTCCACAAAGAATTGTTGCAAATGTGAAGACAATGTTGGATGAAAACAATGTGTTGGTTTAATCGTTTAGAATCACAGAAAGAAAATTTGCAAGAACAAGAAACTTCTAATGTTAATTATGTTATAATGAAGTCGATCATTATGTGTAGCTTTAATTGTTGACAATTTTGACGAGGTTCCGAGGGGACATAGACACATTGGTTATGATGTTTATGATTATTGCTTATAATATTACTTATTATGAACTTATGGTAGTACTGATTATTGTTGAAGGTATTATTGGTTAATTTTTGCAATTAAAGATATATTACTGATTATTCCTTATGGTATCATTGATTGTAACTTATGTTATTACTATGTATTACTTACAAAATTACTGATTATTGGATATGTGGTACTACTATGATATTACTAATTATTGTTTGTGGTCTTATTAATTATTTGTTTTTAGAGATTACAGCTTATTGTTTGAAATAAATAAGTGACATTATTGAGATTACTTATGTGATTATGGTATATTGATTATTATTAATGGTTTACTAACTATTGGTAATAATATCACTGATTATTGTTTATGGTATTAGTGATTATTATTTGTAATTATATATGTGTTATAACTGGTGGGATATTTAAGTCATTGTATAACAAGAAGAATGAAGAGTTTTCTCGAACTCGTGACCTATTGATCATAGGTAGTGGAGCTCTAACCACTTGAGATACACTTAAAACAATCAAAAAATAAAATGGTGATGGACAATGACACTTAGGTTGTGTTTGGATGTAGGGATTTGATTTGGATTTTGAAATCTACTGATTTCAAATTCCTTATTTGAATTCAAAATGGATTTATAAAAGAATTTGTCAAATCTATTGTTTAAAAATAATACAAAATTAATTTTTTTTTAGTCATTATCTAATAATTTATAAATTTTATTTTTTTTATTTTCACTTTTAGTCAATTGGATGCAATAATATTTAATTTAAAAAAAAATCTAAAAAGAAAAATTGATGTTGACAAAACAATCCTGTAAAATTAATTGTTTTGATATAAGAACATTTTATTATCTATTTGTGAATCGCCCCTCCTTTTCAAAAGTCTCTTTCTTGAATATATATATATATATATTAATATATATGTGTGAGTTTGAGTTATACGCCCTCCGTCCAGGAGGTACTTGCACAATACATTTTTCTCGTATTTTAGCGAACTAGTTGTTTATTAATATTTAAAATGATAAAGTGATTTTTAAGAAGTGGTATGATAGATTTATCCCTCATTTATTATATGTCTCCATAAAAATTATTTTATCATATTAAATACTAATAAAAAACTCGCTACCTAAAACATGAGAAAACAGTTGATTGTCAATTTCATTATGCAAAAAATTAAACGCTACACAAGTGTACGTGTGTTGTCGTCGTTAGGCAAGTGACCAAGTTAAATTATCGAATCACGGGACTGGTGGCTAGTGTAGCCCTAATACTATATGTCGGCGCGTAATTGTAGTGCGGATCAATATTTTGGATCAAGGTTTTCTTCAAAATTAAAGCAACTAAAATAATTAAAGAAATTAATAAAATGAAAGTAATAAGCAATTTTAGAGATTTTCTAACAAATAAAAGAGACGTGTTCGGGTGTTTCTCATCACATGAGAATCAAGTACACGTTCGATAAGTAATTACAATTCAAGTTTCCAATCAACTATAGAAGCAATCACTAAATATCACATATTCACCGCATTGGATAAGCCTAGGTAAACACGTCAAATAAAAACATCGGATTGTTAATCTTCTCACTTGTCACTCAATTTCGCAGTCAAACATCAAGTGTAGGATTATGGTGTTCTAATGAAAACACTCAACTCTCGTTGCGATGCATCAATATCCACTCAAATCGCATAAATCACGCATACCCATACTAGATCATGCACCAATCCAACTCTCGTTGCGATAAACACACAATCTAATACGAATTAAAAGAGCAGTTCATGAAATCGAACAATCAAACTCATAATCCTAATAGATTGACCTTCAACTAGAATAGATATCACAAATCAAATCAAATACTCAATTACCCACCAAACACTCAAACACAAGAGATTTAGCTAAGCATCATCATATTAAGAACATCAACCATATAAATAAGAGAAATAGCCATGAAAGTAAAATTGAACAAATTAATTATCAAATTTAAGGTAAGAAAACACCTAATTGAAGGAATTGGTAGCAAAACGCTTGAATCTATTCATCTCCACTTGGTTCCATGCTAGAATTGAGAGAAACTTCAGCTACAATTGATTGTGTACTTGAGCAACAACTTGACTAGAAATGGTTTGAGACTGAAATTAGATCTATCTAAAGTAGGAATGAAACTGTCTATGGAAATTGGGAAGAAGTTCAAAGGATAACTAACTACTGGGTTTTGAGATCTAATGTGATGAGAGAGAGCTCCAAATGCTCTGAATTCGCCCTTTTATACTTCATGGAAAATGTCCAATTTCGGATTTTGCACTTAAGTCCCCGAAAATCTTGAAAATTCCACATTTGGCACAAAACAACATTTTCACTCGGCCAAAATAGTGTCACTCGGCTGAATGTAATGCCCACTAGGCCGAGTGACAACTTGATTCGGCCGAGTGACCCTTCACCCGAGTGTTTTCTCTAGAGGATATCACTCGGCCACTCCATACTTTCACTCGGCCGAGTGACTTCCCTTTTGGCCGAGTGGGTTCTCCAGATATTTCCACTCGATCCAATTCAATCTCACTCGGCCGAGTGACCTCTTTTGCACTTGGCCGAGTGGCTTCCTCTTTTAAGCCTTTTGACCTTTTCGACCTCAATTTTCACCAACTCTTCGATTTCTTATCATTTCCATCCATTTTCCTGCAAAAACAACACAAATACCTTTATCGATAATTAAGCACAAATGGTCAAATTAATGTAAATATTTGCAAGAAATCCAATCAAAATTAGCAAATTAAATGCATGAATTTCGAGAAAAATCACACTAATCAGCAGTAAATGTGCAAGTTCCTTTGGGATGGAGGTAGTATATGGTATTCTTTTAATTACAAATTAATTTTTTTAAATTCTTTTCAATTTTAATTGATTAATTTACTTTTAGGTAAGTTAAAATTAAATTTACAACTAATTAAACAATTGATTTTTATATCGTTTGTTTTTAATTATAATTTATTAATTAACTCTGCCTAAAAATGATCTTGGTCATCAATTCTACATGTATTTTCTAATTAATCTAACTAGTGTTTAGCCCGTGCAATGCATGGGCTTGTTTAAATTAATGTTTTGTATGACGATATTCATTTTTTGATAATTTTTTTAATAGAGTAATATGTTAGTGAAAATATTAAACCAGGTAGAAGTTTACCCCTCACCTTTTAAATTATAGATAATAGGTGATTAATTTAAGTAGAAATATTCAACTACGAAACACTCAAAATAGATTTTGTATGTAAATCAATAGAATTATCTTCACTTTTAATCTATTGAAAACACACCCTATATTTAATGAAAGACTGAAACTTGTATGTGACCGTCTTATGGCATGAGACCACACAAATTAACACTTACCCCTACCAAAGTGTTAATGAGTCAATATCCTAGTTACACCCTAACTTGAAGCCGAAAATACTAACTTCTACTAGTAGATTCCTCGCAAGCGTACGAGTTCACTGTAGTATGAGTAAGTATAATGACCAAGTATATCGAACCCACGAGATGGAGTGTATGCGAATAATTAAAATTAAAATAAACTAAGTAAACTAAAATACTAAAGAAGACGAATTAACTAAGGTTTGTGTTCAAGTAAGAGATGGTGATGCTCAGGATAGGAATCCCTACGTATACTAACGGAGCAGGTACATAATCAAAATAACCGTGACGTGCAAGAAATAACCTAAGTAAAAGAATGCAAGATAAAAACTCAAGATTCTAAACCCTAATACTTTACCCTAACACTCGACTTCACTAATCCACTAACAAGTTAATAGATTGTGCTTAATTAATGAGACCCTAATTTAACTAAGGTGATGCGGTCGTCCTCATTCGCTAAACTGGTAGATGAATTAACCATTTCTAAACCCTCTAGTTACGTCTACTCGTTGTTAAAGAGTGATACGGTCGTCCTCTCTCTAACACTTTTTGAACGAAATTCAAAAGTAAAGTTAAGATTAATTTTAAAAAATTCATTAATCAAGAGAATTAAAACCTAACGTCACAAGTTCCCTAATTACGTACCCACAACCTACTTCTACGAGTTCATCCTACCCTAAGCATGCAAGGGTTTTAGCTAGAAATGGGTTTTACGTAAATAAGAACAATTGAATAAGTAACGAACATGAGCATGCTAATTATAACGATGAAAAGATTAATCATAAACTAGGGTTTCATAAAATAAAGGAATAACTTAAATTAAATCAATAAAACGAGTCTCAACGTGTTCAAGAACAAGAATATGAAGAAACGAAACTAAAACGTAAAATCGTGACGTGAATTCGTAAGAAAAACCTAAAAAACGTAAAGTAAATTTGCTCGTTCCTTCTTCTCCGAAAATTAACTCTCTAAAACGCTCTTGAATCTAGTGGGTGTAAGTGGTTATCCTCCAAAACATGCTCGGGACGAATATATATATGCATCAGGCCGAATTGGGAACGTATGGGCCAAAAAACGCACATGCTCGTGCACTACTCGTGCACTAGTGCACGAGCATCTTCAACTCGAGCACTCCAAATCGTCCAGAGAGCAAAATGCGCACGATCTCCCTTTGCTCGTGCACTAGTGCACGAGCACCTACCTTGCTCGAGCGCCCTGCACGAGCACTCGTGCAGAGGTGCACGACCCACGTTCTCTCATGCGCTATGCACGACCACTCGAGCACTCGTGCTCGAGCTCTTCTAGCTTGTGCACTCCAATGATACTTTTGCTCCCCTGAACTAGTACTATTCGTATTTCTTCGATATCTTCTCATCCGGGTGTCCGTTTGAGTCTATTCAAAGTCCTACGAACTCCTTGTTTCGCCCTCTATTCATCTATGAGCATCAAAGAGACAAATTCATTAGTTTATAAAAATGATACACAAATGACTCTAAATACTCAACAAAATCAACCAAAACTAGGGCATTTCGAGCGACGAATCATGACAATTTCACGCCTAATCAACCCCCCCAAACTTACCATGTTGCTTGTCCTCAAGCAACGAAATAATAAGTCAAGTGAAATTGTTAGGAATGAGTCAACGAATCAAATCATGCAAGCAAATAAATTCGAGCTTCAAAGATTAATCGCAAGTATACTCACTCATCTTCCCTCATCATACGCATGCAATAACAGCGAGAATCACCAAAATCAAACATGGATGTGCACTCAACGATGTGTTTCACTCCCTTACAAGTGTATATCAATGATAAAGGGACTCACTCAAACAATCAATCACACATATTTGCAGCCATAGGCTTGTAAGCACTCTTAACTCCGACCATATTCTAGAAATCAATGCCGAATCAAAAAGGACTTTTCTCAAGGTTGTAATGTAGGCTCTTTGGACAGGTCGGAATCAATATGGTAAAGTGGCTCAAGTGAATGGAGAATAGAAAATCAAACTTCGGTACTTCGAGATTAGGAACGGACTACTTCAAACATATTCAATAAGCACACTTTCAATTCCCACACTCTCAACACTTCATTTTTTTTTTCTTTCTCACTCCTTTCACTTTTTTTTTTCTTTTTCGCAAACACATGAGCTCATTTTTTTTTCTCTTTTTTGCTCATTCTCAATTTTTTTTCTTTTTTTTTCTTTTTCCCACAACTCATAACTTCATCACACCCTTCTTTTATCACCTCTCAACCATCATAATTCCTTTTCTCATCAATCCCTTCACATTCACACTTTTCTTATTCTCCACTCAATTTGGGACAAAAAGGCTTAGGAACTTGGAATAGTGTTCATATGTGCTAGCAAATAAAATAGGCTTAAAGCTCAAAGGGGCTAACAAGGGGTCAATGTCATTGGTAAGGAAAATTTTGGCTAAGTGACTCATTCAAATCAAAGATGGCCTAATGTCATATTCGGCATATCAACTAGACACAATCTAGAAGCAAAAGCACACACAAGTTCTAGCATCCTCTAAGGTGACGATCCACTCACAAACGAAGAGATCAAATCATGTATCAAAATCTCATAAGGCTCAAGTCTCACAGCTTTCACATCCATGCTAGTCCTAGTGAATTCTCACTCTCATCACACAAGTACTCAAAAGGAAAACTCACAAGCATACAAGTTCTTTCTCAAATCAACGCTAACTCAAACACTCACACAAAAGACTCTCTAACTCAACCTCACAATTCACCCTTCTCATCAAGTCATACTCAAAGATAACAATAAGTAAGCATAAGATGATTAATAGGCATGAAATATGCAACAGCGAATCAGATCAAAATCACTCCAAGGAGCGTCTCAAGGCACCAAATACCCAAACACACTCAAAGATAAGGGGTGCTCCGGTGCAATGTAACAAGAAACATAAAAAACTCCACCCCCCAAACTTCGACCTTGCGAAGAGGTCTAAGTTTGGGGTTGTGGGTTACCTCAACCAAACAATTTAGTTTCTCTCAACAGCGTTGCACACTCCCTTGCTTGAGTTCACCCCCTTTCGAGTACTCCATGATTCCTCTATTCTCTCGAGACAAGCCTACAAAATAAACTCTCAAATACGAGGTTAAAACTTACGATTCAACAACACCCTAATATCATAAAACTCAAATAACTAAAAACACTCAAAAGCAAGTAAAAATGGGTTGCCTCCCATTCAGCGCTATTTTTAAGGTCCTCATGTCGGACCGAGCTCAAAGAAGCTTATGGGACATCATACTCAAAATTACCTCCCGTACTCTCATACGAGTGGTGGTTGCATGTCTTTCCTTGATGCCCCATCATCATGAACTCATTTGCTTCCTTCTCATCCCCAAGTGTTATGGGTCTCAACTCCTTCTCACCTTTATCTGGAGGAGTCTTACCAAACAGGTTCTTGAATTTGGACTTTTTCTTCTTAACTCCTCATTTTCCTTCCAACTGGATCACGTCCACCTTTTTCACTTCTTCATCCTTCAATTTCTTCTCTTTATCCCTATCAACATAATCAAGAACATAATGCTCATGGGTTAAATTATCAAGTGAATGATTAACGAAATCATGAACATGAAAAAGATTAGAGATAGGAGGTGTGTCTTCAACACGAGGATCAATTGCATCCATGCAATACAAACTCTCATCCTCTTTCGGGTGCTTCATGGCTTCATATAGGGAAATATTCACTTCTTGATCATCAACCTTCAACGTAATCTTCCCATTTGCTACGTCTAGCACCATCCTCCCCGTTGCTAAGAACGATCTTCCCAAGATCAGGGGCACGTGCTCATCTTTCTCAATCTCTAGGACCACGAAATTGGCTAGAAAAATGTGATCTCCAACTCTCATGAGGACGTCTTCAACCACACCTTGAGGTCAAGTAATAGACCGGTCGGCTAGTTGAAGCGTCATCATTGTCGGCTGAAGTTCACCACCTTCCAACTTCTTGAAAAGCGACAAGGGCATAAGATTTATGCTCGCCCCTAAATCACATAGCGCTCCTTTCTTGATCTCGTTCCCAATGTCACATAAGATCGTGAAACTCCCGGGATCCTTCAACTTTGGAGGAAGCGCCTTGTGCACTAATGCACTCACCTCATGGTTCAACTGCACCAACTTTGGCTCATCCACTCGCCGTCTTTTCGCGATCAAGTCCTTCAGAAACTTTGCATAGTTGGGCATCTGTTCCAAAGCATCATAAAAAGAGATATTAATATGCAATTGTTTAAACACATCAAAGAATTTAGCGAATTTCTCATCAAGCTTCTTTTTCATGAAGCGTTGTGGATATGGGACGGGTATCAAAGATTTGGGTACCCCCATTCATCTCTCTCGGTCTCTTTCACTTTCTCCCTTGCTTCCTTTGCCTTCTTCCACTTAGGAACTCTCTCAACCTTCTCAATGCCTTCCTCTTTAAGCTCTTTGCTCGCTTGAGTGCTTTCACCCTCAACCTTCTTCTCAACTCCTACCTCCCCACTCTCATCTCCATCTTTCTTATGTTCTTTCCCCTCTATCTCAACATCTCCTTGGGGCATCTCAGAATCAGCAGGCATCTGAGGACCTTCATAATTGGTCCCACTTCTAAGCTGGATAGCCTTACAATGCTCTTTAGGATTACCCTCAGGCATTGAAGGGTATTTGTCATGCTCTCTATTCAATGATTTTGCAATCTGGCTCATCTGGAACTCTATAGAAGTGAACTTTCTGTTGTTCTCTTGCTGAATTCGATTCAGCTCTACATCTCTCTTCTGGAGGTCTTGATCACGCTGATCAACTTTCTTATGCAGATCTTTCACATCGTACTCCAAAGATGATAAACGTTTGCTTCCTTCCTCCACCTTCTGAAGGATAGCTCTCAACATCTCCTCAGTTGAGGCACCACCTTCTCCACCCGGAGGTTTAGAACCTGGATCAACACCTGGAGGAACTGTAATGCCCGCCTTCGGGTTAGCATATGAAAAATTCCCGTTCTTTCTCCATTGGTTCTGAGGAAGCTGCTGACCTCCTTGGTACCCTTGTGTGTTCCTCCATTGATTTTGAGGCGGCTGTGGACCTGGAGGTACAAATGGTTGGCCATAAGAAGGCCTTCCTGGAAAATTTCCACCTTGTGGATACCCATTCTGATTGTAATAAGGACCTCCCATATAATTGACTATTTCTTGCTGAATTGTGGGCTTGTCCTCTTGCTCATTCTCTGATGCATTCCCTCCAACCATATTCTTCCCCAACTCAAGGTTGTTAATCTTTTCCATCATGGCCATCAACAGCCTTCTCGTTCCTTCACATTCCTCAACTTGATGAACTCTCTGGAAATCTGCGTCCACATTCCAAGCCCCGGCATTTGTGACAATGTTGTCCACGATCTCTCTACACCTCACTATTCCTTGATTCAGGAATGATCCACTAGCACAGGCGTCTAGATGGTCTTGCCAAGCCTTGTTGGCACCACTATAGAAAAATGCCATCATATCTCCCTCATTGTACCCGTGCTGCGGGCACTCTATCAACATGTTTGAGTATCTCTCCCACGCTTGACGAAGGTCCTCTTCTTGCTTCTGGGGGAAGGAAGAGATCTCAATCCTTGCTTTGATCGTTCTGGATGGAGGGTAGAACCGCTCGAGGAACAGACGCTCGAGCTCGGCCCAAGTGGTTATACCTCCCCGTGGAAGCGTATTATCGTACCACTCTTAAGCTATACCCGTCAATGAGAATGGGAACAACCTAAGCCTCTTGGCATCTTCAGACATGCCATTGTAATTGAAAGTGGAGCCTATCATTAGAAAACTCCTCAGATGAGTATGAGGATTCTCCTTCCCGATCACCCCCTTGAACTGGTTCTCTGTAAGCAGCTTTAGAATTCCCGGGGAAATCGAAAAGTTATTTGCCTCAACAGGAGGCAATGCCACTCCATCATAGTACCGTTGTGGCTGCGCTGCAAGCCTTCCTAGAATAGCCATATTCTGATCTGCGTTATGAGGAATGTGCTGAGGGTTAGCAGTTGGTACGGGTACTTGTTGGGGTGGTGGTTGGTAAACAGGTGGTTGATTGTAAATTGGAGGTGGAGGATACGGGTATGGTGGATATGGATAAGGTGGGTATGGGTAAGGTGGATAAGGTAAGTTGTTTTGTGGTAAGTTGGGATGTGGGTAAGCAGGGTTATTATGAGGATTTTGGACAATGTTATGAGCTGGGCTATTTTGATTCTGAGTACCCGGGTTTTGGCTCTGGCTTTCTCCTAACAGATCTTGATTCTTACTGGTATTGCCATCAGTGCCGTCAACCCGGTTCAATGCCTGATTAAACTCATTCTCGACATCATCCAACTCATTAGTAATGTCCATTGGTTCTTTCCCTCCGGCAGCGTTCATCCTTCTTAAGAAGGCTTGATTTCTTCTTGCTATTGTCTCAGGATCTAAGGGTAACCTCTCTTCGCTCGTATTGCCTTGTGAGCGTGTTTTCATAAACCTGAAACACTAACAAAAGAATCAAATCGCAACTGCCGAATATGTACGAAATAAAAAACAAACAGAAAAGAAAATCACTCACTACTAACTACTAAGCTATCTACAAGTCCTATTCAAAAGACATACAACGCCATCCCCGGCAACGGTGCCATTGACTTGAAGCCGAAAATACTATCTTCTACTAGTAGATTCCTTACAAGCGTACGAGTTCACTATAGTATGAGTAAGTATAATGACCAAGTATATCGAACCCACGAGATGGAGTGTATGCGAATAAATCCCTGAAGATATGCGCATCGTAATTAATATGAGTGAAATGTTTTTGGATTTTTTTGGAAAGATTAATTAAAACTAAAATAAACTAAGTAAACTAAAATACTAAAGAAGACGAATTAACTAAGGTTTGTGTTCAAGTAAGAGATGGTGATGCTCAGGATAGGAATCCCTACGTATACTAACGGAGCAGGTACATAATCAAAATAACCGTGACGTGCAAGAAATAACCTAAGTAAAGGAATGCAAGATAAAAGCTCAAGATTCTAAACCCTAATACTTTACCCTAACACTCGACTTCACTAATCCACTAACAAGTTAATAGATTGTGCTTAATTAATGAGACCCTAATTTAACTAAGGTGATGTGGTCGTCCTCCTTCGCTAAACTGGTAGATGAATTAACCCTTTCTAAACCCTCTAGTTACGTCTACTCATTGTTAAAGAGTGATACGGTCGTCCTCTCTCTAGCACTTTTCGAACGAAATTCAAAAGTAAAGTTAAGATTAATTTTAAGAATTCATTAATCAAGAGAATTAAAACCTAACGTCACAAGTTACCCTAATTACGTACACACAACCTACTTCTACGAGTTCATCCTACCCTAAGCATGCAAGGGTTTTAGCTAGACATGGGTTTTACGTAAACAAGAACAATTGAATAAGTAACGAACATGAGCATGCTAATTATAACGATGAAAAGATTAATCATAAACTAGGGTTTCATAAAATAAAGGAATAACTTAAATTAAATCAATAAAACGAGTCTCAACATGTTCAAGAACAAGAATATGAAGAAACGAAACTAAAACGTAAAATCGTGACGTGAATTCGTAAGAAAAACCTAAAAAACGTAAAGTAAACTTGCTCGTTCCTTCTTCTCCGAAAATTAACTCTCTAAAACGCTCTTGAATCTAGTGGGTGTAAGTGGTTATCCTCCAAAACGTGCTCGGGACGAATATATATATGCATCGGGCCGAATTGGAAACGTATGGGCCAAAAAACGCGCATGCTCGTGCACTACTCGTGCACTAGTGCACGAGCATCTTCAACTCGAACACTCCAAATCGTCCAGAGAGCAAAATGCGCACGATCTCCCTTTGCTCGTGCACTAGTACACAAGCACCTGCCTTGCTCGAGCGCCCTGCACGACCCACGTTCTCTCGTGCGCTATGCACGACCACTCGAGCACTTGTGCTCGAGCTCTTCTAGCTTGTGCACTCCAATGATACTTTTGCTCCCCCGAACTAGTACTTTTCGTATTTCTTCGATATCTTCTCATCCGGGTGTCCGTTTGAGTCGATTCAAAGTCCTACGAACTCCTTGTTTCGCCCTCTATTCATCTATGAGCATCAAAGAGACAAATTCATTAGTTTATGAAAATGATACGCAAATGACTCTAAATACTCAACAAAATCAACCAAAACTAGGGCATTTTGAGCGACAAATCATGATAATTTCACGCCTAATCACACCCATTCTCATTGTCTCATGCAATGAGATAGTCTCATACAAGACTTACTCTTAATCAAATTGTAAAACTATTTGAATGTGCATATCAACCAATAGGTATGATATCATTGTTACTTTGATTCATTGTATTTTACATTTCTTCATCATCAACATCAACCTTATAACATTAATCAAAATTGTCGAATTAAGCTCAAAGTCATTCTATAATGGTAATTGGAGCCTTTTTATTTTTCCATCCTTCTCTCTCTTATTTTACACCTCTCATTCTTCTCCCAAACATCGGCAGCAACAAAGGTACCCACTTCCCTAACCTCATAATCTTCAAATAGTCCTTTATGTAGCAGATCAATGGGTGATTGCATTTGGCTTGACTTACAGTCTTTCCATTGCGTGTGGTTTTTGCCCCAGTGTGTTGGACTGTTCTAGTTATTTTTATGCTATTTTCTGATACTAAAACACGGCCGAAAAATATGAGTTGAAGACCACGTCAGTTAATCTAACTTTCTACCAACAGAAGGATAATGTTAAATATTTACAATATAACTTGTATTGGTATATTAAAAGATGAAATGGAAACAATTTAAGTATGCTCCATTTAAAAGTGGACTAATAAGATATTAGTTAGATGACTTACCAACTTCTCGGGAAGTCACGAAGAATGGAAATAAGTTTAGAGGTGGAGACGCACACAAATTAAATTCACTCCACTTGTTTGAGTAAGACATTAAAATTGATGGATATCAAATACTTGGTTTTGACCTTAGTTCAAATTGAGGGAGTTTTAAATACTTTGTAAAATAATGTCTTTTAAAATCTAAACATAGCCTAAAGGGGTGACATGCAATCAAGCTAAGCCATGACTTCCAGTCTGTCTTGATCTTATTGATATTATTATTGCACCATCTCGCAATCCAAAGTTGATTGTAGTAGTTAGATGAAGTGCATTTAGCATTTAATGTCTCCAAAAGTAAAATATTAACAATTAATTAACCTGCAGGCAGTTTTAGGCGAAACTTTAATCAAGTAAAATAATTAAATTCCATTGTACACATGCACTTACCAGATGGTATAATGGAAAGATTGTGAGCAAATTTTTGCGACCATAAAAACACCAGAAAGATTTCAATCAATGGCATTGTCATCATACAACCTATCCCCGATATCTACATATTATAAATATTAATTAACATCAGAATTAATTTTCTCAAATCATTTTTCAGTATTATTCTAATTATGGCCCAACTTAATTTGAGTCTTGCATACGACAGATTTAATTATGTTTCTGTAGAATTATTTTATTTTTACTATTTACATAACATATTTAAAGGAGCACACTCTAAGTTTCAAGCCAAAATCACACATTGAAAACAAAGTCAGGAGCAGAAACCCGACGAAATCACAGAAGTCTACAACACTATAAAGCTTTATCACTTGCTAGATGGATTAAATTAATTCAGAGCAGTGATACTGATTGTTTTACATAAACCCTTAGACAATAAATGGAATCGGGATGCAGAGATTCCAAGTAACATCGTAATCTTACAATTAATCAAGAATAAAACCTAAACCTTTCATATTTAAACTTTGCTTAAATTAATATTTATATTAGACGTAAAATATTGTGTATATACACTACTTGATTCTGATAATCAAGGCCTGCAAAAATATTCTTAATTCAAAGGATTTGAAATTGTTAGCAAAACAACTTCCAAGTTATATCTGCATCTTACCAAATTGAACAGTTGGGGTAGGTCCGTAGCAAGTTACGAAGAAAAATTTAAATTTTCACAAAGGTCTGGCCCATTCTCCACACCGAATCCACCTTTTGTTCACAGGAAAAAGAAACACAAAATAATATGCAATGGACATATATTAATTATGACAGATTCATCAGAAATTAACAAAGTAATAATAATAATAATAATAATAATAATAATAATAATAATAATAAAGGAACCTGAGTCTCTCTCGGCCTTGACACTTTGAGTGAAAGAGAATAAATGGAACATGCTAATAAGCCTACAGAGTTGAAGTAAAGAGTGATTCATCAGTGCCCAAATATAGCAAGTAACCCAAAAATAGTAATGGAAAAAGGGAAAACCTTGAGGACATTTACTAAACCCGCACAATCCTCTGCACTCTATTCTACAAATAAATAAGGAAAATTTTGTTATGATAGACCGCAAAGAGAGAATTGGAGTGATAAAAGTTTTAATAGCGTGGTTGGAAATTTATTCGGCCGAGAATTAGAACTCCAACCGACTCGGGATGTAGAGCGACGAAAAGAAGTGTGAGGCGAGAGGGAGGTGTGGGTATAATATGTAGTTTCAATGGAATTTTATTTTTTCCTTCAGTAAACTTTCTATCTGTCGCTTCACTTGCTTAAGAGGATAGATTAAATGACAGGTGAATGTTTCAAAAATAATAATACAATTAAGATTACAAATAATAATTTAGAAGATTTGTGAGACTGAATTTTAGGATAAAGATTTTAAAATTGGGATGATCTAAATTTCCAAATACACATGGCAGCATATTAGAAGTGACATGTGACAGCATTTTAGGGAGATACATCCTCCTATTATGATATAAGATTTTTTAATTTCTAATTAAAAATTTAATTAAAATAATAATCAATTAAGAATAATAAATTTAAAATTTATTTAGGATTAAAAATAATTAATTAAGAGGATAATAATTATTTAAAAAGCGAATTAAATTATTCAAATTGAATTATTTAATTAAAAAATGGATATAAATATAATTGAATTGCATTAATTGGATAAAATAAGTGTCAAATTAATAGTATATTTTTTATTAACACACCTAATATGTTGGGTTTAAGAATTAGTATCATATACACAGTGTTGATGATTGATTCTAATCACGTGGATTAGTGGTTGTTTTAAATTAAAATTAGGATCACCAAACAATTTCGTGTGATTGATTACTACCGTAAGTAGTAAATACAGAAGATCGGATTAGAAAATTGTAAATACGTGTATTGATTACGTATTTATTTCATATGTATGCATTTTGTGGTGTATGAGTGTGTGTGTAGGGAGATTTTTTGTGTATTTGGACTTATTTTTCATTAATGGAGAGCAGTTTATTTATACATGCCACCAAGTAGGTGGTGGATTAGACTCTTGGACTTCCTTGCTTGCAAGCATAACATGTATCTATTTGACTAGTTTGACTTTATCTAAGCTAAAACTTAGTTACAAAGTCTTTACTTGTGTCTTATCCCGTCCATAGAGTTGTTCGTCATTGCTTAGTTTGTTGATCCCCATCAAGCACTTTGCATTGTAAGTTGTTTGCCTTTCTGAAAATATGGGTGTAGAGTTGTTCGCCCATAATTCCAGCATGAATTATGGGATCTGGATCTTCACCTTCAGTGGGAGTTGTTTGCATATAAGCTGCTAGCCAGATATGTAGGTGGACATGATATGCACTTGTCCAGTTGATTTGCGCACCACCCTCATATCATACTTGTTCGTCCCTCATGACTTAATCATTAATTGTTGTAATCTGTATTTTGGTCGCAAAACCTGTTCGCCTAATGCCAATAGTTGTTCGCCTATCAATTCATAGAATGGAAGGAAAAGAGAAGAAAGAGAGGAAAAGAGGAGAAAGAAAACATTGAGAGAGAGAGGGAGGAATGAGGGGTGGGGGTTGGGTGTTGGGGCTGGAGAGGAGAGGGGGTATAGGGATGGCAATGGGGCGGGTTCAAACCCGAACTCACCCCGCTCAGGCCGGGTTTAAACCTGGTCAAGAGGGTCCATTGGTTTAAAAAGAAGAATTTGTAAATCCACTGATTTAATTTTCCATCCAAACAATAAAATGAATTTGTCAAATGGATTTATAAATTCACTACTCCAAATCCCTCCATCCAAAATGTAGCCTTAAAACATTTAAGGTTAAGTAGTACTTTGAAATGAAGTTACATTCACCAACTAAATCAAACGAGGATCAGGTGCTTTAGATCCAATCTCCAAAGTTGGTGCTAATTAATTGTGATGAACTTGTTTTCTTCTTTTAGTTTTTTTTAAATGACTTTTTATCCTTTAACTTCTTCTCTTTGACGTTGAACGGGTAGGACTTAATACTGTTTTGGATTATGTTAACTATGAATGCAGTGGGATTTAATTGTTATGTAGATACAAGTGTATTTATACTGAATTTCTATTGTAAATAATTTTTTATTATACCTAAAAAGAACACTACACAAAAAGCTCCTTAGACGAGGGAATGTAAAGAGGGAAATATAGCCCTCGAAATTAAAGAGGGTTTTAACGAGCAAAAATCCTGAACAAGGGATTTCACGAGGGTTATATATCCCTCGACTTTCACGAGGGAATTACCGAGCAAAAAGTGGGGCCACCTGCATTAGACGAGGGAATAACCCTCTGCAAGTTCACGAGGGAAAATACCTTCGACAAACTCTGACGCAGCAGCTCATGGGAGAAGTTCCTTTTTCCCGTCCTTGGATACCCTTCACGAGGGTTTTCCATCCCTCGACATTTTTGCAACATTTTGCAGACTTTACTTTGAATTGCATGCAGGGTGGGACCCGTCCGGAATCTAGTGGATGACGATGGTTTTTCCCTCTTCTAATCCCTCGACTAAAGTGCCATAATTTCTCCACACCTACCACCCTAGAGCTGCATTTTGAGAGAGCTAAGTGAGGCGAGAGAGGAGAGGAGCTCCGGCCGCCGTCTACTACCGCCGACGACGTGAAAAACTTGCTGGATTTTGCTACACACATTCACAAAAACGTTTATACGGTAAGTTTTTTTCGTTTTAATCAGTTAAATTAACAATTATTGCATATTAATCTCATATATGTATATTTTCATGATATATATGTATATATAGTATGTTTGTACTCAAATATGTATAATATATATATATATATATATATATATATATGTAGGGGTTTAGTTATATAATTAATTTGTGTTAATTTATTAGTATTAGTTGTTAATTATGCATGCATAAAGTATATTTAATTTGTTGATGAGTTGTTAATTATAATTAATTATATAATTTGTGCAGCTATTATAAATAAATAATTAGTAGAATTTAATTTGATATATATATTTAATTGTTAATATATATAGTTGCTAATTAATTTCTTAATGTGCGTATATATATATATATATATATTTAATTAGCTAATTATATTATGTATATATATATATAGATATACATGTTGAAGTTGAAGGATGGGTTATTGATATTGTTTGTTGTAGAATATGTGCGTTCTGACTTGATTAATTATAATTAAGTCGGAAATGGATGCACGTAGGAATTTTGATTAACTGGGGAATACGAAAAAGCTAAACGAAACTCTGTCGAAAATTTTAAAAAATATTAATTAATTATAATGTAATATAAATTAATAGGAGAATAAAAATTATTAATTATAGGTTTTTGAGTACTAATTCATTAATATGAAGCAAATTGATATGGATTATTCAAACCGTTTACGTTGGATGTATGGTCCAAGATTGATTAATGACATGATAGCTCCTGAAAGTGGACTTGATTCATTCGTAGACTTTGCCACTAATAACTCGAATTGGATGAATCGAGGAAAGATTAGGTGTCCCTGCCACAAATTTAGATGTAGGAACAAGATGTTTTAGTACCCCGATGACGTGAAAGCTCATTTGTATAGAAATAGTTTTATGCCAAATTATTACAATTGAGTTTTTCACGGTGAGTAAAATTGGGGTCAAATTCTGCATCAATACAATGATCAAGCGTCGGCTTCATACAGGCCGGTTGATGAGATAGCAGGATCTAGCTCGTACCACGATATGATCACGGATTTAACTTTCGATCCCAACTTTGGAAATGTGGATGATGAGCCGCCTATTGAGGAACCCCCTAACCAGTATGTTGCACAGTTTTATGATATGCTTCGTGCAGCGGATCGGGATTTGTATCCTGGTTGCGAATCACACTCACAACTGTCATTCAATACCCGTATGCTGAACATTAAAATTAAAAACAGACTATCTGAAAAGGGTTATAACCAAATCGTTGACTTGGTTCGTGAGATCTGTTCTTCGGATAATTTGGTGTCCAGAAAGTTTTCCGATAGCAAACAGTTGATGGGTGAGATGAGACTTCCGGTGGAGAGGATTGATTGTTATGCAGGGAATTGTATGTTATATTGGGGTGCGGACAACTATCTTGAACATTGTAAGTTTTGTGGTCGGCCACGGTTCAAATCCACTAGACGTGGTGTGAATGATCGACTGAAAAAGAAGAGTCATTTTAAGGAGATGTTCTATTTTCCCATCATCCCTAGTGAAAAAGAATTTTATAAAAAAATATTTTAAAATTTTAGTGATTTTAATTTTTTTTTAAACGATCAACATAAGTGTATATATGTACACATATTAGTAAATAGTGAAAAAGAATTTAAAAAGAATTTATTTTAAAAAATTATTGACTTTAAAAAAACGATCAATATAAGTGTGCATATATGTACACATGTTAGTAAATAGTGAAAAAGTATTTTAAAAGAATTTATTTTAAAATGTTAGTGATTTAAAAAAAAGATCAATATAAGTGTATATGTACACATATTAGTAAATAGTGAAAAGAACTTTAAAATAATTTATTTTACAATTTTATTGAAAATATTTTAATTTTATTGGATAAATAGTGAAAATAATATAAACAAATGATAGTTTAATTTTATATGTAATAATAATTTTCAAATAGAATATATATAACAAATAATTAATATTACGTAGTATTACATTTAAAATATATAATAGAAAATATATGAGATATATATTTACAAGGACAAACATAACAATAAAATTGCTTTGCCCATACGGCATGGTGAAACACACAAGACATCCGCATACATGGAGGTCGTGTGTTCGATACTCATGGGGGGTGGGGCGAATTTCGCCCAAGATTCACGCCTCCAATAGGGGACAAATACTAGTTCGTCTGTACACAACACTAAGATGCAAGTGGCTCAGCGGTTCCGCGGTGTGGGTGCGGGCGGAAGGTCACGGGTTCGAATCCGGCGAAATTATTTTTCCCAAATACACAGGGACGTGAGGGAATTTCCTTCACCACGTCAGCCGAGGGATTAATTCCCTCACCCAATTACGTCAAGCCGTTTCAGCTATAAAGAGGGAAATTCCCTCATTCACCGTTCTCGGGGGCTCAGATCCCTCTTCTAGGGTTTTGGTTGTCGAGGGAATCTTTCCCTCGTCTATTTCCACGTAATTTGCCTCGTCAAATCCCTCGTTCATTTCGAGGGAACTGATTTTCCCTCGGCTAGAAATTTACGACTAACATTTTGAATACCCTCTTTGTATTCAATTCCCTCTTTAAAACCCTCTTCAAAACCCTCTCTGAATAGCCTTATTTTTGTGGTGGAAAAATCTAAGTCCTTAAAGCCTTATGGTCACAAATCGACCGAAAACCCATTAAAAACCATTGTTAAACTTAAAATCAAGAGAAAATGAAAGCTCTCTACAATATAAAAATATAAAAGTAAAAACATTTCTCAAAGACTAAGAGCCAATGTGAGAGTATACTTTGTTCATATCATCATACAAAATATGAGCTAAAAAATTTGGACAATGTCCAATCCTGAAGGCCATCTATGTCTCTTTGCAAGAATATATGTTGCTCGATTTCCTTCTCGATAAATATGTGTCATACGGACTCGATCCAAAGTCTAGTCCAACCATGGGCATGTGTATGAATTGTCGCTTGAAGCCCAAACTCCAATTTCCACTTAGAGAGGTAAACCTGGACCGATATTATTAGAGAAAACAATTGTAACCTTATTTAAGACTAGTTATTTTTCACGTGCGTTGCACGTTGTTGATAAATTCGCAAGTGTAGTTGCCATATTATTATTTTGAAATGTATAATAATTTGCACATGTATTGTGAATAAATGAAGGGCCTAAATCTAATCTAAGAATGCAACTGGAAGTATGAAGAGTAGAACAATATCAAATTGAACATATAAGAACATCTTTTACTTAAAATTGTATGCCTTGGTAAAGAATATAGAAAACTTAGATGAGTAGTACAAATAATACTAATAGAAACAAATAGATATGGCTACGGGGAGTAGGAAAAAAAAAACTCTAATTCTTGATTATTGATTGTCTCCACCTTTTTCATTTCAATCTCTCTCTTGATACGTTTCTTTGGAATTGGGGCTGGCAGCACCTAGAGGGAAAGAATCATGTTATATTAAATATCTAATAAAAATTAAATCAATATATTTGAAATTTGTTTTAAGCCTTAACATCAGATACATAAATGGTAATTTCAACCATAGAACCACATATTTTTATTTTTTACAAATTTTAAAGGTACAATACAACTTGCAGACACATTTCTCAACCTCATACATCCTTAAACATGATCAATAGAAATGCAAAAAAATTGGGGTACCTGAAGAACAAAGACTTTGGTCTTGAGATCAGTTTTCTTTGCAGAAGGGACATATGCTCTATCCAATTTTGTCGTAGACGTCTACAATGCCTGTAAAAAGAAAGTAAATTAAGCTAGTCATCTTATCAAAATGCAAACAAACATGTCTAGCAATATAAAATACCATACGTTATCAAGCAAACATTGAAAATAAACAATCAAGCAAAAGTTAAATTAATTATTTCTGTAAGCTGCAAATTAAAATCCCAGAATTATCATTTTGTGCTAAGAAATTGACAAGTCTGCGGTAAAGTAGACAAAGAAAATTGTTCACAAAAAGATTAAAAATCATTATTTTCTACAAAGGATTTTTGTTTAACAAAATTTAGAAATGCAAGACCACTATTATGAATAATAATGAATAGAAATCTATTAAATCACATGATAGTACAATAAAAACCCCTGTTTCTTTTTATCAAAATGTGACCACAGTGAGAGGGAGGGGAAAGGAAAAAAAACTCAGTTCACTTACCTACAACCACGGACGGTGGCGGCGACTCACAAACGGTGTGGTGCTGCTACATAGATGCCAAAGCTGTTACAGGCAGGAACAAAACATGGTTGTGAATGGTGTGGTCCGGATCTGGTACAACATTGAACAAGAACATATGCACATGTCGACAGAACCAGGGTGGGTTGCGCTGAACCACACACCTTCTAATTTTCTGATAAGATGGTCACTTTTTAAGTGTATTTTACCAAAAAGTAAAATATTTGCATAATATTAATAATAAACCAAAATCTGCAAAATGCATAATTGATGGGAACTATCTTTTGAAAAAAGTTGAAATTTACACCATATTTGGATTTGAAACTCAAATCTAATCGAAAAATTGCCCCCATTTTGAACATAAACAAACATAAGCAACTGCAACTGACAGCAAAGTTAGCCGGAAATAATAAACACATATCCTGAATTTGACATATGTCGCCGGTTGAAACCAAACGATCATCTGAATTATAAATAGTGAAGTATATGTCCAAATAATGCTAATACACAAGCAGAATTGCTGATTTCCGAGTTGCAACTAATATTTAACAACACCAGTGGCTATTTCTTCAAATTCTGAACAATTGCTATTTAAGAACACTCTTTCAGGGAAATGTAGAATAACAGTAACATTTAAAGCAAGTTTCATTCTTCATTTGATCATAGAGGACAACTTTATTTCAAAGATTAATTTCTTACGTTCAGATATGGATAATATCGAGTCAATCAAACTGAAGAATTTCAAGCAGCACATGGTAGAAAGAAAGACAAAAAAGGTGCTAATAATTCTTACCTGTGTAGTTGCACTTTATGCAAGTTAAGTCCTTAAAGTTTTCAAATCAACTTAAAATATAATTTTATCTACAATATTATTAATAGGATACTTACCTCAAATGCTAAGTCGTCCCATGTTATGTTGTCAAATTGAAGATTTGCAGGACTCGACCATGTAATAAGCTTTTTATTCTAGCAACAATCAAATACACTGAGTAATGCAATGTTCTCTCCCTGATAAATTTATGTTTGACACTCTTATAAAGTCAAAATATCTAATGATTCAGCCGATCAACATGCAAATGAACAGAGAAAAAAGATTAGTATTCAAGAATGGAATACTGCATGAGATATGAAATTGAGCACTTTTTCTCCTACTTTGCTAACTAGTTGAATCTTTGTCAACATAAAGACCAAACACCATGAGAAAGCCAAAAATAACTTGCATCTTACTGCTTGGAAGCCGAAGCGCATAATACTAACTCATCAATTCACCAACTTGCTTTCTGGTCGAAATCATATCATCTTTGCATGTGACAACAAAAATACCAGACAATTATCCCTGAAAAGGTCAAATTATCCCTACACACATCTGGAATCAGAATTAGTTATTGGCATGGCTGGATAATTAAAACTCACCGCAGAGAAATCATTCAGAGCTCCATCTATTCATTGATAGAGATGAGTGCATTGACTCTAGAATCCCCATCTTGTTCATTGAAAGAGCAGAGTGCATTGACTCCTGCACTCGCTCAAAGTCCCCCAAAAATACTGAGATAGTACTATAAAGACATTAGATATATTTAATATCTTGGAACTGAACAAGATAATAATTGGAAACTCGCCTTTTAAAATCGAAAAAAGGGGTGAAAACAGCCCAATTTTCAATGAAACGGGTCTTGCCCAATAATGACTAACATAGAGTATACAACAGAATCCAAATTCCAAATCCAGAAAATAGAAGTATCTAAACAAAGTGGAACTTGATGGCGTTAATTTTGAATTTAACAATGAAGACATTACAAAGCCACAACCTAGATTTAGCTTTTGTGGCCACTAACACAATACAAGCACATAAAAAATAAGCAATTTGCATGTTATTAAAATATGCAAAATCTATAGGGCAGGCCAATTAATTCAAAATCACATACTACCGATGAATGCACGTACGGCTTAAAAGACAATAACATCAGTTGCAGTGTTGATCAGAGAGAAGCTAAAGTAGCAATCTGAAATCACATACCACTTATAAATGTACGGTAAATTTCAAAGTGATAAACATATAAGTTTTCAATATGGAAGAAAAAGGGAGTATAAAAAATAAAGTGCAAAAGTGATGCATTTTTTTAAGCTTATAAAGAATTCTATAACAACATACCCTAGTATTAAAAACTTAAGTAACCCCATAATGATCAGTAAGATGTCAAGATCATTGTACATCCGCGCAGAATATAGGAAGATATCTAAAGAGTATGAGTTAGATAAAAAATCAACTGTTACTGAAAGTGATAAGAGGTAATACTCTGTACGGCCTAGTACGAAACTCCGAAATATCCCTCCAAACAAATCCGCCGCTGCTATTCTGGACCAATCGTTCGTCGGCGACCGAAGCTCAAGTCCATCGATACTCCCGAGGTACCAACCTTTCCGTCGTGAGATGCTTCATGTCATGTATCTTCCTTTGAGGGAAATGTGACGCCATCGTAACAGGATCGCCAAAAAGGTCCTATTCAATACCTTAGAAACTCAATTCCCCACTTTTTGCTTGGTTTTTCATCTTGCTACAAACCTCTTATTTTTCAAGATTTGTCCATCTTTTCAAAATATAAGTCTTTAGGTTCCTCAAATAGTGATTATAACATAATATTCTAATTTCTTCAAATTTCATGTAGTTGCATTTGATCAGCTTCGATTGCAAATGTCCAATTAATGATTAAAAAGTTGTATAATCGAATCCAGGTAATCCATACTATTCAAAGTCTAAATTATTTTCATTCAAAATTTCATAATATCTCCTTAGTCTGTGATTGATCATGACTATATAAGACAACTATATATATATATATCGACGTCCTTTATGAAAATATATGTGCTTATATACACTGTGACTAATTAATCAATTAAACTTAAAGAATAATTTATTCTCTAACTAATTTAAATATATCAAAAAATAATTCTCTACTAAGAGGAAGGCATAAAGAAACAATGAGCTGAAATTCTAAAAAGCATATTATATATATTTCAACCACAAATTTTAATTACATAGTCATAGTTTTACACCATTTTGCGATTAAAGGTAAAAATAATTTAAAAAAGATAAGTCTCTCATGGCATCAAGTGTAAGAAAATATTTAAATAACATCGATTATTTTCACTAAAAAATGTAGTTAATTTTACTTTCACTTTTTAATAAAAATAATACTAATAGTTTTAGTATATGTAAAAAATAAATTAAAAAATATATTTAAATTAATTGCATGGTGGATTTACTATACTCCTTCCCTTCCATTACAATTTTCCTAGGAGGATGCCTCACTATTATTTGCAAACAAAAAGAAATCATTCCATACAACTTCACTCACAAATATGTACATATTTACAAAGTTGTTCTTTTTTTTTTTTTTTGGTCCACACATTCGACTTACACTACAAGAAAATAATGATTTGCCTACGGAATTAAATTGCCTACAAAAATTTACCAACAAAAATGTTTGTAGTAAAAATTACCTACGATTTGCCCACAGAATTTTCTAATTATGAAAGCATCTACATTTCTCAACCTAAAACAATTTGCCTACGGAATTGATTTGCCCACGGAATAAAATCCCTAGGTATAATTACCTACAAGCCATTTGCCTACAAAAATTTACCTACAACACAATTTGCCTACGGAATTTCCGTAGGCAAATTATTGTGTAGGTGGGGAAGGAAAATGCCTATACAATTAGAGATTTTTGTAGGCAATTAGTAGGCAACCCCCCCTACGAAATTTTTTTGTTGGTAGTTTCGTAGCTATATTGACAATTTCCGTAGGCAATATTAAATTTTCTTGTTGTGTTACTTCATTATTTTATACCTAAAATTTTACCTAATTACCCAAAAAAACTCTACTAATTTCACTTTATTCTTATAGCATGTGCACACTCTTCCCTTGCAAATTTTGGTAGGATGGAAGTACAAGATTTTGTCATTTAAATATAGGCCTAGTTGCATCATATCCATTCTAAATGGCCAATTCTTTTTTTTTTTCATTGATATATCCAAACTATTGAATTTTGATATATAAAATACTAAACTTAATTTTCGACTAATTTTTCCTGAATTTTAACATATAGGACGTATTTATGTAAATATAAAGATAAAAAAAAATTCAAATGACGGCAAACAACGTAAGGAGGTGGATGCATAAAATGGAGATCAGTTTTAAATGGCGGATGCACAGAACGATGTATAGCGATGCAAAGACGGAAATAGGTAGAATACAAAAGTGATGAAGAATTTTATGTATTCTAATACCAATTTAAACGAAACTGTAAAGAGTTTTGATAGAATTATCTTTTCACAAAGACACGCACTCTAATATATATATATATATATTTGGGAAAAAACTGATAAAAATTAAATTTAGTGATTTTGTTAATTTACTATAATTTCATCTGCAACAAAACAAATAGTCTGGTGATTTACATACAAATTCGATAATAATTTGTTGGTGTGGGTACAATTAGAACATAAATATATTATCATGTAGGAGGCGGTGCAGCGTGAGATACGAGCTGCGAAAAAATAAATTTATTACCGTGGGAGGCGGTGTGCAGTAAGATAAGAGCTGCAAATTTTTTTAACAGCAACTGGCTAAAGAGGAAATACAAGATAGGGTTATAATAATTAACATTAACAATAATAATAGTACGCGTCACTATCAAAAGCGTCACGAGTTGGTAGAGCGACACGTGTCATACCCCCGGCACCCAACGTGACGCGTATCACGCTCAGCTACCTAAACCGCCACGCGTCATCATCATGCCGCCTTAAATCCCCCCTATATATATCTCCATCTCAACCATCATTTAATCACACTAACCACAAGGACAAGGTATAATACAAAAACATCGGCGTTGATATGGCGGCGGAACAGGAAAGGTCTCAGCTGGACAGCCGTGCACGGCATGGGGAGACGGTGGTTCCCGGCGGCACCGGGGGGAAGAGTCTGGAGGCGCAGGAGCACCTGGCTGAAGGGAGGAGCCGTGGCGGCCAGACGAGGAAGGATCAGCTGGGGACGGAGGGGTACCAGCAAATGGGGCGCAAAGGGGGGCTCAGCACCGGCGACAAGGCCGGCGGCGAGAGGGCGGAGGAGGAAGGGGTCGAGATCGACGAGTCCAAGTTTAGGACGAAGACCTGATCAGATCGGGGTTAGGATATGTATGCTCTGGATACACTTGACTAGCTAGCTATATGTACGTGCGAATATAGTATGTAGTTGTGTTTGTTGTTTTGACTTTATGTTGTGGGGTTTAGGGTTTGAGTGTTGTCTCTTGTGTAACTTATATATATGTTGGTGTAATAATTAATAATAAGTGTGTCCGAGTTTGTTTATCAACTTTTCATGCATCGTTGGAACTTTTTAGTTTTGTTTTGAATTCGCGTGTTACTCTTGGTATTAATTGACTAGTTAGGAATACGTGCGATTTGGTCAGTGAACTAAATAATGATTTAAATTGCGAACCCTGAGAGTTAGCATGGATTTCGAACGATACTGTAAATATGTAATTCTTAATTTATACTATGATCATAATCATGTGTTGGATACACAGTTGAGTTTGGTCCCGTTTTGAGGATTTTAAGTGATGAGGTTGATCTAGAGGACTACGACAACATGCGCATGCATTAGAACATTAAAATGAGTAGGGCAAGAGACCACTACTCCTATCAAAGTGTTAATGAGTCAATGCTTTAATCACACTATTTTCACTTCCAAATAGATTTGGGGTTGATCATCTTTAATGAAGATACAAAGAAGTGTGAAGACGGGATAACGACGACCAAAGATCTGGTTTCAAAGCGATAAAAAAGGCTCACTTAAAGTGCTAATTCTTTTTAGGAAAATGCTCACTTAAAAATGTAAATAATTGTGTAATTAAAATTACTTATTTTTTTAAATAATAAAAAATAACTATTGGATCATGGAAAATTAATTTTCATGGATTTGTAACTTTTGTACCTCTCACAGATTGAAAACACATATTTTAATTTTACTACAAAAAATTAATTTTTGCATTAGTCAATTTATATCCGGTGAAAATAAAATAATATTTTTTAATATGAACAACTGATATTCGATGCCTTTAATAAAGATTCTTTTGTACTTTTTAGTTCATATATTTTAATGGTTTATGTATGAGTTAATTTCACCATCTATATATAAGTATAGTATAGTCCCATAAAAAGATCACCCTCTATATATGTAAGTATAGTATAGTCCCATAAAAAGACCCATGTAATTAATAAAACAAGTCATATGATTTTGATCTTATATGATACTATGGAAGTTAAGCAAACCAAGACGTGCAATCAAAATATTATTTGGTCAGCTCGTATAAATGATCAAACAAAGTCATAATTTTTTGTGTTTCAATAGAAGTAAATAATAAATATGAAAATTCAAACTACTTTGAGATCTCAATTAATTTGATTAATAAACAAAGAGTAGAATATCTAAACATAAACTTTGAAGCTGACAAGTGACAACACAATGTTCCTTCAGGAAACACCAACATCAATATCGAAAATTAAAAGAAGAGATCTTAATTAAGAAAATAGGAAGTCAAACATCGAAACAAATAGAATGACACCAATACGTCCACAACTTGAATGTGACAACAATATATAATAGTAAATTATAAAGAAAAACAAATGAAAAATAACCGCTACCAAATTCATGCAGAGATGAAGATGCTTCCAACAAGTGACGAAACAAGCACCAAAACAGCCGAAGGAACCGCCGCTGCCGTGGCGGCGTTTTTTCGTTTTTTGGTGGCAGGCGGCGGCTCCAAAACTTTGACAATCATGTTGAGGCCCTTCTCGCAGTGGCCGGAGACGCCGCTAATGAAGTAGAACAAGCCGGGCCGGTCCAGCCGGAACAGGGTGTCGCCGTTGTTGGAGAAGAATATGGGGTGTGACGACCGGCATTTTTGGTATTCTTCCTCCGTAACCACCATCACTGAGTCCTTCTTGTACAAAAAACCTACACATCATAACATTATCAATTAATGTGAAAATTACAAAATGGTTATAAAAGAAAAATCGGTTCACACATATTTTATATGTCTGTGTAAATTTTTTTTTTTTATGTGTCCACACAATTAGAACTTTTGCAGGGAAAAAAAAAATTCAATCTCTTCCCACAATTATAGCTTTTCCACTAAAGAAAACCCCCGCCTCCGTTCGGTTCTAATTTCCCAGTGGAAGAAAAAAAAAAATTGAATTTTCAATTTAGTCTATAGTTTACAAATTGGTCCTATTATCGTTGGAAATTAGAAACAATCAGTTCTGATATTCTGGCGAGACCATATAACATTGTTTCCAATTTTCAACTAATTGGTAAACTAAATTAAATAAGGACATGACTATTAACACCCACGATACCCATGATAATACTTTGTTCACCCACTATTAAATTATCCCACCATATATATTGCTTATTTTTTTTATTTTTTCTTAATTCACCCCCTTAAAATTTACAACTATAACCTTGATATAATATTTATATTATTTATTATATATACACACTCATCAATTTGAAATTAAAAAAATAGCACATCAACAATTATTTTTTATTTTAATTGAATCAGGTAAAAAAAAACCACAATTCCTTTTATTTTCATGGTGTACCAATTTATAGATAAACAAAAATACTTTAATCTCATTTAAATTGTGTCTATACTTTATACTTTTAGGATTATACCTTTTTTTTTCTTTTTTTTAATGGTGCAACTGATGTGAAAGAATTAAAAAAATTACGTGAATTCTGAGATTTTGGGTATGGTGTTGAAAGCATGAGTATTTAATAAATATATTGTTTATTTTTTATAAAGGGTATATTAGTATTTTTATTAAAAATATTTTTTTTTTTAAAAGAAGTGGGTGAACAGAGCATTTTCATGGTGAATAGCAGCGCCCATTAAATAATTCCAAAAAAAATTTAACTTTTTGTGGAAAAGTTTAAAATTGTGGGGAAAATTACAAATTTGGTGCATGAGAAATTTTCAATAGTAATTTTGTTCTCACATTCTTTTTTTGGGTTTTTTTTTTCATAAATTTAGTCCCCCGTTAATTTTTGGGATCGGAGCTGCATTTTTTGAACAAAAAATTGCAATTTATACATTTATTTGGAATAAAAATGTCGAATTTTTTTTGTAGCAAATGACAATTTTTGCAGATCGCCTATTTTAATGGGATCAAAAGTGCATTTTACCCGCTATTGACTATATATTGAGAGATGATATTGAATTTTAATACTTACGTAGGGTATCGTTGATCTGGAACCTATTCTTGGAAGCCCATTCATTGTAAAGCTGCTTATCCTTTGCAGGGGTGACCCAGCCTTTGTCCCCTCCTACTTCCAACTCCACACACTTCACTGTGTGTAAACTTATGAGTGAAATTGTGAATATGATGAAAAAACATTGAACTGTGTTCATCAAAGTTGAAGACATATTTGGAGATCTCTAGGACTATATATCAATCGAAGTCCAAGTGGAGTTATATATGAAGAGAGATGGTTGGGGAATAAAAGAAGAAAGTTGATACTAGGAGAAAGAAGTGGAGAATGTGGGCTAGCTGTTTTCCTGCACTTTAGGGGAGTTTTTCACCCTCACCTTGACCATATGTAACCGTTTTTCATCATTCAAAGAGAGAAGATTATTAATCTTGCTACCTTAGCCTAACTACGATAGGTATTATGTCAGTGTTACTAGTAATAATATTAACTTTAGGAATAATAATATAAATAGTGTGTTCACGTAAGCAAAGTATTATATGAAAACACTTCAGGATAAATTTATCATGAAAGAGTTTTAAAGTATCAATAATTTTATCAGGGGTATCATTAATCTCATTGAAGTATTATTAATCTGTGTTAGTGATATTATATTGTAATTGTTGCAAAAAAATTTGAACTCAAATTAATGATATTCCTGATGAGATTAATCAATTGATAATTTTGAACTGTTTCATAATAAGTTTATAATAAACCATTTTCATATAAAAAAAACTAACCTTCACATAATACTCTGTGTACCATATGTTATGCGGAAATGATCATGTGACCATCGGTTGTACAAACAAGGGGTCAATTATTTTACTTGATTATTTTAAGGGATTAAAACCATTTTCGTCCCATAACTTTTTGTCTTTTTCTTTTCGGTCCCATATTTATTTACTTTTTCTATTAAGTCCTACAACAATTCAAATTTATCCAAATTGGTCTTAAATAGCCGGAAAACTCGTGAAACGATGTCGTTTTGGTCATGTGCTAATATTTTCAGGCGGAATAGGAAGGATTAAAATCGTTTTCGTCCCGTAATTTTTTTCCTTTTTCTTTTTGGTCCCATACTTATTTACTCTTTTGATTTAGTCCCACAACAATTTAAATTTACCCAAATTAATCCCAAATGACTGGAAAACTCGTGAAACAGCGTCGTTTAGGTCACGTGTCGGCCACGTGCTAATATTTTCTGGCGGAATAGGATGACGGGTCCCGTTTTGCGGATGTGGCACGCTGACTAAGTAATTTCTCTTATAAAATAAATATAAAACTAAAAATATATTTTCCAACTCATTTATTCAAGAAAAAAAACCTTAAAACTTAAACGAAAAATAAAGCTACCTGCAATTAAAACAAAAACAAATCAAAACTACCTCTAAAATCTTCTTTCTTCTGGACTCTTCATTTCGAGTTAATTGCAGAAAGTTATGACATCCAGAGAAGTCGAAGAAAATATAGGTGGTCTCCACAGCCGTTAAATCCTTTAATGGAAGGCCCTAATTTTGGGATGGAAGACCATGAAGGAAGTAAGAAGGAGAGCTCGTGGAAAGTTATCAGGGAATGATTCAAAATATAGAGGACTATTGGAAAAAAAAATCTTCATCAATGTCATTGTACGGCCGAACATTTTCCCTGCCAAAATGCAGGATTTGTGGCTTCTGCTCGGCATGCTGGGCTGCCCGCTTGCCCCAATTCCAGTCACGAACAACCCAATTTTCAGTCTCCATATCAGAGACATCCCCCTCGTAAATAGAAAATAGAATGTTATGTTTTATTTGGTTCAGACATTTTCACAAACACCGTACGGACGCTTACTATTTGGCGGTGAATGGGTGCTCGAAGCAGCAGAGTTGCGCCAAGAACATGTACGCGTCGGGTATTAGAGTTTTCTCAAAAAATTTAGAAAATTGCTAGTCGTTTTGATTTATTTTTTGTTTTAATTGCAAATAGCTTTATTTTTAAGTTTAAGTTTTAAGGGTTTTTTTTAATTGAAAAAATGAGTTGGAAAATATTTTTTTTAGTTTTATATTTTATTTTATAAGAGAAATTACTTAGTCAGCGTGCCACGTCAGCAAAACGGGACTCATCATCCTATTCCACTGGAAAATATTAGCAAGTGACCGGCACGTGACCAAAACTACGTAATTTCACGAGTTTTCCGGTCACTTGGGACTAATTTAGGTAAATTTAAATTGTTGTGGGACTAAATCAAAAAAATAAATAAGTATGGGACCAAAAAGAAAAATGTAAAAAGTTACGGGACGAATATGGTTTTAATCCCTCCTATTCCGCAGAAAAATATTAGCACGTGACCAACACGTGACTAAAACGGCGTCGTTTCACGAGTTTTCCGTCCATTTAATTTGGATAAATTTGTATTGTTGTGGGACTAAATCGAAAAAGTAAATAAGTATGGGATCAAAAAGAAAAAAGTAAAAAATTACGGAACGAAAACAATTTTAATCCCATTATTTTAATGTGCTTATATAAAATATATATTAGAATTTCACCAATATAATTTTATGAATAAATTAACGTATCAACATGATCATTTCAAGATCATTTTTAACACACAACTGATTAAAAATATGCGTATATATATGTATTCACTATATAAGACCACGCGTATTATGCAGAATTTTTGTTATATTCAATTTTACAACATACATATTATATTGCACTCACGCATATATATATTAATCTTTAATCAAACAATAATAGGGTTAATTAAGAATAAAATCACTATTTTTTCGCGAATTGCAACCTAATCTCAAGTTTTTTATTTTGGTAAATAAACTCTACTTTAATAATCTTTTGCAAATCAAGCTCACGGGCAAAAATCTCCTGACTCGAAATGATGTGATATCCGACCTAGAATAATTAAACGATAGTGTTCCGTCTCTAAATATCATTACGATGTTGCCCCAAATTTAAGCATTAAAAAATATTGGTTCTCGGTAAGGATACAATTTACGAGAAGATGGTGATTTTATCTGCAATTAACCCATAATAATATAATATACTACTTAATAAATGTATTAAAACAGTATATGTGTGTGTGTATATTGAATCAACTATTTATTTTTCATAATTTTACTTTACTCAATCTATTAATACAATGGTATAGGAGACAAATTAGAGCAGGTCTCCCGTAAAACTTGTTTATAGTATGAAATTGATATCATTACATGCAATAACTGATACCATTAGATGCATTCATGTATATCATAATATTTTTTATATGTTTAGAGTTTATAAGTCTAATAGTATCAGTAAATATATGTAATCGTACTAGTGAATATATGTAATAATATAAATTTTATAAAATAACATTTGTTCATGAGATTGTGTGGACTATTTATATTATATTGAACCCTTTGCAAACTTGTCACATAATCTCATATATAATTATATCTTCTCAATTAAAGTCATATCATCAAAATTCACAAATATTCTCAACTGGACATGCGCCTGACTAATATTCTCAACAAAGCTAGTTCTAATTTGGGAAATAACTACACAAAAAAGAAGATCAACAACAAGATACTTAGATCTCTCACAAGAAAATGGAGGATAAGTCACAGTTATTAAGGATAGCAAGGATCTCAAAACCTTGGATCATCACCTCTCTTATGATCATATCTAAAAGCATATGAATTTGATCTGCAAGAGGAAGATCAAGAGTATGAGTTTGTATTTACATCAGGGTATATGGGTATAGCATTCTTAGCAGCTACAAAATCTGTGAGCAAGACATCTACTGCAGATGACAAGAGCCTCAAGGAGCATGTGACAATTCTTACCAAAAAGCTGGAAAAGATTAGTTCAAAATATGGAATGTACAAAAGACATTAGAGAAAGACTACTGGAGAAATGAAGGGTTACCAAACGTCATTTGACAGAGAGGACTATAAATCTGGAGATCACAAGAAAAATAAATATAAATCCACAAAGATAAAATAGACCCCAGTTCCAGGAGAAGATACTTCAACCCTAGGAGAAACGATCCTAGTCCTAGTTCCAGAAGAACCAAGGATGACTCTTGTTACAAGTGTAACAAGCCAGGACACTACAATTATGATTGCCCCAGCTGACCCCGAGGGAGAGAGAAGAAAAAAAACTTAAGAAAGACATGAGGTACGCAAACAAGATAGCTTTCATGGCAAAAGAAGAAGAAGAGACTTCCTCAACAAGCTCATCTTTCTTCTTTTGTTAGTTTAGAGGAGTCTGACATGCAGCAAATGTTGAAAGATCTCCAACATTTTGTACAACAGAACTCAAAGCTAAAGTCATAAGTTCAAAAACTTTCTGAAGTTCAGAAAAGTACAGTGGGCCTGTCATCTGACTTTGTTCATACAATCACTAAAAAGTCTTCTGACTTAAGTGCAAAATGTGTTGAGCAAAATCAGTTGATAGTGAAACGGATAGCTGAGAACAATGAGAAAGAACATGAATATAAACTGCTGGAAGCTAAGTTTAATTAACTCTTCCACCAAAATAAACTTGCTATAGAAAGAGAGGACAAATTAGTTGAGAGTGGGGCAGTTGACTATAGTTAACAAAGTTATGTCTGACGTAACTGTCTCATCACAAAATGTGCATGATAAGAAAGGTGTTGGTTAGATCAAACCTCAATCCTTTCAGGGTTAGGGCAGAGAACAGTCTAGAAATCGTACTCGAAGTTGAAGAAGGTTTGTTGACCAGGAAAGAAGGCCAGACGGGTGCAAAACCTTATCAAACAGATGATAGACTAGATACCTTCAGTAAGGGGGCCAAGTCTTATCAACCAAACCAGAAGAGGACTTACAAGTCTTCTAGTTCTGTCAAACTAGATGAGCCAGTAATTTGTGATACCCGAGATGGGTCTAGCAACACTTATCCTTTTGAGCAAGATTTCAAGATAGTGCCTCTTAGGCAAGCTGTTCCTAGTGGTAGGTTAAATACAAGATACATAAGACCTTGCAAACGGAATATACATACCAGAAGACAAATTGCTCAAATTATCCATTTGAAAGGTCATGTCTTGGTTGATATATATGGAAGGAAAATAAAATTATTTGATCCAAGAAGGATGATCTCTTCCTAAAAACTAATGTCCCTGCAGGTACACACCAGCCCACTGGAAAGAGCAGAATCAAACAATGTTGTTTGGTACGTTGATAATGGATGTTCCAACATGACATTTGAGAAAGATCATCTCCAAAATTTCAAGACACTTAATGGGACAAGGGTTATGTTTGGTGATAACAACGTTGGTGTGACCAGAGGAGTTAGCAAACTGATTATCAATTATGCATCTGTAGAAGAAGTTTACTATGTGAAATGACTCAAGCATAATCTTCTATTAATATCCCAAATCTGTGATAAAGGACACCCGTGAAGTTTTCTAGTTACTCTTGTACTGTTTTCAATTCCTTAAATGATGAAATTCTCTTAATTAGCTTGAGAATGAGTAATGTTTATCTTGCAGATTTTATCAGCTGTCCCAAGAACACTTGTCTTATTACCAAGAGCTCAACATAAACCACATGACTTTAGCACAAGAGGTTGAGTCATGTGAATCTCAAGACACTTAACAAAGTGGTCCGAAAATATTTAGTCAAAGGACTTCTAAATGAGGTTTTCAAGAAACAGTAGACTTGTGACTCATACCAGAAAGGAAAACAGACTAAGGCATCTTTGAGTGATGTTCAGAGCATTTCAACAACCGGAGTACTTCAGTTGTTGCACATAGACCTTTTTGGACCTGTGTCTCCACTTAGTTTCACTGGAAGGAAGTACACCTTAATGATAGTAGATGGCTCTTCAAGATACACTTGGGTAGTTTATTTTTTAAGAAAAATGAAACTATCACTAAGATATCAAAACTATTCAAGCAGACCTAGAATGAGCAGATTCTAAAAACTGCAAGGATTAGAAGTAATAAAGGGACATAATTCCTCAATGCAAATATTGGAGAGTATTGCAAAGATCAAGGTATTTTTCATGAGACTTCAACTATCAGAACACCACAACATAATAGAGTGACAGAAAGGAGGAACAAACACTCAAGGAAGTAGTTAGAACTATGTTGGCAGAATACAACCCTCCCCAAAGATTTTGGGCAGAAGCCATCAACACAACTTGCTTAATCCAGAATAGAAACCTTATAGTCAAGTGGAAAAGAAAAACACCTTATGAGGTATGGAAGGGTAAAACCCCTTTTACTTCTTTTTCCATATTTTTTATGCAAGTGCTTCATCTATGACAACGAGAAGTTTAAATTAAAGACCTATGATGTCAATGTGGCAGTTTAAATATTTTTAGGATATTCCAGCACCAGCAAGACATTCAGAGTCTTTAACAAGAACTCTCTTTGTGTGGAAGAAACACCTCGTGTAATGTTTGATGAATCAATTAATGAGTGCAAGGTTAAGGATCAAACCAAGACACAAGACGAGGAGCTAGAACATATGAGTTTGGGAGATCCAAAAGGTTCAAAGATGAATAAGGTTTATCCTCCTATAATAGATTCAGATTCAGACTCATATGAAGACAAGTCTTTTGGTTCTCAGCAACAAACTCCATATGGAGCAGAACCAGAAGAAGTTGGAACTTCAGTAGCTCCACTGATGATGAGGATACTCATCAAGGAAAATTAGTGGATGATAAACTAGCTCAATCCAAGCTTAGAAAAAATATGAAGAATGCTCTAAAGAGTAAGAAGAAGCTAGTTGATCACCTAAGTGACCTGATTATAGGAGATCCAACCAGAGGAGTTCATACTAGGCAGAAACTGAATATAGCAACTTTATTAAGTTGATATGTGTTATAGTATTATTTCTAAGAGTTTTTTCTGATGATTTTGATGATGTTAAAATATATAAGTATATTGTGTTTTTAGTATCAATAAACTTGCAGGCACACAAGTTATGAACAACTTAGAAAATTCTTAGTTTACAGTTGAAAGTTAAAGCTATAAATGAAGAATTAGAAGATTACAACTAGAAGAACATTGTGTTGATAAGCAAGCAAAACTACAACTAAGTCGAACAGGATTAAGTGAAATAATCACACCAAAGACCAGATTAAGCATACTAAGCCAGGTCGAGCTGGAACAACTAGGTGAGTTATTCCAGCTAGGCGAGCTACTTTACTCAGTCGAGCTACTACAAAGTAAAGATCGTACAAACAAAAATGAAACCTTGGCGAGCAACTCTAGCCAAAGCATTAAAACATCAAGTCAAGAAGTAAGTTGACCCACTGATGACTCTTCAAGGATAAGACTCAAGAGGCGAGCAACTCACTAAAACGAGCTAATCCAACTTAGAAGATAGAAATTAGCTTAGATAAGGTCAAATAAGTCAACTCTCCATGTGTCAAGCATGCACACATGGGAGATCAAAGGTCTAGACACCTCCTACTTGAAAAACTTGTATAAATACTTTGATTTTTAATTAATAAAGCAAGCACAAATTCATAAATATATCCAAACTTTATCTGTGCATACCAAAGCACCTCAATTTATACATACACGAACCAAATACGTAATCAATACACGTATTTATCTTTTTTCAACCCGAAAATTTGTATTCACTATTTACATTAGTGATCAATCACACGTAATTGTTTGATGATCTAAATTAGTAACTAAAAATAGCCACTAATCCTTGTGATTAGAAACGATCGTCAATAAATTGGCGCTAGAAGGAGGGTGGTTCGAACCTCCGATTAGGTGTGATTAAACAAGAACTTCAAGTTTAAAACTTGAAGATTTGAAGAAATTCTTAAATTTTCTTTGAAGATTCAAGCAAAATTGTTCTTGGTGTTCTTAATTTGAAGATTTTTATCAACACCCTAGCTAAGGATGCCACAGTCTCGGGAAACACGACGTTCCCATCTTTCTAGGAGGGCCTCACCCATCGGGGGCTCCACCGCTGGCCGGCAAGTTGAAACAACTCGGCATGAACAAAAGAATAGACTAACAGCAGGTCAGTTGATGCCACCAGAGTTGGAGGTTTTGACTCGCAACCCTGACTATCTAGCTCGCACAATAACAATGCTTCAAGCATTTCAAATGCAGCAAGGGCAACCAGGGCCATCTCATGTTAGAGCAAGACTTAGCCCGACAAAAGCTCGTGAGCATGAGAAGGCCAGGGATGAGCATCAAAATGAGGCAGACAGTGCCCAGGTCCGGAAGACAAAAGACAAGGAAAAGCAGCTCGATGAGCCAGCTAACCATGGAGAATCAACTCCAGGTCAAGCAATGGGGGTTAGCTAGGGGACCACACGCCAGAGCACACTTGACAGATTAGGTCGCCCTGGCCGGGGAGGAGCTGAAATTCATCCCAGTGCTAAAGTAGCTCGCCAGTCAGTCCATGAGAGACTGACCAGGTTAGCTTTTGGTCGCTTGGGTCCAGATGGGGCACGCAATCCCAGAAGACCGGTCTATGAGGTTCCCCAGCCAAGTGAGGGACTGCGATGGACTGATGGTCATGCACCAATGCTTGTCGAACAGTCTCCAAGCCAGGGGGGTCATTGGAAGAACTGGTGTCAATGAGGAAAGCTATTGAAAGCATACAGGGTCAGTTGGACCAGCAATGAGGTTATGGAATTACAACTCTTCCATCCTCTCCTTTATTCTCAATAATCCTGAAGGCTCCAATTCAAAAGAAGATTTAGTTTCTTGCCAGCATACAGTATGAAGGAACAGCTGATCCCCGGGTGCATATGATGAAATACTCTGATTATATAAAATTAATGGGGGCAAGTGATGCTACCCAATGTCGAAACTTTCCTTTGACCTTTGGTGACCGTGTTCATAAATGGTTTTCAGCCCTGTCGTCGACTTTCATCCATTCATTTGCCCAACTAGGCAAAGAGTTCTTATCCCATTTCTCCACTGCCGGGTCTTACCTGTCCCAAAGACATCGGTTATCCGACCTAAAACAAGTTGATGACGAGTCAGACCGATCGTATTTGGAAAGGCTTGACAAGGTTTTGTTGGAGGGGGAGTCTGTTAGCGAAGACACCAATATTGTGGTTGTCTTCGCTGGATTGAAGAATGGCACTGATCTCTGGAAAAAAGTACTTCTCAAGTGCCCCAAAACTTATACTGAATTCCGCGAATGGGCAGGAATTTTGTCTCAATGCACGAAGCCTTGCAGAAGGATATAGGGGACAAAGGCGATCAGAAAGAAAATACGAAGAAATTCGGCAGTGGTGTGTATCGAGCCCCTAAGAACATAAAAGTATTCAGTGAAGGGGCGGAACTGAAGGATAAGTTAAATCAGTTACTCACCATATCAATTGATGCAGTGTACAACAATGTCCGGGAAAATGAGTTACTTACACCTCTGAGAAAGATTCGTCAAGACGCTAGCAAGTTAAACTCAAACAAGTATTGTGCCTACCATCAGAGTGTGGGGCACTTTACAAGTGAGTATCGAGACTTGCTAAAGCAAATATGGCGGTTCTACGTGGAGGGCAAGTTATCCAAATTTGTAAAAAGATAACCCGACAAGAGGATTAGAGAAGACGATTCCGAGAAGGATAAAATGGAACAAGCCCCCCGAAGGAATCGTGCTGGATGACCTGCTCCAGCGCTAGCAGGAGGACCGATTCCCGAAATCCAGATGATGAAGCCTGCTGGACCGGTTGGTGGTTGTTCTGATGGGCGACCTCCAATGTCGAATAGGAAAATGAAAGCTGAGCTGCGTGCCGTAGCTCAAATGCAAGAAATGGGGGTCAACCCATCTATTCTACATACATCAGAGTTGACCTTCACCGAGAAGGACTTAGATGGAATTGTAACTCCCCATAACGATTCTCTCGTAATCTGTGCTAAGATAATGGGAACCAAAGTACACCGTTTACTGGTGGATACCGGAGCCTATATCAACATCATCTTCAAGAAGAAGCTTGATCAACTGGGAGACTATGCTAGCTACATTGAAGATTCTAACCACCAAATTCTAGGCTTTGGAAATGTTGTAACAGTCCCACTAGGGATAGTTAGGTTGTCTATACAACTTGTATCGACTAAAGATCCCGAGAAAAATATAACTAGAATGGTGGATTTCCTGGTCGTAGATCAAGAGTCCACTTACAATGGGTTCCTTGGCTGACCATTTTTAAATAAACTTAAAGCTGCAGTTTCAACCTACTATTATTGTGTTAAATTCCCAATTGCAAGTGGAGCTGGAACGTTGAAGGGTGATCAAAGAAAAGCTCGAGAGTGCCTCCTTCAACTGCATTCAATTGAAGTACAGGTTTCGATGATGGAAGCATCCACCAGTCATCCTGAAAATGAGCCCTCTGTCCTCGATGACATCCTGGGGTCACGAGATGACCGGATGGAGGTTGACAAATAGCTACAGCCCGTGGGCGAGCAGCAAGCGCCTAGGGGCGAGCTACTCTTACCGGTGGTAGAATCATCAATGACCGCTTGCAAGCTACCCTTGAACATTGGCATGGAAGGCCCAAACCTGGCGAACAAATTGACCCAGCAATCGATTTTGATCCCCGCCTGGGTGTTGACCCGATGGACATTGACGATAAGCTGAACCCTGAGGGACCAATCATTGATCCGCGGTGGAAGGGACAAAAACAGCGAGAAACTCTAGTCGAATAACTGGAAGCTCTCAAAATTAACCCTAACTTTGATGATCTTGAGCTTTACATCGGGTCCGAGCTCCCTGAGCCTTATAGGACCCGGATGGCTGAATTCCTCAAAGCCAACCTTGATGTCTTTGCATGGTCACATGCTGACATGGTAGGAATCGACCCGAAGGATGCCTGTCACAGGCTAAATATTAATCCAGCCAGAAGACCTATCCATCAGAAATACAAAAGTACGGGTCGGATAAGTATCAAGCCCTCAATGAAGAAGTTAAGAAGTTGTTAGACAACGACTTAATCCGATATGCGTTGTATCCTCAATGGGTAGCAAATCCATATTAGTGCGGAAGTCGAATGGAACCTGGAGGCTATGCATAGATTTTACAGATCTGAATGCAGCATGCCCAAAGGATAACTTTTCACTTCCCCACATTGATCAACTGGTGGACAGCACTGCCTGGCACGAAATGTTTACAAATGGATGCTTTCGCCAGTTACCACCAGATTCCAATGCACCCTGACGATCAAGAAGATACGGCTTTTTACACAAACAAAAACTTACTCTGCTGGAAGAGGATGTCTTTCGGACTGATCAATGCAGGGGCGACTTACCAGAGGCTAGTGAACAAAATGTTTGACGAACACATCAGAGAGATGGTGGAGGTATATGTTTACGATATAGTCGTTAAAAGTACCCAGAAAGAAGATCACCTCCAACATCTCTCCCAAGTGTTTGACATTCTCCGAAAATATAACATGAAGTTAAACCCGAAGAAAAACAGCTTTGTAGTACATTCGGGGAAATTTCTGGGCCATCTGGTTAGTAAACGGGGAATCGAAGCTAACCCCGTGAAAGTTAAAGCTATCGTGGATATGGAGCCACCTCATTTCGTCAAAGAAGTAAAAAGATTGAAAGGATGTCTAACTGCTTTGAACAGATTCATATCGCGATCGGTAGACAAATGTCGTCCATTCTTCGAAGCCATCAAGAAAGGCAACTTTATGTGGACGAGCAGTTATCAGAAAGCATTTGAAAAACTGAAGGACTACTTGGGAGACGTGAAAATTCTGTCAAAACCAGTCCCAGGAGAAAAGTTGTACTTGTACCTGGCAGCGTCAGAAAGTTCAGTTCTAGTACAAGCAGACAGAAAATTCCATCTGCCCATTTACTATGTCAGCCAGGCTCTACACGAGGCCGAGGTGAAATATTCACCCACTGAAAAGCTGGCATATGCTTTGGTCATGAGTGTTAGAAAGTTAAGACTGTACTTTTTTTATCATCGAATCGAAGTACTAACAACTTTCCCACTCAGGCAAATACTACACCGACCTGACATAGTTGGCCGCCTACTGAAGTGGTCCATAGAGATTATCCAGTTTGGTGTGACCTATGTACCTCAAACAGCGATCAAAGGTTAGGCATTAACCGACTTTATAGTCGAGTTAACCTTTCCCCAAGATCCGACGAGAGGGCTAGATCATCTCTGGTATCTTTATGGGGACGGTTCGTCAACAAACATGGCCTCGGGGGCAGGGGTAGTTCTCATTAGCCCCGACCGACAAGTATTCACCTCGACAGTCAGATTCGACTTCATGACTACCAACAATGAGGCCGAATATGAAGCTCTCATTGCAAGTCTCCACTTATCATTGGTTATCGAAGTCAGACGACTCCAAATCTTCAGAGATTCTCAACTTATTGTAAATAAAGTACGAGAATAATACGAGGCAAAAGACGAACACATGATCGAATATCAACAAATTGTTGCTCACCTGATATCAATGCTGGATCAGGTATATATCCATCAAGTACCTCGGACGAGCAACACACAAGTTGATGCCTTGGCTAGATTAGCAACAAGTGACAAGCCAATAGATTTAACAGACATCATCATCACTAGAAAGACTCAACCTTCAACGGTCGATTACGAGGTCAATCAGATACTCGAACAACCAGAAGATGATGATTGGCGAACTCCTATAGCTAAATACTTGAAAGAAGGGAAACTACCAAGCAACCCTTTTGAAGCTGCAAAAATAACAAAACAAGCAGCCAGGTATACCCTGGTGGATGAGCAGCTTTATAAAAGGGGCTTTTCAGTCCCGCTACTCAAGTGTTTGTCTAGGGGACATGAGAGAGCTACTTTGAAGGACATACACTCAGGAGTGTGTGAAAATCATACTGGGGGGCAAGCTTTGGCCTACAAAACAGTAAGGCAAGGCTATTACTGACCGACCTTACGAAAAGATGCAATCCAGATGTCCAGAACTTGTCACCAATGTCAAATCTTTGCCCCAAGAATCCACACACCTGCTCAAGAGCTTGTCTCAGTTTTCAGTCCTTGGTCATTTGCACGATGAGGAATGGATATCATTGGACCTTTTCCGCCTGGAAAAGGGAACGTACGATTCGCCGTCGTGGCTGTGGACTACTACACCAAATGGGCAGAGGCAGAAGCCCTAGTCAAAGTTACCCAGGAGAAAATGATTGATTTTATTTGGAAGAACATTGTCTGCCGATTCGGGATTCCTCAAACACTCGTTACAGACAATGGTCCTCAGTTTGATGGAAAAAAGTTAAGGGACTTTTGCACCAAGTGGGGCATCAGAAAATACTATTCGACCCTCTATCATCCACAGTCGAGTGGCCAGGTAGAAGCCGTCAACAAGATAATCAAGCATATTCTCAAAATACGTTTAACGGAAAGTAAGGGAAAGTGGTCTTTAGAACTTCTGGATGTGTTGTGGGCATACAGAGTTTTCTCCCAGGTCTAGCACCGGAGAAATACCCTTCGCATTAGCATTCGGAACTGAAGTAGTTATCCCAGTTGAGTTAAAGACCAAGACTCTAAGAACGGCCAACTTTGAAGAAGGGACGAACAGCTCTGCCTTATCAGTCGAGCTAGATTTGCTCGAAGAAAAAAGAATTATTGTCGAACTAAGAAATACAACATATAAGTAGAGGGCAGAGCGTTATTACAATTTTCAAGTCAAAATAAGAGAATTTGAGGCTGGCGACCTTGTTTTAAAAAAGAAGTTCGCTCCACCTCCATGCGTATTTGGGCCAACTTGGGAGGGCCCACACAGGGTAACAGACAGGTTACCCAATGGTGCATATGACATTGAAGATCTAGATGGCAACTCGGCCCAATACTCCTGGAATGCAGCTAACTTGAAGAAATACTTCCAATAGACGAGCTACTTTGCTTATGGGAAGTGGTAGTGCCGCTCTTGTACTGGGCGAACTACTATATCATATTGGCAAGCTAAAGCTGCATATGCGCAAGTAAAATCTAAAAACTTGTCTAATTTTGTGAAATTTCACCAAGTGTTGGTAGTCGAACAAGTTTAGTTGGTCGAGCTACTTCTGACCGGTCACTTGTTTGTACTTGTATAGTTTTAATCTTTTAACAAGTCCAGAGTTAGTTTGACAAAGTGTATAGTGGTCGAACTGCTTTGACTTGGTTTGTAAATTATATGTTTTACCAAGCTAATGATTGTTTGACAAAATGTATAGAAGTCGAACTACATTAGCTTAGTTTGTAAAGGCTGGTAAAGTAGATCATCATCTGTACTTGTAATTTTTTAGCAAGGTTAATTATAAGTTGTTCGTTCAAAGGAGAAAAGCTCAAGGCACAAATTTATTATATAATCAGGCCCATTAAAGACTGTTCGTTTTTAAATGAACATAGTCTAAGGCCAAGGCCCTTATTCCAATTTTTAAAGGAAAAGTTCCTAAGGAACAAAGCCCAACTACATGCATTAAGATTGTAAAGCATAAGTACAAATGCAAAGACAATTAATGTAAAGAGAACTAGTTGAGCAAAAAGAAATTCATAGAATAACAAGGTTGTTCGCCTAAAAAAGATTACATTCTCCATCAAAGAGCGAACAATAACTACCAAAAGAAGAAAGTAAAGGCCCTATTCTATCCTACTTCCTAAGATTCCTGTCCGGCCGGAGGAGGGAGGTTGTCATCTTTGGGATCTTCTAAGGGCGCCCCTGATATGGAAGGATCTACGGGGACGTCCTCAGTTAGCTCGGCGATAAGCCCCTCCGTGTCAGCTCACTCTTTTTTAGCTTTCTCATTTTGGCCGGCGGGTGCATCTTGCTCGTCGTCACCGATTTATTCTTCCTCGTCCTCTGGAGGACTTGTGATTATAATTCGGGGGTCAAGAAAGTCAATCTTAACCCCATAATCGGGCAGGTCGCCAATTTGAATGGTAGACCCCGGTGCAGGAGGGTGAGATTCAACAAAGTTAGTAAACTCTTTGCCAATCTCTTCAACGATGTGGGGGACCTCGAATTCATTCACGACTCGATGCACTCGGCGTAGGCAGTCATGAACCCAATAATCGAGCTTGTCTCCATCTTGGGTATCAACTCTTCTTGCGTGATGGAGTTGGCGAGCTGGTTTTCCAGGTCGGAAATTTTGGCCGTGACCTCGGTGGCAAACTTTTCGGCAACCTCCTTCTGCTTCTGCACCCGGGTGAGCTCGAGGCGAAGCTACTCATTCTCGGCTATTTTGACCTTAAGCTCTTCGGTAACTTTATCATGAAGGTCGAGGGCCTGTTGCTCGCTGGTCTGGTGGGCCTTCCTTATTTTGGAGGTCGCCGACCATCTTCTTAGCCTCCTCTTTGGCCTCGTCCCTCTCCTTTGTTATACGGCTGCTAGTGGCCGCATGCTGTCGGGCATCCCTTTCTAAGTCCTCCACCTAGTCGACCAACTTCTGAACGGCAATCAGGGTGTTGCCTACTTTGATCAAGCACAATCAACCGTTATCCCGGGGTGTATGGGTCTTGACGATCTCGTGCAAATCCTTGCTTCAAGAGCGAGCAACGGACTCAGGAGCCCGTCGGACAAAAGAGTCTGGGATTTCGCAGAAAGATGTTGGCACCTTCGAGCAGGAGTATTGGTGCACCACATTTGATCGCCCAGGGTATTGGTCGGGCTCATAGCTACAAGAAACACAAGAGAAAGTGTTAAAAAAAAAGAAGAAGAAGAAAGTTAAGAACAAATGAAAACTTACGAGTCATGGCGACCTTTATCCCAGCCGAGATAGGTCGCATCGTGGGGATGATCCACACGCCCTTAAGAAGCGGCAGCGACCAAATGCTGCTCAGAGTGTTGCTCCACAGAAGGAGTTCGCCCAGCTTCGGGCTCGGATTGGCGGGCTGTGGCGGCCCCGCTCCCTTGGGCGACCTTGGTTCTCTTGGCCGCCCTTTCTGCGTCTGAGATGGGAGTGCCGTCTCCACGAAGAAGCCTCTTCGTTTTAGGAGTGCTTGTAACCCGGTGGGCTACTTTTGGGGGTGGGCTATTTTGTGGAGCTCTACCCGCCAGCCTGGCGTGGGTTGTCTTTAATTTCCTGCCTTCGCCACTAAGACGATCATTTTTGTTATTGGGTCCCCTTTCTTCCTCCCTCTTTTAGTAGGCATGTTCCACACGTGTTGATTTAGCACGTAGTATGAAGGGTGGATGGCAACTGTGATAAGCTGGTCTACGAAAGAGGCGAACAACAAAAAGTTAGAAAGAATATGTAAAAATTTCAAGTAAAGTAGTTCGTCAGGAAGAAAGGAACATTACTGTCGGTAATTTGAGCTTGAGCATCGAGGTGGTGCGGATAGGTGGTGAGGCGAGCTACCCTTCGAGTTGATTCCGAGTAGAGATGGGTAACACTTCGATCAGCCGGTTTCGGAGGCGATCAAGCTAACTGTAAACAAGAATAAGTCGTCTACACTATCCTTAACACTTTGCCACTTGAGATTTTTGGGACCTGAAACAAAAAGAGAAAAAATTAAAATTAGTCTTATCACTTTAAAAATTTAGAAGGGATAAGACTCACGAATAAGGTCCCCAAACTCCGCCGGAGTATTTATACGCTCAGGACCACCATATGGGCGAACAGAATTACGCCAGTCCCCACCAATCCAGAACCAGACATGCTTCCAATCTCGTACTTTCCCAGGGATATCTTTAATCAATCTCATATTAGGTCGCCCCTTGAGGTAGTACCAGTCCGCCTCGTCTCCATTACAGGTGGTGGGTGTCATGAGATAGTTCACATCTTCCGCAGTTAATTTATTTGGATATCCCTCAAGGGTGCACAACCCCATGAGGGACATGAGGTTCATCCACCCAACAGGGGTCAACTAGGTAATTGCCAGATTTGTTCGCTCGAGAAATCGGCCAATCAGTGGATGTAGTGGTAGTGTGACCTCGACATTGAGAACAACCAAGTTAATCGGCGTGAGCCTGGGGGGAGGGCAATCAGCCCTATCATCGGTTAACGGTGCGTACATATAAATATCAAAAGGGATCTTAAAATCCCTCCTAATCTTGGGTAGGTCCTCCTCGGTAATGGCGGACACAATGCAGCTCGCCGCGTACTCAGTTGTCCTAAGTTTTTGCTTCCCGCGATCTGGAACAGTAAATCAGTTGAAGTATTCCCTCTCATAAGCATCTCAATCCACTTGACGAGCTATGGCAACTGGGAGTTGGCGTTCAATGGGATTCGGCATGGGATAATTGATACTCTTCAAGCAGTCCCACGTCAGCTCATCAATGGGGATGGGCTGTTGTACTTCGACCTCATCCTCCTCTTTGTGGAGATCAGAGCTGGTCTCTTTTTCTACTTGGCGAGCTAGATTTGCCTGCGCAACCTTTTCCCTAGACGGGCAAGCTCCTAAATCAACTGAGCGGTCTACGGAGGCCACGTCGGGGTCTGATTCTAAATTTACTACTGGGATAGAGGGCTCTCCGATTGGGCATTTTCCCGGGTTGCGAGGTGGATATGATCCAGTTTCTGAATGAGAGGACATTTGAATCGGGATTTTTTTATAGAGAAGTAGATCGGAAAAGCTTGAAAAAGTTTTAATGGAGGTTTACGATGGAGGAGACGAAAAGACGGCGACGATTTGCAGGAAAAGCTGCGCAGTTTAGGTAATTTAACCCAACCAAAAATGAAATTGAACACGAAAAGAAGAAAAATAAGAGAATTTTTACCTTACAAGTTCAAAGCTACGAAAATCATCGTCGGAAACGGTTGAGAGTCGCCGGAAAATTTGAAAGGAAGGGAAACCAGGTTTTGGCGCTGAAGAAAATGAAGGAAGAATGATGAAAATGGAGAAAATTTTCCTTTTATAGTAAAAAAAGAAACAGGGTGTTAAACAAAAAGAAGGACATAAGAGGGTTTAAGTTGAAATTGTTGGGCGCGTGCGCCCCCATTCCACGAAATTTGGGGGCGCGTCGCCTCGAGATCGCATGCGCATGGGCAGCGTCAATCATACCGCCCATGTCATGCCTCGAACCGTACCCAACGTCTCGGTATTCCAACCGTCGCCTACCCAAGATAGCTCGTCCAAGGTAGCTCGTCCCAACCGAAGTAGCCCGCCCCGAGGAAGAACAACTTGCCTCTATAACAGGATCATAGCCAGCCCATATGTAGTTCGCCCAACCACTCCAACATAATAACTGACTAGGGGACAATTGTTGATAGGCGAGCAAAACTACAACTAAGACGAATAGGATTAAGTGAAATAATCACACCAAAGACCAGATTAAGCAAACTAAGCCAGGTCGAGCTAGAACAACTAGGCGAGCTACTACAAAGCAAAGATCGTAGAAAAACAAATGAAACCTTGACGAGCAACTGTAGCCAAAGCATTAAAACATCAAGTCAAGAAGTAAGTTGACCCACAAAATCAAGCTGATGACTATTCAAGGATAAGACTCAAGAGGCAAGCAGCTCACTAAAACGAGCTAACCCAACTTAGAAGATAGAAATTAGCTTAGATAAGGTCAAATAAGTCAACTCTCCATGTTTCAAGCATGCATACATGGGAGAGGAAAGGTTAGACACCTCCTACTTGAAAAACTTGTATAAATACTTTGATTTTTAATTAATAAAGCAAGCACAAATTCATAAATATATCCAAACTTTGTCTGCGCATACCTAGGCACCTCAATATATACATACACGAACCAAATACGTGATCAATACACGTATTTATCTTTTTCAACCCGAAGATTCGTATTCACTATTTACGTTAGTGATCAATCACACATAATTGTTTGATGATCTAAATTAGTAACTAAAAACAACCATTAATCCTTGTGATTAGAAACGATCGTCAACACATTGAAGACTCAATTCTACAACTGAAGGAATTAAGGACCCTACTACGTGCTATTGCAAGCATATTTGAAAATTCGTATTCACTATTTACGTTAGTGATCAATCACACATAATTGTTTGATGATCTAAATTAGTAACTAAAAACAACCACTAATCCTTGTGATTAGAAACGATCGTCAACACATTGAAGACTCAATTCTACAACTGAAGAAATTAAGGACCCTACTACGTGCTATTGCAAGCATATTTGAAAAATATGCATTGAATGTCGTAAACAATGATTATTTTAAATATTAAAATAACATCAACAGCCATAACCACAATTCATTTTGGCGGAAACACTCTGCAAGCTGTAGCCCGTTCACGTGGAAATCTGTGCGTTTAACACGCAACTTCACCATAAGGCGAGTGTACATTAACTCGCTATAGTAGACCTTCTCAATTTTCACATTTTGCTACTACTTTATATAGTTATATATTTTCACTAATTTTATAGTTTTTAAAATACACAAATAAATATTTTCACTATAAGGTGGAATGAAACAATATATTCCTCAAGATTGAAATACAATAAAGTTGTGTTTATATAAAGTCATTTGAAATTCAAGGGATTAAAAAATGCATAGAGTTAAGAATCATGAATTCCAAATGATATGATATTGCTAAATATTTGAAATTTTCCCAACTTGAACTAGGACTAAATCTAAGTATTTGAAATCAACCTATTTGAATATTTTACTCTAATTTGTAGATTAAAATTCCATAGCCCCAAATCTCTCCATCCAAGCAACCTAAAGGAAAACAAAATTCCTAATATTATCATGTTGAAATTAAAAAATTAAGTACACTAAAAAAGAGAAAAAAAAAAGAAAATTAATTAGTACTCCTCCATCTACCAAATTGCGCTTGGGGTACTGCTTTTAAGAAAAAGTAAGAAGAACGCTAAGCACGAATAAAATTATTGTTTGCGAGTATAAAGTTAAAATAATTATTGACCAATAAGAAAAGAACACACTTTTGGTGAACAAACAAATAAAGAAAGTGAATATATTTTTGGTAGACCAAGGAGTAACTCTTAAAAACTGAACACCATTTATGACACAATACACTTTGCTGGCTTTTTCTACACAATAGATGATTCGGGTCGAAAATAAAAGAGATATTTACATATTGGTTCTAAAAAATAACTATAATTACAAATTAGTTCAAAGTATTTACAAAAAAATTGTTTTGAACTAATTTGTAACGAAAATTCCTTTATTTTTGAACTATTTTGTAAATTTTTCAAAATAAAAAGTCCCTAGTTCGTATCTTGAGCCGCGACATCTCTCACTCTTACTGTACGGTTCTCGGCCACCTTCCTCCCTACCTCCCGATTCGATTCATTTTAAGTCTACTAGTTGATTGCAACGTGCATTGCACGTTGTTGTTTTCTTGACTCGTTTAGTTGACGCATATATTTTGCCTTTTTGTCTTTGAGAGCTATAGTTTGTAAGTGAGTTTTTGCAGAGTTGTTTTTTCTTTTCTTTTCTTTTGGTAAGTTTTATTATGAAATGTACAAAGTTTGTTCTCTTTCATTGTGTGAAATCCCTTTTATTATTTTATATCGTAATATCCTTGTATACAATATTTTTTATTACATATTTCTCGCTTGTTTTGATCAACACTGTCGTGTCATGTTTGAAAATTCCTCTTGAGAGCGCGACATACAGCTGTCCATAAGAGAAGACATGTTCTGGGAGGTAAACTCCTACCTTCTGGATTATTTGTCCTTGAGCCTTGTTTATTGTCATTACAAAATATACTCGAACAGGGAATTGTTTTCAAATGAACTTGAAAGGATACCCCTCATCATTGGCTAGTCTCAATGGTATGTGTGGAATGAATACGTGGTTTCCAATATGTTTCGCGGTCACAATTTCAGCTCTATAAATTGAAAGTGTAATTGATTTGTTAGTGCCCTAATTTATTAATTATGTGTGAAAATGATGAATTAAAAGTAAAGTGTAATACATAGAGGGTTAAAAATTTATTGCTCAATAAGTCTAATCATGATTGATGAGTCATTATTATATATAATGAATGCAGAATGACAACAATCAAGAACTTTAAGGGGACAAAAACATATTGTTTAGGCCTATTATGGTTTGGGGGTCTTTTTTTAATAGAAATTTCATTAGGAAAGATTGCACACAATCCCATCAATGGAAAACCACATACGATGCAATGACTCTTAACATAACTATTTGTGGACATTAAACTAATGTAAAAGCATGGGCTCGCCAATATAAGGAAAATCCAAAAATGAACTTCATACTTTCAACTATGAATAGTTCATGAATAGGAAAAATTTAATAGAAAATTGTCCAAGGGTACTTACATTGTCAAGGTCATACTCTTGGACTCCTTTTATTCTAGCATAAAGCTCAAGGTGTTCTCGAGGGATAACAAATTCAAGCAGAGCATCAAACTGAGGATAAAATCCAATCTACAAGAAAAAAATTGACAAGATTAATCACTAATGTCATCTACTTAAACTTAGATAACTGTTAATAAACAAAGAAATAATTCAGACACCAGAAGATACATGCTGATGAGCTGCCTTTGAGTTTGATCTTATAACAGAGAGCAACCTCACATGTTTTCCGAAAGACCTGTTATCAAATAGGATGGATAAGATCTTTGGCAAGAAACTCCCCCACCTTTTGAAGATAAAAAGAAAAGTAAGGGAAATAGTACATACCTTAGAGAAGGGGACGGTGAAGATATTGCCATGCGTTGAGGCTTTGAGGGCTTGGTAATGCCGACATACTAGCCCGTCTTCTTGCGCAACATTCCAGCCTTGCCTTGGCCATTGTTGGTCGCCCTTAGGGTGATTCTTTCCCCGGTTGAATCTCAAACCCTGCACAGTAATTGCAAAACATACTCACAACTATCAATCGGTTTTGGCAATACCAATTTCAGAATCTCAATTTTCATTTCCCCTGTACCGGACTTAAAGTACCACCGGAGAACCCTAAATCCATATCAAACATTTCTATCCCAAAAAACTGTAAAGACTTTGAAGGGGAAAAATAAAAAATAAAACAAAAAAAGGACGGCATCACATACTCGATTCACAGAATTATTCAGGAATAAAAAGGCGAAAAAGAAATACCAGGAATTTGTAGAGCTTAATAGAATGGTCGATGGATCCAGTGGCGAGGCAGGTGAAATTAGTGTTGAAATTAGCATTTGAGAGCGGAATGACGTCATTTGAGGATGTGATGATGTTGTCGCCATTATAAGCCCACAAAACGAAGCAGAGTGAAGAGCCGTCGTTGCTCTTGTGGGCTTCTCGGAGCTTAATCTTTAGGATCTTCAATCTTTTTGGTGATTAGGGTTTGACAGCGGCGTATTTCTCGGCGCTGGATGTCGCCGCTCGGCGATTGCTTTGCTCACTGGCGAGCCGGATACAAAGATTTTCCATCGCTTGGTTCTCGGATTTTGCGGCTGAACAGAAGTCGGTCGCTTGATTCTCATATTCTGGGGGTTGAAATCGATCGCTTGGCCTGAGCCGAAGCCGTGGAGGACGGGGGAATGGGGAGAGAGAGGGTGAGCGAGCTAGAGGTGTGGTTGATTAGTAGGTCATTTGGGGGATTAAATGTTAGTGGGGAAAGATAGCCGGGGTTGATGGTCCAAAAATATTTCTCAATTGCTTGTGAATTTTTAATGGCGCAGGTTATTTGCACTAGCCTTTGAGTTAAATACCCTACCCAGATTAACACACTAACTCTTGGAGAAATGCACTACCCCTTTATTCCAAAATATCCTTTTGATATCCATACACTACCTAAAATTAACACATAATTTCGGAAATAAAGAACGAAAAAGCAAGGGCTACCCGCAACTATGTATGATTATGTATGATTCGCATCTTGTTTTTCGATTTGATGAAAAAAATCTTCGATTACTGTTTTTCGAAAAGTTCTGTCAAAATATTGTCTAGATTTCGAAAAGTTTAGCCAAAATATTATCTAAATTTCGAAATTCGTGTTCGGTAAAATTTTCCGAAAATCAAACAAAGTTTCGGCTGGAATTTTCGAAAATTGTACAAATTTTCTCATTTTTTTGCCGAAATTTGTCATAAATTTCGAATTTTTTCCCGAAATTGTGTATCAGTTTCGGCAAACCAGTCATGAAAATCGAAGTCGCGATTTTTCGAAAATTTAACACTCAATATGATCAACCAACAACAACATTATCACACCCATTCAATTTAACATTCTCAAACAACAAATAAATGCATAAAAAACATTCCAAATACAATAAACATCATCATATTCAAGATTTTAAAAACCTAACTTTTACAAAAAAATTATGAACCCTTACATATGTGTGATTAGGGCTTGGGGTATTCACCATCTTGAGTACATAGGCGTTCAATAAACCATACAATACACAAATTTTCGTTCGTGGTTCAACAAATTCATGGAGTTCAAAGTTTCATTCGTTTTTTGTCGAAAATTTGAGTGATTTTCGACCAAAATTGTAGAAAAACTGAGAAGTGTATTTACTATATTAATTTTGGAGGAAATTCATTGAAGGGCATTATTGAAATTTTGTATAATTATTATGATATGATAGTGTCTTTAACCAAGAGGCCATTTTTAATATAGTATAGATATAGATTCGATCGGTTTCGGTTCGTCACCAAATAGCCGAACGCTCATTCGATACTTTGCCATTTTGATTGAACTTCTTTAAAAATTCAGAAAAGTATAGGGGTTATATGTGCATATTACGCCAAATTAAAACCACCCGTTAAGTAGGATCTTTAAAAAAAAAAAAGAAAAGAAAAAAAACCTCCCGTTAGGGTTCTAAGCTCACTCAAAAAAGAGCGGGAGCTATTCCCACACCGTTTCAGTCACCGATTCGTCTCCAAAAATGACAATCGGCGGCGTTCGCGAGCTCACAACTCTTTCCGAGTTCACGCCGTTTGGCTTGACCGCTGAGTTAATGGATGGCGGTAATCCATCCGACGACGACGATTACCACTACTCCCTCTTCGATCCACAACTTGCAAAGCAGCACGATGATGCCCCCGAGCTTGATGATGCTTCCAGTGAGAGGAGTGATCATGAACTTTTTATAAGAGGAAATAGGTACATAATGCACTTTGACGGTTGGTAGTAGTGTTCGGAAATTTCAATATTATGTCTTTGCTAATGCAGTAAAGCTATGCGAGTTTCTGATACTATTGCTGGCTTGAAGTCGTTAGAACCGTTTATTGGAGGAAATTGGCGTAATTATGATTCATTTGTGATTGTTGATTTTTTTGTTTGATCCACGTGGTTTGAATTTATGTATATGCTGATACGAAAATAATCTTCTATGTGGGAATTGAACTAAGTTTTATTTGCTCAAATTTTGAGCCCATGTATACTATGGGGCATCTGGGATCTTAATTTTGGGAATACAAAGGACCTCATACGTTCTTCCTGTCACAAAGTTGAAAAATGATGACAATAACAGTCTGAAACATTGAGCTATACTTCCATCCTGTGGATAGTGCATTTAAAATATATATTTTTGAATCAAAGAACGCTGCTTACTTTGCACAATTTTGGCGCAGTAACTTGATTACGGATAAAACTAGTTTCATTTGCAGTAATTAAGTTATTATTAAATGACTTTTGATGACATGAAAGTTGTTATGAGTTCCGTACGAATTGAGCTTTTTTTAACTTTTTGTAACTTATCGTAAATTTTGTATGGGACATAAATGTTTAACTTTTGACAATTTTACATTGCGACAGAATCATATGGAGTACAGGCCCTAAAGTTTATAAGCGGTTTACTCTGCCCTCCAAAGTCATCAAGGTGATTGCAGCCTTAAGTGAAAAGTCTGGTTTCGTTCAACTTGGAAATCTAAGTTATTGTGACTTATATTTTGCCTTTTCCTTTATGCATCATAGTGGTGTAGTTTTGTGTTCTGTTATCATCTTGTGTAGTTGTATGTAAGGTGGATGGGTGTGTAATTGAACTTTTTGTAGCTTGCTGATGTGACATAATTTGTACTTTGTATCGACATGGGCAATATGAATAAGCTAACTTTTGTTTCCTATGGATAACTAACTTGATTGAAGCAGGCAAACATGCGTGTTTTTGTGTTTTAAATTTGAGATATCTTCATTGTTTGCAACTGTATAAAGTTGTAGCAAGCAGCGATGGTGGTTTTGAGTTTTATGTGACTTTAAAAAACTGGTTTTTGAAATTTAGGGGTGTGACTGAATGATGTGAATTATGATTTAAATATATTAAAGTATAATGAGAGAGAATTGATTGTTTGGAAAAGTGTGATATTAGGTTTATGGGTGTTGTAGTGGATTTCAAAATCCCGAAGTATGGTTTAAAATTTCAAAACCCAAATCCTGGTTATAAAACCCAAAACAAACATCACCGGGTTTAGGGGGGATCTATTGTATGTTCGGAGGTACTACACATGTGTATTACCCTTTTGTTCTTGATTTGAATCCTTTAACGTCAAATGAAAGAAAACTAGTATTTAAAATTTGATCAACCTTTGAATCATTTAAAAAATCCAACTAGAATATAATAGCTAAAATCATATTGGTTAATTGGAGTTTATTCACATTTCTGGAATGTTTATTTCTCTACTATCTAGAAAGAGCTGAAAAGAACTTTTGGTTAATTTCCGCTTATTTGTCTCACTTATGAACTTAGTTTGTTTAATTGCTCCTTCTTCACTGAGTTAGACGATAGTGCTCATGTTCAAAATTTGCAGGTATGCTGGTGCCGGCTGGGTGATATTTCTGAAGCCCTGATCTGTGTTCTCCAAGTTGATAGATTAACTATCTATGGTATAGGAGGTGAATTTAATCTCTCATTCTGAGTTTTCTCTACAATATTATTAGTATTACTTTGACTCAGTTATGACTCTGAAGAAGATCGCCATAAATAATAGTTCTCCTTGTTTGTGTCCTTGGTCCTTGAGATTTTACAAAGTATTATCTTTCTTCTTGTTCCACTTCTAAATTGTTAATCCTTGTAACACTCTAGTCACATGTGGTCTTATTTCTAATTTTGTAGTCTTTTAGTTACATGAGTGCCAGAAGGCGGAAGTGGGGCCACTTTGTGAATTGTGAGTATGTTAAAATTTGTGGACTATGTATACTTCGTGTAAAGGATTTCTCATCCCCTACACATTCTACTTTAATAAACTGTCAGTTTAGAAAAGTAAAAAAAAAAAAAAAAAAAAAAATGGAACCTGAGTACCTTAAATGTAAATTTCAAAATTCAAGGGGTTATTGTTGATATCTTCTTTTGTGTATTTGATGGGTAGCTTTTGGCCTGCATGTCTGCCTTGGCGCTTTCTTAATTTTTGGACAATTAATTTTTTGAGGCTTTTGTTCTACAGGTGAAGAGGTTTCTGTCCCACTTCCTCATGCTGTGGCATCAATATGGCCACTTCCCTTTGGTTTACTTCTTCAGAGGGCAACTGAAGGGAGCTTACTAGCAAACATTTCATTATCATCTCCAAACCCATACTTAAGTGCTCGTGACGTGTTCCGCCAAAAAAGGGATGTCGGATACAGTCCTCTATATAACACTCAAACTCATATATTTGAGCAGAATACAAGATCTGATGGAATTTCAATGTCCTCCCATATGATATTGAAGGATCCCTTAGAAGAACCTCAGGTACCAATTGAATATTTTTGTTATGAATACTTTTCTGCTTTCATTCCATGTCAATTTAATTTTGCACGACTCTAATCATCATTTTATGTTTATTGACGTAAAATGTGTTATATGACGTTCCTTAGATAACTTATGTTGAGGAAAGAGGGAAATTAAATTTGATGTGGGAGTTTGATGAAAGAACAATTTGGACTAGTGAGTCTGTGCCTCTGATGGTATCATATAACAAAGGTAAATACAGTTCATTTTCGAACATGTAGCAGTGCTATTTTTCTGATATATTCACTAAGAGGAAGAATAATATTTCATTGCAGGAAAGATGCAACACTCCCTCTGGGTGGTAGAGGTCAGTAATTCCAACCTCGAAGTTGCAGATCCTAAAGCATATGATTTAGCTGCTCATGGGAAGTTGTCAAAACCTTTCTTCAGAAGGATATGGCAGGGCAAGGGCTCACAGACTGCTGCCAGTAAGGTGCCTAAGCTTATTACTTTTTCTTGGTGCCTTATGATTTATGAATGAAGATCTTATCAGGAGCACATGTTATTTAGACTTTTCTATTTCAATTCATTGTTTATTAATGTAATCATACTTGATAAAGAAGCTGCTTTAAAAGAAAAATTCTGAACTTGATAAAAAAGATGAGGTGAAGCCTTTCTAATTGTGATATCACATGTTATTTAGACTTTTCTATTTCAATTCATTGTTTATTAATGTAATCATACTTGATAAAGAAGCTGCTTTAAAAGAAAAATTCTGAACTTGATAAAAAAGATGAGGTAAATCCTTTCTAATTGTGATATCCTCTGGTTGTCTAGTTTGGGTGATGGATAGATTATGAGTTGTTCTTTGGTCCATTATTGTTGAACAGTCAAAAATTATCTTCTGTTGGTGGGGTCATAATCTGTATTTATAGTGTATCTTTATTTAGTCAATCCTGCCTGATGGTGGGATATAACACTAATGGGCAGTTTTGAGAAATTGAATAAGTTGTTCACCTATTTCGAGCAGATATTTGGTGAATGACATTATATTTACTTATACCGTTCTATTACAACAAACTGATGTTAATGTTCCATTGTTGGTTCCTTTAAACTATTAACCTTTTATGCCCTCAATGAATTTCATCAGGTTTTTCTGGCAACGGATGATGATGTTACACCGATTGTATGTTTTCTTCTCCTAGAACAAAAGAAGCTGTTGTCTTTACGACTTCAGAGTCTGGAATTAGATAACGAAACAGTATATGATATTAAGCCTGACATGAGCTGGTCCATACCAGCAATTGCTGCCGCTGCTGTTACTGTCACTCGACCTAAGTATATTTTCTTCTCTTCTTCTGTAAATTGTGTTCTTATTTTTAAAATGACTTGAAGTTGACTTGTACAGAGTGAGAGTGGGACAACTTCCCCATATGGATATCATTGCTTTGACACCGGAAAATACTCTATTTCTATATGTAAGTTACTGAAGCTATCACCTTACTTCGTCTTAATTAAATGCCTTCCGTGTGTACAGATATATTTTTCTTCACATGATTCATTTTAGAGAAAGGAGGATCGAGGTAGAGAATGTAGTAGATGCTCCAAAGTCCAAAACATATATTTTAAAAGATTACACTTATTTAAAATTTCTATTATCAAAATGGATTGGGCGTGACTATTTGTACCCCAAAATTTCTAAATATGCCCACCACTTGGTCAAACTTGCTCGAAAAAAGTCGAAAGTACCCCTCGAATGACCCTTATGGTTTGTATTTTCACTTATTCTATTTTTAAGAATGGAAATTTGAAGAAAATCGGGAGTAAAAATAAAAGATGTAACCTTTAGGAATCATAAGGGCATTTTGAATAAAGTCATTTCAGATGTACTTTTGACTTTTTAAAACTGATTTGACCAAATGGCGGGTGCATATAGCAATTTTAGTGGTGCAAATAGCCTCACTCAGCAAATTCGTCACTTTTGTGTATCCATCGTATTCTCAATCGCTCTTTTTAGTGGGGAGGAATATGGATTTTAGGATTGGCTTAAAAGAAAATATTGTCCACTAGAGGTTCAGGTGTTCAGCAATGTTACCAGTCTTGAGTGCATTTCATTATATTGTGAAATAATATCTATCAGGTCCAGTAGTGTAAATCAAAGAAACCTTTAGTAGTATTTGTTTACATGGTACCTCAGGTAAGTGTTCAATGCATTTACATGGTGAATGTGAATGAGTTAAGGCATCATGCTTATGTACATTAATTATAAATTGAGCTCTATGCTTATGCTTTTGAGATTGTTAACTGTGTGGCCTTTTATGATTGTAGTCAGGAAAGCTATGCGTGTGCAAATATGTGTTGCCGTCTTGTTTGGGTAAAGAACAGCTTTCAAGAAGAATGGAGCTTTCAGGAACCGACAATATCACATGTGATCTGAAAATTATTAATTTAGCTGATGCTGTAGAAGGACGCTTCAACCTAGTTCTTAACAATGGACGGGTATGCTTCTATATATGCAGTTTTTCTTGGGAATGGTTATATTTATTAATTGAAGTATGGGATTTGAAATTATGATTGCCATTCAAGTAAAATAATTCTGGCTAAGTGAAGCTAGTTACTCTGTTACTCGGCTGTATTCCTTTATGAGCATGAGATATGGCTTTACTTTTTTTTTTTTTTTTTTTTTTTTTGTGTGGATTTGGTTTTTCCCCCCTTTCCTTAAATGGAAACATATGAACTTATTTTCTGGGAATTGGACATTAATGATAGAAGAGAGAATATGCTAGAATGAGCTAACTACCATGTTTTTTATATTCTACTTATTTTTTTGTTTAACTGAATCAGTTTGCTTTTGTAGCAATCTGTGACAATAATAATGCTAACCTTTTCCAAACGTTTTTGCTTTAGAATTACAGATGTACATTGCGGCGAAGTCCTTCATCATCTCTAACTAATGACTGTATAACGGCAATGGCAGAAGGGCTTAGCTGTAGTTTGTTTAATCACTTCCTTGGCCTTCTATGGGGTGATGATGGTTCTACTTATTTAAGTAAAGCAAATTCCAGTGCTGATTCAGAATGGGAGTCCTTCTGTAATGTAATATTGAACATGTGTCAGAGGCCTAATGCAGCCTCTCAGCTATTATCAGATTCTGTTTCACATTCATCATGGGAGTTCCTCACTCGGAGCAACTATAGTCAACAGTATTTAAGACGTAATTATATCACTGGTACCTTTCCTGGATTACCATCTAAACTGCAGGGATCACATTCGTCCAATGTTGTAGCTGACACCCAGAATACAGAGGAAACCTCCTGCCTGAAATTTCTGAGAGAAACATTGGATTCATTGCATGCAGTATATGAAACTTTTAAACTCGACAATCTTCGTAAAAGGTCTAACTTTTTTATTTTTTGTTCTTTTATGTTTATTAACATCTATTCAGCTATGCATTTCGTGTGAACAGTTAGTTCTGTTTTTCACAATGGTAAGCTTTGTAAAGAGCTCATAGCTCTGTAATGCTTATGAAGCCTATATGTATCTTGCCGTAGATGCCGGCTGATATTCCCTGTGTTAGGGGTTCACCTTAAATTTCCATCAGTAAAAGTAATATGCATTTGGAGCTTATATTGTCTATATGCCTGAGCAAATGATTTTTGTAGTTCCACATGTATTACATGTATAATTAGTATAAGGTCTAGCTCTATTTTAATATGCATATCGAGTTACCTTATCCATACGGAGAAGCTTTTCATGAGATAATAGTCATGTTGACTAATTTATGGAACCTATGCACATTTGAGAAGTGAGGAACTCTGCTATGGATTTAAACATATATTGGTTTAATAAACAATTGCACAGCGTTTGAACATATTTTCAATTGGACATAATGTCAGCTATCTTATCAGGGGTGCTATCCCATCTTATCAGTTTTTTCCATCAAATGTTTACATAACAAACCTCACGATGAACAAGGTTACACAGCGTTTTCAGGGACCCGAAGGATCAATGGTCTAGAATATTGATCATGATATACCCCCTATATTTTTTTACCATTCTTTATCTCAGCAGCATCTTTTATTTTGCATCTTGAAATTGAGGACTGGATTGAAGAGAAACCAATTGTTTAGCTATATTCATCTTTCTATTGAACAGCCAACTCATTGGATTTTTTCCTATATAATTTCTGTTAGCAATCAGAGAAGATATAGTCTGTTAGCGACTAAATAGATGTATCTTCTCTTTTTTGTAATTGGTTGACCTTCCAAAGGTCCGTTTATGATTCGTCTAGGATTTCACCTGAGACACGAAACCATTAGCTAAGATGTAATATATTGAGCTAAAATGTTTTCTTGGTCTGACAATTGGGCTAGAGAATATCTTTCCCCTATCATAATCAGAACTATAGTCATGAGTAAAAACTCTAAAATGGATGTTGGTACTGCTGGGTGAAGGTCGATGTTAACATTACTATTTGAGTTCTGAGTTCCCAACTCTTTTATGCAACAAGATATTAAATCACATAAAGTTTTAGATATAACACACTAAATTCTTGATCAGAAAACAAGCAGACTTACTGGTCACCTCTTCCCCAGATTTGGCTCTTGACAATTGGGAGTTGTAGTGATAAATTATATACTGCCATGTAGGTCAACACGGCTGTAATTACATCTGTCAATCTAATTTACTGCAGTGTGCCAGTGTCTTTGTAATGAGGTTGATTATAGAGTTAAGGATTAGTCTAGTGGTGATTGTCAGTGGATTTTGTACGAAACCAAAAATTCTGCGGTTGAGTGTTAGATGAAAAAGATAACTCTGATGTTAAAGCTGAACTATTTTTTTATATGAAAATTATTTGTGAATGATTACAATTGCACAGATGAAATATAGAGTGTTAAAGACCAAAATGGCGAAATGGGATATATTATGAATGCACATGTTTGCTAGATCCATTCTCAGGGAAAGCTGCCTCTGTAAACTTTATTTATAGTTTTTCTAGTTCCGGTCTATTTTGATGCTTGCACTCTATGTTCTATTTTAGATTTCTTGAGTTATCAACGAGATTGCGACATCATTGCATGCCAGTGTTCATGCACAATTTCAGCCCTAATTACCTTTGCTGACATACAACCTTTTCTCTATCTCTAGGGACACGAGTCTTCTGGTTGTTCTTTTATATGATATTGCTAATGTCTTGCAAGAACTTAGCTACTTGGATCACTATAGCCATGATTTCCCTTTGCTGCTGAAAGACGTTAAGATTTCTCAGAATATATATACCTCAAGAACTCCTCCAAGTTTATTCAGATGGATTGAGAACTGCTTAAAGCACGGATGTAGTTCTGCTAGTGTTTGTGATCTTCCACTTCTGGTCTGTAAAGATGGAAGCTCCGTAGTGAATTGGGCACGAAAGATTGTTTCTTTTTACAGTCTCTTGTGTGGAGTAGAGCAAGAAGGAAACAGGCTTTCATCTGGTGTTACCTGTGATATAGCTCCTGGATTTTATCATACTCGAGAAGAGCTAACAGTTTTGGGAATGGTTGGTGAAGGATTTGGTTTGCATCATTTAGACTTGCTGCCTGCTGGTGTTTCTCTTCCTCTAAGGCATGTAAGTTAATACTTCATAATTATGATGCTTATACTCTCCAAGGTTATGTAAACCACTTCTATCTAGTGTTATTTATGTCACACGTCTTGATATAGATTGTTGTAGTAAGTTTCTGCCTTCTGAATTTCCACCCCAACTTAAAGCCCAAGCCCCTGAAATTCTTTCTTCAATTGGGTGGCAGTGGGATTTGTATTCAGGCCATATTTATTGGCTTGAGTAGAATACCACGGCCATCTGTTCTAAAACGAAGCTTTCAGAGTGGATATATATGTCAATATTACTTTATAACCTATTGCTTTAACAGTTTATGGAATAAGTCTTGCAGATAATTGATCGATATGCATCAGCTGTTTCTCTGTATGCTATTTTTTTTTCTCTCCAGAATGACGTTTGAAGTTCTTTCTGTTGTATCATCATTAGTCTTAATTGTCATCTGGCATGAAATATCAAATATCATAAGACATTAAAAGTTTGTTATGTGGTGCAGGCAATAGATAAGTGCCGTGAGTCTCCACCAGTAAATTGGCCAGCTGCTGCATATGTTTTACTTGGTCGTGAAGATTTAGCATTGCTGCATTTGAGGCATCCAAAAAAATATGCGGAACTTGATTTTAAGAAGTCAAATTTGATTTCATTATCTACACCGTACATGCTACCCCTGCATACAGTCACCATACCTTCCTCAGTTTCTGATACACTTGACATGGATAATGCCAAGTTAGAGGACATAGACAATTTTGAGGGACCTGTCACAGATGGAATGGAGCATATATTCAACTCTAGCACACAGTTGCGTTATGGTTGTGATATGCGGCTTAATGAGGTGCGCTCCAAGAGAATAACTTACCTAAGTATGTTCAAATATTTCTTTGTGGGCTTTATATTACTCAAAGTGAAAATATATTGATTTCTGCTCGTCATACTTTTGACTGATTTTGTCGCTCTGTAAATGTATTAAACATCAGAAGATCCTTTTTAGTTCTTTCAAATGACTGATGATAATTTATACTTCAACATTGATGATGAAGTTCAAATTTTATACTTGGAATAATTGTTTGTTGAATATTGCTTTTCAATGAGTTCCCATGCATAACATTTGCTCATGTTGAGAATTCCATTGAGTCATTCAGGTTATGTTTGTTTTGGGTTTCAAGTACACGAGGGAAGTTTTGATTTTAAAATCCTGATAAATTGTAAAAATATGTGTTTATTGTAGAATTTGATAGGTTCGGATTTTACTTTATGTCAAAACAATGTTAAAAGTTATTAATGTTTTATTATTAAATTTTATTGAATTATGTGTAATGATTGTATAATTATGTAATGATTGATGTGTTCTGTTGAAAATTGTGAAATGAGTATGCAATTTATAGGATTATAGGTCTTTTTTAGGTGTGAGATGTATTGAGAAGAATAATAATAGGTTTATAGGTCTTTTTAGGTGTGGATTGAGTTTGAGATTTGAAGACCAGATTTTAAATCTCAAAATAGAATGTGATGTGGATCACAAAGTCTTAAATTCATCTGGGTGAGTCGTAAAACAAATATGGCCTTGATGATATTCGGGATGGGATCAAGTATAAAGTTACTTATTGTCTACGTATAAGTCTTTCAGAGGTATCAATGTTTAGGATTTAATTAGGGATTGAAGTTTTGCCTTGTAATTGATGTAGTCATCTACCAAGTCTAAATGTTTGGATTCGGAATAGGGGGAAGGTATTTCTTATCCCTTACCTTCTCTCCTTTAGTAAGTAAATTATGTTTCTAATAAAAAGAATTGGGTATTGTATTGTGCTTCACCCTTTGTTGCTGTGAAAATATGTAGCTATTGCAACTTGTTTGTATGATGGATTGATTTTGTGTTTTTCGCAGGTTAGACGCCTTTTGTGCTCTGCAAGACCCGTAGCTATTCAAACACCTGTTAATCCTACAGCTTCCGATCAGGACTTCCAACAGGTATCTGTTGCTTTTGTCACTTTGTAGATTTTAATTTTTACGATAGATGAAGGTCTTGTACCATAATGCACATTGGCTTATAACTGTTTTGGATACTTTCTATTGCTGTGTTTTATGTTGATAATGTAGCTAAGATATCTACGTGCCAACCATTCACTCGCTTTCTGATCAATAAATGGTAATATGTGGGCTTTGTGTGCAAAATTTTATGCTGATATTGTGTTTGCAATATCTACAATGTCTGATACAACCTTGAGCTTGTTAGATGATACTCCCTCCGTCCAATTTTAGTAGGCCCTAAACTTTTGGGATGGGTTTTAAAAAAGTAGTGTAAAAGTAAATGAGATTGTAAGTTGGTAGTTTAAAATATTGCCTTTTTAGGGAAGAGGCCTATTAATATTGGATGGACGAAAGAGGATAGTAGGCCTACTTATATAATTATATTGGATGGAGGGAGTATAAGTTTTTATCCTTCACCTTTCATCAATCATCAAATTTCCCTAAAATATGCGGTTATAATAAATGAGTTTCCATGAGCTGGAGTAAACACTGTTGAAATTTGGCAGCAAAATGATTGGTTACTGTTGTGGTTATTTTTATGCTATAAGTTTCTCGAAGCATGTGAGTTTTGCTTTTCAGATTCGGAATAAGACTATTTAACTCTTGCAAATACTGATGTAGATCAATAAAATACGGATTGGATTATTTGACATAAGCTTTTATTGCAGTATTCTGATAGCAAAATAATCCATAAGTGGCATGTCATGCGGCCAAAATGTGGCATATGCAGAAAAATCCAACATATAGCATTGGTAGGTGTTGCTCATGGGCAGGGCTAGGTGGAACAGGTGGCTGTCTCTGATCAGATTTGACATTATTCAGTGATATCTGCCTGAAACATAAATTTGCATTGGGGATAAAATTTCCCTCGTAATCGTGATCTCTCTGCCTAATTGGACTTCCGCTACAACTGTTCCTCTAGTGTGTTGCTATCTAGGCTTGCTCCCACAATAACCTTCACTCTTCAACAATGGAAATAAAACAATCTCACACTACTCACTTTATTTTAAGATACTCGTCATTCATTGGTTCAAAAAGTCAATAAAACAGTTCTTTTTAAAAAGTGTATCACCTCACATATGAAAATTAATAGGGGACGGAGGGAGTATTATTTAGTGCATCTCTAGCCACAAAATGCTCTGTTGACTTGCCCCATTCTTCAAGTAAACAACTAGTGTTACGATAACTCAATCGGTTCCATATGAAAGTGTAAAAGGGTATATAAGTGAGAGTCAACCGTTGACCTTTCACCTTTGACAATGATTTTAGGTTAAGTTAGAACTCCCTAGCTTATATATGTAACAACTGGTCCGACTTGCCAGAGCTGGACGGTCCGTGGAAAGGGGCTACTTGATGGTGAGCCCAGGGGTTGCCAGTTGCCACCTCGAATGTGTTGGCATCTAATGTGATAAATTACGCATGTATTGACCTAATTGAATTTTGTGTCCTCGCTTATCACAGTCATTGCACATTATCTTATGAAACTGAGAATGGTCTGCATGTCTTCTATTTGGACCAGAGACTTTAATTATATCATTTACTCATGGCTGCAGATGTTTCATGCTAACTTATATCAAAATCACACATTTAGTTTATGTGGATTATAAGTCACTTATTATTTCTCTCTCTTGTTTAATTGCATAGTCTGTGATTGTTGTCTTTGACTACTTAGACGCAGTTATTATTTCAATGTACCTGCCACAAAAAGAAGAATATATCTGCTACAACAAATTTTCACTTAATGTTGCATTAGACATTATTTCTGATATTTAATCGCTGCAATGCTAGATTATATTTAAAAAAAAAAATTGATGTTGTGCTCCTGATTTGACTTTTGCAGACACAACTCTGGCATCTTGCGCAAAGGACCACTGCTCTTCCATTTGGTCGTGGGGCATTTACTCTGGGTACTATATGCACACTTTTAACAGAGGTGCTTATTATTTTTTTTATCTAAAACTTCTCTTACCTGGTCATAGTTACTCACATATTTTCAACTAGACCTTACATTGTTTTTCTGACCTGTATTCTTATTGCCCAAGTAGATGTATAAGTTCATAACTATCTTCTTAACTATTCTTTCCCAGGCACTTGCTGTTCCAAAACTTGTTTTGGCTGGTCGGTTACCTGCACAACAAAATGCAACAGTATGTATGGTTGAGATTGTAGTTTAATCTATTTTGTTTATAGTTATTGATATTATTGATAATTATGCATGTATGCAATTACAGGTCAATTTAGACCCAAACATTAGAAATATTCAAGAACTTAAGTCTTGGCCAGAATTTCATAATGCTGTTGCTGCTGGCTTGAGGCTGTCTCCTCTCCAGGTATATCTTACACATCACATTGTTAATCAATTAGTCAATAATGTCCGTAGTTCTTGTTTTAGTTACTTTATTCTTTAGCTACCAATTGTTATTGATATTGATGCCAATCATTTTCTGCATGGTTATTGACTTCAATGCTGCACTTTGATATCCATGATTTCTTTGTGGCATTCCACATGTCATGTGATGCGCTTGCCTGATTTTTTGATGCCTTCGTGTAAGCAGGGAAAAATATCAAGAACATGGATACTTTATAACAAACCAGATGAGCCTAATGTTTCTCATGGTGGACTTCTTCTTGCTCTGGGTTTACATGGACATCTACGTGTTCTATCTATTACTGATATATTCCAGTATTATTCACAGGTTATTATTTCTATCTTGAGACACACTCTCACATCATGCTTATTTTTTCTCCTTTTTTGCTTATTATAATACTCCTTCCATCCCCCATATTTATTCCCATTTAGATGGGCACGAGTTTTAAGGAAAATGAGATAAAGTAGATAAAATAAAGATATTGTGGAGTTATTGTTGGGTCCATCAATGAGTAAAGTGATTGTTTGTGAGAGTGATAATAAAATAATTTTTTTCAAAAAGGGAATGAGAATAGATTTGGGAGACGGAAGAAGTAACATTTTTTCTCTCATTCAAGAAGACTACAATTTGCCCTTCCAAAGAGTATAATTTTATTGTTGCAGCCACTTTGTCTATGCGATTTACAAACTTATTTCTTGGTGTAACATGTTTTTTAAAGTTTTCAGATTAACATGACTTATTTTGTTTGTTTGTCTGACTTATCTAATCACTAGTAACTCTTAGCGTGTGATGCTCGATATAAATTTTAATAAATTTTTAGCACTAGATCATATAGTCTGGAGACAGGTTGTTATAGGAACCTAAATTAAATTTATTTTGTCCACCTATTCACTGGCCTTAATTAAATTTATTTACTCCATCCCAAGGTAAGATTAACATTTGGGGAGTTGACATAGGTTTTAAGAAATATTGTATTTTATTATAAAGTTGTGATATAAAGTGTATGAAAGTAAAAATGTTGAGATAGTGGGTAAATAGTAGGAATAACTGTGTGATCGTAAACTTTCCTGAAATGAAAATGTTACTTACCTTTGAACGCCCGAGTTGACAAAATGTTAAATTTACCTTGGGACGGAGGGAGTATTATATATGAATTTTGCGACATAATATATATGTGAGAATCTCACTATTAAATTAATTATATATTTTTTAGTTATGCACTAAATTCACTATGAATACTAAATTTATAAAATTATATTAAAATTCAATAAAAAAACTTATATAATAATTTTTGTTTTAAAATTCAACTCCTATAGTAAAAAATCAATACAAAACACTTTCAAAACAATTAAAATTCATATTTCAGATTTGAAGTTTATTTTTACATATTTAAAAAGAATGTCAAATAAAACATAAAAATACAGTTGATTGATATACGATGCGTTAAAAATAGATTTACAAAGAAAAACTTGGCGAATTTCATAAGTATGATAAGAAGAAAAATGAAAAAGAAAAAAAAAAATCCAGATTGGTTGATTTTGCCTGGCCAATTCACTTTCCTTCATATAAATTGAGGTACTTCACTTCACCATAGAGCAAGTGTAAGTTGTAACTTCACTTGCTCAAATAGAATTTCACCAATTTTAAACCTCATTTCTCTATCACTCTCTTTTTATATATAAATACTATTAAAAAAGTAGGTGCATGTATAACATAATTTTTTTGGCTAATGCTCTACCAACAGAAATGTTAGCACCAACTTTTTTTGTTTTAAAAATGATCTGCAACTGCAACAAAACCTTTGACTGCCAGTCTGGTGAAAATAAAACAGCTATATTTATAGGATCCATGTATTGGGAATATTATCTTTAAAATGCATTATTGGGGAATTTTTATACCCTCACTGTCCACTAAAAGTATGCCTAAACTGTTTTTTTTTTTACGACAATCTTCTTTCTTTTATCATTCAATCATCACTTAATTATTTCACATGTCGTTGATTTTACATTAATAAACAACCAATAAATTCATAAATTGATCACAAAATACACTAAAATACCCTTACTTTACAGTCTTTATCAACATTTTCTTAAAACCTGTCAAAAGCCAATGAACACACTTTTAGTGGACAGAGGGAGTAACATTTAGTGAGAAATGTTTTATCAATAAGGAAAGTGAATTGAGTCTACAGTGTGTCATTCCAAGCACTATTTTGGAAAGGAAAATTAAGTCTACAATTGGGGGGGTGGGACCATCATTAAGAAATGATATTTTTTGTGGAGGATAACTACCTCGACTACTCTGTGGCTCATTTGTTTAGAAAGAAACCAAAGAGTTTTTAATGATAAGAGTCAATCCATAGAGGATATAGGGGATTGCACTAAGTATACAGTCGCATTGTGATCTTTGATTCATAATATGTTCAAGGTTTTGCCTTTGTCTGAATGTGTTAGGAATTGGGCTTTTTGCTCCATAATAACTTTGTAAATGTTTTGCGTTGTCACTATTAAGGGATCTCTCATCCCTTATTTGATTTCTAGCAATAAAATCGTTGTTTTTTATAAAAAGAAAAAGAGAAATATATTATCTTTTCTGTTCCAAAATTAAGAGCATATAGGAGATTTATGTTTTAATGATGCCAGAAATTTAGAGTAACCCTTTAAGTCCTTATTTGGTGTTTATATTTTTTTTATATAAAAATAAAACAAAATGTTTGATACACCGTTGGTGTTCTGTTTCTTATGCATTTGTTCTGCTGCATGGGCCTTTGACGTGCATTTGTTTTCTTTTCGCATTTGCTGGTAAAGTCATGTATGCGAAGAAATTCATAGTACTCTTTTCGTAGGTGCCTTTTTCAATTTTTTTGCTTTCAAGTGAAGTTCAATTTGAAAAGTTTGTTTTTTTATTTGATCGACATGCAGTATGCTATGAAGGCAATGATATAAATGGAATGGATGTTTGCAAATTTATGGTCATTTTCCCGCGTTAAGATATAAATGATGAATAACTTACTTCTACCTTTTTATTTAGTTCATATCACCATGTAGATTTTTTTTTTTTTTTTTTTTTTTTTTAACCTTTCCTATTTTCGTGTTTATCTTTTTTGAAGGAACATGAAAGTACTACTGTAGGGTTAATGATTGGCCTTGCGGCTTCAAATAGAGGAACCATGCAGCCATCAGTTTCAAAGGTGAAATTTAGATACATGGTTTGCAATATTTTTTTTTTGTCTCGTGCCATTATTTTTGCGACAACTTATTTTATTATTGTACTGGTTTGCTACATACTGTTGGTGTTAATAAGCATATTTTTTTTGACATTTCATAAATATGATGATCTCCAAGCTGGTAATACTAAGCCACTAAGTTACAGCCATTATACTACTACTTGAATATTAATGACAATAGGGACTAGGGAGAAAAGTTTCATCTTTATTGATCTCGCAACTGTGAGAGACAATGACCCTTATAAGCTCTGTTGCTTGGACTCTCCAAAAAAGGAGAAGTACCCGTGTCCGCCGGGTACAACACGGATATGGGTGTGGGATCCGTACTAGGTTCTTCAACTTTCACACGGACTCGGCCTTTTTGTTATTTCTGCTCTCTTCTATTTAAAATATCAAGATTAGTTTAATATTTTTAATTACGCACTTCCCAAAAACCTATGGCCAGATTTAATATTAGTTACCCACTTTCCACAAACTTAGGGCCACATATAATTTTAGTTTCCCACTTTAATCGATTCTACTTCCCCACTTCCCACACCTAAAATTCTAAAACATACCCAAATTTTGTCTAATTAGTCTAATATATATATATATATATATATATATATATATATATATATATTCCCTAAAACCTATAAGTCTAAAACATTGAATATACACACACACACATCTCTTATTCACCTAAGTAACTATTTAAGTTTGTTCAGGTTACACTACAATAAGATAAAATATAGTTGCTCAAGTGTATCTCAGCACCCGTATCCTAATTTCAGATCCTTTTAGGCCGTGTCCACGTATCCTAAATTTAGAAAATTTGAGAGTTAGACTCCTAGATACGTACCCGTGTCGGATACCTGCACCAGAGTCCGAGCAAGTGGTGCTTCATGCTTGTTTCGGCAACTATTTTGTATGCAGAACAGCCACATTGTAAGAGTTTTACTCTCATGAATTATGGTTCATGGTAATGTTTGTCAGTTATGGAAGCAATCGACATGTGATTTTTTTAATCAGCCTTTTGCTTAAAAGGCTATTAGGTCCGTGGTTGCAAACCATGCTTGTGGAGAAATCACTGCGTTGCAGTGCACCTATATCAACATATGAATAATGATTCTAATTGGTAACTGACTGTCTCCTGGTCAACTATTATGTCTCTGTTGATTTGTCATAACTGTAATTAGAACAAAGATTCATCTTTGGCTAGACTACTGGAGTAATCGTCAAGAAATCTAATAAAAAATTTCAAGCTAATCTTTCTGTGGTGCTGTGATTTCTTCTTCAATTTCTGTCAAGAATGGAATATTGATGTTTCTATTATAAATTTTTGGCAGTCCCTGTACGTACATTTGCCTTCCCGCCATCCATCTTCCTTTCCAGAATTAGAACTACCAACCCTAATACAGGTAAGCTATTCAGATAGCATGAAGCATCATTTTCCCTGTATTGTTTTGTGCTTATCTTCTTCATATTAGAGCCTGCTTCATATTTATTAACTCTTTTTTATTTAGTTTATCTTCTTTGATACTCTTCTCAGGCCTTCTGCTCGTTAAATGCTTTGCATGAATGTTATGTGCTTCTTCCACTCTCCTTTAAAGAGTGCATTATTATTTACTTAATATCCAATTCACAGTCATGATGGCATATGTTGTGGCACCAGTCAGACTGCACAAATGATGCTTTATTTGTTATCTGCTTGTGGAATTCCTAGTTGGTTGGTTGCATCTGATGATTTTGACTCTATTTTGTAAATTTCCAGTCTGCAGCACTTATATCTGTTGGGCTTCTTTATGAGGGATCGGCACACCCACAAACAATGCAATTTCTTCTGGTAATCTAATGACTTAATTTGGTTGCATGAGTCCCCAGTTGATTTATGTATTTCTCTCTTTCTCCCTCTCTCTCTCTCTCTCACACACACACACAGAGAGAGATTTACGTGCAGTGCTTGACATGCTATAGTTGAGTTGTGCCTTAATTATGGTCCATTTTGAAATAAAAAGTAATGAAAATGGAGAAGAAAAATACACTTGGTGGTAAGACCTATTGCTGCCAATTTATTTTGTTGGTTTTGAAACTTGATTTGTGTTCCTCTCACTTGGTTATTTCAAGTATAGGTTAAACATACATTTTGATATGAAATATTATGTGATATGACATCAGAGCTCCTGGGTTTCCTTTCCTGAGAATAATCCTCTTATTTCAACTAGGGCTGTTCACAGTGTTTGGAGATTACCGAACTCGTACCAAAAAATTTGTTGACTTTTTGACTTTAACCGTACCGAAACCGAACGGAAAGTTCTTTTTGGTATGGCTTTGGATATTACCAAATTAGTTGTAACGAAAACCAAATGAGACCGTACCGAACTAAACCGAACCGAATAACAAAATTAAATATGTATTAAAATTTAATTATTATTTATTTTGTATTCATCAAAATGTATTATAATGTTATTTAATTCAAGTATAACTATATGATAACATAATTTATCTCAGTTTTCAGAATACAAATACTATTTTATTTATTATATTAAAGTTCTTAGAACATTAACTCATATATAGGTGTATATATCAAAATAATTTAAATTTAATTTGTATTATCTTTTAGTTTCATTCTAAACGTATATTCATTTTTTAACAAATTGCACCTCGTGTTAGGAATCACGATCAACATGATTTTAGCATTGCACTTTCTATTCACAAGATATTTCAAAATGATTGATTAAAAATATATATTTTATATACTTTATATTAGATACTCAATTTGTGGTGATTTGTGTTATTTTTTTAACCATTCATTATCATATAATGTGTTAAAATCCGTTTCTCCGCTCCGTTCCGTACCGATCCGATGGGTCTGTTTATAACCGAAAATCCATTCCGATGCATATCGAAAAATAAAATATTCATACCGTACTGTACCGAGATTTTGGTACGGACATGGACACTCGATTTTTAAAATAACCGAACGTCGGTACGGATATGGGTATTTTCAAATATCCGTTTTGGTCCGTACCGTGAACAACCCTGATTTAGACATTTAAAACCTTTTTGTTTTCCGCTTTTCAAAATGAAATATGTATACATGGAACTGTCATAAGGAAATGTAGTTTGTAAATACATCTGCAAGACTTTATCAACAATATCTATCTTTAAACCAAAAGGACAAGTTGATTAAAGCGTCGAAAATAAATTCAAGGGTGATACAATGTTGTGCATCATAAGAATACATGCCTTCTCTTAAAAGTATTAACCCAGTTTCCTATTTGGCTTCCACATTTTGTTATTTGTGCAACGCATAAATAGATCTGAAATCTGAGTGTGGAAGATCTGTTTGCTAATGCGGTCAAACATTTGAAAATTTTACAACTCAAAAGCAGTTATGAAGTATGAAAAAGGTATCATCCTACGATATGGTGATCCTAATATAAATTAGTTTATTAAAGCATTCTTAACCAAAGCATTGTTGCATAGAACTTTCAAGGTTTTTATGTTCCATTATTTGATAAGACAAATGAGTAGTATTACCAAAAATAAAAGAAAACACGAGGGATCACATCCCGACCCAAGGAGAAAACGAATGTAAACCTGTTATGAAAGAAAATTTATCAATGTAGAAAGTGTAAGGCATAACTCCTGTCTCTACCTAAATCTGTTGCAAAAAAGGATTTTTAGAACTTCTGCGACAGGTCACCCAGAGAATCACTCTATATTTAATCCGATTTAATGTTTCAGCTAGAAAATGGAGAAGAGTCGAGAGACTTAATTCTGAGTTCTATATTTAGAAAATTTGTCGACCAAGGTTGTACACTCGAAACAAGATTAGTTGAAAGCATAGCTTTCAGATGTTCAGTTCTTTGTAGTTTCAGTTAAGATGTTTTTATCTTGTTGAAAAAAGGAAGCATCTGATCTATTTCTTTGCAGATCTATGTGAAGGTTAGTTGTTAAACTAGTGGAACTTCAGTTTATTGTCTTAGTTCATAAATTGTTTGGATGTGTTTTAAAAAAAGATAGTGCCATAGCTGCACAAATGCTTTATTATTTCTTTTTAATTGTTTCATTGGCTCCATGAAGAAACAAAGAAAAGCCATTTCTCTTATTTATGGTATTACAATTAAAAGTGGATACAAGTTCTATTCCGAATAAAACCCTATTTTGATGTTCTCGTTTTATTTGTAGGTGCAGTTTAATTGTTGTGTTGGTGTTTAACATCTCTGTATGGGGGTTGGATGGGTTATCATAATACTATGGACTGTTCCTAAAACCTTTTGCCCTATGAGATATTTAGATGCGAACCATGGTAGAGCTCAATTGACTTAAAATTCTTCTGCTAGTTTTTTCTCTAATAATCTGCTGGAGACATTCTGGATGGGCGCTCGATGTAGTACGAAAATCATTAGTAGTTTATTTGATTCTACGTATAATTATATCTGGGTTGATTTAAGTTGATATCTTTTCTGTTATTTATAAATATAATTTCTTTTCTGTTATTTATACTCACAGAAGCTTCAAGCTTGAATCTCATCCTCCATTAAGGAATAATATTAGTCCTGATTTGTCCTATGAGATGTCAATATTTGGTTTTTAGTTTATAATTTTTTTTCTAGAGTGAAATAGGTCGCAGAAGCGGAGGAGATAATGTACTTGAGAGGGAGGGCTATGCAGTTTCAGCTGGATTCTCATTAGGACTTGTTGCATTGGGTATGAGTTTTAGATTGTTCGATTGAAAACTAGTTTCTTGATTTTTCTAACCACTGTCCTATTATGTAATATAGGCCGTGGTCAAGATGCTATTGGCTCCATGGACACCTTGGTGGATCGATTGTTCCACTATATTGGTGGCAAAGAACTTCATAATGTATGTATTACCATACCGTAAACCAAATATACTGCTATGTCTGATAATGGTTGATTTTGCCCATAATCGGTGTCCTGGGATACAATACAATTTTTACAGGAACGACTTCATCTCTTTCCATCATCAGCAGATGAGCATAACCGAAGTGTAGGACAGGTTGGGTACTTTCACTTTAATTGATATTACACACACATACATATTTTGAGTTTACCTGATACAATTTGCAAAATCTTCTCCAAGGGATTTGACTATGTGGTCTGTAATTTTCCATTTTCTCAAGTATCTCAACTTTTGCCTTACCAGATTGTAGACGGGAATGTAGTTAATATTGACGTTACTGCACCGGGGGCTATTATCGCTCTAGCCCTGATGTATTTGAAGGTAACTTGCATCATGAACTTCTTTGGTAATTATTACTATTTCACTTATGTGACTATAGATTTTTGAGGAAACATGATTGTATAACTTGATGCCTTATATTCTGAATTTTGTTTAATTTGTGACTTGAGCAGACAGAGTCCGAGCTGATAGTATCTAGACTGTCAATCCCACAAACTCAGTTCGAGTTGCAGTATGTAAGGCCTGATTTTATATTGCTCCGGGTCGTTGCTCGGAATTTGACACTCTGGAACAGGTATAGCTTTTAGTTGGTAATGAAAATGATCATGGTTATATAACTATTGTCTATTTTTAATCAATACAAGTTTATTATTGCCTAGGATTCAACCGTCAGAGGAGTGGATTGACTTGCAGATTCCTGAAGTTATAAAAAATGGAGTAAAGGGCCTTGGAAGGGAGGTGGATGATATATATGAGATGGATGCTGAAGTATTTGTTCAGGCATATGTCAATATAGTGGTTGGAGCATGTATTTCTTTAGGTAATTAATCTCATGCTGAATATGACATAATAAGATATTTATTTCCCCTTTATTAATCCTAAATTTAATCTCTATCACTTTTTATCTTTTCTGTCCTCTTAAACAAATGTCGATAATTTAATATATAGAGTTCATGCATTTGAGGTTTCCACATTTTCAGAGATTACCCATTTTACAAAACCAGCAGAATTATATCTCGTTTCTGTGGCATTTTGAAATTGGAGATATCTTGAAACAGAATTGCAGATGATGTAAAATATCTTTCTTAGACAAGGGAATGGCAGAATTTTGGCCTAAAATTGTTATTGGTTTCTGCAGTCAAAGTTCTTGAACAGAGGTTCATTCGTTATCTCTCGTAGTTTTTCCATCTGGTCTAAATTCTGTTCTTGCTTCTATGCAATCCTTTCCGAGGGCACTGTTGTATTTGGCTTGATGGCCAGTGATTGCATCTGGAAAATTTCCTTGCATATTTTGAGTTGATGTCTGTTACCTTCATTTGATGGTGAAATTGCTGAACTTTCCCTTATAACTAAAAAAATGAAGTGAGCCCGCAACCCCAATGTTTAATTTGAATTGTGTTCTCCATTTTCGGGGGCTTCATCTTCAATGAGTAATGAATTGATCAGCAAATGGTTCTTGGAGTCAAATTCCCTTTGAGTATTTTTCTCCCATTTGATCTTTTCTCGTGTCTTATTTTGCTTACACATCCTGAGTTTATATGATCCTTCGTTGCGCCAAGGCCTTCAATTACCCGTCTTATGTTATTGATATGTATCAAACCAAAAGGTTCTGCACTATGGAATTTGCGTGCTTAATTTATCCACAGATAATTCATGTAAGGTTGAAGTTATACTGAGCATTAAACAAATACCTTTTTTTATGCCTATAAATTAGCACTGCATTGATGTTTATATTGGGGACAGAAACTTATCATCACGTTTTGTAGTAACAGTTTTATGACATGCTACTCCAATACCTCAACATAGATCATATTCTTAATGAAAGAAATGCAATGTAACCATGATTATTCAAGTAGATTGAATAGTTAAGAAATTCAATAATTTTATCTTGCAAAAGTTTTGCTACTGCCAATTAATATTTTCGATTTGTGTGGAAACATAAGTACGGGATATGTATTTTTGCAGGGTTGCGATTTGCTGGTACAAGAGATGGAAATGCACAAGAATTGCTGTACAAATATGCTGTCTACTTCTTAAATGAGGTTTGTCTAGAAATGATATTGCTGCATTTCATATGGATCAACTTTAAAAAATTCATTACTACACCTGCAGATAAAGCCTGTCTGCATTCCCAATGGAAATGGTTTGCCCAAAGGACTATCTAATTATGTTGATCGTGGGACATTGGAGACATGTCTGCATCTCATTGTTCTTTCCCTATGTGTGGTTGGTAGTTTATTATAAGAATATTATTACTTTCCTCGGGTGATAACAAATACAGAATTATTAAGAGGTATACTATGCTTGTAGGTAATGGCTGGATCTGGACATCTACAAACATTCAGATTCCTGAAATTTCTGCGCAGTCGCAACTCTACTGATGGGCATTCTTCTTTTGGTACTCAAATGGCGGTGAGTTTGCTAAACAATGAATCTTACTCTGCGTCTTTGTTACAAAATATTTGTAATTTTTAATATTAGAAACCTTTGGTGGCTGAGTTTTAAACAGTACATTTGATTAGACACTTATAGAAATGGCCGTCCTATCATAAGACTGGAGTAGAATCTATGCATTTAAGTTTACCTAGTAAATTGAAAAACTAACAGTAGTCATTTGTGGAAGATGTTGCTTGCATGTATAAAGAATGAAAGTATGTTTGATGGTTTGTAGGAAAACATGATGTGATCTATTTTTCAAAGACATTTTCAGTCATACATCATATATTGTCAACATTTTGTTGTTATGGTAGTTAGTGATATTTTCGGCTGTAAACTTCTTGCTAATGTTTTCTACCTGTACTTAATTGGGTATACTATATATAATGTTATTTAAATATTGTGAGATATATGTGAATACTCTTTCAACTTCATGGAGATTTTAGGATTGTGATTTATATATTGCTAGTATCTTTCAGGGACCCGGATCTCATGACTTTTTTTTTTTCTTTTGTAGTTTTGTGGGATTCATTCCCTTTTAGCTTTGGGGCAGATCTCATGGCTTTAGTATTTTAGCCATCTCACCTATCTTGCTGCAGCTGTCATTCTGTTTTAATAAATTGAACACTGAAAACAACTTTTCTGGGTGAAAATACAAAGAAATTCATGTTATTTTTGAGAGAATCAGAATTTGATTCTTTGAAGTGTTTGAAACATACTTGTTTTATATTTAGAGAAGAAAATGGAAAAATGTCTATGAACCAAACATAGTATATATATTTTCTTAAAGTTGTTCTTAGGAGTGTGTTATACAAATTGTTTAGTATTCTCTTGACTGACATCTCATGTTTCATGTCAATAGTCTTGAATGATCAAACCTACTTCTTCTTTCTTGGCATGTATAGTACTTGGCTCATGTTATGATACCTAATTTCCAAGATATGTTGATCCTAATATATCTGATGCCTAATTGAGGTGCTCATGAATTTTCACAATCTACATAGGTAAGCTTAGCAATTGGTTTCCTGTTCCTTGGGGGTGGAATGTGGACCTTTTCGACTAGCAACAGTTCCATTGCAGCTTTGCTCATAACACTCTATCCACGTTTACCTACTGGACCAAATGACAACCGATGCCATCTCCAGGTGAAGCAATTTGCAGAAGGGACCTACTTTATTGTACTCATATTGTGTGTGTAGGTTTATCAATTATGAGTAATTCTATCAACCTGTTCTCAGATTTCTTTAAATATATCAAGTTTCATAGCTGTGACACTCATTTTCAAGCCTTCCAACACCCCAGCCCCTTGTATGTTTTTTTTTTTGGTTTTTTTATTTATTTGCGTAATCATGCATAACCAAATATTTGATTACTGCACAATGCATGTTCCTATCTTTTCATTGGACTCTCAGTTGTCATAAAAAAGTCTGAGCAATGAGCTCTTTTTCATCTGCAAATTCTATTATTTTGATGTGCACCACCCCTAATGGCAGGCGTTTAGGCATTTATATGTTCTTGCAACTGAAGCAAGGTGGATTCAGACAGTTGATGTGGACACAGGTTTACCTGTTTATGTGCCTCTTGAAATAACCATCAAGGAAACTGACCTCTACACTGAAACAAATTTCTGTGAGGTCACTCCGTGCAGCCTCCCCGAACGTGCTATTGTAAGCCTCAGTCATCCTCTATTTATTTAAATATCATCCCCTTCACCAAGGCTCTCCGCTGTATAGATCAGTATTTCTACACATATCTAGATAAAATGTTTGTCTCTTGATAAAAAGTTGACAGCTTGCACTTAATATCTCGTTTTTGGTAGATATATGCACCAATCTTCATTAGGGTATTGTTTGATTTGGGATTCGAAAATCGAATTTGAGAATTTGAAATCTAAATCAGATTCTACTTTGAGATTTTAGAATTTGATTTTTATAAACCTATTATATTAATTGAGCCAATATCTATAAATCTTAAGTATAACATTTTTTCTGCACCACTCTCTCGCCAATGACCCACATGATTTTCTTATTCCCACTCTAATTTTATTTATCAATTCTTGCACATTTTATTACCATTTTTGAAACTTCCAATAAAACACCCTAATTATTATACAATCATTCTATCATTATGATTACAATCAATATAATAATATAATAATTCAATACCACACACTTTTGCACATCGATTTGATATAAAGTTAAATCCCTATCCTATTAAAATCTCAAAACAAACACATACTACTATTTATCAAGATTTAGAATCTTCTAAATTCTGAATCAAACATACCCTTACTGTTGATGTATTATTCTATGCAAGTGAAATGTTGGCTAATACCTTCACCGACTAGTTTAGTTTTGACGACTGCACTGACTTGCCTTCATGTTTGATGCATGAGGTTGTAACAACCAGCTTGTTCTTGTTTACCACAGTTAAAGGCTGTTCGTGTATGTGGTCCTCGCTACTGGCCTCAAGTTATTGAGCTTTGTCCTGAAGGTAAGAGTAATGCCATTACACAATATTGCAATCGGCATGTTCAATTGCACTTTAACTGCATGGATCACGGTACTTGTACAGAAAAACCTTGGTGGAGTTCTGGAGAGAAGCGTCACCCATTTAATTCAGGTGTTCTATATGTCAAAAGAAAAGTGGGAGCTTGTTCTTATGTGGATGATCCCATAGGAAGTCAATCTTTGCTATCACGAGCAATGCACAAGGTTTATGTCCTTAATACTTGCATCTTACCTTTCAATTAGTCCTGATCTTTGGGTTAAAGAAAATAATCTTTTGTGTAGATGAGTGCCTTGACTCAACCAAAATCCTGTGTTTCAATAGCTGATAGCACTGGTGCAATCCCAGTAGATCACTTGGTCAGTACTTTTTCATCAGATCCAAGCTTAATTGCTTTTGCCCAGCTCTTTTGTGGTTCATCTTGGAGTAGCAGGCAAGTTTTTCTTAAATCAACTTAATGCCTCGTGTATCAAATGGATGTCGGTGAGATTTGAACACATGCCATTTCACTTGGTGTGCTACCAAAACCTAAACTACAGTGGATACAAATATAAAAGAAAGCTATATTAAATGGAAAGATATACATTTGTTTCTTAAAGCCCTCTCCTAATAAACAGAATAAGAAAAAATCCTCCCTGATTAAGAGTAAAAATCTGATTTCTTTATAGCCCATCAATCTCTCTTCTAATGAAATTAAGAACCTAATAAAAATGGTAAATAATTTAGCCTAAAGCCACAATGAGCGAACATTTACAAGTAAACACGTGCTGCTCTTTTTTTTTTTGTTTTTTTTTATCAATGTGGATTTTGTTGTCAATTGAGGAGAAGCTAATGATGATAGAACCTAATCTAATTTAGTCAATGCTGACTTAGAGCTAAGAGAAATGTGGTCCTTGAATCAGGATCCGCGTATATTCTATTTATTATCTGGTTTAAGTTTGATGCTTATATAGTACTCTCGTCCCAGAGGAATTTGCACATTTTGCTTTATTTGGACGTTTCACACCAATTTGCACATTATCTAAAAAGGAAACATCGATTTGCGTGCACACTCACACAAATATATACATATTTACCCAAATGCCACTACTTTATCCTTTTTCTTAATCCACGTGCAATCTCAGGGGTGCAAATTCCCCTGGGATGGAGGGAGTACAAGGGAGTACAAATTACTAAGTATAGGATGTTCCTGATCAGTCAGAATACTTGTCAACACAATTCCATTTTGTCACGACAAAAGCTATTTTATATGTGCCAGTACACACAGACTTTGTCACTTTCATTAACAACAAATTACTGCTGACACTAAAAATGTACTCCCTCCATCCCAGTTTTATTTTCCCATTTGCTAAAAAGGTCCGTCCCAATTTCATTTTCCCATTCCCAAAATAGAAATAAAGTGCATTCACCTTTTTTAACTTCACCCCTACAATTCAACTCGTTATTCATTTAAATGCCACTATATTCACCATTCCCAATGACTACTTTATTCATTTATGTATACAACAATTCAACTCTCGCATTAAACTCCGTGTAAAGTCAAACGAGAAAATAAAATTGGGACGGAGGGAGTATTTGATTTCACAAATGAGTTTTCCTTTCAAAACGTCTAATTTGATAAACAATGCAAATGATTATGGAACGAATATACGTAACTCCCAAAATTATGATATCACCATTTATGTAAGTTCAGATTTTGTTATTTTTATGATTTGGCTTAGTTTCTTTTAAAGAATAATCTTATTCTAGTGAAACAATTTCTCTACAAACATGGTCTTAAATTTTGACATTTGCTCATTCGATTGACTTACATTAATGCCTCTTATCTTCTGCTTCTAAAAAACTCTTTTTGACAATAATCATGCTGCCTAACATTTCAATTTTGTATATGTCCATTGATGTCAACGTACGCATTTGAATATTGGGATCAATATTTAAATGCATAAAGTGTCATTGTGTTCTCTTGGCTATTTTTTTGGCATTTGAATTTGATGATGGTGTTCAATTATATTCACCGAAGTTTCACTTAAAGGCAATTGTTCTATGCAAAATCTTACTGCAGATCCGAGCTTGACTTTCACGAGTTCTGCCTGCAAGTATTATTTGAGTGTGTGAGCAAAGACAGACCAGCATTGTTACAGGTAATCAATTAAGTTCATAAATTTATATCTTCATAACTCCATTTGCCTGATTGCATATTTTTCTGGCAAGGTGGCTGGGGTGGGGGTAGCAATGTCAGTCTATCTTGGAGAATTAATATTGGTTGGAATAAGATTAATTTTCTTCTTGAGTTTGGACTGTTAACAGAATCGTCCTTTAATATTTCTCTTCTGGGCCTCTAGACAAAGCAGAACGAATTGAGATCTAAGATATTTAACATATGCTGTGAATTATTAATGATTGAAATGTAATTTGCTGTTTACTGGTGGTGATCACACTACTGGAAATTGAAGAACTGAGGATCTTGATTTATAAAGGATAAAACTTTTAAAGAAAATTTAAGCTGTACTGTTGGAAATAGCACCAGTTGCTTGATTTCTGTCTAGGAATTGGGATGCGTGTATACATACATACATACATACATACATACATACATACATACATATATATGTGACAAGGGTAACACAAATAGATTTTCATTAGCCCAAATTATATATATACGTATATGTGTGTTTATTCTGCGATTCATTTTGAAATTCAAGCCCTGTGCATAAGAATTTTAACGTCTTGTCTGTCTGAATCTGCTTTATTAACACATGCAATCTAAAATAATGCAGGTTTATTTGTCATTATACGCCACAATTGGACACATGGCGGATTCGGTTGTTAATGGTACTTGCATTTCTGGGGACTCACTTTTCCTTTCAAGCTTGAAGGTAAAAAATTGTATCTTATTACATCAAATTTACAAAATTATATATTTGGACCTCATTGTGTGTTTTGAGGTGAAGATATCTCAGGCTTATATTAAATGGTTAAAGCCTGGGATCAGTCCCTGTGTTTAGCAACTTGTTTCCTTCGAATCATTTTAGCGAAAGATTACATCATTAAATAATTAAGGTTTACTCCATCAATGCTGTCATTTGCTTCTGGGTGGCCATTTATTTGATATTTTTATATATTTTGTGAACAGATTGCTGAAGCCTATAATGATGCTCTCTCCAATGGAAGATTGTCGACTAGTTCGAGAGGAGAAATCGTGCAATCAGCTTTTCTGGGGTCACTGAAGAAGCGAGTTGAAGACCTTCTAAACATGATTTGGGTGGAGTTGAACTCAGATATTAATGATTATATTATGTCAGGAAAATGGCCATCTCAGAATCCCTCAAGGATTTTGCTTTCGTGGTATCTCCTATGGTACAATGTGCCATCAGCGCTGGACATTAAAAGAGCCACTGAGAAGCTTAAACACGCTAACATATGCTCATCTGTTCCCTTGCTGCGCCGGGTCTTTCCTACAACACACATTGCTGCAATAGATGTTATCAATAAATTGTTGATATCTTCCCAAGTTGAAGGTTGAAGGTCCCCTTCCTCATAATTGATGAAGTCGAGCATCAACATTCGGTTCGACAAAAACAAAAAAAAAAAAAAAAAAAAAAAAAGGAGAAAAATGGAGTTTCTTTTTCTTTTTGGATTAGTGTGTTGGGGAAGCCCTTGGTTGGTGTTCAAGATTTGTATAGGTCACTCCTTTTTTTTTCTTGGGATGTTAATTTTGTAACTTTTATTTCCTTTTCTCACTGTATATTTGCCTTTAATGGATTTCCTTTTCGTCCACCAGGCAAGAATTATGACCTCTTCTGATTACTAGTGAGATTCCGTTCTATTTTCCTTGTATAATATATTTCGCCTAACAAAATGTACTACAATTTATTTAAATCTTTACCATCATAAATTTACCAGTACCGCGTCTTATCATGCATGTACCACTATATCTTAAGTCTATACAACAATTCAAAAACTGTATAATAATTTATTTTAGTTTCGTACCATGTTAAACTTTGTATGATTATATTTTTAAACCTGCTCTAAACCCTAAAATTATTATAAAAAAGAATGAAGAAATATGAAGGAAAGAAAGATGCACCCAAAATTGAAGAGGAAAGAATTGGGAGAGTTGAAGGGGGGCATCAAACACACCGAGAAAGAGGGCGGGAAATTGGAAAAGAAAATGAGGGGGCAGGGAGAGATCAAGGAATCATACGGCGGGAAAAAGAAAGGGAAGAAGGGGGGAATAACCAAATTGTCAATCGTCAATGACTCAAAATAAACATATTTCATATTTGTAAGAGCCAATATCACTATTCCTCAAGATACTAGTGAGGTTAACGTGCATATATATATTTTGATAGACTTGTATAATTAATTAAGAAGCAGCAGGTAGGCTTGGAGCATTATTGGCAATGGCAGGCTCCCCTTGCTTAAAGTTATCCCTCGAGTCTGTATATTGGGCATCCTGATCAGGCCCGCCAACTATTGCGCCATCTAGAATATTCGGGTTATCCGCATTCTTATAGAACCACTCATTTTGGCAACCTACTGGCCTTGCATCTGTCTTTTGGGATATTGCGGATGCTCCTCTGTGATGAACCCGCTTCGGATAACTCATTTTATTTGGGTTAGAGCCGAGTATGTAATCCACCTGAGACCGTGCAAAGGTGGTTAAATCGCGGGGCATTGGAGAGTGGATCGGGTTGTGGGCATAGGCTGTGATTATAAAGGAAGCAGTTGGTTGCTCCATTCCATGAAAAAGTCTTGGCATTGTTGTTTCCTGTCTGAATGCAGTTGCATATAAATTGCTCCACGTTCTTCTTCAACTCCTTCAATTTTCCGGTGTTGCGGATTTTCCCTTGTAAAATTTCCTGGCATTCGAAACAAATCATCTGTATCACTTTTTATGTTTTATTTTGCATGACAAGTGGGGAATAATTTTTTTTTGGCCCATAACTATAGAGATTGACTTTTGTTTTCGTAAATTGAGACCATTAACTTTTTTCTTTTTTTTGCTAATGAATGCCATTTTTTCAACACTAAGGAGGCTAACGAGATATATTTACAGGTCTAAATTTGCGAAAATAAAATTTTCACGAGCCTACATTTGCTCAAAAAATGTTATTGACCTCAGGTTAAAAATATATTGTCCTTATATTGTCATCCCTTCTGTTATAAAGTGAGGTGTGTGTATACGAAGATGAAGGAAATGCAGACACGAACTTAAACTGAAAGTCGAGGCACGAGTTAGTATTGCCCCGTACACAGGTGCAATACGGATTGTTGGCATGCGACTAAGTGCGACGTGCCCATGCCCGTGCGGGTGCGAGTCGAAGTCTTTTGGAGGCTAACCATAGCACCACGATCTTCGTCTTATACCGGCTACATTTGCGACAGACAGGTCGTCGCAAGGTCAAAGTTGAAATTTGCGACGGACACTTCCGTCGCAAAATCTACCCGTTTAAAAGTGACAGTTCGGGCAACGGCCCATTTGACTGATTTGCGACGGACAAGGTCGTCGCAATTTTTAACTTTGTTTTTGCGACGGGCGGGGCCGTCGCAAATCTTACCTTTTTTCGCGACCTTTCGGGAAACGGTCCATTGACTGGTTTGCGACGGACTTTCCGTTGCAAATCCGACCCGGTTTTGCGTAACTTTTCAGGAAACAGTGCGTTGACTGATTTGCGATTGAAAAGTCATCGCAAATCAGTAAAAACAACGTCGTTTTGCATTTGACGGGCATAGTTTGCGACAGACAGGCATCCGTCGCAAATTTTTTTCCACTTATATATACAGACCCACCGCGTTGCAGACGGAGAAAGAGAGAAATGAAGAAGAAGAGGAAAAAGAGAGGAAACGGAAGGAGAAGTCGGGTGCCGTCGCTGTAGAGCCTCCCCACCGAGTGCTCGTTTCGTCATTTTCTACAAATAAACCGTAAGTTTTCTTCATTTTTACCGTTTAAAATTAAATTTTAAAGCATGTTTAGTACTCCCTCCGTCCCACTTAAATTTACACACTACCTTTATTTTTGTGTTTTTCCGAGCAAGTTGTTTATTAATATTTGAAATGATAAAGTGACTTTTAAGGTAGAGTTTGATAGACCTGTATCTCCTCTATTATAAAGTGACTTAAAATTTATTTTATCATTTTAAATACTAATAAAAAACTTGCTCGTTAAAACACGTGAAAACAGTAAACGTGCAAATTAAAGTGGGACGGAGGGAGTATTTGTTAAGTTTAGAATTGATTTAGTTGAATTGTTTGAATTATATTAGTTAATTAATTGATTTTAGTTGAATTAGTTGATCGAATTTAGTTGATCGAATTTTAATTTAATTTTAAAGCATGCTTAGAATTTGTTAAATTTAGAATTGATTTTAGTTGAATTGTTTGAATTATATTAGTTAATTAATTGATTTTAGTTGAATTAGTTGATCGAATTTTAATTTAATTTTAAAGCATGTTTAGAATTTGTTAAGTTTAGAATTGATTTTAGTGAATTGTTTGAATTATATTAGTTAATTAATTGATTTTAGTTGAATTAGTTGATCAAATTTTAATTTAATTTTAAAGCATGCTTAGAATTTGTTAAGTTTAGATTTGATTTTAGTTGAATTGTTTGAATTATATTAGTTAATTAATTGATTTTAGTTGAATTAGTTGATCGAATTTTAATTTAAGTTTAAAGCGTGCTTAGAATTTGTTAAGTTTAGAATTGATTTTAGTTGAATTGTTTGAATTATATTAGTTAAATAATTGATTTTAGTTGAATTAGTTGATCGAATTTAGTTGATCGAATTTTAATTTAATTTTAGTTGATCGAATTTAGTTGAGTGGTTTGAATAATATCAGTTGTTTGATTTTAGTTTAGTAATATTAGTTGATTTATTTTAGTTTAATTAGAATAATGGTTTGAATAATATTATATTTAGAATATTATGTTATGAGTATTTCATTGATTTTAATTTAATATTTCGAATAATATTCGTGAATTTTGTTATAGATGAGCGGACAAGGCAGTGGCAGTGGCAGTCAGCAACCTCCGAGGGATGAGGAGGCGAGTCGAGGAGGGCGAGGAGGGAGGAGACGACGGGCCTCACTGAGACCCGTGGTTCCACCTATTTTCAGGCCGAGGTCTCTATCAGAGACCTTTTCACAGCCTGGTGATGGCTCCTCCTCCTCACAACAGACTGCTGACGGCTCATCCTCATCCGCCAGCATCCGGTTGTTCAAGCACAGATGACTGTTCAGCCACATGGTTCAACGTAAGTTTTAATATTTTATACTCAATTTTTTTATTAATTAAAACCTAATTATTTTACTAACTTTGAAGTTTTAATTTTACAGTTGGATTCTGGGTCATGAGACTAGTAATCAGGTTTCCAAGTCCATCCTTAGCGGTGGATTCGATCTCACCGCTTACAGTTGGGGGCTAGTGTCCGATGCAAGAAAATGAACATACTTCGAGGAGTTTAAGGTATTAATTTAATTTATTAATTTACCGTTTATTAATATCAAATATATAAACATATATTTACATTTAAATTGTAATTGCAGAAAGAATGTGTCTGGGCACCGGAGCACGATGACCAGATGTGGAAGAATTTCGAAAAATATGCGGCCGAGAGATACATAGACATCCTTTATAGAATGAGGTAGAGGTGGTACAAGCATGGAGTGGCCACCGACATGGGGACTGACAGTGAAAAACGGTCGATTTGGGACCAATACCTCCGGTACTGGAATTCTCCTGAATTCAAAGAGAAGTCGGCGAAAAACAAGGCGAATCGACGTAGTGACCCTGATGGAGAAGGGATGTCGAGACATCGAACCGGTTCTCGGTCCATTTATGAGCACGGGTTGAGATTTGTAAGTTTTGTCTTTAATTTTGTAGTTTTTGAATTTTTATTATTTTTTTCCTAATTTTTATGAGTGATATTAATTTTTACTATCTTTTTTTCTAATTAGGCGGCGGAGCAAGGACGCGAGCCCTCTCATTTTGAGAGATTGCAGCTCGCCCACCCACTCGTCGAGGAGACTGGGTAGTCTACCTACGACCGTACCACCGAGAACCACGTAAGTATTATTTCGATATTAATAGTATTATTTCAATTTTTTATATTAAAAGTATTATTTTATATTTTATTTTTGTTTTAGGGTGTAGAGAAATAAAGAGGAGGATAGAAGAACACAGATTTGTTGACCCAATTCGTCAGGAATGACTACGTCTGGGGGCATACCAAGCCAGGAGATAATTCACTATTTGTTGTGTATGAGATCCCTTTATATAGGTTACAATCTAGGGTTTTAGATGAGTACATAAAATATAATGAAATGACCATATTGCCCTCCATCAGTTACTTGTTGATGAAGGCACACTAATATATTTTCCTTTAATACTCCCCCTTGTGCCGAATAAAAAATGTGGATGGTGCTTGAATGCTGTTTCGCTAAAACTTGACAAGTAGCAAAAATCCAATGAGAAATAAATCTTGATCGAAGATTTACAATGCACCTATGTTGAGACTCCCCCTGAAGTCTACACCTTTCACATGATACGTACATCTATCAAGTGATTTCAGAAAGTCTACACATCTTAATTCTTTAAGACGTTTCTCAAAGATTGTTTTGGACAATAATTATATAAATAGACCAGCCTCATTTACTTTAGAGTTTGAATCTTGAGAAAAACTTATTGTTGCTGGTTAGAGAAGACTTCGGTGATATATGCTTCATATTGTCACCTTTGATGTAGCCCAATTTCAGCTACTGAACATAAGAAACTTGTTCTTCATATATACATGTAGTCTCTCCAGTGGTGAACTCTAGTCACTGCTTCTTTGAACATGTGTGGTGATAAATCTATATCAAATATACTTACAAACTTCTTCATGTAAGACAATGATCTCTAAATTGTTCGAAGGGGTATCTATAAGAGTTTAATTAGTTGATCTTCAAGATATCATTGCGTTTTCCATGGTAAATTTATAACCATTTTGGAAACACTTTATGTGGATCAGAAATATGCAAAACCAAAATTTACATCATTTGGTGTATAAGTGTTGGGGGTAGCTTCAATATTTCCTTAAGGTTCACAATTCCACTTGTGGTCCCCTTCAATATTTACTATAATGAATGTTAGACCCTTGTCATTGAGTTTCCTTTAGGTATCAGATTACATTCCTGATACCATTCCAATGACATTGTGTCAGTTCTGGATGAAATCTAGATAACAAGTTCATTGAGAAAGTAATATATGGTCGAATATATTGAGCTAAGTACAATAATACGCATATTACACTTAAGTAGGGAATTTCATCTCCCACTAGCTCTCCGTCATCTTCCTTCAGACGAGATGGATATTTCCTTAAATCCAAACTTCGACCAATCATGGGAGTGCTAATCAGATGCATTTTGTCCATGTTAATTTGCCTGAACATCTTCTGGACATATGCAAACTGGTGGATAAGTATTCCACAAACTCAATGTTTTAGTATAAAGTCTAGACAAAATTGAGTTTTTCCAAGATCTTTTATCTCAAAACCGGATTTCAAATACTCATGGTCCTCTTATTGCACTAAGAGTACCTATTATGTTCATCCTTCAACATAAATAATTGCAAATCCGAAACTTGTTTTCTTTATAAATGCATAGGGTAACTGTTTATCGTTCTTGTAACCTATCTCAATCAAGTAGTCACTTGGACGGGTATACCACCTCCGCCTGATTGTTTCAATCAATAAAGTGAGTGTTTCAATCTAATTGCAAACACATCCGTGGTTTAGAGTCACTTGATTTGGGTAAAATAGATGTCATCAGACACTTATATATCTCTAAATCAAGATCCCCATAGAGATGTGTCATAACCACATTCATAAGCTGCATCTCCAATCCTTCGGAAACTAAGTGATGAGATATTATGACGTCCATTACGGGAGTTTGTCTCCTCATACTCAATCCAGAGAGTAATGAGAAATCTTGCGTTATAAGACAAATTTTATATATCAAGACCATATATTTCTCATTACGCTTTATGACAAAGACTCAATTATGTCCTATAGGCTTTACATTTGGTCGGGCTAGCACTACCAAACCAAATACCTGTTTCTTTGTCAGAGAATTAAATTCTACTTGGATTGCTTTTATTCATTTAGGCCAATATGCTCTTGGTTGACACTCTGCAACCAAGCGTGGTTCGATCTCATTGTGCTCTACACTTTCTTGAGCAACAATATAAATAAATACATCATCAATCTACGTGCAATATCTGTCCATCGACTTATATGCACTCTTATAATCATATATAGATTTTCCGTTCTCTGGAATCATATCAAGCATCGGAGCGTCCTCCAGTAATGATCCATGGACATAAGTTTAATCAGAGATAATCTCGTGAGATGTATTCTCCACATTGATGATCAATGTGTTAGATTGTGCCACACCTACCATTTTTTTCTTTAAGTAGGTGTCAACCGAACCAGGTGACCTCCCCCATTTCCTTTTGGGAGTCACGGCCTCAACCACACCTCCACCAAGTGTAGTTGCAACACCTTTCCAGCGGTGTTGTACCCCTTATTGGGGACTTCTAACCTTACAGACACATTTGCAGTTGGTATATTAGACCTAGTCACTTCAGCAATATCAGTAAATGCATCATGCATAGAATATGCTACATTCTGAATATAAGTGATTCGTTTTACTTCACTTTCACATTGTGAAGTTCGGGGATCAAATGAGACAACATGGGGACAGACACAATACTTCCTGTCGTTCCCTTAGAAAATCCTTTTTCTTATCTCCCCCTAACGACGGGAAGACTATCTCATTATAGTGACAATCCGCAAATCTAGCGGTAAGTAGGTGGTCTATCAAGGGTTCTAAATTTTGGATAATTGTTGGGAATTCATATCCAACATAGATACTTAATCGTATTTAGGAACCCAATTTAATGCATTGTGGGTACGCAATAGGCACATATATTGCACAACCAAATATGTGTATATATAAAATGTCAGGCTTATATCCAGTTACCAACTGATACACATAAAGTGGATGGCCTTTTAGTGGGTTTGAGACGAATAAGTAAAGTTGCATGCAATATTGCATAACTCCAAGCAGAGATTGACATGTTGGTGCGCATAACCAATATCATAACCACCATTACTTCCTTTTAATGGTGACCTCTGCGAGACCATTTCGTGTAGCACATGGAGTACCGGATGCGCTACATCGATCCGTAGATATGCAATAATCATCAAATGCTTCTGATGTAAACTATCTTGATAGCATAATCAGGGTGGTGAGCCCTAAAACGTATAATTTGTGCTAAGAGTTTTACATGCAAAATTTATTGTGGAGAGTAAAGTAACATGTGACCATCATGTCAAAGTATAATTCAGAACCATAAATTACTTGAATGGTCCGTATTCTGGATGAATTGGTCCACAAATATCATAATTTATCCTTTATAAGAATGAAATATTTAGTTTTAAATCTTTAACATAAACAAGACTCAATGTTACTTTTGCTAAAGATCTGTCTTTGCAAAATGAGTGATGCGCTTTTAATATTTGTAAGGCAAAGTGAGAAGTAGATAGTGTATCTGGTACTTCAGAAAACAAAGATTGCGATAAAATAGCAACATGACCGATATCATGCATCGTATCGAATTTTCTTCTCATTTTAAATTTCACTCACAAAAGAAGAAGGATGTCCATATCAGTCCTTCAAAATATGGATCATCATGTCAAAGTCTGTATAAATCAGTGTCACATAGTTCATCCTTGGTGACAACATATGATTCAAGAGCAATAGTGGGTTGCATTCCACTAGATTGACTTCTCAGTTTATCTAAGATGTGTTTTCTTTCACATTCATTAGATAAATATAAAATTTCATTCTCACTATGTGTGTATAAATAATGTTGTTGGCACATGTATCTTTAAAACTTAACAAGGTTCGATTAGCTCTTGATGCATATAAAACTTTTTATTTTATTTTAATAAGTGTATTGTTAGACATCATGAATTTGACAGTTCTTCGCCCTTTTTAGGAAATCTCATATTCTGCTGAGTTTCAATTTGAGTTGAATGATTTACTTTTCATTCAATATTTTATCACTTTACATTGTGATAATGTTGTTTTCGAACCATGTATACTAATGTACGTGTATAATAAAATTCAAATTTATTAATGAACCAACATCATTAAAAGTAAGTTCTCGTATCGTCGGTCTAATTAACTTTAAGACCAAAATATGTGACCAAGTAAATTGAGGCATTATGCCTCAACAACATTCTTGAAAAATAAGAAATTTATAAATAGATTAATCAGGAGTATTTTTAATTGTGCAAAGTCCTTATTGCCATTGAAACAAATAATTATGAAGTAAAATTTGAGGGATATTCCTCATATTCCATATAATGAGCATCTTGTTCTTTAGATTCTCCATACTCATATAGTTGGATGCTACGTTGTGCTTGAATCAAAATTTGATACGGTATCATCATTGACCGTTAGGAATACCATACCTCCTTAACGTTTTCTAGTGGGAGAGCCACCACTGTCCAACGTGTTATATCATTCCCATGTTCGTATGGATTGGTACGCTAATGCCCTATTTCTTTTGGGTTCTTCCCACTATTCCATTAACCAAAATTAACCTCGAGAATTTTCTTTTTCTCAAAGGCTAGTAATTATTGTTCAGAAGAACGTCATGTGTCTCAACCACTTGCAGCATGCCAATCAACTTAGTGGGGAAAGTGGAGAGTTTTTCTTTATTTGTATCATCTTTTGTGATTTTCTTTTCACAGAAAGTAAAGTGTGTTTTAAAGCGCAACATATTAAGCGGATTTCATTCCACTATATTATTAATTCTAAAAGTACAGACTAAAAACGTCCTTTCAGAATCTACCAGTTCTTTGGGTATTATAAATAGAAGATATTTTCCACATAAAATGGGTTTTGATATGTTGCCTAAAAAAAAAATTAGGGCATTGACATAGTCAGACGGTTCTTCGTCCTTGTAGTCAGATGATGAATAATGGTGATACTCAATTTCTTTTGAGTCTAATATTTTATAAGCAAATGAAAATTAATTTCGCAAGCGTAGCAATATACAATATTAAATTTATTTTTCAAGAATGTGAGTGATAATTAGATTTTGAGACCATGAGTCACATATTTTTCGATGCTTTGTGAAAATATTTTATCACATTGATTTGTACTCATAAATATCATTCATGAATTTTCTTTATCATGGAGATATTCGATAACGAACATGTATGCATACAAATTGAGTATAAATATCACCGATGACATTAATATAACAAATAAGTCATCAAATTATTCATCATAAATTTCAGTGAACCATATCAGCTGCAAGTAATAATAGACAAACAATTTTTTTTTTCACATAAATCCTAATTTCTACACTGAAAAATTCTCAAGCCTATGCTGCGGCAAGCAGTGCTAATTACTGAAATATAAAAGAAAGAATTAAATCTTTTACCAGAGTGGAACCCTACGATATGGGTTCCTAAATACTTAATGATAGACTTGGTTCGCATTGAGCATAGACTCAATGGAAGGTTCGGAGGTGAGCTGCTTGCTTTCTCATTTCATAGATGAGGATACTTCCACCAGCCTTAAACATGTCTCCATTGAATAGAACAACCAAACAGATATAGGATCCAATATCGAGTTTAAGAGAAAACTCAATACATAAACAAGTTAGCAAATATATAAACTCGAAATTAAAGTTCGAATCGGCTAGTCCAAAATATACTAATACGGTACGAGTGAAGTATACCAATAAATTCATAGGGTGACATTATCAAGTAAAAAAAATCATATGTGCATCAAAAAAAAAAAGAATACCTTTTCTTTTCTTTTTTCTCGGTACAGGGGATGATACTACGTGAATTAATCATGCCACCAATAACTCATCAATTTCCCCAACCATATAAGAATAAATAAATATATAAAAATTAACTAGATCAGCATAGCAAACAACCTGCTAACTTGATTCATATGCCTTAACTTCACTTTTCAAAAATTATATCTCGAACTACAAACCAAATAAATATTTTCAATATCCTTTTATGAGTTCCGATAAAAATTAATTACCAGCCATCAACAATTCTAAAGAAAACTTACCGGTACAAAGGATTTATGGTTTACCGATCCTTGCAAAAGAATTCAAAAGGGATTAGGCAAAATTCTAAAAATCCTTTGAAAGGGGATGCTGCGAAATTCTTCAATCTAATGGGTAGAACGTTCGTGCTGATAACGTGTTTTAGGGTGTAGAGAAATAAAGAGGAGGATAGAAGAACACAGATTTGTTGACCCAGTACGTCAGGAATGACTACGTCTAGGGGGCATACCAAGTCAGGAGATAATTCACTATTTGTTGTGTATGAGATCCCTTTATATAGGTTACAATCTAGGGTTTTAGATGAGTACATAGAATATAATGAAATGACCATACTGCCCTCCATCAGTTACTTGTTGATGAAGACACACTAATATATTTTCCTTCAATAATTTTTAATTTATTTAATTTTTTGTATAATTAATTTGCAGAGAAAGATGCTCGGGGACCTTGCCTCTCAGCCTCAGCCTGAGGAAACGGCAGAGGGGTCGGGGTCGATGCCCCCCACACAGCCTTCTGTTGACGTTCAAAATGAATTGTACTTCAAGAACGTCAAGGCTAAAAAGGGGCGGTTCGCTGGATTGGGCATCTTCGGAAAGAACTTTTTCTGACCTCGTGGCTCAGGCTCATCCTCCTCTCAGTCTTCCATCGACTCTCATCTCAGTGAGGTCGAGAGGCAGCTTTCCATGGTGGTGGAGCAGATGAAGAACATGCAGAGGCAGCAGCGAGAGAATGAAGAGTATGAGAGACAGCAGCGAGAGAAGGAAGAGTATGAGAGGCAGCAGCTGTTAGGAGATTTGTATATTTGTATATAGTTTGTCCCACATTGTTTGTGTATAACAATTAGCTCAGTGTAATTTGTATAAATATCTTCTCTTGATATATTTATAAATGTTCAGAAATTATATCATCTCTACATGGTAACCAGAGCCTAATTGGCAAAAGCCACGCTTTCTCGATCCTCTTTTTTTTTTTCTCGGGTGGCCCATTTCCCCTCCTTAGACCATCTCAACTTTGCTGGCCCACTACCCAGGCCCAGTGCCTAGGCCCATCGCCTCTGTTCCGAGACGCCGACGCCGCTCCAGCCCTCTGCGCCACCGCGCCTCCCCACGGGAGCACCAAACCGCCTCTTTGCCGCTGTGAAGCACCGCCACTGTGTCCGCCCGGAACCGCGACACCGCCTCTTGTTTCTCAGTCGCTGCTCCTCCGCCCAGTTCACACACTGCCTACACACCGCTGTTCTGCCCCATCGCAGACCATCGCCCACCGTCGCAGCGGGTTGCCCTGCCAGCGGTCCCCGCGCTACTCTCCGGCCAAGCCCCGTGCCGCCTGTGCACACCCACCTCGGCCGCCTCATCCTTCCTCCCCGATCACGGCTCTGTGTCGCCTAGGCCCATGGCCTTCTGCCCCCCTGCTGTCGTCCCCGAGCCGCCACCCACTACGATGTTTGCCTCGGTCCCTGTTTCGCCATCGGCTCTTCTCATACATTCTTCTCCTTCTGATTGGATTCTTGACTCCGGGGCATCGCACCATATCACTAGGGATTTGTCCAATCTATCCCTACACGTTCCGTATGATGGTGTTGATGGTGTGGTTATTGGTGACGGTAACGGTTTGCATATTGCTAACGTTGGGACCTTGCACTTTGATTTCACACAACCTTTCAAATTTCTAGATACTCTGCATGTGCCATCTATTTCCAGGAATTTAATTTCCGTTTCTCGTCTGTGTATTGATAATGATGTTGATGTCCTGATCTGTGATTCTGAATTTCAGGTGTTGGATCGTCGTACCAAGGAGATTCGCCTACGCGGTCCCCGCGTTAATGGGCTCTATCATTGGCCGTCTGGGAGTGTACATGCTTCACAATCTGTTGCCTTATCCTCCTCTCGTAAACCGTTGTCCACCTGGCACGCTAGACTCGGTCACCCCTCCACTCTTATTCTCAATAATGTTATCTCTCAATATAAGTTATCTGCCTTTAAGTTGTCTAGTCTTTCTTGTGATTCTTGCAAATGCATAAAAAGTCATAAACTTCCTTTTTCGGACTCCAGTCTCACATCTTCCATGCCACTTGAATTGATTTATTCTGATGTCTGGACTTCTCCTGTTTTATCTGCTGATGGTTTCAAGTATTATGTTATTTTTGTTGACCATTTCACACGTTATATCTGGTTGTATCCGTTGAAACGAAAAGCTGATGTTCTATCCACTTTTGTTGCCTTTAAATCTCTTGTTGAGACCTTTCACAAAACTAAAATCGTCACTCTATACTCTGATAATGGGGGAGAGTTTATTGCTCTCCGTCCCTTTCTGCAATCTCATGGCATTAGCCATCTCACATCCCCACCCCACACACCAGAACATAACGGTTGGGCTGAGCATCGCCATCGTCACATTGTTGACACTGGTCTTGCTCTCCTTCATCACGCCTCTATCCCCACCACTTATTGGCCATACGCCTTGTCCGCTGCCACCTACATAATTAACCGTCTCCCTAAAGTCAACCTATCCATGCTATCCTCATATGAAAAACTCTTTGGTCACCCTCCACATATCTCCAAACTCCGGGTCTTTGGTTGTCTATGTTATCCTTGGCTCCGTCCATATTCTTCTCACAAACTGGACCCTCGCTCATCTCCTTGTGTCTTTATGGGTTACTCTCTTACGCAGAGTGCCTATATATGTCTTGATCCTACTACCCAGCGCCTTTACGTCTCTCGTCATGTTGACTTTGTTGAACATGAATTTCCCTTCACTAGGCTCTCTGCTCCTCACTCTTCCTCCGACTCCAACATCACACCACCCGTTTCTGTTATTCCCGTTCCTCCTCCCGTTCTCTCTATAAACACTACGCCCTCTCCACCACCTTCCTCATCACCTCCTGATCCTCCACCGGTGTTGCATGTACCTACTCAGTCGACCTCTGATCCTTCTCCTAGTATGGCTCCATCACCAAATCCGCTGGTATCTCAACACCCTATGGTTACTAGGCTGCGCAACAACATTGTGAAACCCAATCCGAGGTACTGTATTCTCGCTTCTCATTCTGATGATATTGAGCCTACCACTGTATCACAGGCACTTGCGGTCCCTAGGTGGAGGGATGCTATGTCTACTGAATTTAATGCCTTGCTCAGGAATGGTACTTGGGATCTTGTCCCTCCTGATCCTTCCTAGAATGTCGTTGGGTGCAAATGGGTCTTTCGAATCAAACGCAATCCTGATGGTTCGATTGATAAATTCAAAGCTCGCCTTGTTGCTAAAGGCTTTCATCAACGCCCCGGTGTTGATTACTCTGAGACCTTCAGTCCTGTCGTCAAGCCGGCCACTGTCCGTCTTGTTCTCAGTCTTGCAGTTTCTCAGGATTGGCCCCTTCGTCAGTTTGATGTGAAGAATGCTTTTCTTCTTGGCTCTCTTCCCGATGAAGTATACATGGCTCAACCTCCAGGCTTCTCTGACAAAAATTATCCCTCATATGTCTGCAAGCTTCACAAATCCATGTACGGTCTCAAACAGGCCCCTCGTACTTGGTACAATACCCTTCGGCAGTTTCTGGCCTCGGTTGGCTTTACTCATGCTCGTTCTGATGAGTCTCTCTTTGTGTACTCCCATGGCAGTACACTGGCATATTTTTTGGTCTATGTTGATGACCTGATTCTCACCGGCAATGACTCCACCTTCCTCAATCATATTGTCTCAGCTTTGGCATCAACCTTCTCTGTTAAAGACCTTGGTGATCTCTCGTACTTCCTTGGGGTGGAGGTACTTCGTTCTTCATTGGCATGTGTTCTTCTTCAACGGAAGTACATCACTGATCTTCTTGCCAAACACAACATGCTTGACTCTAAGCCGGTTCAAACACCACTTGCTCCTGGTATAACTCGCTCGCTACATGACGGCGCTGCACCTGCCGATGCAACCTTGTACAGACAGGTTCTTGGTTGTCTTCAATATCTGCTCCTTACTCGTCCGGATATTACCTTTGCTGTCAATAAGCTCTCTCAATTCATGCATGCTCCCACTGTCACACACTGGGGAGCTGTCAAGCGACTACTTCGTTATCTCAATGGCACTCGACACTTAGGTCTCACACTTCGCCGGGATTCGCCCATCTCCCTTCATTGTTTCACAAATGCTGATTGGGCTGGTGATTGTGATGACCGCACCTCGACTGGGGCTTACATTGTTTTCCTTGGTGCTAATCCTATTTCTTGGAGCTCCAAGAAACAACGATCGGTCGCTCGTTCTTCTACCGAGGCTGAGTACCGATCCATTGCGTCTGCTGCTGCTGAGGTTCAGTGGATGCGCTCCATTCTCAGTGAACTCAGGGTTGTCCTACCCTCTTCGCCCGTTATTTACAGTGACAACATTGGGGCTACCTATCTCTGCTCGAACCCGGTATTTCACTCCCGCATGAAACACATTGCTATTGATTACCACTTTGTTCGGGATCTTGTTCAACGCTCCTTGCTTCGTGTTTCTCATGTCTCCTCCGCTGATCAACTTGCTGATGCTCTCACCAAGCCTCTTTCACGTGCTCGGTTATCTCTACTTATGTCCAAGATTGGTGTCACTTAACGTGCCCCATCTTGGGGGAGGATGTTAGGAGATTTGTATATTTGTATATAGTTTGTCCCACATTGTTTGTTTATAACAATTAGCTCAGTGTAATTTGTATAAATATCTTCTCTTGATATATTTATAAATGTTCAGAAATTATATCATCTCTACAGCAGCGAGAGGCGCACATAGCCAAGATGCAGCAGTATACAGCCGAACTGCAGCTGTATACAGCCACCATACAGGAGTGGTGGCGGTTGTTCGCCTCTGATGTGCCACGAGCGCATATGCCTGCGCCACCGATGCCGCCGACCCAGCCGTCGATGCCACCGATGCCGCCGATGCCCCCGATGCAGCAGCCGATTGTTAACCTGGGCGAGGATGAGGAGGAAGAGGAAGCCGGATTTAATTCCGACGAGTAGAAAAATTTAAATTTTAATAAATGTGAAATACAATTTTTTTTAGTTTGAATTGATGTTACTTTTATTTAATTTTTTGTGAAGTACTATTTATTTACTTTAAAAATTAAATGACCACAATATTTATAAAAACAAGTGAGAAACGAAAATGAATTAATTTGGTGAATTATGGAAAAAAATGAGTCAATTTGGATACATATACAATTAATTGCGTACAAATGAACGAATTATAAATTTAAGTGGGAGTCGAAATAAATAATTTTACCAAAATAATAAAAATTAAATGACCACAACATTTATAAAAACAAGTGAGAAACGAAAATGAATTAATTTGGTGAATTATGAAAAAAAAATGAGTCAATTTGGATACATAATCAATTAATTGCGTACAAATGAACGAATTATAAATTTAAGTGGGAGTCGAAATAAACAATTTTACCGAAATAATAAAAATTAAATGGCCACGACATTTATAAAAACAAGTGAGAAATGAAAATGAATTAATTTGGTGAATTATGGAAAAAAGTGAGTAAATTTGGATACATATACAATTAATTGCGTACAAATGAACGAATTATAAATTTAAGTGGGAGTCGAAATAAATAATTTTACCAAAATAATAAAAATTAAATGGCCACAACATTTATAAAAACAAGTGAGAAACGAAAATGAATTAATTTGGTGAATTATGGAAAAAAATGAGTCAATTTGGATACATATACAATTAATTGCGTACAAATGAACGAATTATAAATTTAAGTGGGAGTCGAAATAAATAATTTTACCAGAATAATAAAAATTAAATGGCCACAACATTTATAAAAACAAGTGAGAAACGAAAATGAATTAATTTGGTGAATTATGGAAAAAAATGAGTCAATTTGGATACACATACAATTAATTGCGTACAAATGAACGAATTATCAATTAAGCGGGAGTCAAAATAAATATTTTTACCAAAATAATAAAAATTAAATGGCCACAACATTTATAAAAACAAGTGAGCAACGAAAATGAATTAATTTGGTGAATTATGGAAAAAAAGAGTCAATTTGGATACATATACAATTAATTGCGTACAAATGAACGAATTATAAAATTATGAATTGTTGAAATAAATAATTTTACAAAATAAAATAAAATAGTTGGGCAAAATATTTTTATAAACAACTTAGATACGAAAAGAAATTAATTTGGTAAATTATAAAAAACATGACTTAATTTGAATACATATACAATTAATTGCGTAAAAATGAACCAAAGAAGCTCATGGCCTAGCGGCCGCGCCTCCTGTTGGGAAAATAGGGGTGCCCGAAATCTATTCGGGATGAATTTTAAATACGAATTTAAATACAATTATTACTAGCATGAATTAATCCTAATTAATTCAAATAATAATTCCAACAACTAATTATCATCATGCATGTTGAATTAATTTCACATATTTAATTAAGCGGAATAAACAATTAAATATGCGATTAACGTACCTCTTGTAGAATTGGCCTTTGAATAAACGGGACAATCACGATCTCGCTTTATCAACCCAAAAACCTTCTCAAGTATTTCCCTTTCGCCTTACTTGATCACCGGTGGGAGATGCTTTCAAGTAATTTAATAAACTAAGGAAAAAGAAAAATATTTATGCTCTTGATTTTTCCAACACATGGAATTATGTTCTTGGGGATGAAATAATCATCCCCTATTTATAGATGAGAGTGGGCGAAAATTATAGATTATTTGGGCTTGGAGAAAATCTTTTCTTAGGCTCTAAGAAATCTTGAATATATCTCATATATTCTTTTCTCCATAATAAAATATTCCACAAAAATCTCACTCACCTATAAAGAGGCTAATTTTCGAAAAAAACAATAAGAAATTCAAAGATTTGGATCTTCTTGAATATATGAGATATTCTTGTATTCCTAGAATACATATCTTCCATAATATATTTCCAAGAAAATCAACGAAATCTTATTTCTTCTTGATTCTCTATTTTTGAAAATTAAATGAAAAAATCAGCATAATATAATCTTTTTATTTTAATCACCTTATCATTATTGAGCTACTTAATGGGCTACTTGAGGGGCCTTAAGGAGAATTAAGATTGGACCTCCTAATGGACTTCTGAATTTCAATATTGAGCCCCAATATAATTCAGTCCATTAATATTAATTATTACCACTAATAAATTAATATTGCACTATCCATCTTAATCCATATTACGATAATATGGGCTCCCGGTTATTATTTCCCGCGTTTAAGATTATCAAGTCCATTAATTAATTAAGCTTCTGAATAGCTCTAAATTAATTAACATCTTTCACCTTGGAGTAAAGACAGCTCAACATTATTATTCGTACCGAAGAAACTAATTCTTCACTTGCAAGATTTGGTACAATAAAACTTCTGAGCCCACCAAGAGGACTAATCACACGAGCCGTACTCGCACGCGTTTCTCTGTATTAAATCTTAGCAACCGTCATATGATTAATATTACTGCCCAAGACACAAAGTTCGAAGTCGCAATGATTCTCACCCAACATGAATCAAAGCAGTAACTACTAAGCACACACGGTCCTATTTAAGGGACGGAGATTAAGAAATCAACAACCACTGAGGTCTAATTCTTCACCTTTCAGAACAGAAGAATTTCTCCTCGCTGTAGGACCTCTTCAACACATACTAAATGTGCTAGTGCAATCTCTTAGTCAAGACAGACCAATCTGAGCCTTACACATCGACCTTTCACGGCGGATTGTTCAATTCCACCTAGGCCGTGAAAATGTACGTTTAGTTACAAGTAAACTGTTAATGTTGTCTTCCGTGATCGGGTATCACCACATTAACTACTATGTAACACGTAGTATATATTGAACGGTTTGCAATAGAAATTCAACATTCAATCATAACTAAAGCAAATGCGATAAAAGAATTATTCTCATAAAACGAGTGTTTGATACACGAGTTATACAAAGTAAAAGCATACTTTCACGTATAACTCCAACAATCTCCCACTTATACTTAAAGTCTGCTTTTAGTATACATCACGCATGTCTTAGTGTAGTAGCTCTACGTGACATCTCATGTCAACCTACACTAACCTAATAATTCCTCCCACTTATACTTAAAGCAGATTGACAATAGTCTTGACTCCCATTCCATCCACATGTCTCTCGAATGTATTCAGAGGCAGACCCTTTGTGAATGGATTTACTAGGTTGTCCCCGACGCATATCTTTGCCACCTCTTTATCTCCTCTCTTAACGATTTCTCGTATAAGATGGTGTTTTCTTTCAATATGTTTGCTGGCCTTGTGGGCTCTCGGTTCCCTTGAATTTGCAACTGCCCCGGCATTGTCACAAAAGACAGTTATCTTGTCGGGCAAATTCGGAACTACGTCTAAGTCCACTAAGAAGTACTTGAGCCAAACCGCTTCTTTCGCTACTTCACAAGCAACTACTTATTCGGCTTCCATGGTCGAATCTGCGATGCATTTCTGCAAATCGCTTCTCCATGTCATGGCTCCTTCTCCCATGCAAAACACACTACCCGAGGTAGGTATTTTGGAGTATATGTCTGATTGGAAATTTGAGTCCGTGTATCCCATGGGAATTAGATTGTCTGATTGTTAAATCAGCATTCCATACTAAGTTCTTTTCAGAAACTAAAGAACGCATTTAATTGCAATCTAATGTGCTTTCCCGGGGTTACTTTGATATCTTGCCATCATGCCCACGACAAAGCAGATATCCGGTCTCGTACACAACATTGCATACATAAGACTTCCTACGTCCGAAACGTACGGAACGTCTTTCATGTCATCTATCTCCACTTGCGTCTTAGGGCATATTTCTTTAGATAGATGAATTCCGTGCCTAAAAGGTACAAAACCTTTCTTGGAATCTTGCATGCTGAAATGCTTCAAAACAGTGGCTTTGTATGAAACTTGCGATAAACCCAACATCCTCCTCTTGGATCTCGAGTGAACTTGATCCCAAGGATGTGACCGGCTTTCCCTAAGTCCTTCATATCAAACTGATTTGACAGCCATACCCTTACGTCTGACAATACCTTTACATTGTTTCCAATGAGCAGAATATCGTCTACGTATAATACTAAGAATACCACCGCAGTTCCGTCACACCTTTTATACACACAACTTTCGAACTTGTTTTGATCACAAACCCATAAGACTTAATAACTTGATCAAAACACTGGTTCCAAGTACGCGACGCTTGCTTAAGTCCATAAAATGGATCTCTTAAGCTTGCATACGAGGTGCTCTTGGCCTTTTTCAACGAAACCTTTGGGTTGTTGCATATAGATCCCATCAAGACTTCCGTTAAGGAAAGCTATCTTGACATCCATTTGCCAGATCTCGTAATCTAAGTGCGCAGCCATCGACAAGAGAATACGGATGGACTTAAGCATAGCTACAGGCCATAGGCCACAAGCCTTGCTTTGAAGGTCTCTACCCTTCCGTCCGGTCCTCTATTTCTCTTGTACACCCACTTGCATCCAATGGGCTCTACCCCATTAGGTGGATCAACCAACTCCCACACTTGATTATAATCCATCGAACCCACCTCGGTTTCCATTGCGGTTTGCCACACTTCCGCGTCTTTGTCTTGGATTGCCTCGTCGTACGTTCATGGGTCTGACTCATCGCCGGGAATCAAATCCGAAGATTCTCCAATTCCCATGAATCTCTCGGGTTGCCTTGCAATCCTCCCACTACGACGGGGTTCCGGTTGTGAAGGTATGACGTGTGGTATATCATCTTGTATACTTGGTATATGAGTTTGCCCTCTTAACTCGTCTAAGGTAATCTCACTTCTGGGCTTTCTTTTGTTCATATAGTCTTCCTCCAAGAATTTAAAGTGCGAACTAATCACGGTCTTTTAATCCTTGAGACTATAGAACATACACCCTTTCGTTCCCATGGGATATCCTATAAACAACCTTAATTCCAAACATGGATCCAATTTACCGGCTTCCTTGTCTAGCACGTATGCCGGACAACCCCAAATCTGCAAGTGTCTTAGACTGGGCTTGCGCCCCGGTCCACAATTCCATTGGGGTTTTAGGAACCGATTTGGATGCCACCAAGTTTAGAATATAAGTCATTGTTTCCAAGGCGTTACCCCAAAACGACTTGGGTAAATCCGAATAACTCATCATGGATCTGACTATTTCTAAAAGAGTCTGGCTCCTTCGTTCCACCACACCGTTCTATTGAGGGGTTCCCGATGTGGTCAACAGGGATACAATCCCTTCTTCCGATAGGTAGTTCAAGAATTCATTGCTAAGGTATTCGCCTCCACGAACAAATCGTAGAGACTTGATACTTCTTTCCCTATGCATCAAAAGGTAGATGTATCCGTATCTTGAGTAATCATCAAATTACTCATACCTCTTCTTGCTATGATCGTCATTGAACCACACATATCGGTATGAACGAGTTCTAACACTTCCGTAGTTCTATTCCCCTTGGCTCCAAATGCCCTCTTGGTCATTTTACCCTCTAAACAGGATTCACAAGTTGGAAATGGTTCGACTTGGAATGATTCCAAGGATCCGTCTTTCACCAATCTCTCTATCCACTTTAGATTAATATGACCTAGTCTAAGATGCCATAGAAGTGTTTCGTTCATCTCCGAAGAACTCTTTCTTTTATTACTCGAAATAATCGATGTGTTATTAGATTCCATTTTGTGAGTGGTGTGCCCAAATAATGGTATAAAGATCATCCATTAAAGTTCCGGAACGGATAAACTCATCGTTTCAAGCAATAATAACATCCTTATTAAAAGAAACTGAGTATCTATTCAAACAGTTTAGAAACTGAAGGTTGAGTTCTTTCTAAACTAGGAACATGAGGAACGTCTCTCAAGACCATAACTCTATCTTCACAAGATAGGCGCACTTCTCCCACTGCTTCAGCTGCCACTCTCGTAGCATTGCCCGATGTGATGGGGATCTCACTTCCGTTAAGTCGTCGGGTTAGCTTAAACCCATGAAACAAATGTGATCAGTAGCTCTCGTATCCACTATCCACGAATAGACAGCATACGCCACTTCACAAGTTTCGACGACTAAGGTGTGTGAATTACCTAACTTTCCTAGCCTCTTAGGCTTGGAACAGGCAGACCTCCATTGTCCTCTCTCACCGCAACTAAAACACTTCCCCTTCGATGCTTGCCTTTGTATTTGCCTTTCGCAACAATTGGATTTGCTTGGATCCGGCCTTTGGTTCTCTTCCTCTTTTTCCCTCCCTTGGGACCAAAAGAGGTAGACGAACCATTAGCCACCATAGCACTAGACTGGTGCTCCATTATCACCTCCACCGAAACTAAAGCTTGCAAGAGCTCGGGCAAACGACTTGTCCGTTCATTAATCTGACAGTTCAGATGAAACTACTCAAAGGTTCTCGGTAGGGAATGGTATATGAAATCAATCAAAATCCGCACCAAGTACTTCCAACTTGTTAAGGTATGCCATTATCTCGAGAACGTGCTCCCTCACGGGCGTTCCTTCCACCATTTCCAACTTGACCGAGTCATGTTTGGTGAACTGATTAGTCATGGGATTCTGATGTGAAAACATCTCTTCAAGGTGTTCCATGATTTCAACAGCGGATACAATGTCTTCATGAACGCGCCTCAAATCCTCAGACAGAAATGTCAAGATGATGCACTTCATTCATTGTCACGCTTCCGATCATAAACTGCCTCTTCCCATTGCTTGACTTATCATTAGGCTTGCCGGGTATATTAAAATAAATAACCCAATTGTGTTTTCGTGCAGTAAGGACAAAATTAAAAAAAATTTCCAATCGATATAATTCTCTTCAAAAAGTTTATTAACTTTAAGTATATTAAACAATGGATTAAAAGGTTGCGACATGATGAAATGAGAATAAAACATACATTCATATCAATATCTAGAAAAATATGAAATTATCACATAATTCGATCACATCAATTATATTGAAACCTTAAAACAATATAATCATGCATCAGCCAACATCTCGAAACAATTTAAATGCGCCACGAGGGGTGGTCTATACATTTAAATACATTCAAGCGGATCACAAACTTAAAAGTTACAAATCCTTAATTCAAAATTAATAGTTGGCTCCCACTTTGACCACATAGAAATTGACAGGGACTCCGAGGGGAGTAAGTTAATATCAATTTCCTATGCCTAAGTAATAACCATAATTAAATACAGGATTATTATTTCGCTTTGAGCAAGCCACTCGTGGTGAGGGTCAATACCGCCACTAGTAATAATCCACAATCATCCTTTCAAAATTTATTCATGTGAAATCCGTTCTTTTGGCCGATCCGAGGGGGAAATGTATTCCAAAAGAACTTCACAAATAAATAAATTATGGAGGCCAAAATAATCCAATTTTAAAATCCGGAATAAAATTGCGATTATAAAAACATACTTAGTAATTTTCGAAAGTAAGGTTTTTCTTGGACAATTAAATTCATGCAAACACATATTAACAAATAATAAAAATTGCACGAAATAAAACATCCATCAAAACAAAATTAAACACATTGGAGCACTCAATTCCAATTGTCACGGTTTAATTTCTTCACGTCTTGATGCGAAAAATCGTCCTTGTTACTTTCCGACGTTCGTCTCGACGTGCTCCCACTCGAACAGCAACACTTCATCAAAAAACAACATTGTTTGGGGTTCGGGACGACGTTAAAATCACACCGAAAAAAAACACGAACCGAAAAAATTCCACGGCCTGAGATACAGTGCGCGTCGGCCCACGAAGTGGGCCCGCGCGCTTCCCGGCCCAAAAGGCGCTGGAAAACTGCCCGAGGCGCGGCCGAGGCGCACCCGAGGCGCTGCACGGAGGCGCGCCGAGGCGCACCCGAGGCGCCGCCCGGAGCGCCCAGAGTCGCTGCAGCCCGCGCCCGAGGCGCGCGCACGCCTGCGCGCGGCGCCGTGCCCCCGTTGCGCACGGCGTGCGCCGTGCACCCCCGTGCGCCGTTTTTTTCGCCGTTCGTCCTCGTTTTCTTCACCCCTTGCATGATTTTACGTCCATACACGCGCCACGCTTGTATGCGTCGTCCGGGTAAACGTTTTTAATTCTTCGTTCTTCGTCACGATCCGGTTACAATTTATTTTTACAAAAAAATAAATACTAGATCTAGACTAGTCTATTACAATGATCGAATCAAAATAAAAACAACTAATCTACTCGTGGATTTTCTCACGAGAAAAACGAATTCGAACGAATCGAATTAAAAAACAATTAATTCACACGCATGAAATTAACAACATTAAAACAATGACAATTGGATACCTGCAAAAAAGATCTAACAATTCTACTATCCAATTTCAATTTAATGTTTAACAATTTAAATTCCAATTTAAAATTCAGAGCCCGAAACCGTGGCTTTGATACCAGTTGTTGGGAAAATAGGGGTGCCCGGAATCTATTCGGGATGAATTTTAAATACGAATTTAAATACAATTATTACTAGCATGAACTAATCCTAATTAATTCAAATAATAATTCCAACAACTAATTATCATCATGCATGTTGAATTAATTTCACATATTTAATTAAGCGGAATAAACAATTAAATATGCGATTAACGTACCTCTTGTAGAATTGGCCTTTGAATAAACGGGACAATCACGATCTCGCTTTATCAACCCAAAAACCTTCTCAAGTATTTCCCTTTCGCCTTACTTGATCACCGGTGGGAGATGCTTTCAAGTAATTTAATAAACTAAGGAAAAAGAAAAATATTTATGCTCTTGATTTTTCCAACACATGGAATTATGTTCTTGGGGATGAAATAATCATCCCCTATTTATAGATGAGAGTGGGCGAAAATTATAGATTATTTGGGCTTGGAGAAAATCTTTTCTTAGGCTCTAAGAAATCTTGAATATATCTCATATATTCTTTTCTCCATAATAAAATATTCCACAAAAATCTCACTCACCTATAAAGAGGCTAATTTTCGAAAAAAACAATAAGAAATCCAAAGATTTGGATCTTCTTGAATATATGAGATATTCTTGTATTCCTAGAATACATATCTTCCATAATATCTTTCCAAGAAAATCAACGAAATCTTATTTCTTCTTGATTCTCTATTTTCGAAAATTAAATGAAAAAATCAGCATAATATAATCTTTTTATTTTAATCACCTTATCATTATTGAGCTACTTAATGGGCTACTTGAGGGGCCTTAAGGAGAATTAAGATTGGACCTCCTAATGGACTTCTGAATTTCAATATTGAGCCCCAATATAATTCAGTCCATTAATATTAATTATTACCACTAATAAATTAATATTGCACTATCCATCTTAATCCATATTACGATAATATGGGCTCCCGGTTATTATTTCCCGCGTTTAAGATTATCAAGTCCATTAATTAATTAAGCTTCTGAATAGCTCTAAATTAATTAACATCTTTCACCTTGGAGTAAAGACAGCTCAACATTATTATTCGTACCGAAGAAACTAATTCTTCACTTGCAAGATTTGGTACAATAAAACTTCTGAGCCCACCAAGGGGACTAATCACACGAGCCGTACTCGCACGCGTTTCTCTGTATTAAATCTTAGCAACCGTCATATGATTAATATTACTGCCCAAGACACAAAGTTCGAAGTCGCAATGATTCTCACCCAACATGAATCAAAGCAGTAACTACTAAGCACACACGGTCCTATTTAAGGGACGGAGATTAAGAAATCAACAACCACTGAGGTCTAATTCTTCACCTTTCAGAACAGAAGAATTTCTCCTCGCTGTAGGACCTCTTCAACACATACTAAATGTGCTAGTGCAATCTCTTAGTCAAGACAGACCAATCTGAGCCTTACACATCGACCTTTCACGGCGGATTGTTCAATTCCACCTAGGCCGTGAAAATGTACGTTTAGTTACAAGTAAACTGTTAATGTTGTCTTCCGTGATCGGGTATCACCACATTAACTACTATGTAACACGTAGTATATATTGAACGGTTTGCAATAGAAATTCAACATTCAATCATAACTAAAACAAATGCGATAAAAGAATTATTCTCATAAAACGAGTGTTTGATACACGAGTTATACAAAGTAAAAGCATACTTTCACGTATAACTCCAACACCTCCTCGGTATTTGCGACGGCCAAATTCCGTCGCAAATTAATAATTTTGCGACGGAAATCGTCCGTCGCAAATATTAATCGGAAAAATTAAAAAAAACATTAATAAACATTTGCGACGGCTTATGTCCGTCGCAAATATTGTAGGTAGACCCGAATGCTTTGCGACAGACTATTGTCCGTCGCAAATTTTGAGCGACCCGGTCGGGTCTGACCCGGCTATGTTGCGACGGAAGGCAAAAATCTGTCGCAAAAATTAGCTACGACTGTTTTAACAACGGACGCGTGTCCGTCGCAAAATCCGTCGCAAACAGTGTTTTGCGACGGAAAATTCCGTCGCTAAACAGTGTTTTTTTGTAGTGTTTCCTCTTCAATTTTAGGAATTCTCATGATTAATTCTCAACTTTATGTATTAATATCTCATTCACCCGAAATTGGTTTTGAGCAAATTAATACACCAAATTCATCTACTCCGAACGTAGATTATGAATTTGCAATTTATTTCAATTTTCCATAAATGGAACACCAAATTAAAATTGATCAAACTTGAGTCAATTACCCAAATTCCAAAACCAATTTCCAACACCTTCTATTTACGAGGCGAAAAAGTATTTTTCCCATGATAAGAGTATAAATTAAATTACTTGACGATTTATAGTACTACTATTTTTGTCCAAAAAATTATGGTCGTTGTTTTTGACAGATTTAGAATTTTTTCTAGATAACATAAGAGTATTTTATGAATTAAATGGCTATTGTAAAATTAATGGCATGAAAAATAGTTAAGTGAATGATAAAAAAGAAATTATTAAAAAACCAAAATGTCATAGTTATTGTGAATAGTGCGTACCTGTGCAATAAGGAGCTGGCCACCGACACCGACATATTTGTCGTCCCACGAGAGCATTTGTTGAATTCACGAATTGTATTTGTAGGTATGTATCATCATTCGTGGCTCGTCTTAGCCACGCACCACCCCATAAAAGTTCATCCTGAGGACCAAAAGTAGTAAGTAGCCGTGGTTATTATTATTATTATTTTTTTTTATAATTTGACAATTAATTCAAAGTAATTGGTAGTACCTCATAGCCACTACTTGAGTAGAATTGTCCGGCAGCTGGAATGCTATTTTGGTATAGACCGGTGTGTTGTCTCGCCAACTCAAATAACTGCGAGGTCATGAATTTGAAATGGGCAATATATTCTTGCACATGAATATCACGTGTAAGTGTGTTCAACCAACAAAGTATAGCCTAATCTTATATGCACCAATGATGCACAACTCAAGTGCATAAGCATTATTAAAAAGTTACTTCTACTATCAATAAAAAAATATTCTTCATTAAATTGTAACAAGGATAATTCTACGGTATAAAAAGTGACTTTTTTTTAATAAAGAAAACAAGAGTAATTAACTTTTGAAAATGCATTTGAATGGTATAACATTCGAGCATAAAAACTTACCATGCATATATATACATTGATGATGGGACCCACCCTCTTAAGAGTAGTTCAATACCCACACAAACTATTTGTACCATGTACAAGTATTTTGGATAGGTGTTGGGGCTCCAAAAATAATTAAATAAAGGTTTGCTTTGTTGGATTAAGAGGAATGGATACTTTTGGTTAATTAATGTGATACCGGCCCGTGTAAGTAGAGAAGAAAAATTCTATTTGTCCCATGAACAAGAATAATTGGTCACATAGACATAGGTCTGTCCCATAAAGGGATGAATTTTTACTTATCAATTATATCCATGAAAGCAAACGAGCCCGATCGAGATGCATGAATAGCTTGGATTTGGATCCTTGAAAGCGGCAGCGGTTTCACCAGCAAGGTCGGCTCCGGGGTGGTGCTCGTCGTCGCTGAGTGATCACGTTTGGACGTGGGATGGGCCTTGATAAAATAATCGGTTCCCCACTTGATAGCACTCACAGCATTCCCTAACTCCTGCCCGAATTCCACAACGCTCCACCGTAAACCCCATCGGCAGCCCAAATTTATCCATCTAACATACATGCTTTAATTAGTTTATTAGAATTTATAACATGAAAATATGCATCAAAACAATGTATGCTAGTAAAATGCATTTTTGGACCAGTAACTTGCACCTTTTTCGCACATCATTCCAAGATAATAAAATAATTCAATTTAGTCTCCTGAGTTAATTCACTGCTTAATTTACGTCCAATTTTTGCATAATAATGTCGTTTTAATTTTTTCTCATTTTTGGTACTGCAACTTTACCTTGCGTTAAAAAGGACAGACGTTTGATAAAAAAAATGGATGTAATTCAGCAATATACAAAATTATGAGGCTAATATTTTTTTTTTAACTATTTCAGGACAATTTATGGAAAAAAAGTGAAAATTACGAAATAAAAAATAATTTTAATTCCACACATGCCATCTTTCATACTTTTCGTTTAAATTTATTTTTGATAAATAAAATATATTGTGTAAAATACTCGACAAAATTTTTTTTATAAAAAAAAAAAAAAACTCATTACCCCTTCATATTTGCCATCATTGAGCGCCGAATCTCCTCTCCATTTTATCCTCTGATTAGAAGGAAACTTTCCCGATCTTTGTGCTTCATAGAACAATATAGATTTAGTTAAGGCTGTTTTATAATCTATTGATGCACCATTTTGAAGATGTGCAAGAAAAGATATGGCAAACGCAAAGATGCTCAAATTAGACATAACTACTAGTTAACTTTTTTTTTTTTTTTTTTTTAATATATTGTGGGATATATACATGCAAGAGTTGATGAGATCATTAGTAATATCAGTATTAATGAAAATTGATTCTATTTAATTAAGTGATTCAGTAAATCATTGTGAATATTGTAGACTAGTTCTTTTCCTTATTTGCCTTCCTTAATTATAGGAAGATTTGTTGTATATTGTATCACGTTTTTTTATTAATAGGAACACCTCAATCACCAAAACTATCAGTGATTTTCTAATCACATTTACAATTAGCCTATTATTATATATGTTAATCGTTTTGGATTCACAAGAAAACTTGTTTCCGGGAATCGGAATTTGAAAGCAATAAGAACGAAATTGAAAATCAACAAGAACACCAGTTTACGTGGTTCGGAGATAAAGCTCCTACGTCCACGGGATCCGAGAGGATATCTTTTCACTAAGATGGAAATTGGAAGTTACAAGTTACAGAGCACTTTCTCTCACAGTGTTTTCTCTCAAAGATAATCTCACAAGTCTAAGCTATAGTTCTCTCAACTAGAAGCACTTATTTTATAGATACAGAGATTGAGAAGAATCTAGATTCAATTCAGTTGTAACGAACTCATAAGTAAAGTAGTTATCCAGCTGGCTAACAAACTCCAATAACCGCTTCAGTTGATTCAGTTAGAACCGCCTTCGCATTAGCTTCAACTTGGTGTTTCGCGTCTTTGTACTTTACATCAGGTGACTTGACCTCAGCTGACTTGGTCACTTAACATCAGATGACTTCCGGTCTAGACCTCCTCTGATAGGACTCCACTGTTAGACCTCATCTGATGAACCTTAACTGATACAACTCCGCTGATACCCCAAATAGTCTAACTCCCACGGCTAACACTTCATCAACATAGCTCCTTATTGAATTAAGCTCAGTAGACTTCATACTTCACATATGACACTTCACAATTCTCCACCTCAGATGAGAAGTATCAATCCTCTCCTCCTCTCCTCCATGCTCCAGCTTGGGCCTAAGGAACATCCCATACACTCATCTTTACCAATTCAACACAAAACTTGAATTTAGTACCTGGTAAAGACTTTGTACACATATCTGCAGCATTGTCATCTGTAGATATCTTCTGGATGAGAACCACTCCTTTATCAATGATTTTCCTCACAAAATGCAACCTTACATCAATATGCTTTGATCTCTCATGGAACACTTGATGTTTAACCAGATGTACATCACTCTGATTATCACAATGAACGACCACAGCCCTTTGGTTTATGCCAAAATCCTTGATAATGCCTTTCAACCACAAAGCCTCCTTAACAGCCTCTGACACTGCAACAAACTCTGCTTCTGTGGTAGATAAAGCAACTCCACTCTGTAGAACAGATCTCCAGCTCACAGCAGTATTGTAAAGTGTAAAGATATACCCTGTTAAAGATCTTCTGGTATCCAGATTAGCAGCAAAATCAGAATCAACAAAACCTTCCAGTGGACTCTTCAGGTCAGTCATCCTCTCAAACATCAAACCCAGATCAGATGACCCCTTAAGGTATCTGAAGATCCATTTCAAAGCTTCCCAATGTAATCTCCTAGGATTAGCCATGTATCTGCTCACCATACTCAATGAATAAGCTAAGTCTGGTCTACTGCAGACCAGAGCATACATCAAGCTTCCAACCCCACTTGCATAAGGTACTTTCATCATAGTCTTCTTCTCTTCATCAGACTTTGGTTCCATTTCCTTAGATAATTTGAACTGTTTTCCCAGAGGAGTTGACACAGCTCTACTCTCATGCATGTTAAACCTCTTCAGGACCTTCTCAATGTAACTCTTCTGAGACAAGAATAGTCTTCCAGCTTTTCTGTCCCTAAGAATATCCATACCAAGAATCCTTTTAGCATTTCCCAAGTCCTTCATATCAAATCTAGCACTTAGCTTTCTTTTGATACTCTGAATCTTCAGAAGACTTTTACTGGCAATAAGCATGTCATCCACATAAATCAGAAGATAAGCTATCACATCACTACCTTGCCTTTCCAGGTATACACAAGTATCATACTTGCTTCTTACAAAACCAATGGATAGCATAACTTCATTGAACTTCTTGTGCCACTGTCTTGGACTTTGCTTGAGGCCATACAATGATTTCTTGAGCAGACACACCTTCCCTTCTCTCCCTGGTTCAACAAACCCTTCTGGCTGGTGCATGTACAGATCCTCAATAAGATCACCATGCAAAAAAGCTGTCTTTACATCTAGTTGCTGTAGC